>WOAB01000665.1:0-600000 GCA_027886185.1 Rheum nobile | reverse complement strand
TTTCCTTATTTCTTGCGTGGATAGAGTTTCCTTGTTTACTAGATATTACTTTTTAGATTGTTAACCGAATTTCCTTAATAAGATATCTATCAAATCTTATCTTCTCTCTCCTATCTCTAGGATCACACTTGTGATATTCTTGTAACTTAGACCTTTTTTATTTTGTTTCCTTTTGTAAATCCGAAAAGATCAAAAGATAAGATCTCGAATATTAAAAAAAATCGAAAAGATATTTCAAAAAAAAAATCCAAAGTTAGGTAAAGCCAAAATAAGGCAACCCTAACCCACAATCGGTCTAAGCTCATCTTCTATATCTCTCCACCGTTTAGGTCAAGCTTCCTAGAAGGTACTTTCTTGCTAATTAGGTTGTTTTGTTTACGTTTGTTTTAGGATTTCAATTTGTTCTTGTTTGTTTGATTGCAACTTGCTTTATACACCATCTCTTGTGCAAGCCAAGCCGCCCTCACGGCAAGCCAAACAAGCCCTACCTACGTGAACTTTGTGACTTGACTAGTGATTTGGTTGGTTGTTGTTCTTTGTTGTCTTTTGGTTCGTTTTTACTCCCATGTTTGGTCGTCTTGTTATAGGTACCATGCATATTGGACACAGTGAAGATGACCGCGACGTCGACAATAACAACCCACAACCCCAGTCATTGGGTCTACCTCAAGACCAACCACCACAAGATCCCATCATGGAGTTGTTCGAGGACCAAATCTTGATCCAAGCTCTTCGACAAGAGGTTGCGGCTTTACGAGCCCAACCCCAAGTGGCACCCACCGTGCCCACTCCAACTCCACTGAGTGCTATGGGCGCGCCGCCTCCACCTGGAGCCACCGACGTGGGTCCATCAAAGATGAGAGTCGACAAAGGCAAAGGCATCATGCCTTCGACATCTCATCATCAACCACAACTCAATCGCATGCAAAGTGTCACCGAGAGTCGCCAAGGCTTCGTTTCGAACACAGAACGCTACGTCCCAAGAGCCACAACTATTGGCTTCGACAACGGCTCCGACTATGACCGCGACGCCGAGGACACTCAAGGTGAGTATTCTGAACCTTACAACTTTGATGATCGCTATGCCTCTCGGAGAACCCAGAGATGCGTGCCGGGTTCAGCGCCATGCGAAGGCCGCCCTCGCCGAGCCGAGCAAGCCGATGCGACGCCAAGAAGACCCAGTCACAGACCAAGTGGGCATACGCGACGCGATGATCAATTGAGGACCCCACTGTTGGGGTCGGAAAATCGACCATTCGTCCAATGGGCATCAACTGTTTGACGCAATCGGTCGGACGCATCAGACCTGTCGGACGCATCAGATCCGTCAGACGTGAGCCATGCGACCGTCACCTGATTCCTAGACGCAACGGACCAGCGAGAATTTCTCCTTTATTATTCCGAGATCTCCAACAACCACAACATTCAACACCGCCTTAATAACAGCATTTAGCGGCGAAATCTTTGCAATTACTCCCAGCGTTAAGGATAAGGACGTGATCAAAGGTTAACGGTCAAATGGATTAAAGACTTACCATATAGAGATCAAGAGCATTTAAAGAGATATCAAGAGCATTTAAAGGAGAAATACCAGCAATTACTCCCGGAATTAAGTGGGAGATATTGTCATCAATAGGCAACGATCACAAGCTAAAGCTTACCATATATAGACCACGAAGAGGACAACAAAGGCACATCTACGCTCATCTACGCTCATCTACACACAATTACACAAGACATCTGCTCACTTGCTCCGAGAAGAACCCAAGAACACGCCCACTCTAGCTTACTCCACTAGAAATATCACTCAAATCTCCACCGGTCGAACCCCCGAGTCACCGGTCAGACCAGATCCGATCTTTCATCCTCCAAGGATAAGTTGTACTTACATCCGACTCTATCGTCGACATATTAATAAAATTACTTTACTATTTTGCATCTCTTCTTTATCCGTTCATTGTCTACTTGTTTGGATTGATTTCTATTACCCGATCGACTCGTTACCCCGTCTAAGGCGATTTAGGTCGTCCGATCTTTTCGCCCCAAAACAATTTGGCGCCCACCGTGGGGCAACTTGCCGATCACCCTTCCGAAACTTTCCAACCATGACTATCAACCGAAAATCCTACTCCAACCCAGTTCCAAGAACTTTCCCAGAAAATGGACACCCTTCAAGAGGAACTAGCCCAGCAACGCCAAAAGACCAAAGCCCTAGCCGTTTTGTCAACCCAATCTGAGGCCGAGATCACACAACTAACCCGCGAAAATGAGTCTCTTAAGTCGCAGGTACAATCGATGGCCTCAGGGTCCAGGAACATGCCCATCCATGGCAGCGTCCGAACACGCCTTGACATGGACAATATAAATAGATCTAACGATCCGACCAGATCTAACGATCCGACAGATCTAATGATTCGACCGGACCCCATTAGCTGTCCAACACCGACAAATGAAAACCGCTGAGGAAAACGTCTCTAGACTCGTAAACCAAAGGGTCACACATGATACCCTTTCACTCCAAAATATCTAAATGGTGACGACATTCAAACCATCGGAGGACGCATTCACCCATCTTGAAAGATAAGTCTCTTTCTATGCACCTTCAATTAATACTATTGTCTAGTCCTGCTTTATGATTACGCTCACTTGACTTGTTTGTACAATCATAATTCATTTTTCTCGAATACGTTTACATACATGTCACTTCTATTATGCTTGATTATGCTACACTATTATTGTTCAAATCCGCGTATGTCGTATATACTATCTAGTGCATGCATATATAACTTTTACATACGCCAATAATATAGTACTTATTCATGGAATTCATTTTTCCCGCAACTCTTAATGACACGACTATTATATTTGAGCATGTAGCATTCAGATTGTCAGGGCACCCACACGTTTTATATATCGTCAAATACATGCATACTAGTGCAAGATCATTATTCCATATCTCTTATTCATCATGTGTCCATATAGTGCCACACCTATTATACGATATAAAAGCATATGTCATGTACTACTTCGTATTCTTGCATATATGTCATACCTATCCGCATGCATTACATCTAAGCTACTGGCACATGTATGTCATGTCATACACTTTTTTGCGATTCTTGCACCTTGATATGCCTAATCATGAAATTGACTGATCCAAGGCTCATCTAAGTAGTCTTTTGCAACCACGTCTGACATCTCATGCTCATCGTGTTATCCAATGCATTCATATGCCTTTCCTGAATCAAGAGAGTTAGCTACTGAGTCAGATGTTTATCACTTGCTAGAGAAACACTCTCTGATGGGCTTGCATCTATTCTTTCATTTCATTCTTCGATCCTCAGTCACATCTCATGTCATAACTTTCTGCATCTTGGACGACCTCTTCGTGTCAATACGACGGAACGAGCAGGTCACGTCCATCTAGACAGACATATTGTAAAAGCAAACAAGGTACGCACTATTATAGAGTCATATAACTCGGACTAACAAATACGCCAGGGGCAATCTTCCAAAGACCCATGAACGAGACAACGGTCAAGACCTAAACGCATGATGGATGACGGAACCTCTCAGCATACGTGGCGACTCAAGGCAACACCAAGGTAAGCCTAGGTCAAGTCATAATGGTCATCATTCCAAGGTCACACAAATGCTTAGAAGACATCAACCACCGACGGGTCGGATGACAGTTACCAAACCACCAAGTAAGTGCATTACCCCTACCTACACACACTACGTAGTCCGTCACTTAGAATATCAAACATTGAAGGTATCCTCAATTAGATTGAGGTCACATCTTGAATCACATGCTATTATTTTGCGAACTAACCATCCCATGAAATCTATCATGAGGAAACCAAAATCTACAAATCAAGTGACAGGATAAGCATATCTTCAAACAAGTCTCACATCTGAAGCGTCACATCGCTTCGACATAGAAAAAGACCACGCAAGCCAAACTTCACACATGAAAAATGGCAGATGAAGATCCAAGAGTCATAAAACAAGAAGACAAGATAGTTCAAGACATCCGTCATAGCTGAAAGCGACCAACGACAAATCAGGACTACAAGACTCTAATCTCTTGGCTTAAACTGCCCAAAGGTCATCCATACAAGGTATTAAAGCAATTACTACCTCACCATAATCCTCATTCCAATGCAGGAAACACACACCTCTAGAGACAAGAGGATAACAAACATAATCTTGAGTCGAAGACTCAAGCCAACGCATTAGTCAAACTAGATTCAAAAATCAATCCAGCAACAGGATCAACATCAAGAACATCAACAAATGCCTCCTTGGGGCAAGGGGTGAATGAGCAAGCAAACTCTATCCCATCACGAGCCTTATCTCTGGCAACCAGGTATGACTTACAAACTCAAAGGTACAATGGCGTCGACTGATCAATCTGGATCTACGAACCTCGGAAAAGGGTGAGATCAAGTGAGGTACGATACCAAAGGTAAGTAACCATATCTCGCAAACATATCAAAACGTTTACCATTTCTAAACTCTTCACCTCTATTCATTCATGTGTATCATCTCCTCCATACTTGCATCGTCTTCGATCTGAATATACTCTGACTAATGCATACTAACGTATACACAGAGAGACCGATGAGGAAGCCGATAACCGGCTCCTCACAACCCTTTCTAGCTTCTACTCTTTTAGATGAAGCAGGTTCACAAATAATGATGCCCGAGCCATCCCCATCAAGCTAGTCGATGCAACACGATCTACGAAAGTCATCATACTACACATCCAAGAACAAAGAGCAACACAGTTGCTCGTAACAGAAACAGGCATATGGGAACTCCACACCGATGATGCGTCAAACGCCAGAGGACCGGGGCTAAGGGTCGTGCTAAAATCGCCACAAGGGGACAAGATAACTCAGGCCGTCAGCTGAGTCTGAGAGATCGAAGTCATTTGCGACTCCCTGCTAGTCATGAACCAAATACAAGGATCGTACAATGAAAAGGACATCAGAATGATAGCCTACCTGGAGGTAGCCAAGAAACTGATCGGACAATTCCAGACATTCAACATCCGACAGGTGCCCAGGGATCTTAACTCCCAAGTTGACGCACTCGCCAATCTAGGATCTGTCCTGGACCCGAAAGAACTTCCACACATACCATTGGCCCATATCATGACGCCAGCCGTCCCAAGGACATCCGTCGAGTTGACAATACCACTTGAAGAACTCGTCGCCATGGAAGTAGGCGACCGACCAGAAGAAGACATCGTCGATACCAACGACAACTGGATGCTGCCTTACATCAGATGGTTAAAAGACGGCATCCTACCCGACGACAAAACAAAAGCAAAAAAGCTCAAGGTACAAGCACTCTCTTTCGATATCGTAGATAACATCTTGTACAAAAGATTTGTCACAGGGATACTCCCACAAGCCTTCTACGACCAATGGAACATCAAGTTGGTCACCTCCACACCTCGGTATCCATGATCCAACGGATAGGCCGAATCCGGCAACAAGATCATCATCAACAACCTCACGAAATGCCTCACAGGGGCTAAAGGCAAATGGGCGGATGAACTCCCGTTCATTCTCTGATCCGACGGGACCACTCCAAAGAACGCAACACATCTGAAATTATACCATTTCTGAACCAACAAGGTAAGACACTAACATATCTTCATATGTCATACATTGCTTATCTTCGCATGCGCAACTATATATCTTCATATGTCATACATTGCTTATCGTCGCATGCGCAACTACATATCTTCATATGTCATACACTGCTTATCGTCGCATTAGCAAATACATATATTCATATGTCATACTTTGCTTATTATCGCATCACATTTACATACATACGGGTGACGACCCTTAACATACACATTGGATCCAGTCATCCGCAAAAAGCGCTATATTACATTACACGATCGATCGGAACACAGGTAGAGATGAACAAACACAGGCACGTCGACACACCGTCTGCCTTACACATTACGTAAGGTTAATACACCTTATTACATTCACGCAATAAAACATAAGGAACAAACACCTTATTACATATTGCTTACCTCTCCGGCATAACGTCATGACTAAACATACATTACGGGTGACAAACCCTACATACGGTACCTACAAATACACAAACCTGCGCAGTACACATCTATAAAGTTAACGCCTCACACGGCTACAACTTACAAATGATCCACCAACAAAAGCTTTTACGCAAATGGTGGTACAATACAATATACACCTTAGTCTTTCTTTACATACATACGGTAAGCCCTACTCGACGGAGCACACGGGCAAACCCGACATACATACGGTGAGCCCTACTCGACGGAGCACACGGGCAAACCCGACATACATACGGTAAGCCCTACTCGACGGAGTACACGGGCAAACCCGACATACATACGGTAAGCCCTACTCGACGGAATACACGGGCAAACCCGACACACAAATCAACTACGAACAAATCGACTTGACATGTCACATTACATTTGCATACATACTGGATCCAGTCATCCGCAAAAAGCGCTTACACTACACGATCGATTGGTACACGGGGAGATGACTTACGGTTCAGCGACACATTGCCCACCTTACACGAGGGAACCCACCTTATTTGCGCAGCAAACAAACTGCTTTCCTCCTCGGTTTACACAAACGTCATGACTAAACACACATTACGGGTGACAAACCCTACATACGGTACCTACAAATACACAAACATGCGCAGTACACATTTACAAAGTTAAATGCCTCACACGGCTACAACTTACACACGACTCACCAAACAAAATCTTTTACGCAAACGATGGTACAATACAAATATACCTTTACGGAGTTAACGCCTGATGGCTGAAAACTTCAATTCAACGCTTTCAAAAGACAAAAGCTTTTACACAAGCAACGTCACATCACATCAAATCGTCGACTATCTACGTAGCAGGATGAGTTTGGACAAAACAAATTATGAAAAAAAACAATCAAGCATCAGGGTTTGCAAACGCCATCAGCAACAGGGGCTAAGTCGGGAGAAGACTGGGGCTCAAGCGGTACGATGTCACCAGAATAAACCTCGTCCTCACCGGCACATTCGACCAGAGATTCCTCTCCGACATCGGCCAGATGGGAAAGCTCTGAGCTTGGATTCCCCTTCTGAAACAAGACCTCCATGGTCTTCTTACCCGCCTTCAAATCTCAGGTTCCCTGCTTGCCCTCTTCAAACTCTTTTCATCATCTCGACACGAGACTTCAACACGTAAAAAGCGCCTATGACGCCTGCAACTCGACCAGCCGGAGACGCTGACAGATAATGCATAAAACACAAGCAAAACAAAGAGAAACAGCATACTACGAACTGCTTACAAGACTTGTCCTGTCCAAATGCACTCGTCTTTTCCTACACATACATACAACTCTTCCCCGGATAGACAAAGTATGCTACATTACAGGTCGTCATGACCAAACATTTCGCGTCACTACCAAGGCACGACTAACAAAACAAGTTGATCAACGCACACAAAACACAATCGCACATAGCGCTTATACCTTACGCGATCGATCGATACACAAGGAATAGAGGGACAAAAACACGATACATGTTTTCAAGACCTATCCCGCTTGAGGTATACGTCTTATACAAGTACTACAATGCTCTTCCTTGGAACTACACGACGTGTCACAAACAATTATAGGTCTATACGACCAACGTCGCACACAACGACAAGTCTATACGACCAACGTCGCACACAACGACAGGTCTATACAACCAGCGTCGCACAAACGACTACAAGTCTACACGACCAACGTCGCACAAATGACGATAGGTCTACACGACCAAATGTCACAAACAATTACAGATCTAGACGACCGATGACAGGTCTATACGACCAACAATAGGTCTACACGACCAACGTCGTACAACAATTATAGGTTTACACGACCAACATCACACGACTTGATCAGGAAGCGACTGGCGAGACCACCTGTAAAACAAAACAAATGACAAACAAGGAGCGGTCTCCTGACCCTTCGTCATCACAAGAAACGCTCTCAGTCGTCTTCACACGATTATTGGCTATATTGAGTTGATTCTCAGTTTGAGCAATACACATGACGGCCCCGTCGCCAGAACGCCTACAACAAAATCAAGATCATGCCAGAAGAAAGAGAAGTTATAAAATCAAACCGTCCCATCACTTGACGCTCTGGCCTAGTTTAATTTTGGGGCTATTGTTGGGGTCGGAAAATCGATCATTCGTCCAATGGGCATCAACTGTTTGACGCAATCGGTCGGACGCATCAGACCTGTCGAACGCATCAGATCCATCAGACGTGAGCCATGCGACCGTCGCCTGATTCCTAGACGCAACGGACCAGCGAGAATTTCTCCTTTATTATTCCGAGATCTCCAACAACCACAACATTCAACACCGCCTTAATAATAGCATTTAGCGGCGAAATCTTTGCAATTACTCCCAGCGTTGAGGATAAGGACGTGATCAAAGGTTAACGGTCAAATGGATTAAAGACTTACCATATAGAGATCAAGAGCATTTAAAGAGATATCAAGAGCATTTAAAGGAGAAATACCAGCAATTACTCCCGGAATTAAGTGGGAGATATTGTCATCAATAGGCAACGATCACAAGCTAAAGCTTACCATATATAGACCACGAAGAGGACAACGAAGGCACATCTACGCTCATCTACGCTCATCTACACACAATTACACAAGACATCTGCTCACTTGCTCCGAGAAGAACCCAAGAACACGCCCACTCTAGCTTACTCCACTAGAAATATCACTCAAATCTCCACCGGTCGAACCCCCGAGTCACCGGTCAGACCAGATCCGATCTTTCATCCTCCAAGGATAAGTTGTACTTACATCCGACTCTATCGTCGACATATTAATAAAATTACTTTACTATTTTGCATCTCTTCTTTATTCGTTGATTGTCTACTTGTTTGGATTGATTTCTATTACCCGATCGACTCGTTACCCCGTCTAAGGCGATTTAGGTCGTCCGATCTTTTCGCCCCAAAACACCCACCTACACAGCCACAGAGCCATGATGACCGCGATCACCTTCGACACCAGAGTGTTCGAACACCGCGTTACAGATCTGATGGCTACGCGTCGATCACACCCAATGTCCAAGACGACTTCAACGAGTATGACGACGAAGAGATCGAGGACTCAGGTATGGTCAACCCTAATTTTTTTCACCCCCCTCTTGGAGATCCACTTGAATTGCAGGATCACCCATCGGATTGGATACCTCCACCGCGTCTTCAGCCCCAAGGAGAACGCGTTCGTGACATTGGAGGCGAGCGCCGCGATGTTATGCAGAGAGACATTCGACGCGACAACTACGATGCCCAACCGCGAAGACGTCAACGCGATGACGCCTACATGCCCAGGGATGAGTATGTCCGCGACGATCGCCAAGAACGCGATAGACGCCAGGTTGGACGCAATAGACCCCATGGATTGTGTGCCTTTGAGAACCCTCTCTATGACGCCACGCCAAACAACGCATTCCAACAAGCACCTGCACAGCCTCGATTCCAACGACAGCAAGTGAAGGTAAAAATTGAGCATTTCTTTGGTGAATACAATCCCTCTGTTTTTCTTGAATGGATGCAGGCTACGGAGTACACCCTTAGATATTGTCAAGTGCCACCTGAGGAGCATATCGACGCCGCAACGCTTAACTTCCGAGGAGCTGCCCGTGTTTGGTGGCATCGCTTCGAGGATGACTGCGTTCGACACCACAGGACACGAGTCACGGAATGGCATCAACTAGTCTACGTGATGACCAAGAAATACGTGCCTCCAAACTATAGGAATCAAATGCGATTGGAGACTGCCATGGCTCGCTAAGGGTCGATGACTCCACTCGAGTTCTTTTCCAAGCTTGAATACATGTATTACAAAGCCAACATCTCTGTTGCACCATCTACTTTGAGGACGAAATTCTTGAGTGGCTTGAACACCAACATCCGTGATCAACTCGAGATTTTTCCCATCAAAGACATGAACACACTCACACACACAGCGATGCAAATTCATGCACAATTATCTCGTCGAAAGTCTTACACATATTCCAGTGGCCAACAAAGGTATTCTTCTAACCCTAGTGGATTACCTTATACTAATGTTCGCCCTAGTGCCTCTACCACAGCCGCGTCAAGCCAAGCCCTCAAGGCAAAGCCACTGCCGCCAAGCACCGCGCCGCGCCAGAACACGACACGACAAGCTCCAGTTAGCACAGATCGTGCGCACGACGTCGAGTGTTACAAGTGTGGTGGACGAGGCCACTACAAGAAAGATTGCCCAAACACTCGAAAGGTTTTGTTCTCCACTACCGCCATGGGCTACGAGTCTTGTGACGACGAGGACCAAACCCTAGAGACCATCGATGAAGGTCACGAAGAGGAGGAAGACGCCTATGACTGTGAATCCGCTTCTCTACACGCGAGAACTCCATTGAGCTTGGTAACACGTCGTCTCCTCACCGTCAAGGAAGCAAGCCTATGCAGTCAAAGGGAGAACTTGTTCCATACAAGAGCTCTCGTCCAGACGGCTTCCTTGAGTGTAATTGTTGATGGAGGATCATGTGCTAATATTGTGAATGAGAAGGTCGTGACACACTTCAACTTGCCTACGACACCTCATCCACAACCTTATGCCCTCCAATGGATTTCTTCTAGTCCATGTAACACAGTATCTCGCCAATGTTTAATTTCATTTTCCATAGGCCAATACTGTGATTCTGTTTTATGTGATGTCATTGAAATGGACGTCACCCATATTTTGCTTGGGCGCCCATGGCAATTCGACAGGCGCGTGCTCCATGATGGCTATTTGAACACTTATGTGTTCAATTACCACGGGAAGCGCGTCACTTTGCATCCAATGTCTCCACACAAGATCTTGCAGGACCATGTCGAACGCGATCGCCAGAAAGCCATAGAGGTCGCGTCCACTAGGTCAAACGAGTGTCTAGAGGCACTCCAGAGGCAAAACTCCTCCAAATCTGGGAACACTTCGTCTCCTCCAAGAACTGGCAAGAAGAAACACAATGCCACAGCTGGGACACCAAGTGCCCCACAGAATTCGAGAAGCGCCTCGCAATCGCCTAAGTTTGACGATCCATTGCCACAGACGCATCCTTTACAAGGCAAATGTGAACAACGCGTTCTTTTGGCCAGGCCCAGTGACCTCACTGTGTGTTTGACTGGCAAAGCTCCATGTTTTCTACTTGTGCCAACCCCGTGCATCCTCGACTCATCGATCACCGCATCTTTGCCGCCCGCTATCGCGACCTTGCTCGCCGCGTTCGACGATGTTTTTCCAGATGAGTTGCCACAAGGTCTACCTCCCCTGAGAGGCATTGAGCACCAGATTGACCTTGTGCCAGGTGCCTCCTTGCCCAATCGCACTGCGTATAGAGCTGGCCCAGAAGAGACCCAAGAGCTACAGCGCCAAGTGCAAGAATTGTTAGATCGAGGCTACGTCAGGGAATCTCTTTCCCCTTGTGTTGTGCATGTGATCCTTATGCCCAAGAAAGATGGCACATGGAGAATGTGTGTTGATTGTCGCACGATAAACCAGATCACAGTCAAGTATATGCATCCTATTCCACGCCTTCATGATATGCTTGATGAACTTCATGGCGCCACACTATTCTCCAAGATAGACTTGAAGAGTGGTTATCACCAGATCCGGATGAAAGAAGGTGATGAGTGGAAGACCGCGTTCAAGATGAAGTATGGGCTCTACGAGTGGCTTGTCATGCCATTTGGGCTCACGAACGCGCTCAGTACCTTCATGCGCGTGATGAACCACGTCTTGAGAACTTTCCTTGGCAAGTTTGATGTCGTTTATTTCGATGACATCCTTGTGTATTCACGGAGCCTAGAAGAGCATGTTGATCACCTTCGACGCGAGAGCCTATTCGCCAATCTGGCCAAGTGCTCATTTTGCTCCGCGTCAACCAACTTTTTGGGCTACATTGTGAGTAGTGAAGGTTTACGCGTCGATGAAGAGAAGATCGCGGCCATCAAAGGCTGGCCAACACCTACGACGCCGACACAAGTGTGAAGCTTTCTCGGCCTCACAGGCTTTTATAGGCGTTTTGTTCGCGACTTCTCCTCCATTGCCGCTCCACTACATGAGCTCACCAAGAAAGGAAGCATAGTTTTGTGGCATGAGTCCCATAAACGCGTCTTCTCGGCTTTGAAGAAGGCCTTGTACCAAGCGCCTTTGCTCCAGCTGCCAGATTTCAACAAACACTTCGAGGTGGAGTGTGATGCCTCAGACATAGGCATTGGTGGTGTGCTACACCAAGAGAAGAGGCCCATTGCATACTTCAGTGAGAAGCTCACAGGGGCCACACTCAATTATCCCACCTACGACAAAGAGTTGTATGCCCTCATACGCGTGCTAAAGACTTGGCAACATTACCTTTGGCCGCGTGAATTTGCCATCCACAGTGACCACGCCGCGTTGAGCTACTTGAAGAGTCAAGTCCACCTCAATCGACGCCATGCTCGCTGGGTGGAGTTTCTGGAGACATTTCCTTATGTCGTTGTGCACAAGAAAGGAAAGGAGAACATTGTTGCTAAAGCGTTATCTCGGAGGTATGTTCTCTTGACTCATGTGCAGACTAAAGTTTTGGGTTTTGCTTTGATTAAGGAATTATCTGTTAGTGATCCTTTATTTGCCCCTATCTTAGAGCACTGCCTGAGATCGCGTGAGTATGAGTCCTATTTCCTTTCTGAGGGTTATTTATACAAGGCTAGTCGCCTTTGTATCCCTAGGTCTTCCATTAGGCTCCTTTTGATTCGAGAAGCACACGAAAGTCGTGGACACTTTGGGATTAGTAAGACCTTGGCCGCGTTAAGAGAGCATTTCTTTTGGCCTAAGATGACCCACCAAGTGACTAGGTTTTGTAGAAGTTGTGTGACTTGCCAGAGAGCCAAAGCTAGATCTAGTTCTCACGACCTCTACACTCCGTTGCCAATTCCTAGTGCCCCCTGGGAAGATTTATCTATGGATTTCATCACGGGTTTGCCCCTCTCTAGACGAGGTAAAGACTCTATTTTTGTGGTCGTAGATAGATTTTCTAAGATGGCACATTTTATAGCTTGTAAGACAACCCATAGTGCTAGTGAGATTGTCGATCTATTCTTTGAGCATGTGGTGCGTCTTCATGGAGTCCCGTGTACCATAGTTAGTGATAGGGATTCTAAGTTCGTTAGTCATTTTTTTAGAACTCTTTGGGGTAAGCTAGGAACCAAACTCCTATTTTCCACTAGCTACCACCCCCAGACAGATGGCCAAACGGAGGTCACGAATAGAACTCTAGGAGCCCTCCTTCGCACGATGCTCAAAGCCAACCCTAAGCGTTGGGATGACTTACTATCACTTGTCGAGTTTTGTTACAATAGATGCAGGCACACGGCAACCAAGTTGACACATTTTGAAGTGGTGTATGGCATGAATCCCTTGACACCACTAGATTTGTCGTCGCGACCTCTGTGAGACCTAGTGCATGTCTCCGCCTCCAATCGCATTGAGCAAGTCCAAGAGCTACATTGCATAACCAAAGACCAATTGGAGAGAAGGGCCGCGCAGTATGCATCACAGAAGAACACTGGAAGACGCCGTGCCATTTTTGCACCTAGGGATCTCGTTTGGGTGCACCTGCGAAAAGAGAGGTTCCCCTCGCGGCGTAAGCACAAGTTGGCACCACGTGGAGATGGCCCATTCCGCGTGATAAACTCCATAGGGGACAATGCATATCAACTCGAGCTCCCACCAGATTTTGTAGTCCATGCGTCCTTCAATGTGGCGAACTTGACTCCATATGTTGAGCCAGAGTTTGATGATGGTGAAGCGGGGACGCTTCACAGCCAAGTGGGGGCGGGTGATGTGACCCTGCCTCCCATGACGGCCCAAGACGAGGAAGAAGCCATGAGCCTACGCTCAGAGGGCCCAGTGACAAGGTCTAGGTCCAAGGCCATCGTCGCCGCCGTCGCGTCACTTGTCGCACGCGCCGTCGTCAGCCAAGGAAGCCCAGACGACAACCCAAGACTCGTCGTCCTCGCCACCATCGAGAGTGAAACAATGCGTTCTTCAGAGCTAACACCGCGTGCACCCACTCGCGAGGCCATCGATCCTTAGTCGTTGTTCCTCGCGGTGTTTGTACCCATTTAACACGTTCTTTAAGACATTTTCTATATTTGGTATTTCCAGCTTTGTTTTAGATAGTTTCCTTTTATAGTCTTTTAATCTTTTAGGTTTGTGCCTTTTTGCATGCTTGCATAGGCTAGCCCTTAGGCTCGTTTTGACCCAAGCCCATTAGGTCTTGGTCGAGATACCTGAGCTATTTAAAGCCTCCTATGTTCTTGTTATTTTCTTACGTTCAATTTTAATCAAGGTTTCAAGTAGAGTGTTTATCCTCCTTCCCTTGATCGGACGTCACCCATATCTCTCTCATCCCCATTCCCTCCGCCGCCGACGCTACGGCAACCGCTTGATCTTTCAAGCAAAGTCTATCTTCGCATCTCCTTCATCCGCAGTCGACGCTACGACACCAAAGGCTTGTCTCTTCAAGTCATTTATCCCTCATCAAACCGCTTCCGCCAACGCTATCCCAACACCCCATCAAATCGCTTCCACCGCGTCACCACCGTGATCACCATCGCGTTCTCCAACGCGTTCACCATCCCCTTCACTGATGTGACGATTCGAGTGACTTCCCAACCAAGACTAGATCCAAAGGCGTCACCTTTGACAATTTGGCTTGTCATCGAAGGCAAGAACACATCAAAACGTACCTTGAAAACTTTAGAAAAGTTGAACCATCATACGTATGGTATTATTAGCTCTCTAAACTTAGGAAGTAAAAAAAATCGTTGAAACCATTGATGAGATTCGACAAAAAACTGATACTTCACAATTCGTAGAATTAATGGTCTCTTGGTGGAGAATTTGGTTTTATAGAAACCAACAAAGCTTTGGAAGAAGAAATGATAATGCAGACTCCATAAAGGATGTACCAATTTATATTAAAACTCAAATTGAGAACTGGAACAAGACGAAAAGGTGGAACTCTGACTGTTTAGCAGAAGAGAGACCCAAAACAAATAGAATGCCAAATGCCAGACGATCAATAAAGAAATGGAAAAAACCACCGAAAAATATTATTAAAATAAATACAGATGGATCCACAAAAACTAATGGTGATTCTAGATTTTTGGCTACATCCTCAGGAACAACACGGAAAAACCAATTTTTCTTTTTCGGAAAAAGTGTGGTACCTCAACCCCTCTAAAAATAGAAACGCTAGTAGTAAGAAATGCCTTGGTTAAAGCCTATGAACTAGGCTTTACCGACATTCATCTTGAATGTGACAACCTTATCATTATGAACGTTTTGAATCAAATCTGGCACTCTCCATGGGATATTGAAATGCTTATTTCTGATATCCTGTGTATTTTACAACTTTTCTCTTCAGTGCAGATTTTTCATATCTTCTGGAAAACCAATGTGATGGCCGACTTCATCGCTAAGGAGGTCCAGTTGAGATCCTTAGAAGATATTCGAACTCATTTAGAATTTGTAATTCTCATTCGAAAGATATCCTAGAGTGAGAAATCAGCTTTATATGGTTTTCGAGTCTAATCTTTACCTAATAAAAAAAAAATGTAGACAAGACCGACCAGAGTTACTATGGGAAATTAAAGCTCCACTACTTGACAATAGATGGCACCTATACAGCCTAGTTCCTCTTAGTATGTTCGCTAGCTTTCCTTTCGGATTTGTACCGACTCAAATGGAGGAAATCGTGATCCATCTAACATGGCCACACAACAGGCAGCAGCAGTAGTAGGCCGAATTGGAGCTTTTTCAATCAGACAAGTCGAAGACCTCTTTTTACTCTTGTTAAACGACTGTAAAAACACCAAGGAGCTCTGCAAAATCCATGCTCATATCATCAAATCCTCATTGGCGCAGAGCGGTTTCTTGGCCACCAAGATGATCGACATCTGCTCCAACTTCCGAGCGGCTGATTACGCTGCCACCATCTTCGACGATATCACGGAGCCGAATTTATTTGTGTACAATGCAATGATCAGGGCGTGCTGTTACGGAAAGAAATACGAGCGTGGGATTTCTTTGTTCAAGGAGATGATCGAAGACCAACGAGCCTGTCCCGACAAGTTTACGTACCCGTTTGTGATAAAGTGCTGTGGTGGTATTGGAGGCCATATTTTGGGGAAGCAGTTTCACGGATGTGTTTGTAAAGTTGGGTTGCTGTCGAATTTGACAACGGGGAACGCTTTGTTGGATATGTATGGGAAGTGTGACAATCTGGCTGATGCACGAAATGTGTTTGATGAAATGCAGGAGAGGAATGTCGTGTCCTGGAATTGCTTGATCTCTGGGTATGCTAGGCTTGGTCAGATGAAGAAAGCCAGAGCATTCTTCGATGAGATGCCGGAGAGAAGTGCTGTGTCTTGGACGGCTATGATTTCTGGGTACACTCAGATTGGATGTTACGTGGAGGCCTTGGAAGTGTTCCGGGAGATGCAAATGGTGGGCGTTGCACCTGATGAAATAAGTGTGGTCTCTGTTTTGCCAGCTTGTGCTCAGCTTGGAGCGCTTGAGATGGGGAAATGGATACATTTCTACTGTGAGAAAAATGGGCTTGTTAAGAAAACTAATGTGTCTAATGCCTTGATTGAGATGTATTGTACTTGTGGAAGCATTGATGAAGCACGCCAAGTGTTTGTTGAACTGCCTGAAAGAGATGTGATTTCTTGGAGCACCATGATTGCAGGTATAGCAAAAAAACAACTTTTCGACTTCTCTTACATCTTGAATCAACCTCTGATTTCCTCTCATCAATATACTCGTCCGTTTTCATGTGTTTTGATTCCAAAGAACTGAAAAAATACTACCCACTGATTTTACTGCTTAATGTTGTAATGGATGCTTGTCCTTGCAGGGTTAGCCAATCATGGAAAAGGCCAGGAAGCTATCGACTTGTTTAGAGACATGAAGAGGACGACGATCAAGCCCAATAGATTTACATTCGTGGCCATCCTCTCAGCCTGCTCGCATTCGGGATTCCTAGATCAAGGGTTGCAATACTTCGAGTCCATGAAAAACGAGTACAATGTAGAGCCTTCTATCCATCACTACAGCTGCTTAGTCGATCTCCTTGGTCGTGCTGGGCAGCTAAACCGAGCTCTCAAGGTCATAGAGAAGATGCCCATGAGACCAGATGCCAAAATCTGGGGCTCCTTGCTTAGTTCATGTAGGACTCATCGTAACCTCAATGTTGCTGAGATTGCAATGGAGCACCTTCTAGAGTTTGAACCTGATGATACCGGGAACTATGTTATGCTGTCAAACATATATGCAGATCTCGGGAAATGGGATGGAGTTTCAAGGATCAGGAAGCTCATAAGAAGCAAGAGCTTAAAGAAAACACCCGGAAGTAGCTCTATTGAACTTGAGAACGCAGTTCAAGAGTTCTTTTCTGGTCATGATTCTAAGTGTTTCTCCAGTGACATGTGCTGGGTGCTGGGACTACTGCAGCTGCATCTAAGAAAGAGGAGTCACAATCTTGAAACATTGCCAGAGGATAACGTCGATTTATTCTGAATCATTTGGGAAGAGAGTGACATTTCTTTTATACAGAAAGGCACACAGAGTTCCATACAATCCGAGAAAGAGAATCAATTATGTTCAAGACAACAAATTTAACCTCTGGAATGTGATAGTTGAAGACTACTGGAGCTGCCTATTCAGTATTTAGGTAATGCAATGCAGTATGCAACTGCTGAAATGTAAGGAACAGTTGGAATTTAGGCAGCCTACAAGAGGCAAAATGCCTAGTCCTATACGTCAAACAAACGAAAACTATAGAATTGGACATTTGATATCTGATGTCTGTACCAGAATGACAGCAGGATCTTCAAGTTTAACTCTTGGAGCCTGAACTGGATCCGAGGGCAAAGCAAGAGTGCTTCCATTGTGCCTTTCTACAAAAAAAATCCTTTCTTGTGCAACGACGAAAAATTCAGGGAAGACTCTTAAATTCGAGTGAATCAATATTTGTGCCAAAATGATTTTTTTAGGGAAGTGGTTTGCTGGCTGCATCCTTGTCTTCAGAGTCAGCTGCCACAAGAAAGCTGTCTTGTTGGCGATTCCATGGCTTTGTTCATGGCTGACCACTCCGAGGCTATTCAGTCTTCTCAAAAAGACCTAATTAGCACTCTTTCTCATCTCATCACTTTCAGAAACCTTGTCCATGGAACCTAAACATCCATCTCTTTAATTTGTTTATGGGAATCATCAGATTCCGTGTTTTTGATTGTGCATCCTTGAACTCTTTTGAATCCTTATGGTGGGTTCAAGACTCAAAATTTATTGCCTCTGGTTCTTTGAGCATGTGATGAGTTCATCTCTTGTTTTTGTACAAAAGAATGGTTTTCAGAAATTATAATACTACGGAGTACTGTTAATACACTGCACAAAATTTCAAGCCTGCATAGTAATTTATATATTTTGCTTCATTTGCACACTATGAGCATCCGAAACTATATTGCATGTACGCAAAAGAACATATGGATGTGCCTATAGATTTTTAAAGCCCTATTATGATGACATATGATAATTGATTGATGTTTTTAGTCCTTGTGTTTCTTGTAACTTCAGAAGGGTGATGAACTTTTGAGAAATGTTCTTCATGAGTAAGGAAATAATCAACAATAAACTCTCGAGGCAGGAATTGATCAAAACAAAATCAGTTCAATTTGTGTAGCCATCAGTTGCTTACTATAAACTTAAGGCAGAAAAAATAGCAAAATATCAATTAAGAATTCCTTCAATTTCCAGAATCCTCTTTCAGGAGTTGAGACAAAACAAAATGCTTTGGCAAAAGGACTTGCAACAAAATGCAGCCACAAATAGAAATTGAAATACATGAACAGTGGTAGTTTATGGTAAGGTCCCTACCATGACAAGAAGATGTAGGATTGCAACCACTAATAGGCTTAACCAGAAGCTGTCTTCTTTTTCTGGAACTGGAAGACGACCGCATAAACAGGAACAAGGGCACCAATGGCAAAGCATGTTGGTGATTTTAGTGTCATCGGCCATTTGGTGTAGTCAGGATTCCCTCAAGACTTAAGGAGTTCATTCGGCGCATAACGAGTTTCGAGGGTACGGAGTGCACACTCGTGTGCGTGGATTCGGACTCGGGGTTACGGAACGTGTCCGGATTCGAGAGGCGGACACCGAGAAGTCATATCCGAGCTCCGTGCAGTGTGAATTTCAGCTTGTTGGTTATGGTTGAGTAGTTTGGTGGTTTTTTAACCGTTTTTCAACCGCCAAGCAATCGCCTAACTGTCATGCAACCGCCCAACCGCCATGCAACCTCCCAACCACCATGTAACCGCCTAACTACCTATGCTCTATATAAGGGTGAGGTTGGGGCAAGTCTTGGGATATCCGAAGAGAACCATCTCTATGTATCGAACAAAACTAAAAACACCAAGTGCTTCTCTATTTGATCTTGCCTTGATCGATAGAGGTTTGCGTTGTCTTATCCCGAATCAAATTTCGTGTAACCCTAAGGCTACAAGAATAGGGTCGAAATATTGGTTTTGGAAAGTGTCTTAGCACGATTCAATCGCTATCCAAGACAAACCGAAGTTTGATCAACGTTACACCATTTGTACAACATTCAAAACCAATAATTCTGTGGTTGATAATGACGGTTGCATCGGTGCGCGATATGACTTCCAATTTTGGGAAGTTGGAGAAGTTCGAGGGCGTGGACTTCCGGAGATGGCAAAAGAAGATGCATTTCCTCCTCACGACACTCAATGTGGTGTACGTCCTGAGTATGCCAATGCCCCCCATGCCGGAGGACGTGGGAAACGAACCCGTGGAGGAGGCAAGGAAGCATAACAAGTGGGATAACGACGATTACATATGTCGTGGTCACATTCTAAACGATATGTCGGATTCGCTCTTTGATGTCTACCAGAATGTCAAGTCCTCAAAGGAGTTGTGGGATGCGCTGGAGTCCAAATACATGGTGGAGGATGCTTCTAGTAAAAGTTTCTCGTAAGTAATTTCAACAATTACAAGATGTGTGATTCCAGACCGGTTATGGAGCAATTCAATGAAGTGCTTCGTATCCTAGGGCAATTCGCCCAGCACAACATGAAGATGGATGAATCCATCTCGGTGTCGAGCATTATCGACAAATTACCACCTTCCTGGAAGGACTTTAGACACATGTTGAAGCATAAGAAGGAAGAGTTGTTTCTTGTACCACTTGGAAGCCATTTGCGTATAGAGGAATCTCTAAGGGTGCAGGCAGGCGGTAAACCAAAGGAGACTCCCGGACCTTTCTCCATGAATATGATGGAGGAGGGTGAGAATTCTAAGAAGAAGAACAAGAGGAAGAAGCAATCCTTTAAGGACACCAACGGTGGGTCTAACAAGAAGCCTAAGGGTGCTTGTTGGATATGTGGCAAACCGGGTCACTTCAAGCGTGATTGTCGGTCTGTAAAGGATATGAATGGAGCGGGACAAATCTGTTCAGGGCAAGGGTTTAAGGACCAAGGCCCATCCACTCATCAAGGTCGGTTTCTAGATTTTGGTTCAAGTTCGGTTATGAATTATGTACCATTAATTTCCGAGGCATTTTATGTGCAGGATGATGAAGTGGCTTGGTGGATTGACTTGGGGCAACTAATTAAACATGTTTGCAAGGATCATGGCTGGGTTAAGACGTATGAACCGGTGAATGATGGGTCCATCCTCTATATGGGCAACGAGTCAACCGCCCCTATCCTAGGCCGTGGAAAAGTGGTGTTAGAGTTTAGTTCCGGGAAGACCCTTGAACTCAAGGATGTCTTACATGTACACGAAATTAGGAAAAACTTAGTCTTCGGTAGTGTTTTAAACAAGTGTGGTTTTAAGCAAGTCTATCAATTCGATAAGTATATCTTATCGAAGTGTGGTGTATTTGTAGGATTTGGATATTTCTGTAATGGCATGTTTATGCTTAATATTAATAAAGTTGTCAATTCCATATATATGGCATGTTCTAGTACAAATGAATCTTCTCTATGGCATGCAAGATTAGGTCACGTGTATTATAAGAGAATGACTGATATGTCCAAGGAAGGTTTAATTCCTGCATTTGACATGAATTTAGAGAAGTGTAGAACTTGCATGTTGACAAAAATAATTAGACAACCCTTTAAAGGCATTGAAAGAAATTCCGCGGTGCTTGGACTTGTACATAGTGATTTATGTGATTTGCATGCTACTCCATTTTTAGAAAACAAGAAATATTTCATCACTTTCATTGATGATTATTCTCGTTATTGTTATGTGTATTTATTGCATGCTAAAGACGAGGCCCTTGATAAATTTAAGGTTTATAAAACCGAGGTTGAATTGCAACAAAATGACTTGATTAAGAAACTACGCACCGATAGAGATGGAGAATATTATGATCTTGTGTATTTCCACTCCGTAGGTATTATACATGAGACTACGTCTCCCTATACATCACAACAAAATGGTGTATCGGAGAGGAATAATCGAGTTCGAAAAGAGATGGTTAATTCCATGTTATCCTACTCGGGATTGAGTGACGGATTTTGGGGTGAAGCCATGTTAACGGCTTGCTATTTATCAAATAGGGTTCCTAACGAAAGGAACAAGGTCACCCCTTATGAACTTTGGTACAAAAAGAAACCAAACTTTGAATTATCTTCGAGTTTGGGGATATAGGGCGGTCGTTAGGCTACCCCATCCCAAGATTAAAATCTTGGGGGAAAGATGTATTGATTGCATCTTTATTGGATATGCTGAGCATTCCAAGACTTATAGGTTCTATGTAATAGAGCCTAATGATTCTATTTTGGTTCACACCGTGATTGAGTCAAGAGATGCGACATTTGATGAGAATCGGTTCTCGTCCATACCTAGACCAAAGGATTTGGTTCCCAACACTAGTGGAACTAAAGAAGGAGAAGGCTCAGTCATGCCTCCTAACGAGTCACCTATGCTCCGTAGGAGCAAGCGCGTGATGATTGAAAAGTCTTTCGGTCCAGATTTCCAAATTTATTTGGTGGAAGGATCTAGAGATGAAGTTGGGTTCCAATACTCATATTGTTATCATGTTGATGATGATCCTATGACTTTTGGTAAGGCAATGAGGTCTCAAGATGTTGCTTTCCGGAAAGAAGCAATAAATGATGAGATAGATTCCATCATGGAAAATAATATGTGGGTCTTATCGGATCTCCCACCGGGTTGCAAGCCTTTGGGCTGCAAGTGGATCTTCAAGAAGAAGATGAAGGTTGATGGTACTATCAATAAGTTTAAGGCCCGATTGGTCATCCAAGGCTTTAGACAAAGGGAATGTATTGATAATTTCGATACATATGCTCCGGTTGATTGCCTTGGCAGCTATTAACAATCTTGTGATTCACCAAATGGATGTCATAACGGCATTCTTGAATGGTGATTTGGAGGAGGAGGTGTACATGAAGCAACCTGAAGGATTCGTTATGCCCGGTAATGAGCATAAGGTGTGTAAGTTGGTAAAGTCATTGTATGGGCTAAAGCAAGCACCTAAGCAGTGACATCAAAAGTTTGATGAGGTTGTCTTGTCGAGCGGATTCGAGCTAAATTAGTCGGACTAGTGGAGTAATCATTTGCTTGTATGTTGATGACATGTTGATCTTTGGTACAGACCAAAGACAAGTAGACCTTACGAAAGCCTTTTTGTCATCAAGTTTTGCCATGAAGGACATAAGGGAGGCGGATGTGATCCTCGGTATTAGAATTAAACGTGAGAACAATGGACTATCTTTGTCACAATCTCATTACATTGAGAAAGTGC
The DNA here is from genome assembly GCA_027886185.1 of Rheum nobile. Lineage (NCBI taxonomy): Eukaryota > Viridiplantae > Streptophyta > Magnoliopsida > Caryophyllales > Polygonaceae > Rheum > Rheum nobile. Next base: position 577,037 of record WOAB01000665.1, on the reverse strand, counting down.
TTAAGAAGTTCAATTGTGAGACTTGTTCTCTGGTGAGCACTCTCATGGATCCGAGTGTGAAGCTTATGCCTAATACGGGTAAAGCGGTATCACAACTCGAGTACTCACAAGTGATTGGTTGTTTAATGTATGCCATGACAAGCACAAGATCAGATATTGCTTATGCGGTAAGAAGGTTGAGTAGGTACACTAGTAATCTTAGTACTCACCATTGGCAAGCAATAAGGCGGGTGCTCAAATACTTAAAAGGAACCATTAATTATGGTTTGACATATGTCGGATTTCCTTCTGTTCTAGAAGGGTATTCGGATGCGAGTTGGATCACTCACGTGGAAGACCATTCTTCTACAAGTGGTTGGGTATTCTTACTTGGGGGAGGTGCCATTTCATGGGCTTCTAAAAAGCAAACTTGCATTACAAGTTCGACTATGGAATTGGAATTTGTAGCATTAGCGGCTACCGATAGAGAGGCGGAATGGCTAAGGAACTTAGTCTGCGAGATTCCTTTGTGGCCGAAACCAGTGTCACCCATATCTATCCATTGCGATAGTCAAGCTACTTTAGCTAAGGCATAAAGCCAAGTGTATAATGGTAAGTCGCGACACCTGGGCGTTAGACATAGCGCGGTACGTGAGTTGATCACTCATGGGGTGATCACTATTGAGTTTGTCCAGTCTCAACAAAATCTGGCGGACCACTTGACAAAGGGGTTAGTTAGGGACTTGGTGATCAAGTCGGCTATAGGGATGGATTTAAAGCCTGTTTGAAATCTCTAATGGTGGGATGCCCAATTCCCCTCTAATATGACGTTAAAGGCTGAATTCAATGTGGAAAGCCTAAACTTAGAGTTTGGAGCACATGCTCAATACCATCCCAAGGTATGTGCTCGGACCTATAAGTAAAGTTAGGTTGAAGTTTATCTTCTTAATGAATCTTTTGAAAAAAATGCATTTGCAAGTGCATGATTGAAAAGAGTCCACCTATACGAGTGTGAAGTGGTGCCGCTTCAACTAGCCCGGACTTGGCTTTGTATACGCTCATGAATGGATAAGGACATATGACTATAATAGTGTCAAGTTAACACTTAGAGTAGTATAGAAACTTATGTGTGTTGTATCTTCAAGTATTCAGATGGGTTAAAGGGTTCAATCCATAGGACACTCTGATTCTCGATTATTTGGAATGTGTACTACACTAATGTGAAAATTCAATCTTAATGACATTTTCATTTATGCATGAGTTTGTGTTTGATGTATGTTATTTAAGTGAATCAAGGATTACACTAAAATAGGGGAGGAATGTTGGTGATTTTAGTGTCATCGGCTATTTGGTGTAGTTGGGATTCACTCAAGACTTAAGGAGCTCGTTCGGCGCATAACGAGTTTCGGGGGTGCGGAGTGCACACTCGTGTGTGTGGATTCGGGCTAGGGGTTACGGAACGTGTCGGGATTTGAGAGGTGGACACCGAGAAGTCATATTCGAGCTCCGTGCAGAGTGAATTTCAGCTTGTTGGTTATGGTGGAGTAGTTTGGCAGTTTTTTTAACCATTTTTCAACCGCCATGTAACCTCCCAACCACCATGTAACCGCCTACCTACCTATGCTCTATATAAGAGTGAAGTTGGGGCAAGTCTTGGGATATCCGAAGAGAACCATCTCTTGTGTATCGAACAAAACTGAAAACAACAAGTACTTCTCTATTTGATCTTGCCTTGATCGATAGAGGTTTGCGTTGTCTTATCCCGAATCAAATTTCGTGTAATCCTAAGGCTATAAGAGTAGGGTCGGAATATTGATTTTAGAAAGTGTCTTAGCATGATTCAATCGCTATCCAAGACGAACCGAAATTTGATCAACGTTACAAGAAAGCACCATCCTTTTAACATATTCAATGAACCATCTCTAATTTCTTTATATGAGTCTCACTCCTTTTAACCATATATTGTCACCTCTAGGAACGTATCTAGCGGTGTTATACTTCTGCTTCTAAGCTCATATCACGTCGATATGAATCCTTAAGTACCTCACTTTTAATCAAGAGCTGAAGCAACTATTTGATAAGAGAACATTTTTTTTAATCAAATTAGTGCATGCTCACAAATCAAGCATGGTGAACTTGTAGTACTGGTCGAGGAAAGCGAATCAGTTGCACCAGAAGCCCTTCTAATCTACCCAACGGTGGCAAAAAAAGGAAGCAGATGAATCTACACTCTCTTTCATCTTCATTCGTCTTCTCCGATTGCTCTCTCTACTGAGTAACAAGATTTTCTCGCAAGTAAGAATCAGAATCCAAGTTGAAATTGGTGTGAGCAAAGAAGAGAAGGAGAGGAGAGGAGATGCGGTGGAGGTGAAGTAGAGAGTGTGGCATGAGGGTAAATATTACGAAATTTCAGGTGTTATTACAAGGATGAAAATTGATAGATGAAAACAGGAAAATAAATTTAAAAAAAAATAAAACAGGAAATTAACTACACGAAACATGTACAGAGAGCGCCATCTCCTCAAATCGACACGCCATCACCTAGGCGAATTCTTAGATAATGTATTCAATACATTATATCTAAGTCGGATGTGGCCGCGCATTCAAGCACTAGCACCGACAAAAAATCTGGAGATGGTTGTATACTTTGTAATGTATTCAATAACAGTGGTCAATAAATGCTCATCTATGGCCGCCTTGGGCCCCACTCCCTTGCCAATTACCTCTCTCTCCTCCACGTGCACGCGCTTCTTCCCACCCTCCGATTGCCCGATCTGCGTGCTCCGATCTTCCCCAACCTTTCCTTTTCCGCTCTCTCTTTCCCATTCACAATCACATTCTCGCTCTACTCCCAAGCTTTCTATTTCTCGCTAGGGCTTGAATGCGCGGCCACATCCGACTCGGCGGCGCAGGCGTCACCCACTCCCCGTCACCACCGTCGTCTCCGCGGCCCCGGCACTACTCCCGTCTCAAGCCTCCCGACGACGGTGCGGGCGGCGGAGGCGGAGCGCCAAGCCCTTACGCGCGCGGGGGCGGCGGGGGCGCAATGAAGCTGTGTCAACTCATCGAGCGGCTGCTGTTCTTCCTGATCTCGACGATGTTTAGGCGCAAGGGAGTCTTGTTGTGCGCTCCGATGTTGTACATTTCTTGTATGTTGCTGTATATGGGGTCTTTGAATATTGATTCCAGCGGACGCTCTTCCGGCGGCGTCACGGTGGATTCTGGCGTCGTCGAAGGTGGATTTGTTCTTGATGAGCCTCGGTTGCCTGGTTCTTTGTATCGGAGCCCTGAGGGTTTTGAGAAGCTTTGGCCGTTTTTGAGTGCTGAGAGTACTCGCAGCTCCAATATGGTTCGTTTTCTTCCCTTATGCGGCCTTTTCTTTTTTATTCAAGTATTTCATTTCCCACCTAATCTTCTTGTAGGCAGTTTTTGATGTTCTGGTATGTAGTATCTTGTGATCAGCTGAATCAAATTAACTTATAGTGGTGCAATTTGTGTTTGGCTTTGAATTGATAGCTTATCAGGGAGGGTATATAAATCCTTTGTTGAGGTCTTGATGAATTTATAAGCTCAAATTGACCTTATATGTGTGATCTGTTTTGAGCTTAATCAAGATATTTTGCAGTCTGCAGTCAGAGATCTTTAGAATCTGAGATAATGTGGAGAATATATTCTGTGGTAACGTTAAATTTACCTTCCAAGATGATTGTGGGGGATTGAAATTATAATTTTGGATCTAACAAAATTTAGTTTCAGGATTTAATCATTAAAGCTTCATTTCAGAATTTTGCATATATTAGTCTTTGCTCCATTTATTCATTTGGAGAGCTGAGAAAGTATATATGGTTGCATATAATGCAGTTGGCGATGGTATGGCAATCAAATCTGCATCAACATTGGAAGCCCTGCATAAACAAGGGTGAATTCCACACAGGTTTCTGTTTCTTCATTCAAAAGTATACTGTTTTAATTGCTGTGTTTACATTCTTATGGGCATGGAACCCAACCATATATATCTGATTTTCTGTACATGCAGTACATACAATGGTGGGTATTCTTTAATACCCAACCATTTATATAACTGATATTACTGCATACTATGGGATGGATGAAGTTCATTAGACACAAAATATACAACTTAGATAATGTATCTTCTTTTCCATGTCGGTTAACTTTTCTCTTTTTGTGAAACTCGTTGTTATTTGCTTGTTTATTTTAAGGTACTAATCTAATTCTTTTGAAAGTTTTCTGATAACGTGTTCTCTTCAGGCTTGCCGAAGTCTAATGGATACTTTATAATTGAAGCAAATGGTGGGCTTAATCAACAACGATTATCAGTATGTTACTCTCTAGTTCTTTGTCTTGAGCCTGGTGTTTAAACTAGATTTCCTGTTGTCACCAACATGTTATTCTTTTTGTCTAAAAACCTTTCGGTTGATACCTAGACAAGCTTATTTCTTTTATGGGTTTCAACCTACAGAAATATGACTTCAACATTCCACTATATGGCTATATGCCGACATACATGTATCTTTCAAGGTTTGATGACTTATATGTAGCTTTGCGTTAGCAAATTCAAGCTGTTGGCGCATATTGTTACCATTGTAAGCGGTTAAGTTACAGTCTTTCCTGGTTGAATGGATGAATTATCCACAATATCTTTTCGGTTATAGCTTAGTTTGTTTCACTTCGTGTATGGAAGAAGATAACTATCCTTTTGTACTTTGTGATTGTTTGTCTTCCTTGTCTTATTTAGTTATTTGTCCAAAATTTTATTTCAGATATGCGATGCAGTAGCAGTGGCAGGGTTATTGAACGCGACTCTGGTTATTCCATTTTTTCATCTGAATAGTGTTTGGCGAGACTCTAGGTATCAAATTCTAGTGCCTATTCTGTAATAGTTTTTCTCACCTGCTTGAAACTTCTAAATAATTCATATATGAAATAAAAAAAATTGGAGTATTTCTACGTGGTCTTCTTTGCCCAGTTCACACCGTTCTTTTATGTTGTTTCTTTGTTTATTAAGTTGACAATTCTATAATGCCTGGCCTGTTGTGAATGTTTTTACTGCAGAAGTGTACAAAGGGTTTATGAGCATGGAAGTAAGCTGTTAATTCCATACTCCACGTTAATATTCGTGTATAAATGTTTATAGTATCAAGGGATTTTTGTTTAGATATATGTAGTAGCAAGAATCTTGGTTTTAATATTAGGCTGGCTGGCTGTGTTCCGTTTTATTTTTGGATCAGGGGTGGGGGATTTGGGGAGAAAAGCAGAAGCTTTATGTGTTTGGCAAAACAAGCTTTCAAGCAGTTTTAGCATTCCGAGGAGTTTTATAGGAAGAGGTTTTTCTTGGAAGCTGGGTGGATAGCAAAACAAACCTATCCCCTGCCAGGCTGATAATAGCGAGCAACTTTTGTTTAAAAATGCTATGCTATATAGGAAGAGGTTCTTTTTGGGGGTTTAGACTTTGTCTCCATAACAGCAAGTAACGTGCTTTTATTTATGGAATTCTGAACGTTCAAATTTTGATTAACTAGATATTGCGAAATTTATGCTGTCTTTTATGTGGTTGCTGATCTCCATTAGTTTTTCTGAATGAATATATGACCATCTCCATCTTGTTATATTGTAGTAACAATTATGTGTAGCATAACTAACATCTTTCTAATGTTTACTCATGCAGCAAGTTTGGTGAGATATTTGATGAAGATTTCTTCATACATGCACTTGGTAATAGGGTGAATGTTGTCAGACAGCTTCCGGAGGATGTTCTGGAGAAATTTGACCATAATATAAGCAGCATTATTAATTTGAGGCTAAAAGCTTGGTCAAGTCCAAATCATTACCTAAACAAGGTGCTTCCTAAGCTCTCGGAGCTAAGGTAAGGAAACCTCTTTTTTCTATTTTCTTTTGAGAGCTAGAATGCGATTTCCAATGGTCAATAATTACCCTGAAATAGTTCGTGGGACCATTATTCACATAATATTGGTATGTACAACATTCATGCACTGATTTTTTTGTGGAAATTTCATGCCAGAAACTATATCAAGATATTGTTTTATTACAAGTTTAACTTACGAGTTTCTCAGATACTTATATTTGTTCTGTCCTATTTATAGGGCTGTACGTGTTGCCCCGTTCTCAAACAGATTGGCTCAGGCAGTGCCTCCAAGCATTCAGGGGCTCAGATGCTATGCTAATTATGAAGCCCTAAGGTTTTCTGAATCTATACGTGCTGTTGCACAACTCATGGTTCAGAGGATGGTCCGCAACAGCTATAGGACTGGTGGAAAATATGTATCCGTTCATCTTCGGTTTGAGAAGGTATGTGTGCTCCTGACAAGTTTCCAGCATCTTAGAGCAGGATGGATTGATTCTTGGTCTTTTGTTTTGCATTTTCAGATATAAATAGTTCCTTTTCATTTTCTGGGTGTAGGATATGGTTGCCTTTTCATGTTGTATCTATGATGGTGGAGCAGAGGAGAAGCAAGAAATGGATGTTGCTAGGGAAAAGAGTTGGAGAGGAAAATTTCGCAAACGAGGGCGAATAATAAAGCCAGGTGCAATTAGGAGGGATGGAAAGTGCCCTTTAACACCTCTAGAGGTATTAATATTTTATTACTGCGTACCTTCATTTGAAAATTTGAACTAGTTTCTAGCCTGTTTTTATAATCAAGTGATGAAAAGCTAAATACTTGCTATTGAAGTATGCCTAATGCTAAAGTACTCCAACTCAGTGTTGGCCTTGTGATCAACAGATGAAGCAGGACATCCTGTGGCATGCTTTCCTACATCTTATGCTGTTTTCTCTCTCTTTCCAGGTTGGAATGATGCTGAGAGGAATGGGATTTGACAATAATACGTCAATCTATGTTGCCTCTGGAAAGATTTATAAAGCAGAGAAGTACATGGCTCCCCTCAGACAGCTATTTCCGTTGTTAGAAACAAAGGAGACGCTAGCTACCCGGGAAGAACTTGCTCCATTTCAGGTGCTTTTCCTTCTTGCATGCCTATATCTATATAATTTTACAAAACTACATTTCTAACTCCTCTTCTGAGAGTAAGTTCTGCTTTTACCAAGTACGGTCATTTACAATTTAACAAAACTGGATCTGGTGAATGCAGGGACATTCATCTAGGCTAGCTGCTCTTGATTACACCGTGTGCCTCTACAGTGAAGTTTTTGTCACTACTCAGGGAGGAAACTTTCCCCATTTTTTAATGGGTCATAGGCGCTATATGTATGGCGGGCATGCCAAGACGATCATACCCGACAAGAGAAAATTGGCATTGTTATTCGACAACCCAGATATCAGGTGATTGCAGAATTCTCACACTGTGTGCTTCTGTAGAATATGTTGCTCCTGTGGTGTCTGGCTATATTTCATTACCAATTCAAAGTGGTAGACTTTGCTGAGCACATTCACTTGATACTATGAGTTGCCTAGTCTCTAAGTGAAGATAGTGCTTTGTGCATAAATTCCTACTGCATGCTTCAAGCATTCCGATCTCCATTTATTGATTACTATAATACATCTGTAGATGGGAAGCTTTCCAGCACCAAATGCAGGAGATGCTTCGACGCAGTGATATGAAAGGAAGTGAGACAAAGAAAGACAGTGGCTCGCTCTATACATTTCCCATGCCAGATTGCATGTGTAAACAAGGTGGAGAAGACGTCAAAACTGGTAACACGTTTAATCATACTAACTCTTAAGTCATCTAGTATAATATTAGTACTCGTATACCTCTAATTTATGATTCAGGTCTCATACCATTCCATTTATTCTTACCCAAAAAAGAACCTACTTCCCTGTAAGTTGACGAGGAAGATTTAGGTCTCATTCTTTCGCAAGACTAACTCACTGACACAAAATTCAGATAGTGGATTATGTGAAACATTCCCTGTAAAACTGCTACCTTACGATGTTGATATGTATTAGTGCCATGCATTCAACTTGTTATTTTTCTTTTCCTTTTCCTTTTTGAGCTACACTTCTGTATTCAATTTTTTAGAAAGAAACCCAATGAGTTTCTGGCTGTGATTATCAATACTTCATTTCTGCTGCAACTTTGGTGATTGATGGGAAAATGAGGTATTCAAGTTATTATCAAGATACTAGTTGAAGCATCCACATCACCTCCTCCATGTTCGATAACGCACAAGTAGTAATTGACTAGTATGCCAGCTTATGGCTTGCATGACCAATTGATATCGCCCAGATGCAATTCTGGGTCACTATTGATACAGATCGTGAAGGCAATGGAAGGCATTAGAAAAACGATTTCATCGATGAGATCATTGGTTTGTCGGACTGAACTTTCTCCTCCGATTGTTCAAGCAGTTCTTCAGTCATGGTAATACCCGTTGCTTGATGTTATGAAAACTAGAAAATAGACTAGAAAACTAACAAAGAGTCGCTCTTCAGCTCTTATTCCATGATCGTCCTTTTGGCTAGGATATTGGGGAGAAGAACTTGAACGTAGGTTTAGAGCTCAACTGTTCATCCGTTACCCCGTTAGATTAGGCAAATGTACGGCTGTGATTAGATTAGGCAAATGTACGGCTGTGATTAAAAGAGAATAAATAGGCCGGTTCAGTGGAAAAATGAAAGAAAACGGAGTCGGTTAAGTGGCATTCTCGTAAATAATGTCAACAACAAACGCGGAGTTTTTTTTTTGTTTCTAAACGCAATGTACTAAAAATACCTAGGTTCATAGATTTTGTACCATAGGTTTATAACATTTATACTAAGTCCTCGTTTAGTTCGTGCTACACTTCCCAGGAAGTTGGAACTTTCCCAGGAAATAAATTTATTTCCTGTGTTTGGTTCAAAAATAAAACGTGAGAATTTATTTCCCAAGAAGTTGCAATTCCTCCAAATCAAAGAAATTGTACTTACCTTAAAGAGGTAGGTAAGATCTACTTCATGCGTTTTTAAATGAAAATATTATTACTTCCTATGTTAATATAAAAACAACAATTTTGAACCAAACATGATTTCGTAATTTCCAGCAATTTACAATTCCTAGAAAATAGCTAAATTCCTAGGAACTTAATTTCCCACGTTCAACCAAACAAGGGGTAAGGTTCACAAACTCTGTACCAGAAGTTCACAAACTAACTTTATATTAAGGTTCACAAACCTTATGTTAGTGGTTAACAAACTTATACGTAGGTTGACAATAAAATACACTAATGTACCTTGGTTCATACATATTATACGAGAAATTCATAAATTTAAAAATTCACGAATCTAACTAAGTTTACAAATGTGTGATTGAACTTTTAGTGTATTACATATGAACCTCACACAAATACCTAAAAGATAAACTCATGATCTTGAACATTTTTAGTATGAACCTTTATTATATTATGTGTGAACCTTTAGTGTATTACGTATGAACCTTTAGTAACATAGCTAGCTAAAACATGAACTCGTGATTTTGGATTTATTTAATGTGAACTTTTCTTATATTATGTATGAACTTGTGTAATACGTATGAACCTCACACGTAGACACCTAAAAAATAAACTCATGATCCTGAACATTTTTAGTATGAACTTTTCTTATATTATATGTGAACCTTTCTCATGATCCTGAACATATGAACCTTTAGTAACATAGCTAGCTAAAACATGAACTCGTGATTTTGGGTTTATTTAATGTGAACTTTTCTTATATTATGTATGAACCTCACACGTAGACACCTAAAAAATACACTCATGATCCTGAACTTTCTTAGTGTGAGCCTTTATTATATTATGTATGAATATTTTGTGTATTTCGTATGAACCTTTCTTATGTTATGTATGAACTTATGTATTACGTATGAACCTCACACGTAGACACCTAAAAAATAAACTCATGATCCTGAACTTTTTTAGTGTAAACCTTTCATATATTATGTATGAATCTTTAGTGTATTACGTATGAACATTTAGTAACATAGCTATCTAAAATATGAACTCGTGTCCTTGAAAATTCTTCAAACTTGCTAGTAAGATAATCCGCCATAAATTTCAGCAAATCTATGCCTCTTGCGCTCCCAATTGCTTTGCATGTACATTTTACAGTCATTGACACTAAAAATGTTCTTCTTATTTAACTCTGCCATAAGACGCCCATTTCGTCGAACACTTGGTGTGTATCTCACATTCTCACCCACCTTCAGATCTTGCCTCCAAACCATCTTTAACCTCGCTACCGCCCTCATATTTGAACCCTAACTTCAGGATTTGTAGGCGGAGGAGTCTCGTCGGCGACAATTCCCCCCCTTGGCGAAGTTCGGCGGCGGCGAGGGCATCGTCAAGCTTGTGATGGACTAGGGTTTGGACTAGATCTTGTCATCTCTCCTTCGACTTCACTGGCCGGAGAGGCCGTGCATTTGTTGCAATCTGGATGCGTTTATTGGGGGAGGGTTTCAAATCGGGATGCGGTAAAGGTGGCGTGGAGAGGAAGCAAGTTGCGGGAGAGAGGAAGCAAGTTGGTCAAATTACCCAAAATACCCCTGTTTCATTTAAACGGGTAAAAGAAGTTTGCTTTAGTATATATAGTAAATTCCTTGTGAGGTAAATTTGCAAGACTTTTAAAATGTAGGTATTAGTGCAAATCTATTAATGTAGGAGTGTATGGAATGGTATTGTTCTAATTTAAATTCGGAATCTAACAGAGAAATTCACGAAAAAAATAAATACGGGAAAGTAGATGGGGATGAAGAATTTGTGGGAATGGGGACGATGATGATTTTCATTTCCCGAACGGGGAAGATAATGGTTTACATTTGCTAAATGGGGGTGAAAATAGGGGGGGGGGTAGTTTTGGACTAGATCGGATCGGAAATTACGGTCCGGTCTTGGACCGTGTATGTAACAGTCTGATCCACGGTCCAAGGTTTTAAAGATTTACGGGTTACGGTCCAATCCGGTCCAGGATCGTAATAAACTGTAATATGCTTTTCTTATAATAAATATATCTAATTTAACCCTAAGTATATCCATTTTTACGGTCCAATTACGATCCGGTCTAGATTTGGACCGTAAATGAATCATTATATGACCAATTTTATCTAAAAAGATTAAAAAAATCATTAGGAAAAATAAAAAGGTCTATTACGGTCCGGTCCATGGTCCAAGTGTTGAAAAATTTACGGTCCACCGATCCGGACCGTATATTTACAGTCCGATCAGGTCCGGTTTGGACCGTTTGAACACCCTAGATGAAAATGGAGACGGGCGATGAAGGGGAGGGTAGTCCCCATCCCATTGACATTCCTAATGCCCGCAATGCCTTTGTAAATCCATAAAGATCTTCTAGTCCACTTATGTAATCCATTTTGTGATTCATTAGCTTTGATTGGTGGAAATGATTTACATATATCAAATATGACAAGTATATTTTAAAACAAATAATATAAAATATTTATCATAACCAATCAAAGTGAATTGACCATAAAATGGACTATAAATATGAACTAGATGATCTTTACTCTTTTTTTTTGGTTGAACAGATGATCTTTACTCTTGTAAACCACTATTCCATTTTCTTCTGACTCCGCCATTGATTATATAGTATTTTATTTTTTAAAAAATATTATATATTTTGATAACCATTTGTATAACTATTTAATTTTTTTCAACTACATACTTTTTTCAATTTATAATTTTTTGATAAAAAAATGTATAAACAGATGTGCACTTGTACTGAGATGGACTTTTTTGTTTCTAAACGCAATGTACTAAAAATACCTAGGTTCATAGATTTTGTACCATAGGTTTATAACATTTATACTAAGCCCTCGTTTAGTTCGTGCTACACTTCCCAGGAAGTTGGAACTTTCCCAGGAAATAAATTTATTTCCTGTGTTTGGTTCAAAAATAAAACGTGAGAATTTATTTCCCAGGAAGTTGCAATTCCTCCAAATCAAAGAAATTGTACTTACCTTAAAGAGGTAGGTAAGATCTACTTCATGCGTTTTTAAATGAAAATATTATTACTTCCTATGTTAATATAAAAACAACAATTTTGAACCAAACATGATTTCGCAATTTCCAGCAATTTACAATTCCTAGAAAATAGCTAAATTTCTAGGAACTTAATTTCCCACGTTCAACCAAACAAGGGGTAAGGTTCACAAACTCTGTACCAGAAGTTCACAAACTAACTTTATATTAAGGTTCACAAACCTTATGCTAGTGGTTAACAAACTTATACGTAGGTTGACAATAAAATACACTAATGTACCTTGGTTCATACATATTATACGAGAAATTCATAAATTTAAAAATTCACGAATCTAACTAAGTTTACAAATGTGTGATTGAACTTTTAGTGTATTACATATGAACCTCACACAAATACCTAAAAGATAAACTCATGATCTTGAACATTTTTAGTATGAACCTTTATTATATTATGTGTGAACCTTTAGTGTATTATGTATGAACCTTTAGTAACATAGCTAACTAAAACATGAACTCGTGATTTTGGATTTATTTAATGTGAACTTTTCTTATATTATGTATGAACTTGTGTAATACGTATGAACCTCACACGTAGACACCTAAAAAATAAACTCATGATCCTGAACATTTTTAGTATGAACTTTTCTTATATTATATGTGAACCTTTCTCATGATCCTGAACATATGAAACTTTAGTAACATAGCTAGCTAAAACACGAACTCGTGATTTTGGGTTTATTTAATGTGAACTCTTCTTATATTATGTATGAACCTCACACATAGACACCTAAAAAATACACTCATGATCCTGAACTTTCTTAGTGTGAGCCTTTATTATATTATGTATGAATCTTTTGTGTATTTCGTATGAACCTTTCTTATGTTATGTATGAACTTATGTATTACGTATGAACCTCACACGTAGACACCTAAAAAATAAACTCATGATCCTGAACTTTTTTAGTGTAAACCTTTCATATATTATGTATGAATCTTTAGTGTATTACGTATGAACATTTAATAACATAGCTAACTAAAACATGAACTCGTGTCCTTGAAAATTCTTCAAACTTGCTAGTAAGATAATCCGCCATAAATTTCAGCAAATCTATGCCCCTTGCGCTCCCAATTGCTTTGCATGTACATTTTACAGTCATTGACACTAAAAATGTTCTTCTTATTTAACTCTGCCATAAGACGCCCATTTCGTCGAACACTTGGTGTGTATCTCACATTCTCACCCACCTTCAGATCTTGCCTCCAAACCATCTTTAACCTCGCTATCGCCCTCATATTCGAACCCTAACTTCAGGATTTGTAGGCGGAGGAGTCTCGTCGACGACAATTCCCCCCCTTGGCGAAGTTCGGCGGCGGCGAGGGCATCGTCAAGCTTGTGATGGACTAGGGTTTGGACTAGATCTTGTCATCTCTCCTTCGACTTCACTGGCCGGAGAGGCCGTGCATTTGTTGCAATCTGGATGCGTTTATTGGGGGAGGGTTTCAAATCGGGATGCGGTAAAGGTGGCGTGGAGAGGAAGCAAGTTGCGGGAGAGAGGAAGCAAGTTGGTCAAATTACCCAAAATACCCCCGTTTCATTTAAACGGGTAAAAGAAGTTTGCTTTAGTATATATAGTAAATTCCTTGTGAGGTAAATTTGCAAGACCTTTAAAATGTAGGTATTAGTGCAAATCTATTAATGTAGGAGTGTATGGAATGGTATTGTTCTAATTTAAATTAGGAATCTAACGGAGAAATTCACGAAAAAAATAAATACGGGAAAGTAGATGGGGATGAAGAATTTGTGGGAATGGGGACGATGATGATTTTCATTTCCCGAACGGGGAAGATAATGGTTTACATTTGCTAAATGGGGGTGAAAATAGGGGGGGGGGGGGTAGTTTTGGACTAGATCGGATCGGAAATTACGGTCCGGTCTTGGACCGTGTATGTAACAGTCTGATCCACGGTCCAAGGTTTTAAAGGTTTACGGGTTACGGTCCGATCTGGTCCAGGATCGTAATAAACTGTAATATGCTTTTCTTATAATAAATATATCTAATTTAACCCTAATTATATCCATTTTTACGGTCCAATTACGATCCGGTCTAGATTTGGACCGTAAATGAATCATTATATGACCAATTTTATCTAAAAAGATTAAAAAAATCATTAGGAAAAATAAAAAGGTCTATTACGGTCCGGTCCATGGTCCAAGTATTGAAAACTTTACGGTCCACCGATCCGGATCGTATATTTACAGTCCGATCAGGTCCGGTCTGGACCGTTTGAACACCCTAGATGAAAATGGAGACGGGCGATGAAGGGGAGGGTAGTCCCCATCCCATTGACATTCCTAATGCCCGCAATGCCTTTGTAAATCCATAAAGATCTTCTAGTCCACTTATGTAGTCCATTTTGTGATTCATTAGCTTTGATTGGTGGAAATGATTTACATATATCAAATATGACAAGTATATTTTAAAACAAATAATATAAAATATTTATCATAACCAATCAAAGTGAATTGACCATAAAATAGACTATAAATATGAACTAGATGATCTTTACTCTTTTTTTTTGGTTGAACGGATGATCTTTACTCTTGTAAATCACTATTTCATTTTTTTCTGACTCCGCCATTGATTATATAGTATTTTATTTTTTTAAAAATATTATATATTTTGATAACCATTTGTATAACTATTTAATTTTTTTCAATTACATACTTTTTCCAATTTATAATTTTTTGATAAAAAAGTGTATAAAACCTTAAATTAGACCATGATGTTTATGTCCAAACTCATTGTATCCCAATCCCCATCCGATCGAGAATACGATCCTCATACAGCAACATTCTCTTCAGTCTTCCCTAAAGTCACGTGTCTTCGCTTTATACCCAGACAAAGCTCACAAATTCAATGGAAACTCCCAAATGTGCGTCGAACCCCATTTTCTCGCCTCTTAAACCCTAATTTCTCGCCCCCCTGCTTTTTGACCTATTTCACCCAATTTTCCTGCTTATTCTCCCGCCTTCTCTCACTTCCCTCCTGCAACTCCCACGCTTTATCCCCTTCTTCAATGGCGTTCTGAAATGCGAAGCGATGCAGAAACTTATCCGTCGAACCCCTCCCGCTAACGCCTTCTCTTCCTCTCCCCCTCCCCGCCGCCCTAAACCGTCCTCCACCGTCGCCGCCGGCTGTTCCCCCCATCTTCCTCTCAATATAATCACCCGAAGCCTTATAATGCCTTCTACCGCTGCCGCCTCTCCCTTCAAGCTCCGCCCTTGTATACCACTCTCTGCCGACGCCCACTCCTCCAGGCGAGTCGCCGTGGCTGGGAGCTTCCGGTTCCGCCGGTTTTCGGTCGTCGACGACGCCGCGGCGGTTCAGCCGTGGGTTGCCTTGAGAGGGAGACGGAGCGGGGCGCGGCTGGCTTGGCTGCACACGGTTGCCGCCTCCGGCGCGGAGGGTGATGTTTTGGATTTCTCGGCGGGTGATTCGATTTCAGAGGATAAGCCTGTGAAATTTCATAGGAGGCAGAGGGGGAATTCGGAAAATGGGGTTTCTTCTTATCCGCCCAGGTGCCCTGATTTGCTGGCAATTCCCGGCGTTGGGCCGAGGAATTTGAGGAAATTGGTTGATAATGGGATTGAAGGTGTTGCCGAGCTCAAACAAATCTACAGAGATAGAGTATTGTGTTACTTCTTCTTCTTTTTTCTCTCCTTTTTAATTTATTCACGGTGTTGCATATGAGCTTAGAAAAATGTTGTCCAATTTGGATAAAATATGCAAAAAAATCCTCTTTACTTGAATCAGGGGTATATTATCATTTCATACTCTGGTAATTTATTAATGGTAAACGGGGTTAGATGATGAGTTGTTAACCAAGTGCGAATAAGGGTGATCAGATGAAACTTGGCCAAACTGGCCTAAATTACTAGTAGTTTATGTGTAGTTTACCCATGCAGTTTTCAGTAAACTCATGGTATGTTACATGACATTGTTACTCCTTTTATGAGAACAAGCTTCTGTGTAATTAGTAGGGATATAAAAATTGCAATTTAGGATGTTCCAATCCCGTTTTATGGTCTCTATTTGGGAATGAGATGAATTTGCTATATGGATTATTGCCTCTGATTGATTGAATTTGCTTTGTGGTCAATGTTATTGGTTTCTAATCAAAATCTGCCGGGTTTTGTGAACAGTTTTTGGGGGAGTCGAGTAACAAGATGGTTGAGTACTTGCAGAGTGATGTAGGGATTGTTCACAGAAACCATGCTGAGAGCATTACCACTTTCATTAAAGAAAGCGTAGATGAAGAGTTGAGGGATGATGGGTCAAGCTCAGATGTGAAGCCACAGAAGAAGAGAATCACTTTATGCGTAGAAGGAAATATCAGTGTCGGAAAAACAACGTTCCTTCAGAGGATAGCAAACGAAACACTGGAACTACGCGATCTTGTTGAGGTTGTTCCTGAACCCATTGACAAGTGGCAGAATGTTGGACGTGACCACTTCAACATATTAGACGCCTTTTATGCTGAGCCAGAGAGGTACGCCTACACATTCCAGAACTACGTATTTGTTACGAGGGTGATGCAAGAAAGAGAATCATCTGGTGGAATCAAGCCTCTCAGGCTAATGGAAAGAAGTGTTTTCACTGACAGGATGGTAAGCTTACCATTTCTTTGGTTTCCTTTAAATTAAAAATATTGCTATTCTATAAATTATGGAAGTGTACATTTTTCATTCTGTTTTAGAATCGAACTGCTATTTTGCAATGTTATCTTTTGAAATAATTTTGGAGGTTGTGGTTAGAGATGGAGATGGATCCTCTTGCCACATTCTCTAATTTTTTAATTTCTTCTTGGATAAATTTTGTGGTCCTCAACCTTTTTCCATTAACCTTTTCGAGTCCCAACCTTAAGTAAGTTCTCTTATGATCCTAACTTATATGATTATTTGTTCATTTTAGTCCTTTCACTTAGTATCCGTAAAATATTGATTACCTAATAGGCTAATACCAAGTACACGTGCTGATCTACTATGAACACATATTGATGCCATATTAGCCATTTATCATCACTTAACGGCCAAATAGATGGAAGGACTGTGTGGGCAGCTCAATATCACAAACTAGATGGTCAAGGACCCAAATAGAACAAGAGAAGAAAAGGTTGAGGATCACAAATGAAATTTGCCTCTTTCTTTTTCCCTTTAGATTATTTCAGCATCCTGCAAGAAGAAAGTAACCCCACCCCTAATTTGAGTACATGTGGCTGATTTGTTTTGTCTCGTTCTTCTTCAAAAGGTTTTTGTGCGAGCTGTTCATGAAGCTAAATGGATGAACGAGATGGAGATCAGCATTTACGACTCATGGTTCGATCCAGTTGTCTCAAGCTTGCCCGGGCTTATCCCTGATGGTTTTATCTATCTTAGAGCAAGTCCAGACACATGCCACCAGCGCATGATGATCCGTAAAAGAGAGGAGGAAGGTGGCGTGAGCCTAGACTATCTACGCGATCTGCATGAAAAACACGAGAGCTGGCTTTTGCCTTCCGAAAGTGGAAACCACGGACTGCTCACCGTTAATCAGTTACCGGTCTCGTTTGATAGCTCTTTGCATCCTGCTATAAGGGACAGAGTATTCTTATTGGAGGGCTCGCATATGCACCCGAGCATTCAAAAGGTAGACTTGTGCTTCTTTCTACTACAAAGAGGATTATGTTTTGTTAGTCATGTGATTGCTGATGTTTCTTTGTTATCTTTAACAGGTTCCTGCTCTGGTTCTCGACTGTGAACCAAATATTGATTTCACTAGAGATATTGAAGCAAAACAACAGTAAGTTCCATTTCCTTTTCCCCTTTTTTGTGTACGGGGCAGAATGTTCAGTATGTATCTGCTTTCTGTTCTCGAGATCTTGCTCAATGCATACATTTTCCTAGGACGAGAGAACCCTTTCCCCGATTACCTCCTATAGCTATAGGGATGTGAACAAGGCAGGGGATAATAACAGGAATACCGGCCTCGTTGTCGTCACATGGTGGGAACTCTGGCCTCTTTACAATCTATAGCTGTAGGGATGTAAGTTGGCCACAGCATATGTATATATAATATACTCATTGACACGGCAGGGAATTCTCATTTACATTGATTTTTATTGGGAATATCCTCCCATGTCTTCATTCCTGCCCCGTTTACATCCTTTACTGCTAAGGAATTCACAGCGCTAGCTGTAGTAATTCTGAAAATTTTCCATTACCTTTTAGATTGTCTCTATGCTTATGTATGTGAACTAATTATATTTTTGCCTTGTTAAGCTATGCCCGCCAAGTAGCAGAGTTCTTCGAGTTTGTGAAGAAGAAGAAGCTGGAGCTGGAGCTGGAGCTTGCATCTCCTGGAGCTCAGGAAGAATCCGGGAAGAATACCCGGCAACCAATCCATCCCCATCAAACCCGACTGTGGTCTCCTGACGTGAAGAATCTGCACGACTTGCCCTTCAAGCCCTTGGATTTCGGCCTATCAATGCCCAGTTTCCTTCCGGGTTAGGTTAGATTTTCTTAGAGAAGGGCTCTCATTTGCCAATTCTATCTTATAATCATATACAAAAACTTGTCAAGAGGTACCAATTTTTGTGTAGTAGTAGTTGTAGTGAGTGCCTCTTTTCGCAAAGTAGCTAGATTCCGGTCGCCTTGCAGACTCTTTCTGACCTTCACTTGGTTGGAAGTTTGTGTAGAATATCAAGATTTATGCTTTTGATCATGAATTGGTGGATAAACTGCTTACTTGAATCTTTTTGGTTTGTGGGTAGAAGTTGTTCATATCAAGAACTAGACATGCAATGTGATCAGATTCGTGTTTGTAGCTGCATTCTGAAGTGCTGATGATTGATTCATTTCAGTTGGAATATCTACTTTGTTGAGGTGAAATGGAAGTGGGTATCATTGTGTGGCATCTTCTTTACCCTTCGAAAGCTGCAAAAGCTCCAATAGTTTGAACATGAAAATGTGAAATCATAAACCTTGTAAGATAGTTTACCAAAAACAACGGGGGACACTCTTAATGTAAACAAAACCTTGTAAGATAGTTTCCAATACACATTTAGGCAACTATTTGTACATACATAAATTTCTAAAGTGCATAAACGTTTGCTTAGATGTGCTTGGGTTTTATGTTATATGTCCATCATACGTATTTTGTACAAGAGCAATAGTTTCCACGAATCCATTTCCTTGTCAAACAAAGCCTAGTTTCGCACAAGAATGACCGTTTTCACGAATATATTTCCTAGAAATGGTCAAACAAAGCCTAGGTCATTGTGAGAAAATAATTTACTAATAATTAAAAAATGTTATAAAATATAGGGGGTTGATCAGGTGTGCACAGACCTTTCTGTGCGAACGTATGCACAATACACACGTCTGTGCATTATGATGCACAAGGGGGGTGAGGTGCATTGTTCATTGCAATCTGGTTCACAAATATTTTGATGCACAATTGTACATACATTGGTGTACAATTGGTCTTTCTCATTGACCCATCGGAGCTCCGACGTTGACCGTCGTTGACCGACTGTTGACCGGCGTTGACCGACAGTTGATTGATTAATGAACTAGAGTAGACATAATTGTGCATCGTTTTGAATGTCCACCATATTACAACAAAGTGTGCACTGAGATGAATGTGCACCATGCTGTAATAAAATGTGCATTGAGATGCATTGTGAAACCATGTTACACATAAATGTGCGGCGTAATAGCAAGAATACCAGAATTTCAAAGCCAACTTGCAAAAATACCACCTTTTGAAAAGTATTGCAAAAATACCATTTTTTTGTACTTTTTTTGGTAGTTTTGCTATTGTTGAGGGTTAAATTTAACTTTTTTTTAAAATGTAAAAATCAGATAAAAGATTACAACTTTTGAAAAGAAAAGGTAAAAAAAATCTTAATCTTATTAATCAATCTCAAATATTAACCCTAATCAATCCCAAATCCTAAACCCTCTCTCGTCTCCCTCCTCTGCTTCCTTCTTCCGTCTCCCTCCTCTGCTTCCCTCTCTGTAACACCTCCAAGCTGTCCTTCCCGCTCAGCCTCATTCCCTCCACGTCCTCCACCTCCAACCCCACCCCCTCACCCTCAACCACCCGTCCTCCGCGGCGGCGCACATAACCTCCATTGCACACACCACCGCCTCTCCGCCGGCGCCGGCTCCCTCCATCACGGTGGCGAATCGAGCCTGGACCTCGCCGGTCAGTCAGTGGCGGTGTATCGAGACCGGCTTCATGCTCGACACGTTGATCGCCCGCCGTCCGGTCAGCCTGGACCTCGCCGGTCAGCCAGTGGCGGTGGATGAGGAGAGAATTTATGTCTCTGTTTCTGATTCTGGAGATGAATTTGTGAATTTTGCCATGTTGTTTGAAGAAGCAACAGATGATGGTCAATCTCCTGCCCCACCAGAGTCAACGCCGTCAATTGAAAGAGGAGCTGGAAGTGCTAGCTAGTTCGGATGTGCGTGAACTTCTGTCTCTGAGCTGGAAGTGCATGCAATTCTTGGTTCTATCTCTCTCGGCCTTGTTTGAATGTGGTCTGACAAAGTGATCCAGTCTGATAACGAAGAAATTGAAGATTTAATTTTGGAACTTGCAATCGATTGGTGGAAGTCAGGGTTTTTGCTCCTCCGTAAAAGAGTAATTTCAGTTACGGGATGAAGCGAAAAAGAAGAAATAACACTGCAAGACACGATCCGGTTGGGTCGCCAATTATGGAGAGCGTAAGACAAGGAACACACTGTCCCGCCGCTTCTACAGCGTTCACTACAAGATTCAAATTTACAGTGTGTTAGCAACTGATTCAAAGTGGCATAGTTACCGGTTTTCTATGCACAACGTGGGTCGATACAGAGGTGATTCGATGTCATTCGGAGATGATTTCAAATGATTCAAAAGTCGGGTTTAAGTAACTTGAGCATGACGAAGACGATGGTGTGGTCAGATTTTGAATTTAATGAATCAAAAGGTGTTTTTTTGGGGTCGAACAAGGCTTGGTGGTGATGTCCACATGGGTTGCTTTGATCTTGAATGAACACTGAAGCTGAACGCGGATCACTATGCCTTATTCATGTCATACCTTGGTGGTGCAAAGCTGGTATTCTATAATGGTCCATAACTAATAAATGCAAATTTAAGTGTTTCAAATTTAAAGGTAGGTAATATAACAGAGTAATGACCTGAATACGTACAAATGTAGTCTGACAAAGGGAATATTGCTCTGAAATTTAAAATTGGCTAACATTTGAAATTTTATGATATAACAGAGCATTGACCTGACTTCGTATAAATATGGTCTGACTTCATACAAATGTGACCTGATAAAGTACATAATGCTCTGTTATGTAACACAAATACCTCTTGTTCTTGCTTGTTATCCACCAGCTTTTCCATTAGCTCTCTTTTTCATGGTTTCCAATAAGCTGATCAATACTCTTAACTGTTTATGGAGATAGAAACTTGAGTTTGAATTCTCTTGAAGGGTCCTTATCAGTTGGACTTGGTCAACTTCCTCTTATATGAATGTGAGTACAATATTTCTCTTGTTGTAACCTTTTCAATTTTGTTTCTTTTCTTACTTTAAGTTGTCTGCATTTTCTGCAGTATTTATTATTTGCAATCTTTGTATATGAGTTTCTATATGCGATCCTGTCCTATGATTTGAAACATCTTAATTGTTCTTATGGATTGCACAGTTTCTCTCAAATGAGTTTTACTTGCATTTTGCTGATGAGTTGAGTACTTGAGTTTATTGGAACTGTGAATTCAGATTGCTGAAACTGCAAAGATGGGAATCTTGGTGATTGCTGATGAAGTCTACGGGCACCTCGCATTTGTGTACTTCATTTCAAGCCACATTTATACGAACATATATACATCACCACCAGGCCTTGTTCGACCCCAAGTAAATCACGTTTCGATTCATTAAATTCAAAATCTGACCATACCATTGTCTTCGCCATGCTCAAGTTACTTAAACCCACCTCTTGAATCATTTGAAATCATCTCCAAACGACATTGAATCACCTCCGTATAGTCTAGTGTATATAAATGTGAAATTATATGGTTTTTAATATAAAACTATTTCTTTCAATTTAAAAATATACACATGGCTATTGTAAGAGGCATGGAAAATTAGTTTAAAATTTAAAGTTAATATAACAAAAACATGACCTGACTACGTACAAATGTGGCCTGATAAAGTGAATATTGCTCTGACATTTAAAATCGGATAACATTTGAAATTTGTGATATAACAGAGCATTAACCTGACTACGTATACTGGTGGTCTGATAAAATGAATATTTCTCTGACATTTAAAACCGACTAACATTTAAAACAGTATTCAAATCTACTTTATTGGGACACATTTATACGAAGTCAGACCACATATATACGCAGTTAGGTCAACACTTTGTTATATCACAAAATTTCAAATGTTAGCCGATTGCGAATGTCAGAGCAATATTAAATTTATCAGGCCACATTTGTACGTTGTCAGGTCATTACTCTATTATTTTATTAAATTTAAATTTAAAACAAATGTTGGTTGGTTCCGTAATGAGAAACACTTAAATTTGAAACGAACATTGGTTGGTTCCGTAACGAGATACAAGATCAATTAACCTATAAATTTGAACCAACTTTACATTCAATTACAACGTATTGTTTCTGTTACTAAAATCTAAGTTTATACCAAGTTACCTACAATATAATCAAAAACACCTACAAATCAAAAGATAATAGTGATTATAGTTTTTATGTCAACACCTTTTCTTTCTCAACCAAAGATAAGAGCTTTTCTTAACAGTTTCTATGTCAACACCTTTTACTGGGAATTTCCTCTTTATCTTGCTCCAGGGGCAAATAATGCGAGTTCTACTAGCCTTTACTCATCATATGATTCATATGGCCGTGCCCTTCACTATGAGCTTTGCCTCAGATGTAGTATGGCAACTCACAAGCCTGGAGCATATGATTAGAAGCATCAGTGATGAACTGAAGTTGTAAGTGAATACCTGTCAATTGGAAGCAGGTTAGCAAAGTACTATGCTTTTGTAACCAACTAATCAGCATGTAGTGTTGAAGTGATTTTTCTCTCATTTTATTCTTTTTTCAGAACCAAATACTTGGGATAAACATGCCAACATATATCATGAGCTAGACATGCCACTAATACTCAGTATGATGTTGTTAGCTAGGAGTTTATGAGCTTGCAAATAAGGTTGTTCTACTGCTGATCTCAAAGCCATAGCTCCTTCCAATAGATGAATTGCTTTTGCTGGTTCAGCAGATCTATAACAAGTCAAATAAAGGCTACGAATAGACGAGTTGTTCTACTGTGGAGACATCAGAACTCCACTCTCAAACTTTTAGTTGACAGTGTTAGCCCCTTGCTAAGTATGTGGGTAAGATTTCAACTTTAAACTCTTATAAACCATTATATTAGCAGAAGCTGGAGAGAAACAACAAAATCTATATTCTGTTGCTTGAATTTCAGGCAGAAGAAGGGCGAGTGATCTGCATATACGGAGGCGACAATACCGATTGGATCAACGAGTTCATTGCTAAGATGAAGGAAGTTGAAATATCAGTTGAGCAGCTATAAGTAGTTTATGTTGGCAAGATCTGTAGTGAAGCCGGAAGCGGCGGCGAAGGAGACAGCAACGAAGGAGAAATTGGAGCCGGAAGGCAGCAACGCCGATGAGAAGAAATCCGAAGCAGGACGAGGCTCTGGCTCGGCACCTTCGACACCGCAGAGGAAGCCGCCATGGCTTACGACAAGGCGGCGTATAAGCTCCAGGGAGACTTCGCCATGCTCAATTTCCCGAATCTCAAGCACGACGGAGATATGGTCGGCGATTACAAGCCCCTCCACTCCTCTGTTCACGCCAAGCTCGAAGCCATCTGCCAGAACCTCGACAAATCCAACAAACACCCTCCCCTCAAGGTCGAGCCACCGAAATCGAAGATCAGATCTCCGGCGATGGATGTTTCAGACTCCGATCTGCTGGTTCCGAAATCGGAGAACTCCTCGTCCCCTGTTTTGTCGGATGAGGAGTCTTGTTCCGGTTCAGGCGGATCCTTCTTCCCGGAGTCGGAGATCCCGTTCTTTGATTTCGGGGAGACGGTGTGTGATGAATCGGAGATCTTCTCTCTTGACAAATTCCCTTCGGTTGAGATCGATTGGGCTGCTCTATAAAGTTGATTGTCAATTTCTTGCTGTTCTTGTGATAAACAGATCTATGTTTTTTTCCCCTTTTCATTTAGAACCTCTTGCAAATGGGGTTTTTGACATTTGCAGAGGATTTCAGAATTAAACGAGGTTATTAATTCATAAGTGTAATTATGGCTTTTTAAAAGTAGAGTTTTTTATCAAAAGAAAAGGTAAAAGCAAATATGAATTTATCTTTTTCTAAAAATAAAGTTCTTCAACTTTATGGCATTTTTGCAATACTTTTTAAAATCTGATATTTTTGTAAATGACCTTTCAAAATCTCACAGTTTTTGCAATTCTTCCTAAATGTACACCATATTACAACAAATTGTGCACTGAGATGAATGTGCACAATGTTTTAATAAAATGTGTATTAAGATGCATTGTGTACCATGTTATACATAAATGTGCACCATGCTACAATAAATTGTACACTGAAAGTGCACCATGTTGTAATAAAATATACATTAAGATGGAGTGTACACCATGTTACACAATAATTGTGCACTGAGATGGACTTACACCATGTCGTAAATAAATGTGCATCACATTTTATGTGTTTCTGCATCACACATTTCATGTGTTTGTGCACTTGTATTTTATTTTAATACAAGTGCACAATTCAATAAAATTCTACAAATCGGGTACAACTTAATGTATAAAATGGTACAATTTAATGTACAAAAGTGGTTTTTGACCAAAAAATTTATATAGGCGAATAATACATATAATTCGTCCGTGCCTTTTTTTCTGTTTGATTTGTTGATATTTTATCCCGTTCGTGCCGAACACATTGTCATCAAATATAGATTATTATCCAAACTAGCTAGAAAAGTTGATTCATCGATTTGGATATACTTTTTCGATTTATAGCGATCAACCGGTACGTAAGCCGTTGATTACACAAAGGCTACTAATCTTTGTTTGGGTTGATAAAGTCAGAGACGTTCCCAAAAAAAGTTTGACCCGTATCAATGATGGTACTATAAATAGGACTTGGATCAAACTCCTTCACTTCTTATTCCTAGCTAGGAATTGGCACAATCCATAATGCCTTAAAGATTTCCCCACATATGGCCTCCAGGCAATTTGCAGGCTTGATACTTGTCTTATTACTTAATTGGTAAGCATTTTCTTGTTTTTCTCAATTACCAAAGTCAATAAACCGGTATGCCCCACATTCAAATCGCTACAGGGATCCTCCTGGCAGGAAGTGGAAGCAACCGGGCGGTGGTAAATGCAGCGGAAGCGCCACCGCCGCCGGAAGTATGCATACGACGTGGAGAACATGACGTGTCCTGGTTCCGGCAACGAGCAGCTCGATCCGGCCGGTGTGTAACTGCTGCCTCGCTCCTGCCGGATGCACTCTCCACCTTCAGAACGGTGAAGAGATTCAATGCGATTAATTAAGTCTTCGATCGATACCAACGCTCGCGCGCCATATATATACACGATTACTTTTCGGCGCATACCCAAAATTGCTTTTCAGCGCATAGGGTCCACACGTTACGTGTGGAGTGTCTCCTCACGTTACGTGTGAGAGCAGACCATTTCAAAGTTTCACACGTAACGTGTGTTGTAGCTCCACACGTTACGTGTATTGTATCTCTACACGTTACGTGTGGGTGTGTATCACACATAACGTGTGGTGTTTTTAGGGTATTATAATCTTGAGTTATAGTATAATTTAGTATATTTATGCATAACATATTATTGTATATTTTTAGAATTTATTTGTGGTTCAATGTTGAATTATTGATTATTTTATATATATTATAATGTTGTTTATGAATGTTGTATCATATTATTGTATATTTTTAGTATTTATTTGATTATATAAAATTAATAAAAGAAATACCCCAAAATATACAACCTAGAAGACGAAATAGAATTGTTCATTACGCTGGATGACTACAACCACATTTAGCTCACAATACAGGAAATAATACAAGTTCTTCATAAACTTAGAAACCCTAACACAAAATAAATGACATCTTCTAGTTGCGTTTGAAGAAATTAGGATAGTCTCTGGTAAAAGTTCGCTTCCTATCATATCTCTGCTTTGATAAAATTGCTTGCTCCCTACAAAGGTTGATAGTACGTAAACAACATTACACAAAAGATACGACATCAAGGCAGTATACGATGTACATCATTATATAGTTTGAGGTTATACCTACGCATCTTATCCACATCTTGTAAAAGTTTTTGATTTTTCTTAACAAGATCTTGATTCTCCTTAACAAGATCTTGTTTTTCCCGCCATTGTTGTCGAATAATCGCGTGTGCCCTGTCCTCGTATATAGGATCAATCCACTTCCTGTAAAAACACCCCAGTCTTGGGCATCCCTAATACCTTCTTCCGTAGTTCCACTGCAAATCCCAAGTACGGACAATGGCTTTCAAATTACACGCGCATAGTGGGTTTGTTGATGATTCGGATGAAGATGCCATTATTTGTTGTAGTGCTTGGTTTCCTACAAATATCATGAATCCTTTAATATAAAAAATTGGTGATAATAAATCAAAAGAAACTGGAAGAAGAAGCTTACCCATAATTGAATCTTCAAGCGTCGCTTGTGTTGGACTTGTTGTAGAGAACAAACAACCCTAATACCTCTTATATAGTGAGAAACAATGTGTTTGACAGCTAATATACAACTGTATATAACTGTAGTATATAATGACCTCAACCACTAGCATTAATGAACTCAACCACTAGCATTAATAACTTCTCAACAATCATTTATCACCCTAAACCCTAAACCCTAAAACCTAATTAAAAGTTCTTCTCCTCAATCTCACAAACAAGGTAACTAAAATACCCGATTCACCCTTATTAATTAAAGATAAATAGTTAACCCTAACCCTAAACCCTAAACCCTAACCTAAACCACATTACCGTAAACCCTAACTTAACCCTAACCCTAAACCCTAATCCCTAAACCTAAACCACATTACCGTAAACCCTACTCCAATACCATATCCCTAAACCCTAAACCCCAAACCCTAACCCTACCCCCAACCCAAACCCTAACAAAAAGCATCATACGCCTAAACCCTAAACCAAACATAACGTGGGGAATCAGAACACACGTTACGTTTGATGATATCCCACACGTAACGTGTGGATGGGGATCACACGTAACGTGTGGTTCGGTCTGTGGCAAAACGCATTGAATTAACCGTCTTGTCCCCACCTAACTGTAATAATGACCCATCTTCTTCCCCGACTAACGATCCATTTCGAGCCTAAACCCTCATTTGAAACACTCACAAATTCTTGTTTTGCACTCTAAATTTTTGTTAAAAAAAATGGACAATCCGAACAACAACGAGTATTGGAGCAAAAGTGGGGAAGATATTCCAGTTTCGAACGAGGTAATTTCTATTATGTAACCCTAAAGTTATCTTTTGTTGTTGTTTTGAACTTGTTTAAAGTTTGTAGCTTGATGGTTAGGGTTTTGAAATGTATGATATTTGTTATTTAGGGTTTAACCAAGCTAGACATGATATTTGTTGTTTAATATTAAAGATCTCATTTTATTGTTTAGGGGATTAGAAATAAAGATTGAGCATTGTTTAGGGTTTATGGCTGCGAAATGGCTGTTACATTGAAGAACAGTTCCACACGTTATGTGGCAAGATAGTGAACATGTAACGTGTGGAACGTTTCCATACGTAACGTGTGGGAGAGTTCCACACGTAACGTGTGAAACGCTCCCACACGCTACGTGTGGAATCACAACCAGAAACCGGTTGTAGGTTCATTCTGTAAAATGGCACGGTTTGTCACTAACCGTGCCATTTTACAGAATCTGCTCTTTGAAAGAAAAATTTGAATTTAGGTTTATAATTTGTGCACTACTTGATGAGATGATTTCATGTGTATGCAGACGAACTATTATTTATACGAGGGGTTAAACAATATCTCCCTCAATGACTGGAGCACCCCACATAAGACATTTGTGGTTTGGGAAACGCCTCAAAAGTTGCAGGATTGGAACACGCCTCAACCAGCTATTGAGATACCATCCTTCTCACTTGGGATACCGTTTCCTCCAGAAACATCTTTATCTCATGCTACCCCACAGTTTTGCTTTCCATCCCTATACACACAGCCTCAGTTTAGTGTACCACCGGAGGAGGATGTTTACGTCACTGTTGATTACTCAAGGTTCTTTACAACTGATCAAAGCTGGGAGTCTAGAGAAGAAGCATTTTTGTGGGCGCGGGAGATGGCTAAGTGTCAACACTTATGCATTAAAAAGTGGAGGAATAAACCTTCCACCCCTTCGACCTTTGGGGGGACTTGGTTACCGTGTGATAGGCATGGACAAAACGTGCCTAAACAAGCTGACCAAGTGAGAGACATCACAAGGTCGAAGAAGTGTGGGTGTCCCTTCATGTTGAGGCTGAAAGAAGGGCCGAAGGGATTGTGGAGGATCATTGTACAACATGGAACTCACAATCTGCAAGCTGCACTTCAAGGTCTCTGCGATTACACTAGCTCGTTTGATTGAGGAATACAGGAAATGAGAAGCTCCATTGTGGAGCACTATATGCAGATGCCAGATGAGGGTCAAAGATGGCTTGCCTTGCGTGCATGACATGGCGCTAAATGTGAGGAGCCAGGCTCCAATTGAACCTAGCTCATTGCATCCGTTCTGGAGGCAATTGACCTTGTCAGAAGTGAAGACAAAAGAAGAGGAAGAAGCCAGAGAACGCAGAGTGAATAGATCTTTGCTTGAAGAATTTGCCCAAAGCGTCTTCCCTACATTGCCAGTGCAGGTTCAACAAAGAGCAGTCTCAACACTAACAAGTATTGCGCATCCAGAGCGGACTGCTCTGCAAGAGCCAGCTAAAGTCAGGCATAAGGGTCGGCCTCAAGGAGCTCTAAACTTTGCCACCAAAAGACAACCGTCATCATGGGAGTACACTGACCAACAGATGGACGAAACGCCTTCGAAAAAGCAAAAAAGAAGACCACCGAAGACGCTTGTAGCAAAGCCTTCGGGTGACACATCTTTGATCAAGAACCCGTGGCGATATCGTACCCAGTTTCACATGTGTATGAGACCACACATGGGAGGATGGTATGAGATAGTGGGTGATGGAAATTGCGGGTACAGAGCAATTGCGCATGGTCTGGGTTTAGGGCAAGATTAGTGGGCTTTTGTTCGACGTACCATGATCGCTACGTTGAGAAAATAGTATGAGCTACTCGCGCCACTTTGGGTGTCTACGATGACACTTGAGGCAATGGAGGCGAAGCTAGCATGGTTTCCTTCCCCGAATAGGCCGGCCCCACCGGAGACGTGGTTGGACCTCCCAAATATGGGATGTTTGGTGGCAACGGCATTCACATGTGTGTTCGTTACCGTCGGTGGTGGTGTGGGAACGACATACCTGCCTATGAGGGGGAAGCCAAAAGAAGCATCAGTTGGCGAGAAGCTGAAGACGATATGCATTTGCCATGTCCAGGAAGAGCAACATTTTATTGCGGTACGTTAATACAATCACATCTGTTGATACTATCTTGTGTTAAAACATATGTATGATGCATTGACTTTGTGTAGATTGGCCTTGCCGAGACATCGCCCTTGCCTACTCTTTACCCGGCGTGGGTGGTATATCATGACCCGTCTGCGGGTGATTACGTAGATCAAAGGACGTGTGATCGGTTGTTGGGGTACGAAGCAGCCAAGGCCGAAAAGAAGACAAGACGAAACAAGAAGGTTGAAACAGTCGATTTATGTAATGAATAGAAGTCATAACATTCATTGTTGTCATAATCCAAATAAGTCATAAAAAACATTCAAATAGCAGTCATAACATTCATTGTTGCAATACTCAAAGGTTCAATGAAATACATAAAATGAAACAAGTTTAATCCTGAAACAAGTCTTCACGGCTTCCTCAATAATTGGGAAGGAAGGGATACATATGCTCAAATGACCGACGTAAAGACTCTGCTACATCTTCACATTCATGGTTGCGATGTTGCTCAAGCTCATTGTAGCATTGTTCGAATGCCTGTACACAACACAAAAACTTTAGCATTGTTCAAATCAGTCAAATTCATACCCGTGTCGCATCTTCAATGGTAGGGGGGTTGACGAATGGATGTGTACGTGAGAGGTACCATTCCATGTAATCATCGCTGCAGTCATGGCCTTGCTGGATTGGAGGGCCCATCGCAGCTAGGGTCATGGAATGTACAGTCTGCGCATCCCATGCAAATCGAGCTCTGTCGTACTCAACCTTGTAGCTACTGATCTTTACTCCTCTCCAAGCCCTTAGAGGCTCTATAGGAGCTCGTGGAATCTCCTGAACACGGCAAAACTGTCTCGCCACACGGTCTGGCATGTACGGCTCAGTTATCCAAAGACACGATATAACTCCATGGAAGCGAGTAGGAGCGAATCTCGCATCGCTAAAGTCAATCGTACCGTACGGACTCCAATCAACCTAAACATACTTATCAGTTAACCCGAACGACATCCAATCAACATAAACATAAATATATGTACATACCATGTCCGCAGTCATCGTATCGAGCTCCACTCTGTAGTTTCTCATCGGGTTGGGTTTCGCTGTCAGGTCCCATCGACTAGCGTAGGCAACCGCATCATCAGAGTTCCAATCTCTATTCACTACAGGTCTGAACATGGGGAAATATTGATATATCCACGCCTGAAAGAGAATTTACGTAAGCAATCCTTGTTATTGAATAAATACAGATACAACAATAAAATAAGGTGAAACCAATGGTTTTTATAATTTACAAAAATACCTGAATCAGAGTATAGCACGTGGACATGAGTCTCGCTTCCTTTCTTGTGCACTCGCCCAAGCTGCGGTACACGTGAGCAAGAACGGCAGCACCCCATTCATATTCATTAGTGCACGAGTGATCCTCCAGAAACAAGTGATAATACAGTGGCAATCTGTGTTGGGACTTGTCCGGAAATAGGCAAGAGCCCAACAAGTACAGCAAATACCCAGAAGCACGCTTCTCGTCATTCAGCCCATTGCAATGCCTCTTGAACATATCAGCAACTACAATACCAGATGTCACATCCTTAGCAGCCAACTCAAAGAATCCCGTTGCCTCATCCACCACCGCCTTCTTCAAATCAGTCACAGTCAAAGAACCTCGTGGAGGTGCTAAGTCTCTTCCATTGATGTTTAGCCCAAGGATCAACAATACGTCATGGAGAGTTATGGTCATCTCTCCCCATGGCATATGGAACGAGCTGGTCTCAGGTTGCCAGCGCTCAACAAACGCACCTATCAGCGTCTCGTGCACATGGTCATGTATCACATGCGGAATATGACATACGCCTGAACTAGCAGCCAGATTACCCCATGGCGTTGACAACTCCAGACGCCATGCGCGTGTCTGCTTGCCTCATTGCTGAAACTTTAACGGTGGCACAGGCTATAAACATTTGCATTTTTAAACCAGTGTAAGCAATCGATTTGACATATTTATATAAAAACGTGAAATGACAAGAATAAGGTTTTTCATGTAACTTACAATGCGCTGATAAAGGGTGTACGCCACGTGATTGGCAAAACCCTTCAGCAGCTCGGGATTCTCCGGACCTCCATAGACTCTGACATGCAATTCCGGTTCATATCTCCCTTTTTTTTTGCTTCGGGGTGGTCTTGACTGCGAAGAGGTGCCTTGTTGTTTCTCCTCGTCCACATCATCATCATCATGTTGAGCTCTTGGAGCCCAGGCCTGACTGTCTTCGTCCTACATGTTTTTAAACAAATGATAAGCAATTACATATTTATCATACAATCATATTTTCATATATTAGGGCTACTTACCATATGCACCGGTGCATTCGGGTTGACCCCTAAGCTCTCCCACGGATTGTAACCCATCTCATCATTTGCGTCGCCTTGATAATATAAGGGGCTGTGATAGGACATGGACCCGTGAGGGCTCTGATGGCCAACTAGGCTCTCATGACGGTAAGGGCTTTGGGTCAGCCTCTGCTACGGTGGCAGACTCAATGCAGGACCATAATAGTTATTCTGATCGATCGTATCAGAATAACAATGTAGTGGACTCACGTTGTACTGTGGGTACAACTGCGGGTCCGAATCTACAGGGCCACCCCCCACATAAGATGGCGCAAACGGGAACACAGGTCAACATTGCCCGCCTGCCCGTGGCCCGCCTGCCCGTGCCCTCCCGCATCTTGTGCAGCACCCGCAACCCTACGGGATAGCTCACTCTCAGTCCGATACGAAGCAGCCCAGATGAGGTCTTGTCTGGTTCTATGCCTCGTTCTCTCACCAGGCTCCATCTACCACAATAAATCATTTTTCTAAGCGAAAATACAAATCCGATAAAGTTCTTAAACATATCCATCAAACCCTAATCCCTTTCATACAAATCCATCAAAATTCCTAAATATCCAAATTTCATACAAATGTCTAAATTCCATACAAATCCATCAAAATTCCTAAATATCCAAATTTCATACAAATGTCCAAATTTCATACAAATCCATCAAAATTCCTAAATATCCAAATTTCTTTCAAATGTCCAAATTTCATACAAATCCATCAAAATTCCTAAATATCCAAATTTCATACAATTGTCCAAATTTCATACAAATCCATCAAAATTCCTAAATATCCAAATTTCATACAAATTCCAAATTTCATACAAATCCATCAAAATTCCTAAATATACAAATTTCATACAAATTCCAAATTTCATACAAATTCCAAATTTCATACAAATCCATCAAAATTCCATACATATGTCCAAATTTCATACAAATGTCCAAATTTTATACAAATCCATCAAAATTTCATACAAATGTCCAAATTCCTAAATATCTAAAATCCATTAACTAAATATACAAATTAAACATACATGCAAATTCCAGGGCCGGAGACTCGTCGCCGGAGAGTCGTCGCCGACGGAAAATGGCTAGGGAACAACATGTAACGAGTTGTCAGCGACCACGTGTTACGTGCAGAGGCCCATATCGCGTAACGTGGGAAAGCGCTAGGGACGTTACACGCAGTGCCCTTGGCAATTCGCCGGCGACGACTGCATATTCCGACGACTGCAGAATCCGATTACCCTTCAAAAAAATCTTACAAATGCAAATCTAACTACAAAATTCAAATCTAACTACAAAAAAAATCCTAAAACACCACTATTTCATACAAATCTAACTACAAAACCTTGTGGATCTAATATACAAAAAAAAACTTCATAATTTTTAAAAACAAACGATGAAATACTAACCTTCTTGATTCGTGGATCTACGTAACGTGCAAAGCTTTTTGATTCGTAACGGGGCATCGTCGGAGGTGCGTAACGCGCTATGAGGGTTTAGAATGTGTGCAACGGCGGAATGAGGAAGGAAGGAGGAGATGAAGGTATTTAAACCTGGTCGGCTCAGCACGTTATGGGTGAAGACAGCTCCCGCGTTACGTGTGGAGGTTGAAGCCGCGTGACATATGGAGCAACGCCCGACGTAACGTGGAATGCCTATGCGCTGAATGACAATTTTGGGTATGCGCCGAATAGTATAACCCTATATATATCACCTACTTAATTTGTCTTGTTAATTTGTACGTTCATATAATTAAGATCCATATGGGTGGTGCATGTGTTGACTACAGACGAGCGGGACGCAGGATTGTAGTCTAGTGGGGGCTAAAATCTTGAATAGTAAAATATTACCGTCTATCTTACACAAAATCCTAAACCGTAATTTTTAATTCTACCATATATTTTACCAAAACAATCTCAATTTCAAACAACAAACTCTATATCCAAACTTCAAATGAAATTTTACTCAAAATTGATCAAAAATTACACAAATTAAACAAAATTCAATCATTACAGATTACTTTCACTGCGTAATCTCAACAAATTTGTATAAAAAATAATTTGTAAAATTTACAAATCCATAAACCCTAAATTTTGAAAATTTTAACACAAATGAGGATAAATATAGTGAAAATATTACATATCTTATTGAAAAATTGTGTACAAATTTTGATAAATTTTAGTATTTTTGAGAATTATGCATAATAAATTCTATGTAAATAATATTTTTAAAATTGAAAAACTATAAAAATTAGTTTGAATTTTTTTAGAAAGTTTTTAAAAAAAACTTTGACTGAGAAAAAAAAAAAACCGTATAAATTTTTTTTTCTCTTTAAAATTCCAGTGGGGGCTGTAGCCCCCACTGGACCCCACCTGCGTCTGCCCATGCTACAGACTATATATATATATATATGTACCATGTGAATTTAAGACCAACCGCGGCCTATGTTATATGTATCATGTATATGTCATAAATCCAATATTGTAATATATGTATGAAAATTATAAATTTAATATAATGTGTACTTGGCTTGTGTGTGCAAATCTTCTCACGTACATGCATGGATTAATTGATACAATTAAGTACGTACGTACGTAGGAAAATCTTCATTCAGATATTTATATATAACATGCAATCCATGTATATAATTGTCTATGGAGTATATAAGCAGGAGGTTAGGATAGGAGGGTTGCCGCCCCCGCTCCATTCAGTCGAACCTCTTAGGCTTCGTCTATTTTCCCCCTTTGATTTTTTTTTAATTGTGTAATATAAGATAAAATATTACAAGGAAAACATATTAGTTTAGTGGTTTGTGTCAGAACTAGTAGTGTACAAAGATATCAATAGATTTTGAGTTTAATTCCTATCAACTTTTTACTTTTATTCTTCTTCTATATATTTTTATTTTTACTTTTACTAAAAGGAAATTGAAAATCTTGTATCATTTAAATATTTTTTTTATAGAATACAAAAATATATATGATATAGATTGGTCCAATTTCAAATAGTGGGTTTTTTTGCTCCAAAAAACTTAAAAGTCATGAGTACAGATCATAATGAGTATGAGATTGAAATGTTTGATCAACTTAAGATTTTGATAAATTAATTAGATTGAAGAAATGTTTAACATTAGTTGAATGTTTTAATTTATTTTGTTTGAAATAGGTTGTTTTATTTATTTATACTTAGGAAAATGAATAAATATGTTATTTGTAGTAAGAGAAAGCCAATTTCAAATAGCGAGTCTTAAAATTTTGATATAAGCTAGTGTGGATGAACGAATAAACAAAATGTTGATATAAGTATGGATGGACCGAATAAACAAAACATAATTATTAAAAACAATAAAACAAGTATTCATATCATAGCAAGCAAGTCCATGCCTAATTATTTCTCTCTCTTTTTTTACCCCAAATACGTACATTCTCTTAGCTATTACTAAATTTGGGGTGATTGAATATATCTCATCTGACTTACTTGATTTGATTCAATAAATTCTTTTTATTGTTCATAGGAGGTATTAAACCATTAGAATAAGAGGGGGGATTCGAACTAATGGTAACAGAATGTCAAGATTGTCAGCTAAGTTACAGTTACAAAGACTTGACAAAAAGAAAATCAAAGATTCAACAAACTCGGATTCGAGTGGATTTCTGGCCATTTTTCAATTCAGATCATTGGAGCGGATTTGGATTCTTTTCCTATTCCCTCGGTTATCATCAATCTCATAATTTGATATAAAATAATTTATTTCTATATATATAATTAAGTATAGAGGGTTGATCAGGTGCACCCGGACCTTTTCGTACAAATGTATGCATATACCTTTCCATGCGAACGTGCGCATGGTGCACAAGTCTGTGCATTATGATGTACAAGGGCGGTGAAGTGTACATTTCATTGCAATCTGGTACACAAATATTTTAGTGCCCAATTGTACATACATCGGTTCACAATTGGTCTTTCTTATTGACCCACCGGAGCTCCGGCGTTGACCTTCTTTGACCGACCGTTGATCGATTAGTTCACTAGAGTACACATAATTGTGCACTGCTTTGCATGTGCACCATATTACACATAATTTTTCACCATGCTACAACAAATTGTGCATTGAGATGGATGTGCACCATGATGTAATAAAATGTGCACTGAGATGGAGTGTGCACCATGCATGTTACACAACAATTGTTCACTGAGATGGACGTGCACCATGTCATAATTAAATGTGCACTACATTAGAAATAATTGTGCACCATATTTCATGTGTTTGTGCATCACACATTTCATGTGTTTGTACACTTGTATTTTATTTTAAATACAAGTGCGTAATTTAATAAAATTCTGGTGCATAATTCAGTATATTCCTATGTACAAATCGGTACAGCTTGGTGCATAAAATGGTACAACTTGGTGAACAAAATTTGTTTTTTGCCCAAAGAATTTATATACGTGAATAATACGTATATAATTCGGTCTGGCCTTTTTTTTGCCGTTTTATTTGATTTGATGAGATTTGTTCACACGTTCGACGTTTAACCCCGCTCGCACCAGAAACATTCTCATTAAGTATATATATTTTGATGACAAGGAACCCATTTTATGGTGGTAAATACCGAGCCCGTGACCCAGCCAACAAGAAACACAAATTAAATGATTCGCGTCCGGTTTGACCCAATGGATCAGAATGAGAGTTGGTAAGACTTTAATTTAATTTTTTTACACAGGTAAAGATTGAGGTAGATGCAAGAATTGAACCCGAGACCTTCTAATATCCTCAACTCCCCTTCCACTAGTCTACGTAATGTGTACACAGACCAATCCTTTTGGTATAAATCAGAAATGCTAGTCGTAAGTGCGTGCCGAAGGAAAAAAAAGGCCGATAAACCGTGCACGCCGATTTTTTCCGCCTCGCACTCTCCTCTGGGCGGCACGTAGAGCCGCCCAGAAAACCCTTATAAAAAACCGGTTTGCACCTGGCGGCATTATGTGCAGCCCATGCAAACCGGTTTTTTTATAACCCGATTTGGACCTGGGCGGCACATATTGCCGCCCAGTGTTTTTGGTTTTGTAGAACTCGGTTTTGAAATTTAATTTATTTATTTTAAAAATTAAAAAATGATTTGTTGGAAACCGGGTTAAAATTCGGCGGCACTGAAAGCTGCCGAGTCTAAACCCAAAATTCTGGGCGGCAAGTTTTGCCGCCCAATGGCGAATTTGAAATTGAAACTTGGGCGGCAACTATTGCCGCCCATGTGCAAACCACCCAAAAATTGAAACTTCAGCGTTATTAAATGCCGCCCAGGGTCGTCTTCTCCGAGAGCGATTTGCAGAGTTCGAGAGCGAAAATGGATCCCGGCGGCGATTATTCGGTTGACGACATATGGGAGTTCTTGGCGGAGGAAGAACTGAGGGACCATCAGATGGCGGCGGCGGGAGTTCTTGGCGGAGACGGCGGCGATGTACTAGAATCGACGGCAAATTCGACGGTGGCGGCGGCGGCCAATCTCTGTTTCACGGGGGGCAGCGACGAGGCGGTGGAGGAGGCGGCGGAAGCGAGGCTAGGGGAGAGGGGTGGCGACGCGGCGGAGGAAGCGAGGCTGGTGAAAGAAGGAGGCGAAGCGAGGCTGGGCGAGGCCGAGGAGAGAGGCGAGGCTGGGCTGCACTACGTGCCGCCCACTATGGGGGAATCTGGGCTGCACGTGGTGCCGCCCAGGACCGAGGGCGAGGAGGGCGATATCGGGGCTTTTTTGGGCGAGGAGGGCGACATCGCGGCGGAGAATGCCTTCGACGTCGCATGCGCGGTTGCTCAGCAGGCTATGTTAGACTTGGGTGAAATTCCCGTTCGCCAAAAGCGAAAATATGAACGGAGGCCAACTGAAAAGGTATGATGTTTTTTAAATTTGTAATCGTTAAATCTAATTTATTTAATTAAATTGTT
The DNA here is from genome assembly GCA_027886185.1 of Rheum nobile. Taxonomy (NCBI): domain Eukaryota; kingdom Viridiplantae; phylum Streptophyta; class Magnoliopsida; order Caryophyllales; family Polygonaceae; genus Rheum; species Rheum nobile. Next base: position 539,011 of record WOAB01000665.1, on the reverse strand, counting down.
ACTGCACTTGTAGATTTATATACTTGGATTTAAGATTATTTAATCATTATGTTATAAAAAATAGTATAGGTAATAGGCTCAATTATACCGTTAAATAATATTAAATATATCATTGTAATGAAAATTTTAATATATTGATTTTGTTTGTAAGAAAACAATATTTGGGCATATGTAAATATGTTATAGTGGGTAAAATGAATATAGTTATATTTGTAAATTTGGTTTTTATTGTATTTAATCATTATAAAAAATAGTATAGGTAATAAGCTCAATTATACTGTAATATTAAATATGTCATTGTAATGCAAATTTTAGTATATTGATTTTGTTTGTAAGAAAATAATTTTCTATATTTTTTTTATGGAAAAATAGGAAGTTTTGGGTAAGATCGCACGGTCCGATCGAGATAGTCGCCCTACTACTGCATCTGCTCGCAAGAGGAGGGTTGGCGGTGTATCGCAGGGCCATATTGAGGCCGATAGTGAGGGCGCTAGTGAGGACGATGTTGGTACCGTCCGCTCAGATGAGGACGTGATTATGGAGGACCCACCTCAGCAGTCACATCAGGAGGATCCACATCTTGATGACTCACCTCAGCAGCGGCTACCTCTGGAGGAGTCACATGAGCAGCATGCCCCATCTCTACATCATGAGGCATCTCAACAGGCCCCGTCTCAGCCTGAGCCAGCCACACAGGCCCTATCTCCGATTGAGCCACATCAGGAGACTCAGTATGGCCCATCTCCATCTCAGCATGCCCCATATCCACATCATGAGCCATCTCAGCAGGCCCCGTCTCAGCCTGAGCCGGCCACACAGGCCCTATCTCTGATTGAGCAACATCAGGAGACTTAGTATGGCCCATCTCCATCTCAGCATGCCCCATCTCCACATCATGAGCCATCTCAGCAGGCCCCGTCTCAGTCTGAGCCAGCCACACATGCCTCATCTCCGCATGAGCCAGCTGAGCAGCTTCCTTCTTTGTTGAGGAACTTTGATATGCACATTGCAGAGCTGATATGGAGGAAGGCGTCGTTGGACCCACCCGAGGACGTTATTAGGAGTTTGAGGGTCCAGACACGCCCTACGCATTTTGCATTTTGGAGGGATCGTATTCCTAGAGGGGTCCCTGTGGAGGGGTCCTGGTTTTGGATTGCGCAGCAGACGGGGTTGACCGGTTTACTTGATTTGCAGTTCGGTAATGCTGATCACAACCTCATTTCAGCATTCGTTGAGAGATGGCATCCAGAGACGAACACATTCCACTTTCCCTGGGGCGAGATAGCTCCTACTCTACATGACGTGTTGATGATTTTAGGGCTGCCGATCGAGGGATTTGAGGTGATGTCACCATGGACCGGTCATGATAGCGAGCTGGCGGAGTGTGAGGCTTTGTTCGGCTATTTGTTTGGGATAAATTCGGACTACAACTTTGATGAGGATGATGCTGACATGGTCCGCGACCTTAGGAAGGGTTGGGTCAAGCAATTCCAGCTTGGGAGGCATGTGATGAGGATGATTGAGGAGGGTGCCTACCCAGAGGATATATCAGTCGGTTTCTTATGGCACGCCATGTCGGCTAGCATCTTCGTTGACAAGTCAACGAACGAGCTGAAGACAACACTGCTACCTCTTTTTGTGGACTGGGAGCGTGTCGTTCATACTGCTTGGGGTACTGGGATTCTGGCTCTCCTTTATAGGAACCTCGGAGAGGGTTCTCGGCGCGGAGCTGCACAGTTCGCCGGCTGCGCACGTCTTTTGGAGGTAGGCCTTTAATATAGTTAACTTATAGTTTAAATTATTAATATACATTATTGAATTGTTTTTAATAATGGTTGTCTTTCTCTGTACACAGGTTTGGATTTGGACGTACTTCGTATACTTCCCGGGCAACCCTAACCTCAAGGAAGGTGCGGACGACGACCTCCGACACACTGGACGATACTGCATTGGCCGAACACCTCTCCGGTCCCTCCGTGACCAGTCACACTACAGACGAATTCTGGACGAGTATAGGCCAGAATATGTACGTATTCTTTTTCAATTTTAATTTACAGTAAGATAGCTTAATGAATTAATTTATGTTCCATCGTGTTTTGTTAATTGCAGATACGGTGGATGCCGTACGAGGGTCTTGATTTTCGAGGTGCCCATAGGTCCTCCACTTATCGAGGGACTATTCGTTTTCTCGGTGTAGAGGAGCCATACATGCCAGATCGACTTACACGCCAGTTCGGTTATCGACAGAGCAGGCCGATGGATATCATAGAGCCTCTGGTTGCAGTGTGTCCTCATGATTTCAGGGGGACGAGGCGATACCAGTTGCACTTTGACCCGCGTTGGCACAGGTGGGACCAGCTTGAGCATCATCTTTGCCCCCACATCTTGACGAGTCCTCCTGCGACGATGGCTTGGGATGTCCACGACGCGTACCTGGACTTGTATCTACAGGTGTCGCATCCTTACGTGAGTCCGAGTGCACCAGTGCAGCCTCGTATCAGTAGAGGACCACCTCCGACTATCAACTTGCAAAGGGTATGTTTTTTGTCCCATTTTATTCTTTTAAATTATTTTATGAAAGTCTATGTTTTTAAATTAAAATGTTTGTTTTCATTTGCAGCGTGTGGCGATGAGCAAGGCCTATCTTCAGGAGCTTATGTCTGGAGGTTGTTTAGGGTATAGGGAGCACTTTCAGCATATGCATGACATCCTTTTCAGTGACGTCATTCCTGTAGCTCCACCGCTTGTACGGGCTTCACAGATGCCTTCCCATGCATATAGTGCAGACTCTACTATATTTGATAGAGCCGAATCATCTAGGATGGCGGAAGAGCGTGCAACAGCTCAGCAGACATCAACTCGGCAGACAGCGTCTCAGCCGACGCCGATGGTTCCTCCAGTATGGGCACCGGGCGTGGATTCGGGTGTAGGTGTGTCCTTGGCTAGTAATTCTACTCCACATTTAGATGAGTCATCGGATAGTGAGACGGAGAGTTTGTAGTATGACTTTTGACTTTTGTGTTTGTTCGATTTCACATTAGGATTGACATTCCAGTAATTCCTAGTATGACTTTTGGCTTTATTGGTTGTATTTAGATATTTGTTCCGTCGTTTCTAATTTGACTTTTGGCTTTATTGGTTGTTTTTAGATATTTGTTCCGTCGTTTCTAGTTTGAGTTCTTTGTTTATTGGTTTTTTTGATTTTCGTCCGTTATTTCAAAAAAACACATGCATATTCTTAAAATACATACACATACTAAAAACACATACAAATTCTAAAAACACATATACATTCACTGATGGCTTACACACTACAAAAAATACATACACACTGGAACAAATGACATACACAACTCTTGCCCTGTGGCCATTATCATCTTGACCGAATCAAGAGCCCAGGGATGAACCTCCTAGGACCACGGCGTTCATGCTGATATGCTCCTTCTCCTAACTGCATCACAGAAAAACTTGAAATCTTACAAATACTGAAATTTGAAGATCCCATGTTTTTATCTGTGCTACAACGAGGAAAAAAGAGCAGATCAGCATGTACGCCATGGCCCAAGGAGGTTCGTCCTAGGACGCTTGATCAGCATGTACGCCATGGCCCAAGGAGTTTCATCCAAAATTTGAAGATCCCATGTTCTCCTTATATAGTAAAAAAGCTGGCTAGGCGGCTCACAGTGCCGCCCAAAGGGTCCATAATCTCACAAGTACCCTTCTGGGCAGCACACAGCCTAGCCAGCTTTTTTACCCAATTAATACGCACCCGCCCACAACTAGTGTAAGCTTTAATGTTTTCGTGAACGTGTTTTTGTTAATGATTAGTAATATTGTTGTCGCGTATCGCATTTTCCCGATTTTTTTCAATTCGAAAAAACAAATGATTCAAAACACAATATACGATCAATCTCAATCAAACTTTCACACAAAAGGAAATACAATATCATATATAAAGTCGATTATAATCCAAAAAACCTAGGTAAGTATGTCAGGTCGCCCATGATATGCTCGCTCCTCTACATAATTCTTGAACCTATCCTTAAAGCGCTCATGACTATCCCATCCATCAACACTTGGATCCTTGTAAATGCGCCACTGTCTTGGAGGCGGTGGAATGGGACAATGGTCATTAACAAGCCAAATCTGTACACGTAAACAATACAGTTATAAAAAAATTATGAAAGAATAAGTAAATACGAGAGAGTATGACTCCACGTACCGGTACGTAATGGTCTCTCCTGCCTACATGTGCTATCGCATAAACCTTTGTCGGAGGCTCAGCACCCGGGGGGGCCCCACAATGGAAGACATGTGTGCGGTCCGAACCATGATAAGACAACAACAACCACTTGGTGTTCCGTGGCAAACGCCAACCCAGTAATAGGCATTACACACCAGAAGTTTGCCGTGCACGGTGAAGGAATATAATTCAATTTCCTAACAAATTCTTCCAACGTCAACGCTTCCTCCGCAAGCATCGCTACGTAGTTGGCTCCATGTGCCTGGACGTGCTTCGAAAGCCCTAACCGGACATCAATGTACTCGTCTTCTTGGCGACACAGCAAAACGGCAAGAGAACGGAACCCACAATGACCATCACCTTTGACATTTTGAACTCTAGAAATGTAGGCGAGCATGAAATGATCAATATTCTCGTGTCCCCAGTTGAAGCCGAGATACTTGACCGGCTTGTTTGAAGCCGACTTGGACTTGCTTGAAGCAGATTTCGACTTTGCAGGTTTAGTGGCACTCCCCTTTGCTGTTGAAACTCCACTGTGAGGTCGTCCGCTAGAAGGGCATCCTTTCGATCCCTTTTATCCCACAGACGATTTCACATTGGTCGTCTCTTTCTCTGCAAGCTCATCCTCCTCATCCACTCCCAGCTCCTCACCCTCCATCTTCATCTTCTGCTTCTCCTTCATCTTCTTTATTTTTGCATCCACATGCTCGTCCCAACCCATTTTCCTCTTGGTACCGGTCTTTCTCGCATTCATCCTAGGCCTCCCCTTCTTGGTCTCACCACGTGACGGGTCTTGAATATCGCACGATGTAGGGTCCTTTGACTCACGCCACTTTTCCGCCATCTTCTTCAAATCAAATCCCTCAACTGTCCCACATAAGTACTCTTCAACGAAGTCATCCACCGTGACATTGTCCGCTGTCAGTGAAACACCATCATCGATATCAAGATCCTTAGCATCCACCCCTTCCCATCGGATCTGCTTCCAGAAAATATCAACCTCTTCAGGCACTAACGGGTAACCCGTCTCCACGTAGACCTTAATTGTGTGTGGGCAAGGCAGCCCTAGTGTGGACCTCCACCAAAAATCATCACATTTGTTCCCAATTTTTCCCTCCTTTGCTAACACAGCTTGGGCATACAACATTCTCAGGCATTTTTCAGAGCACTTTTCAAGGATGCGCTTGAAGAACACCTTAACCCACTCAGGGCCATTCACTATCTCCATGGGAAAGGCAGTGCAGTTCTTGGTCATCTCAAATCGGATCTTCCGATGCTGATCAACAAACATGTTGTCGATGTGCTGCACAATTGTGTCGAACCCTCCGACGGATGTCTCAATCATGTCCTTAAGCATAGAATGCTGACCCTCAACCCTGACAATAATATATTCGTATACAATTAACTAAATAAAATTTATAACCCAATTTGATTGCAAATGTTTGTATGAAAGTTACCTGTTTGATGTTCTTGTGGCAAAATGGAGAACATCATCACACCATGCCGCAACCAGCTTCTTCTTATGCTCATTAAACCAAGTTTGCTCCACATATCTCACCAAGACTTCACTCCATATCTCCTTAAAGTGAGCAAGCCGCTCTCTATACTCCCCCTTTGTGTGAGACCTCATCACCCGACGAACACTTCCCGAGAATTTCTTCTCGTCAATCTTCATCGTCTTAGCATATGCCTTCACATTACGGTCTACATGGACCTGACACAAGTGATGATGAACCTTCAGAAACACCAGTTTGGCAGCCTTGATCAGTCCTAGCTCTCGATCAGACATGATGCATACGGGATTTTTCTCCCCGTACAACCACTTCAATCGTCTCAGCGTCCATGCATAGTGGTTTGTCGTCTCCCTTTCCATGAACACAAGAGCAATGCAATATGTGTAGTTGGTGCAAGTAAACCCAACAATCTGGAATAAAGGCATACCGTACCTATAAATGTAACACAAAAAATACTTTAAACACGCAGAAAATACGATTATCTACACATAATACATAAAAGAGTAAGGTTTACCTGTTGGTTTTGTATGTCGAATCCATGATGAAGACATTAGGGAACATGCACAACAAATGTCGAGCGTCTGGATGAGAAATAAACAAGCACGCCAAAACCTCCTTCCTATCTTCGCTCGTCTTAGTAGTAGTGTCCAACAAATAGCCTTTCTCATTCAAATATCCCAATGACCATTGTGTCACATTCAGATTGTCCAGGGATTTCAACCTCTCCTTAGCCCTAACAGTGTACACCTGCTTCCTCGAAATCGTTGAACCCGTATATTCATTCCTAAGCTGTGTAGAAATAACCTTGGGTCTTGCACCCGCCGCAGTATCAATCATCACTTTCCTACGCTGCTCCTTCGTAAGTCGGGAAGCATATGCATGGCCGATCAAGGTGCTCGAAAGCATATGGTTATGGGATCCACTAACAACCGATATGGTCCACCCAGGATCTCTAATAGCATTTCCTTCCCTAAAAGTACCATGCAGCAAAAAGGGACAACCCTTCTTTTTTGACCTAGTTTTATTCACTCGTATCGGGCTGACCTTTTTACCATCGACTAACACCTTCTTCTTGCCGGACCTAGGTAACCCGGATCTCTCACAATGAAATATAATCTTTTTAGGCTTTGATGATTTAGTAGTGATCACCATAAAAAGACTAAAACCTACCCTTTGCACCCAATCTCTCAATCCTTCCTTACTAGGAAATATCTCAGTAGTAGTAAAATGGGATGAGAAGTCGATTGCTACAAATTCATCACCACTAGAATCACCCTATTTATATACAAAAATTATTACATTAGAGACTAATTAATAAATAAATTTCTACAAACTAATATCAAAAAATTAAACATATTTCAAAACAGTTCAAAGACTAAGTACATTTAAGATCTAATTATTTTATACAATAAAAATTACAATATTACATACCTTGAAGTACTCGGGAGAAATTGGCGCCTGCAAATCACCCTCATCATCTACAGATGTGTGCACGCTCGAAGACGACTCCGACAACCCCCTCCATCCAGAATCGCTTGACGACGACATTTTTTATGAAAAGGAGTTTCAAGATTTTGATACAATACAATACCGGCCTCCCTAATATATATTGCCGGCTACACCTGTCCTGGGCGGCCCTATGTGCAGCCCACATTTACCGTTGGGAGTGAACTGGGCGGCACGTAGTGCCGTCCATGACTCTCTTTTTAAAGTAAACTGGGCGGCACGTCTTGCCGCCCATGAACCCTTTCCCCCCAAAAAACCCGGTTCACTGAACCAGTTTCTTGGGCGGCACTTGTTGCCGCCCACAACCCCGGTTTCAGTGAACCGGTTTTTTAAAACACATTTTAATTTATGTTTAAAAATAAACCCAAAACTGAGCCCATCATGGGCGGCAATTCGTGCCGCCCAAGGAACTCGGGTTTTCTGGGCGGCAATGAGTGCCACCCATAGGGGAGTGCGAGGCGAAAAAAAAGGCGTGCGCGGTTTTTTGCCAAAAAAAATGAACGAACTATAGCTAGATACAACTTGCAACAAAACACAAATAACATAAATCTAGACACCTAAGTAAAACAAATACTTCTTTATCGATCTCCACATTATAGAAGATATGAACTGTAAATGGTAATTCTTAACGAAGGTAGCCAAAGCTACTTGAAAATATGATAATCTTTCATGCTAGATAAGATATGGTAACCAGATAAGTAAAATATCCTAACTTGGATAACAAGAAACTATTAAAATAATTATGTACAAGAATATTTTATTCACTAATATGCCCCCTCAAGTTGGACAACCTTTGGGAAAGTCTAAGTTTGTTGACAATCGTATCAAAATGGGGACGAAGGAGTGGTTTGGTCAGGACATCGGCTAACTGCTCATGCGTGAAGACATGAGAGACCCGAAATGTACCTTTCTGGACATGTTCCCTGACAAAGTGACATGCCAGAGCAATGTGCTCCATCCTTGAGTGGAACACTAGATTAGAGTTGAGGAAGGTAGCTCCAAGGTTGTCACGATATATGACCGGCTTCTGAGCCAACTGTTTACCAAGATCGTCAAAGAGAGAGAGAGAGAACGCCTAGAGGAGCTCACAAGCTGTGTCTGACAAGGCTTTGTACTCTACATCTGTGGAGGACCGAGCAACTGAATTCTGCTTGCAGGAACTCATGAGATAGGCGTGGAGCCAAGATATAGGAGATACTCTGTAGTGTACATAAAATCATCCTTGTCTCCAGCCCAATCAACATATGAGAATGCATGTACAGAGGGACTAGAGGACGTTGAAATAAAGATGCCCTTGTCGACTGACCAGCTAAAAAGGGGAGGAGTCTCTTCAGGGCATGCTCGGTTATAGGATGATGCATGAACTGATACAATTTGTTGACGGTGAATGCAACGTCAGGACGAGTAAGACTCGGGTACTGCAGCAAACCAATAAGGGCCCTGTAGTCTGTAAGGGACAATAAGATAGTCCTACTGTCTCGCACAAGAGGTGTAGTGGCAGACTTGTGCGTGGAGACCGACTTTATATCCTCCATTCCAGCTTTCAGAAGTACATCAAGAACATACTTCCATTGAGAGAGAATCATGCCTGCATGTGACTTCAACTCCCAAGAAGTAGGATAGATCACCCAGATCCTTGGTTGCCAATTTCGTGATTAGTGTAGTATTAACATGCGAATTATTGCATGTACTAATGATATCATCGACATAGACTAACAAGTATAACAATGTTAGATCATGACGGTAAATAAAAAATAAAACATCTGAAATTGAGGTCTTGATGCCAATTTGTAGGAGATACCCTTCAACTCACTGTACCAGGCGCGAGGTGTAACACCCCCAAAACTTAACCCTTTTGGAAAGGTATTACCGCCAATGATCCCAGTGTTCCTTACCGAGATCACCCAAGGCTTTACCGTTAAAATACAATTTATGAAATACAAATGATACATAATGATCAAAGCATTCAATCCCAAACATAACATTGTCAAGGAAACAGAGTTACGGGATTACAACCCAATCCCGAATAGGCCAACACAGAGTTTAAACCAAAAACAACGGAAGTCTTAGAAAGTACATTACAACCAACATCATTGTCCAAAAGATCTCAACCTGATTAAAGAAATAATTAAAACGTTCAAAAACCACCGTCGACTCCATAGTCCTTCTATTCTTCTGAGCTACTTTCGATCTGATGTGCCGAATCGAACGGATGACACTAGCCCACATGCAGAGAACAAAATTCGTGGGTTAGTCTACTTGAATAGACTAGCAAGGGAACAAAGCAGAATGGTTCAAAGCAGTCGTATTAGGTTAGACTCATCGCTTCTCGAATAATAATCGATGACGATAGTCAACCATCATACTCCTACTGGAATAAACAAGAGGTATGCACAAGAGAAGATTCTGGAAGACTGAATCTTCACAGACATCGACTCGAAAGAAGACTCCAACGGAAATGAGTCTTTAAGGAAATATGACAAATCTAGAATGTTACAGAATCATACAACAATGATTTAAAAGTTGACTGAGATGCTTCGGTTCACGACCAACCTCATCGCATACAGTGAATCCAGATTGGAAAGAGAACGTACTATGATCAAAGTCGAGACGAGTTCTCCTAGCTGCACTATAACTTAGCTGCACTACTCGCCGAAGGTTTATTAGTTATGTGCGTCAGAGTAGCACTTATCTGATTTATATTACAAACCACACATCACGTTATTAGACTTTTACATGTGTACCCCACCAATGGGACGACACATCTTAGTATACGTTTCATCGAGAGTGACGTACACCGGAAGGTTTGTGACACCAGCTAAGTGTCCTGTCTCTACACACTTGTGAAAGAGACCGATCATGATCTTAGAATAGTACCAGATGGAGACGAGCCACCCCGATACTAGATTATAAAGAAACGATTGGACATATTCCGAGTAACGTTCCTATCTAACAATGCTAACTAAACAGTTACAACACAATAACAGTTACAGGATAAATCCACATAAAGGCCCGAAAGGCGATCACAGATAATAGCGTTGTTCTAACAGATATACAACCTATTATATGATTTTCAAAATAGTTTATCAAAACCATTTCCAGACAAACAGAGTATTCATTCCAAATTAATTACTCAGATAAACTACTGATAATTAATGTAAATATGGAACGAATGAGCAAGAGCGAACCACCACTTGCCTTAATCCGCAGAATAGCCTAACGACGGCAACTGGATTCCGGGCTCGACACGGTATAGCTCCGACAGCACAACAACCTTCGAGTCGACCCACAAAAGGAACCCTAAGTTAGATCCGACATAACCACAGTACGAATCTAAAAACGACGAAAGAGAACGAAAGGAAAGACGCCACGACCACAACCAACCAAGACAAAGCCACGAAGGCATTCTGGGCACTGGAGGCGGTCGCTATAGTTCATCACGGCGGGCGCCGTGAAGAACACGGCGGTTGCCGTGAAGAACACAGACGACGGAAACGAGAGAAATCTCACTAAAACGATGTGCGTTTCGACCCCTTTCCGCCTTGCTTGGGTTCTGACCTCCAAAGGCAACCAAAAGGCTTCTAAAGGGCTTCTGGAAACACCACCAAACGACACCGACGAGAGCTTGCGAACTCCGGCGAAACACAACTCCGACGACACTAAAATTTGGCAGAGGTTCGGTGTTTGGGATGGCTCAAATCCTTTCCCCAACACCTCCTTTTATAGCCAAAGCATCTGGAGCACGAAGATGGGCCTACGAAAGCTAGTTCGGCGCTCGCCAGAACCACGCCGGCGACCATCGGGCAAAGACTCCCGGACAACGACGACGGCAATTACGGCGGGCGCCGTAATTTACGGCGGTCGCCGTAGCCTGGCACGCCAGCTACCACCTCGAGCATTGGGATGGCGGGTGCCGTGACTATACGGAGGTCGCTGTTCTTGGATCCGCGACGGCGGTCGCCGCGACTGTACGGCGGTTGCCGTGACCAGCTTTTCCCGCCCGTTCAGCTTTGAACGAACATGACATTAAACCGGGATAAAAATTATCGTACGCGAACGAATATTAAAATCCAAGGCATGTTGTCTGTATATTATTTCACTATGAAAAATATTACAGATACAGAGCACATTACAGAATGTCTCAAACTCTCTGTATTAAATCCGACGTACACAACGGGTACTCGGGAAAATTCCAAAATTCCCAAAATAACCTTACAAAAATACGGGGTATCACACTAGGTGCTTGCTTGATGCAATAGAGGGCTTTCTTAATCTTGCACACATGTTTAGGAAGAGACTTGTCAATGAACCTTGGAGTTTGTATCATGTACACATCTTCATGCATGGTACCATGCAGAAAGGCGTTGTTGATATGAAGTTGTTTTATGCACCACTTCTTGGAGACAACACGAACAATGTCTGTCTTGACAACAAGGCTGAATGTTTCATGAAAGTCACACCCTGGTTATTGATGGAATCCCTTTGCAACGAGTCTCGCCTTGAACCTATCAATGAAACCCTCAGGCAAATATATGATTTAATACACCCACTTACACCCAACAAGATTTTGATGAGATGAGTGGGGTACTAAATCCCAAGTCTCATTAGAACATAAAGCGTCAGATTCTTTTTGCATGAAAACTTTACAGTCAAGGTCTTTTAGTGCTTGGGTTGTTGTTTTTGGTTCAAAGAGAGTGAAGGCTTGGACATGGAGGTTGAGTTTTTGGATAGGCTTTGTGATGTTGTTTTTGGAGCGGGTGATAATGGCACGACTGGGAAGTGGCGGTGGTAGGGGTGGCGGCGTGGGTATGTTTTGCTCAGGTGGGGGAGTGGTTGCCATGCTGGACGTCGACGGGAAAAGGAGCAGCGGCGGTGTGGAAGGGTGATTGTGGGGGTTGCGCGAGGGAGAGGTTAGAGTTGGTAGTAGGAGGAGGGGATCGTTATGTGTTTGCATGGCCGAGGGCATGCATGGGGGAGGGGGCGGTGATTGTATGAGATGGAGTAGGATTAATGGTGTGGGGTCAGGTAGTTTGAGTAGGATTGGGTTGTAGCGGAATATGGGAGGGTGGGGTGGGGCTGTCCAACCAATTTGGCAAAAATCAATAGATTTCTTTTCGAGAGTGATTCATCCTTCCCGAATACAGCATATAACTTTCCGTTGTATTGCGCTCTCCAAGTGTGCTTGTTCGCTCCTTATTACTTCTTACCATGCAAGTCTTTATGAACGTGGAATTGGGTTAGCAGATAGAATAGGGGTTGAGTGGTTAGAATTTGGTGAGGGTAGAATCAGATAGGATTTGAGTGACAGGGATCTGAATATTTTGAGTGGGATAATTATTGTAGGGATTAGAATAAAATTTTGGGTTTAGGATAGAAAATTAAAATGTCCGAAAGTGGACCAATCGTCAGAGAGGGGGTGACTTGGTGAGGCAGTCATGGGCATGGTGCGATAGGGGTATTGGTCTTCAAGAAATTTGACATGACGGGAGGTGTAAATATTTTGGTGATTGGATTCATGCATTGGTACGCATTTTGAGTGGAAGAGTAACCTATAAAAACACATACAAGAGACATGGATTCAAGTTATGAGCAGTGTAAGGGCGTAACAATATAAAACACAAACATCCAAAACTCTTAAGCTTAGTATAGTCAAGAACCTGATTCAACAATTTAAGGTAAGGGAAGAGATGGCCAAGGATAGGAGTGGGTAGGCGATTGATGAGGTAGACTACTGTAATTAAGGCTTGGGGCCAATGGTCTAGGGGCATGCCAGAGTACGTAGCTAATGAGTGAGAGACATGTTTCAACTATATGTCCATGTATTCTTTCTGAAATGCAATTATGTTCAAGTGTATGCGGAGGTGAAGTGACTTATTCCATTAGTACTTAGGAAATCTTTTAACGTTCTGTATTCACCACCATTATCGGAGTAAAGAATTTTAATCTTTTGTTTGAAAAAGTTTTCAACTAAAGATTTGTACTTTTTGAAAACGTATTGTGTTTCAAATTTCTCCTTTAGAGGAAAGCCAGATATATTTTGTGAAGTGATCAACAAAGATAAAATAATAGCGATACCCATCGTAAGACAACACATGAGAAGACCACACATCAGAGAAAACGATTTCAAGGGGTTGCGTAGAAACACGTGTTGAATTTTTAAAAGGAAGTTTGTGACTTTTATTTAATTGACAAGGAAAACAATCTAATTGCAAAAAAGATGAAAATCCTAATTGAGAACGTTGCTGAATAAACTTAAAAATAGTGCTAGAAGGATGCCCTAATTTGTAGTACCAGGTCGCAGAGGTGGGAATGATGGTAGTGTGGAAGGTGGGACAGGGCTGAGGCCAGATGTAGACACCGTCTATGCAGGGACCCCTAGTTAGAGTTTTGCCCGAGTTGATTTCCTAAGAAAACAATGGCATAACTTGTTTGAGAAGTGAACTTAGACGCATAAATAATGTTCTCAGATATGGAAGGAACACAAAGGACATGGGATAAGTTGAAATCATGAGTAGATGACTTTAGCTTAAGAGAACAAGAGTAAGTGAAAGGTAAACATGTTCCATTGCCCACAAACACTTTATCAGGACCATTGTATGGGTAATGTACGACAAGATTGTTGAGGTCGTTAGTCAGGTGATGGGAGGCACTGCTATCACCAAGCCAGTTGTTGTGGGTTGTGTCTGTGTCGAGTTTTCCTGGTGCGGTGCAACAGGGAATCGAGCGGAGGGTGGTGGCTGGACGGTGGGGTAAGCTTGTCGAAAATGGAACACTGCTGCAGGACATGGCCGGCTTGCTTGCACAGTTGGACCACTGATAGCGACCACGAAAAGGCTTGCCAGAGGATTGGTTGGTGTTAGGTTAGGGTTTTGTTGGTTCGGGTTAGAATTTTGGTGGTTGGGGACCCATGTACAGGGAGGTTGGGGCAGACCAAATGGCTGCCATGATTGAGAGGACCTGACATTCTTGTTCTTGTTCTTGCCTGATTTTGCGTGAGCCATGAGAGCCAAACCAGGGCCAGACGAAGCATTTGTCTCCATCTTGATACAAAGCTCTTGATTGATGAGCTTCTCATGCAGTTCTTCGAAGGATACGAGTGTGTCACGAGCGTTGACACCATCAACAACACATTGTAGGCATCATCAAGACCCCGAAGAACATAATCTGTGAGATCTTCAGCATTGACTGGGATTCCCAAGGAGGCAAGGAGATCAATAGAAATCTTGATGGATTGCATATATTCGGAGACAGACTAGGAGCCTTTGCTGCACGAGCGAAGCTTCTCCTTGATTTGTTTGATATGGCCACAATATGCTTTAACAAATATTTGCTTCGGAATGTCCCGAACTTGCTGTGTCATAGAGGCTTGCGTGACAAGGGATGCCATCGAGGAGGAAATGGTGCTAAGGATAACACTATAAGGAAGTTGATCATTATGTTTCCAGGTTAGATGCACATGATTCAGTGTTGTGACAACATCCTTCGTGATGTTGGGATCCGACATAGGGTGAGACCCATGAAGAAACCGGAACATATCGTATCCTTTAAGAGCTGCCTGAAATTGAACCTTCCATTGAAGGTAGTTTGTGTTGGTGAGTTTGGTAATATTTGACAGATGAACAACTGTAAGCGAACACTTGGGTTCATGTGTGTTGGGTAACTGAGCGATGAACTTGACAAATATGGAGAATAGTTAGGGCCCGCCGTTGTTTATTTTTTGTGGGAGGTTTTGTGGGGATATGCTCGATTAATCTGATACCATATAGAAGTTATGAATTGTAAGTGGTAATTCTGATCTAACATGCTAGATAAGATATGGTAACTAGATAAGTAAAAGATCCTAACCCGGATAACAAGAAACTATTAAGATAATTTATGTAAAACTAAAGGTTAGCCTTTTTTGCCAGAATAAATGCTATCAATTTATTGGAGCAAAAAATTTATTTTACATATATAACACATTTAGGCTCCGTTCGGCAAGTTTTTTTTGGGGGTTGAAGTGAGTTTAAGTGAGGGGGTAGTTGAAGCAAAAACTTAATCTCGGGGGGGGGGGGGGGGGGGGGGGACATTAGGCAAAAAATGGAGATGAAGTTGGAGTTTAAGCAAAGTTGCTTAATGCAACTCACTTCCGGTCATGTATTGCCGAACGGACACTTAATGTCTTTTCACTATTATTATTATCACAACAATAATTTGTATGTCTATTATAAAAATAAAGTAATATTTTGTAATAAATGTTATCTTCAGTTGGAATTTTTAAAATTTTCATTTAATTAAAATGGTCACATATTATCATCTATAATTTATTCAAGTTTTCGTCATAAATTGAGCTATGGTAATAAAGTTTATTTTTCTATTTGATATTATAAAAGTTCAACTCTTAATGTCTTTTATTGTACAAAAAAATTGCTTCTTATTTAAAGTACATAAAATAAATACTTTAACAAAGTTTAAAAAACATCATTGGTATAATGATAAACAAATTTTTAGCAAACAAACTTAAATACTCTATTTAATATAAGTCACAATTTATCTATATATACTATAGAAGATGTCTAAATTCTATGTGTCGTCATCATATTCAATTCACCTACGTATCATTACCAATCCAACCATCAGTCGCCTGATCATCCAACATTTAAAAAAAATTATAACAGTGAGTCAAGTTTAATTATGTATAAAGTCTACTTAATTAAATTTATTTTATAAAAAAAATTATGTAAGCCAATCTTACTCTGTAACTAAAAAAAGTATCAACTAAATTATTAAATCATAAATCATTAATATAATAAACCATAAATTGTAGCAAAAAAACACACTTCTCTTATGAAAAAACAAATACACATTGATACAAACTTATTATTTTATATATTATAAAAAAACAAAACAAAAATATATTGTTTTCGCACAGGTTCAACCATCTAGTTATGTACAAGAATATTTTATTTACTACTACGGAATAAGTTACCTCACTTAATGTGATATTCTTTTTTTTTTTTTTTTTTGGCTGCAAGCTAAAATTGGGTCTCCATCCTAAATGGATGACAGACCCAGATCATCCTTACGGATGATCCGAAAAAACTTCAGCGCTGCAACGCAGGCTGGTGAGGAGAAAGAATCATTTCGAAACGTCCTGATAATAGCATCAGGTATGAGAGAACCTTGAATATAGGGCAACGCAGCCCGAATCCAATCTAAGTTCAATTCATTGGAAGCTAGGCAATCAGCTGCGGCGTTTGCTTCCCGATAGGTATGGAAAACTTGGAAGGAATGAAATTTATTAAGGAGGTGTTGAATATCTTCAATAATCGTTCGTATTTCCCAAGGAATTTTCCAAACTCTCTTAATGGCATTAATAACTGTTAGATTATCGCCTTCAAGGATAATATTCTTAATCTTGTAGCGAATTGCAACTTGGATTGCCTTTAATGCAGCTAAAGCCTCGGTTTTTAGAATGTTAATGTGTCCAATATCATCACTTCCGATGAAAAGAATCTTACCATCCGAATCTCTACAAATATAGCCTATTGATGATTGTGATGGTTTAACAGATCCATCAAAATTGATCTTACACCAGTCTTGTGGAGGATGTTTCCAAGTTCGGTTATGAAGCAGTCGTCGATTTCTTTTTCTTGTTCCCTTAGTTTGATCTTGTTGTGTTGTAGCAGTTTTCCAATTATTAAATTGAAGATATGCTTGTTCAGCTATCTGTTTCGGAGGTGTTGGTTTATTTTGAAAAATCATATTAGTTCTGGCCGTCCAAATGTTATTCCAAAGGAAGATAAGAGTTTTGATGTTTTGCTGTTGAGTAGATTGGTTGATCAAATTTGTAAGGTCTTGTATAAAATCAGCAGTATCAGGCGTGGTGATGTTTTGTCCTGCAATGGTATTGAAATGTTTAATGTGATATTCTTTGGAATATTCTAGTGTTTGATATAAGTATATGGAAAAATAATACTGTATAGCATATGAATGGGTCAACTATTTGACCAAAATTTGTGACTATATTTATAAATCCATCATTTGAAGTATAAATAATATAAGCTGAGCTAGACTGATGTGGGTTTAATTATTAGAACAAAAAAATGGGTTTGAATAACATTTAACAAGAAATAAAACTTGTACATGATTAGACCATATATATATATGGACTAACTTGTATTATACAACGTATATATGTATGATGACAAAGAATTGTTTATTAACAAGATTAGGTCCCAAAAATACACGATTATCGAGTCTATTGAGAACATTAACTTATACCAAAAATACAAATATAAAAATTAGCCTTGCAAATGGGCAAAAGCAATGGAGCTCAAATCACCCCAATATATATTATGGGCTAGTCAAGCTCAAATTATAAATGGGCAACAATTAACTAGCCCAGGCCCACTTTCACAGGATAGAAAACCGAGCAGTTCTGTCTTCTTCATCACTCTCTCGCCTCTCTAGTTCCATCCATATCCCAAAAAAGGTACAAGACACGTGAAGTCCCCACGTGGCAAGACAATAGTACACGTGTCATTCATGCATACACGTGTCATCTTCTGGTACTCTCCAGAAGCCTCCAACCGAAACAACATCAAAGAACACCCAACTATATACATTCCACTTCCAAGTCAAACAACCAATTAATCGATCTCTTGGAATTAAAAGGAATTTGAAAGTTCGACGACAACAAAGATGATGAATGTCATAGCAATAAGCTTAATGATAGCTTCCATGGCGTTTGCAGGGGTTTGGTCTCCGACCCCACAAGAAGGCGGCGAGCAGGTGATAATGAAAGGAGGGCGCAGGGCGGTGGTCGTGGAGTACGCCGACGACAACGCCGGCCAGGGAAACACTAAAGTGTCCATCTCTCCACCGCTGACGTCATCATCCCTGGAGGAGCAGCTGTCGTCGGCTGCGGCGGCGGTGGCAGGGGTGGCTCAGGACGCTAAGAAGGCGGCCGTGGGAGCGGTGGGCCCCGATGAGGCCCATGGGTGGGGCCCTGGGGAGTTGATTTGCGACGCTTTTGGCAAGTGCAAGCACAAGATTACAGGGGCTATTTACAAAGCCAAAAACAAGGTAATTTTTAGTTAGTTTCGAATTGCTGTGATTTTGATGTTATTGTGGGTTCTTTTTTAGTTTTTTGTTCATTGTAAAAATTCTAGAGCTATTCAGTTTAATTTTTATGAGTGTAAACTTCGGGTTTTGTTTTAAGAAACCACCTACAACCTTTTTCCGTTACTTCTGTTTGTAGCAAAAATATTTAGGAGTAAAATGCCTATTGAATTACGTCTATAGTCGCTTAAAAGCAATTAGTCAACCTATTCAGGACTAAATTGATAATTTAATTAATAATGTTTTCTTTGTTGATACTTGAATGGGTTGAAGAAGATCCTCGAGCCCTCCGATTTATGTGGTTTTTCTGTATTGATTTTGTGTTGTTGTGCTAATATTTATATAAAGTTCTGGTTGATTTCGTGTATATCGCAAATTTTGTAAACCAATGCGATTATTTTGCCCAAATCCTCTTTCATAAAACAAGACATGTAGCCTACATTTACAATTTTTTTAATCATCCAAAGATGTGCATTATATAATTGTATATACCACAAATGCTGTTGTGATGAGCTCATTAATCCTGTTTGATCCAACAAGGTTACTGAAACCGCTCAGGAGGTTGAAGAAGGCGCGAAGGAGACCGTCGATTCCGTAATCGACAAGGCCAATGAGTTGTCTTCGAAGGCTGCACACGGCACTGACAAGGCAAAGCGCAGCGTTTCAAGAGCAAAAGAAGCCGCAGAGGACCTAAAGCACAAGGGCAAAGCCACCGTTGACAAAGCAGGGGAGGCGAAGACCAAAGGGAAGGAGACAACAAAGGAGATATCAGATATAGTAAGGAGAGGGAAAGAGGTGTTGTACGACGTCGTTTCGTATATGGTTCCCAAGGAGTTCTTCAAGTCTCTGATGGGCTTGGTTCATCTCCTGGGGTTCGCCACGGCATACGGGACCGCCACGTGGGTGACGTTTGCGATGAGTCACTTGCTGGCTAGGTCCCTCCCTAGGCAGCAATTCGGCGTGGTGCAGAGCAGGGTTTACCCCGTGTACTTCAAGGCCCTGGCTTCCTCTGTTGGGCTTGCTTTGTTGGGCCATTTGCTGGGCCGGCGTCGTGGCCCCGAGGTGTCCAATGTGGCGTGGAGATTGCAAGTGTATAATCTCGTGGGCTCCGTCGCGCTCGTGTTGGTCAATCTGCTTTACTTGGAGCCCCGGGCTACTAAGGTAATGTATGAAAGGATGAAGATAGAGAAGGAAGAAGGGCGCGGAGTCTCCGTTCAAGCCACCAGGTTGGTTGACCACACGGACACTCCGTCGGCCACCGCCACCGCCACCGCCACAACGACCACCACCACGCCACCAAGGAGAGAGGAGGGAGGGGAGGCGAAGTCGAAAATGGAGAGGTTGAACAGGAGGCTGCGGAAGCTGAACTCGTACTCGTCTCTGCTGAATGTGATGACGCTGATGGGACTCACTTGGCACCTTGTGTATCTAAGCCAACGCCTTCGTCTTTAAGGACGAAAAGCTTCAACAGGTTTCTTATACATACTAGGTGGTAATGCTAGGGTTAATTAGGGGAAAACCATATAGATGCATGTTGGGTTTGTTTCACAAGGGAGTGTTTTATCTCATCAATAGAACTGGAGATTGTTTTGTAATGTACACCTAATGTCTTTCCTTTTTATTCGGCATGATAAGGAACTTAAGCATCAATACTCAAGTGTGTTACTTGCGGTATTAAAAGCTTATTGGGAGTAGTATGAATTTGTATCATTAATTTAATGGAACCGACAACGATAGATTTTTTAAGAGTCCGATTAACGAATAAAATCTGCATCCAAAAGCGAGTTAACGGGAGGGCCGCATTTTTCCTAAAGTCCATCCGACGCTCAAGTCAGATAAAGAGAACCACCAATTCTCCCTAAATTCTTCATTGTTCTCTAAGGGAGGCTACCTCTAAGAAAAGGAACGTAGGAAGAGGGAGGAACATAAGCTCTTCATTGTTCTCTAAGGGATGCTTGTTCTCTAAGGGAGGCTACCTCTAAGAAAAGGAACGTAGGAAGAGGGAGGAACATAAGCTCTTCATTGTTCTCTAAGAGGGAGTCTGCCTCTAAAAAAAAGGAACATAGGAAGAGGGAGGAACATAAGAAAAAGGAAAGAAGTTAGGTTTTAGGGTGTTAATTAAAGAAGTTAGGTTTTAGGGTGTTAATTACCGGGGCCTTTCTCATGTGCCTATCACTTTATATACCCATTAGTTGCCTCTTAATCAATAAAGGTTATCAATAAAGGTTGCACAATTAATTATTTTCTATTTTTCATTCATAATTAACTATTTTTTTATTTAATTGGGAAAATAACTAATTAAGATAATTGTAGAAATATTTAATTTCCCTCATTATTTTGCCCCTCGGGTCTTCAGAGCAATGGTGGGTCCGATGAACCAAAAGTTGGGCAGACAAGACTTTATTTCTAGCCAAAAAGTCGAGAGCGCCGCACGGCCTATGCGGTAAAAACGCACGGCCGTGCGGTCTTCGCTAACACTTACTGGCTGAAAATCCGAGAGCACCGCAGGACCCATGCGTTTTACCACACGACCGTGCAGTTGAGGCTACCATTTTTGGCTGAAAAGTCGAGAGCACCGCACCGCACAGCTATGCGGTCTTCGCTGCAGTTTTTTGGCTGAAAAGCCGAGAGCACCGCACGGCCCGTGCGGTCTCTGTTTTCACTTACTCGCTGAAAAGCCAAGAGCACTGCACGGCCCGTGCGGCAAAACACATGGCAGTGCAATCACTGTTTGGTCGTCTGCGCTATTCGATTGGTGTTCACTTGAACATTGGGTTGTTAATCCAGAGTGGTCATGGGAATGTGGCGCTTATCGACCGCCATAGCCCACGTCGCGGCCTATTTGAGCGGCATTCGCCGGCTCGGGCTAGATGCAATTTGGGGTGGTCACAGGAGAGCAACACTCACTGACTCGCTATGGCCCACCGACCGGCCTATTTGAGAGGCATTCGCCGGCTCGGGCTAGATGCAAACCGAGGTGGTCACAGGAGAGCAACACTCACTAATTCGCTATGACCCACCGACCGGCCTATTTGAGCGACACTCCCCGGCTCGGGCTAGTTGCAATCCAGGATGGTCATAGGAGAGTAGCACTCACTGACTCACTATGACCCACCGACCGACCTATTTGAGCGGCACTCATCGGCTCTAGAAATTTGAGCGACGCTTGTCGGCTCGACTTCGTGGTTGGCCGTGGAGGTCACTGGAGTTCAGCACTCATTGACTCACCGTGACCTACACTCGCTTCCTGTACGTAGGAGTTCTACTATGTGCTTTCTTAGCGTTGCATCTAGCGTACAAGCTAGTGCAATTTCTAATAGTGTTGCAGCTAGCGTGAAATCTAGTACAATTTTTGTTTTTGAGCTGGTCTTGCGCAACAACTCGTGCCCTTGTAGCTCAAGGCTAATAAAATAAAGATTGATGACGTCCGCGCCCTGCTGCCTGCATGCTAATATAATAAGATGTCAGCTCATGCGGTCGCGGCCGTAGCCTAATAGAATAAGTGTAACACCCCCAAATCTTAACCCATTTGGAAAGTGTAGGATCGTGATTGTTAGATAAAAACTTAAGGAACTCAGAATATCAATTCTCAGTTCCTTTCGCAGCGGAAATAAACAATCAAACAAATGATCAGTTCCTTATAGTGGAAACCTTTGATTGCCAACTAGCAATCCAGGATAAAAACCACTACCTTTCTTTCGAAAGGATTTCAAAGTCTACTTCTTGATTTCTTATCTCTTTTGGTTACAACTTATCCTAGGAACGAACACACAGTTCCTTTGCCTTACACACAGTTAGACAATCCTAGATAACTTAACACAATCAATAATCAATCCAAGAAACAGACTTTCGCACCTAGGAACTATCACTTACAATCACAGGAACTTAGCACTCAGCTCTTCTTCCTTGACTGGTTCCTCTTGATCTCGGTTTGCTTTGATGATCTTGTTTGGAGGTTCACACTAGATATTTGCTAATGAGTGTGAGTCGTGTTTCAGTGCTTGAAGATAACCCTTGAGTTAGTCTTCCTTTTATAGAGGATTCTTCGCAGCTTAATCTTCTCTGGGTTCCCACATATTGAGCTTGCCTTAGGATAAGTGGTTCTCCTTGGTCCACGTTGTTCTTGGCATGTGCAAACAACCTATGCAGCTCAGAATCCTTCTAGGTTAGTCAACCTCTTCAGCCAAGTCGTTCTCCAGCTTCCTTCTTCCGAGGTTCTACAATCTGGGCGATTGGGAACTGACTTCTGGACAGCGACAGGTTCCATGTCCTGTCGCTTTCACCTTTCTCTGTCCGAGGTTCGGCGTTCTAGGTGTCTTGGAGTCTTGCTCTTGGATGGTGGCAGGCTTTTGGAAGCTTCTCTCAAGTCGCTTTCACCTTCTTTTGTCCAAGGTTTGGTGTTCCCAGATTTCTCGGGAATCGCAACCTCGCATGCTATGTTTCTGGGCACACCTGGGTTCCTCTGGGTTCCTTCCTTTGTCTTGTTCCTTTGGTTCTCTTGTCCTGTTTGGCTTTCTTGCCTTCGGTATATTCCTGTGGTTCCTTAAAGCACATCTTTGAGATAAAACATTAGTATCATAATATTTGTCATCTTTAAAAGTAGAGAAACTGAGGAAAAGAACTCTCAGGCGAACTGAAGTTCCAGAGTTCCGTTTCCTAACAATTTCCCCCTTTTTGATGATGACAAATATAAGGAACCTGGCAACATAATAAGGACATGAAATTCATGAGAACAGTTGAGCTAAGAGATTTACAACTTTATTAAATAATGATAGAACATTCAATAGTTGCAAATTCCCCCTAAGCAAATGAACTAAGTTATTCAAGTTCCCCATCAGAAATAGAACGGGTTCAGATTTCCTATAAGTCCAGTAGTTCCAATAATTCAAGGTTCCTATCCATTCTTCCCCCTTTTTACATCATCGAAAATATCAAGTTACTTATCAAGTATAGGATATCAATGTGAAATAAACAATTTGCGTTAAACCCATGACAGTGACCATAATAGAAACTTAAGGCAAAGACAAATGATGCATTAGAAACATTACCATAAGAGTTCATTAATCATTAAAATCAATTACATTGCCCAGAGATGCATAGTGGAAATAGAAACACAAGAGCACAACCAACTTGACAGTAGACAAAATAAGGATAGAAGAGGGGAGTAGGACCCTAGGGAACTACTAGCACACTGTGATGTTATAGCACTGGGAACTAGGAGAGACGTTCCTATGGCAGCGTAGTGGCCTCCTCTTCAGTTTCCTTCTTTTATGTAGTTCCTTCATCTTGGCCTGTTGTTATCTTATCGGCCTGATTACCTCCAATTGAGCAAGGTTAAGATTGAGGTTTTTCTTGGCCATTTAAGGAGCTTTGTGTTTTGAGAGAGACAGGTGAACATGAGATTGAGAGAAGGCATGAGAGAACAGAGTGCTCGGCTCAATCAAACAGGAAACCTTGAATAACCCTTGATCAATTATGGAGCCGTTGAGAATCAAGCCATTGGAGATATTTCTGGGAACTCTGAAGAGTTGAAACGACTAATTTTCTTGAAGCTTTTGCGCCTTTGCACCGGTCACAATTCAAAGATTAGATGTTCAAAAATGGCAACTGTTCAAGGCTGAGAAGACGTCTCTAACGCTGTGAGATTTGCCATAAATACTGTCTTGGGAGGAGCAATTCTCTTACTAGCCATTTAAGGGGTAGCCCATCCTAGTTCCTTTCTGGCGATATTTTTAGTGTGCTAGAGGGATATATGGGAACCTTTGATGTGGGGTTTTAAGACATAGGACCTGAAAGTACGTTCCCATAAAATAAATCGGGAAAGGCCATTTATCGCATCACACACTAATTCCCAGAGAGGGTTAAGAAGAGGATCATAGGGAATTAGATTGTGCAATGAGGCAAGGGAGGGTCATAGTACACAATCATCATTTCGGCTTGTATTGTTGGGTTAGAATATGATCAGATTGTGACTTTCGGGCCAATAAAGAAATTTGAACAATGAAGAGTTGAAAGAATAATGAGGACCAAAAGGAAACGAACCAGAAAAATTTATCTAATCCTTTGTAAGAAACCATTATGACAAGAAGGGTTTATAGCAAAAGATATAACACAAGGATATCAAGACTCAACAAGTTAAATTACTTAAACTAATCAATTAGGGGAACTGGAAGGAATTCTTTAAACTAAGGTAACTACTGAGTAATAGGAATCATTCCTAGTTCCAATCTAAGGTTCTCGAAAGGAACTCTATTCAATGCCTTGGTGAAAATATCTGCAACCTGATCTTCAGTTCTACAAAAATTCATAATGATGTTTCCCTTCTCAATATAATATCTAAGAAAATGATGTCTTATGTCAATATGCTTGGTCCTAGTATGATGCACATGATTTTTAGAGATGTTTATGGCACTAGTGTTATCACAAAGAATAGTGAGAGGGCCATAAGACATACCAAAGTCCACGAGTTGTTGCTTTAGCCAGAGAAGTTGGGAACAGCAGGAGGCGGCTGCAATGTACTCGGATTCTGTGGTGGAGAGGGAGACTGAAACTTGTTTCTTTGATCCCCATGACACAAGGCAAGGGCCTAGGAACTGTGCCATTCCAGAAGTACTCTTTCTATCCACCAAATATCCAGCATAATCAGCATCAGTGAAACCCATGAGCTCAAAGGGACATTCTTTGGGGCACCAAATGCAGAGATCGTCAGTTCCCTTGAGATATCGAAGTATTCTCTTCACAGCAGCCAAGTGGGTTTCTCTCGGACAAGATTAGAACCTAGCACACAAGCCAACAACAAAGACAATGTCTGGTCGACTAGCGGTTAGGTATATGAGTGAGCCTATCATACCTCTATAGAGCTTTTCCTCCACTAGAGGACTCGAGTGGTCCTTATCCAGATGGGCAATGGTGGATATGGGAGTGGAGAGAGGCTTGCATGAATCCATTTTGAACTTCTTCAGTAGTTCCCTGACATACTTCTGTTGGTGGATTTGAATACCATCTTCCTTTTGAGTGATTTGTAATCCGAGGAAGAATGTGAGTTCCCCAATTAAACTCATTTCAAATTCACTGCTCATCAAGTCTTTGAACTTGTCTACAAGGGACAGGTTAGTGGAACCAAAAATGATATCATCAACATAGATTTGAACCACTAAGATGTTACCTTCTTCTTCTAGGATGAAGAGAGTCTTATCAATAACTCCACGCCTGTAGCCATTTGAGAGTAGGAACTGGGCAAGACGATCATACCAAGCTCTGGGAGCTTGCTTGAGGCCATAGAGTGCCTTGTCTAGAAAGTAGACATGATCTGGATGATCATCGTCTTCAAAACCTGGAGGTTGCTTCACATAGACTTCTTCTTGAAGAATTCCATTGAGGAAGGCCGTCTTTACATCCATTTGGAACAACTTGAACCCTTTGTGTGATGCGATGGCAATCAACAATCTTATTGCCTCAATCCTTGCCACTGGAGCATAGGTTTCATCATAGTCGATTCCTTCTTGTTGATTGTATCCTTGAGCTACAAGTCTCGCTTTGTTCCTTATCACAGCTCCTGTATCATCCAGCTTGTTTCTGAAAACCCATCTGGTTCCTATGATGTGTTTATCCTTGGGATGAGGAACTAGATGCCATACTTTGTTCCTTTCAAACTGATGAAGCTCTTCTTGCATAGCTTGGATCCAGTCCGCGTCCTTCAGTGCCTCACCTATGTTCTTTGGTTCCACAATAGACATAAAGGCATTGAAGGCAAAGAAGGTTAGATATTCGTACCTGACTGGAGGCTTGACGACTCTTCTTTCTCTGTTGGGGGCTAGAGCATTTGATGTGGAGACATTCTGAGTTGAGTATTCAGCTTCCTGGTTGGGATCACCTTCTCCATTGAAGATCATGTGGGAAGATGAGTCATTGAGGTCTCCACAGATATTGTCGTCATGCTCATGATTCCCAGAAATGGATTGTTGTTCATTGTTCATGGGAACTGGTGGATGAGCCATTGGAGGGTTCCGAGCAGCAGTGCAGGAACTGGGTGGAGTGACATCTTCATCTGGATTTTCTTGATATGACTTGGGAAACGGGTCTTCAAAGGAATTGGTGGTGTTCTGCATAATCTTTCCAAGTGATTTTTCATTAAAAATAACATGAACACTTTCTTCTACCTTTTTAGTCCTTTTGTTGAAGACTTTGTACGCCTTGCTACCCGAGGCGTATCCAATGAAGATTCCTTCATCACTTCTTGGGTCGAATTTGCCAAGATTGTCCTTCCCATTGTTGTACACAAAGCACTTGCATCCGAACACTCTCAGATGTGAGATGTTGGGAACTCTTCCTCTTAGGAGCTCATAGGGTGTCTTTTCTGTGATTGGGCGAAGCATGGCTCGATTGATGATGTAGCAAGCTGTGTTGATCGCCTCAGCCTAAAATGATTGAGAGAGTCCACTTGAGATCAGCATAGTCCGAGCCATGTCTTCCAACGTTTTGTTCTTCCTTTCCACTACTCCATTTTGTTGAGGAGTGTATGGTGCAGAGAAGTTGTGATCAATTCCATGCTCACTGCAAAAGGTTAGAAATTCTCCATTTTCGAATTCGATACCATGGTCAGACCGAATAGCATTGAGTGAACAATCAAGAGATTTTTCTAACAAGGGAACCAGATCTTTAAAGCGGTCAATAACTTCACTTTTAGATTTAATAAAGATGGTCCAAGTAAAGTGAGAGAAGTCATCGACAAGAACAAAGATATACCTGTTCCCTCCTAGGCTCTGAACTCTCATGGGTCCACACAGATCCATGTGGATGAGTTCAAGAGGCCTTGAGGTGCTTACCATGTTTTTAGACTTGAAGGAACTACGAGCCTATTTCCCTTTTACATAGTCAGAGCACAGTTCCTTAGATGTGCCACTTAGCTTTGGCAGCCCTCTGACTAGCTCCTTTGAGTGTAGCTTTTGAATCAGCTTGGTGCTAGCATGACCGAGGCGTTGATGCCACAAATCAGCTTGGTCATTCACAGTTGAGAGACAAAGTTTCTCCTTGGGAACAAAGGATGGATCAATTATGTAGACATTGTTGAATATTTTCCCTTTTAGGATGATTTGTCCCGAGGAGTCAAGGACTGAACATTCGTTTGATCTGAATCTAACTTCATTGTCTCCTTGATCACACAGCTGTGACATACTTATTAGGTCAAAACCAAGATTATCAACAAGGTGAACTTTGTTTACCTGAATGTGATCGTTGAGTTTCACAGTTCCTATTCCACAGATTTTCCCTTTGCTTTTGTCTCCAAAGGATATGTTCTCTCCTTGGAGAGGTTAAAGAGAGGTCATTTGATTTCTTCTTCCAATCATATGGCATGAGCACCCACTGTCGATGTACCATAGTTGAGGTTGCCTCTCTTCTTTCTGCACATAAGGGAACTAAGATTTCTGAACCCAGCGAAGCTTGGCTTTACTGGGGGGATTAGCATTGCGAGTCTGTGAATAACTAGGGAACTGGTTCCTTTCATGGTAATGAGTACTTTTCTCCTTTTCAAAGTTCCTTTTCTTAGCACAATCAGTGTTGTAATGACCATTCTTACCATAGTAGGTACACAAACGATTGTAAACAACATGTCCATATTTTCCTTTTCCTGGCCTAAAAGGTTTTTCAGTTTTCCTTTTGTTAAAATCAACATTGTTTCTAACCTTGCTATGGGCCATGTCAATATATCTTTTGTGAGCAAAGGAATTGGTGAACCATTGGTTTTCAGGAACCATCTTTTCTTTTCCCTTTGGTTCCTTCTTAGGACTTTGAGAGCCTTCATTGAGACGTTTGGCAACCTCAGCCTTGTTCTCAAGGACCATGATCTTCTCTGATAGGAATTGATTCCTATCACGAGAAGTGGCAAGAGCAATACTGAGATTCTCATTCATCTCAACAAGTTCTCGCCTAGCCTTTTCTTCTTCAGCATCATTGTTTCCTTTATTATTGACATATCCTATTCCATGGTGTTGTCTCACAAAAATAGTTTGATTTATCATTTTTTCATTAATGGAATTAGTGAGAATGTCTAACCTATCAATTATGGATTGAAGCATGTCATTTCCAGGTGGGTTAGCATGCAAGGGAACTTTGATAGAATCTATGCTAGTTTCATCACAAGATTTGCAAGTTTTAAGGTGACTAGCATGCACATTCCTAATATCAATGAGTTTGGAGTGAGTTTCAGCTATGTCTTTCTCAGTTTCATCAAGTTTCTTACTCCAAACAGAATTCTCAACAATCAAGCAAGCAATTTCATCTTCACAATCATCTAGTTTCTGTTGAAGGGAACTGGTTTCCTTTCCTAGTTTCTTTATGATCTTAAGAAGTTGTTTCTTATCACAATCAACTAGGGATTTTAAGAGATCGTCAGAAGTTACCTCAAGGTCTTCTGAGTCGCTTGAGTCTCCTTTTGCCATGAGACATCTTCCTCCAGAGAAGCCACTGAGATCCAGTTCCTCATCTGAGTCTTCTCCCCATGAGGCTACGAGAGCCTTCTTTCTCTGAGGTCTTTCTTCTTCCTTTGAGTCTTCCTTGTTGGGACAATTCTTAGCGTAGTGTCCCTTTTCCTTGCACTCGTAACATGAGACTTCCTTGAGATCTCTTCTGGGTCCATTGTGGGAGGAACTGCCCTTTTGGAACCTTCCCTTCACAAAGAATTTTTTGATGTTCTTTGTGAAGAGGGCCGTAAGTTCGTCCTCCTCTTCTTCTAAGTCTGAGTTCTCTTCCTCCATCTCGAGCCTAGAGAAGGCTTTGGAGATCTTGAGGGCAATTCCTTTCTCTAGTTTCTTGTCGGCATTGGCCTTGGTGTGCTCTCCTTCTTCAACCTCCAGTTTCCCTATGACTTGGGTCAAGGGAAGGGATTGGATGCCTGGAGTGTTCTTCATGATTCCCTTGAGAAGGGTGAACTTGGAGTTGAGTCCATTGCTGACCACTAGGGACTTGGAAACTTCATCCAGATCGACTCCCGTCGCTGTCAACTTTCCAATCAATCTGTTGAAGCGGGAGTAATACTCTGAGATGGTCTCCGTTTCCATCATTTTGAAGGTGTGGTATTCTCCTTCCAAAGCAAACTTTCTGCTTTGCTTTAGTTCCTCACTTCCTTCATGCATCTCCTTGAGAGCTTTCCACATCTCTTTCGCTGTCTTGATGCCTATGACCTTGTCCATGTCTTCTCTGTCCAATCCATTGAGGATGAACTGCCTGGCCTTGGCATTCTTCTCCATGATGACATAGTGTTCTGGTTTCCAATCTTCTTCCTTCATGGTAAGATCGACATAGCCATCTCCATTTTCGACTATCCTCCAGCATTGGTAGTCGTTGGTCTTGATGTGGCTTTCCATGCACTTTTCCCACCATGTTTCTTCTCCTTTCTTTCGGAGATGTGGCTTGTTGGTGGAGATTCCGAGCTCAAACTTGCTTGGTTGAGACATGATCTGCAAACTTAACAAAGATCTAGAGCTTTTCCTGCTCTGATACCAATTGTAGGATCGTGATTGTTAGATAAAAACTTAAGGAACTCAGAATATCAATTCTCAGTTCCTTTCGCAGCGGAAATAAACAATCAAACAAATGATCAGTTCCTTATAGTGGAAACCTTTGATTGCCAACTAGCAATCCAGGATAAAAACCACTACCTTTCTTTCGAAAGGATTTCAAAGTCTACTTCTTGATTTCTTATCTCTTTTGGTTATAGCTTATCCTAGGAACGAACACACAGTTCCTTTGCCTTACACACAGTTAGACAATCCTAGATAACTTAACACAATCAATAATCAATCCAAGAAACAGACTTTCGCACCTAGGAACTATCACTTACAGTCACAGAAACTTAGCACTCAGCTCTTCTTCCTTGACTGGTTCCTCTTGATCTCGGTTTGCTTTGATGATCTTGTTTGGAGGTTCACACTAGATATTTGCTAATGAGTGTGAGTCGTGTTTCAGTGCTTGAAGATAACCCTTGAGTTAGTCTTCCTTTTATAGAGGATTCTTCGCAGCTTAATCTTCTCTGGGTTCCCACAGATTGAGCTTGCCCTAGGATAAGTGGTTCTCCTTGGTCCACGTTGTTCTTGGCATGTGCAAACAACCTAGGCAGCTCAGAATCCTTCTAGGTTAGTCAACCTCTTCAGCCAAGTCGCTCTCCAACTTCCTTCTTCCGAGGTTCTACAATCTGGGCGCTTGGGAACTGACTTCTGGACAGCGACATGTTCCATGTCCTGTCGCTTTCACCTTTCTTTGTCCGAGGTTCGGCGTTCTAGGTGTCTTGGAGTCTTGCTCTTGGATGGTGGCAGGCTTTTGGAAGCTTCTCTCAAGTCGCTTTCACCTTCTTTTGTCCGAGGTTTGGTGTTCCCAGATTTCTCGGGAATCGCAACCTCGCATGCTACATTTCTGGGCACACCTGGGTTCCTCTGGGTTCCTTCCTTTGTCTTGTTCCTTTGGTTCTCTTGTCCTGTTTGGCTTTCTTGCCTTCGGTATATTCCTGTGGTTCCTTAAAGCACATCTTTGAGATAAAACATTAGTATCATAATATTTGTCATCTTCAAAAGTAGAGAAACCGAGGAAAGGAACTCTCAGGCGAACTGAATTTCCAGAGTTCCGTTTCCTAACAGAAAGGTATTACCGCCAGTGACCTCGATTTTCCTCACCAAAGCCATCCAAGGCTTTACCGTTTAAATACAATCCATGAAACACTTATGATACAAAATCATCATAATATTCGATTAAAGCATGAGTCCCGGAATTACATCCCAATTCCGAATAGGACTAAATACAGAGTTAAACAAAATACAACGGAAGTCTTTCTTAAAATATACAAAAAGGGGTTGTGATCACCATGATCACCTGCCCAAGGTTCTCAACCTGATTAAAACATTAAAAACATCCAAAAACCACCGTCGTCTTCACAGTCATTTTAGTCTCCTCATATCTGCGCTCTATCTGATGTGTCGAATCGAACGGATGACACCAGCCAACCATGCAGAGAACAATTTTGGTTGGTTGGTCTACTGAAAGACCATGCAAGGGCACAAAGCAGAAGGTTCGAAGTAGTTGTATTAGGTTAGACTCATCGTCTCTCGAATAACAGTCGAGTACGATAGTCAACCACCATACTGCTACTGGAATACAGAAAAAGGCATGCACGAGAGAAGATTCTGGAAGACCGAGTCTTCCCAGAAATCAACTCGAAAGAAGACTCTAACTAAATGAGTCTTATAGGAAGATATGACAAAGTCTGGAACATCACAGAATCACAGAATTACAGTATCGCATTCGAGCGACTAAAAGTTAAGACGAGCTTTTCTAGCTGCACTAGCGCCTAGCTGCACTACTCGCCCAAGGTATATTAATTATGTGCGACAACGGCACTTATCTTATGATATTCTCAAACGCACAACACGTTATAAGCTTTTAGATATATGTTTCGTCATGAGGGACATATATTGAAGGGAATCCTTCCCAAGGTTTGTGACACTAGCTAAGTGCACCACCTCTATACTCGTGTATCAGAGGTTGGGTCATGACCATCCATGTGGTATTAGGTGGGGTCTAGCCACCTCTCTACCAAATTATAAAGAAACGACTGGATCCCAACGAATCCAACGTTCCTAACTACTAGTGCTAACTAAACAGATCAAGCACAACAATAGTCCACAAACATCAACATAACCGCCCTCAAGGCTATCAACATAAATATATATATATTCATTATTCGTTGTTCTAACAGATATACAACCTATTATAATATCATATTTTAGTTCTCCAAAACAAGTAACAAAACTGTTCG
This sequence comes from Rheum nobile, assembly GCA_027886185.1. Classification (NCBI taxonomy): domain Eukaryota; kingdom Viridiplantae; phylum Streptophyta; class Magnoliopsida; order Caryophyllales; family Polygonaceae; genus Rheum; species Rheum nobile. Next base: position 506,841 of record WOAB01000665.1, on the reverse strand, counting down.
CAGACGAACACAGTATTCATTCCAAATTAATTACTCAATTAAACAACTGATAATTAATGGAAACATGGAATGATGAGCAAGAGCGAACCGCCACTTGCCTTAAATCCGCAGAAGCTTAACGAAGCTAGGTACGGCGACAACTGGTTTCCGGGCTCGAAGCAGGGACAGATCTGGCAACACAGATTCCTTCGGATCGACCCATAAAGAAACCCTAAGTTAGATTCGACAACAACGAGTACGAATCTAAAGAATAACGGAAGAAATCGAAAGGAACGAAGCCCGATCGAAAGCCACAGAAGCCAAGGCCGAAACAAGCCAAGAGCTTCTGGGCGGCGGTCGCCGCCTGCCTTACGGCGGGCGCCGCTACGAACACCGGGAAAATTACGAGAGGCACAAAACTCACCGACGATGATCGTTTTGCCTCTCCTTTGCCTTGCTTTGGATTCTAAGCTTTCAAGGGCCTCCAAAGCTTCACTTTGCAACTGGAATAACACCAAATGGAGCTCCGACGATTGATTGCGAATTATCCGGCGAAACTTGGATTTCCGGCGAGATGATTGTGAGGGAGATTGAGCTTCGGATTTGTGCTCAATTCAGCTCCCAAATCCTCCTTTAAATAGCCAGAACTCCAGGGGACAACCAAGGGCACGTGGAGGGCTAAGATCGGAGGTCACCCGATTTGCCGACCATCACGGAGTCAAGCCGGCGAGGCAGGGCTAGGCCTGCATCTAGGCGGCGGTCACTGCCCATTTTGGCCTGCGGCGGTCACTGCGTTTTGGCCTGCGGCGGTCGCTGCTTTTCGACGCCACTTGCCGGGAAGAGGATGACGATGTCAGAGCCTGTTAGGCGGCGATCGCCGCCTGCCTTACAACGGTCGCCGCCAAGCCCATTTTTCGTCCGTTTAAGCTTGGAACAATAAGGTCTTAATCCGGGATAAATAATAATCATACACGAACGAGTATTAAGTCCCAAAATACATCGATTGTATATTATTTCACTTAGAAAAATATTACAGAGATTAAGAACATTACAGAATGTCTTTCTATCTCCGAAATTAAATCGACGTACACAACAGACGTTCAGGTAATTTCCAAAATACCCTTACAGAAATACAGGGTATCATAATAAGATGGAAGCTCGTGCCACTGCAACCCGTAGGCTAATAAGATGACAGCTCGTGCCCCTACAACCCGTAGGCTAATAAGATGGCAGCACGTGCCCCTACAACCCGTAGTTGTAGGGGCATGGGCTGCCATCTTATTAGCATAGTTTTTAGTTATGTTTTAGCCTATGTTTAGGCAAGCTTATTTCATTGTTTCAGTTGTGATTTGTACCCCACGATCTTAGGCATTAGCTATCGTGATTAGTGGGCAGCAGTTAGTACATTTTGTTTTATGTAAAGCACTCTCTGAGAGTGTGAAATGTAGTTGTGAAATCAGAGCAAACGTAGCTTCTGAATTTTGCCTCTCTTTCTCTTATTCTTTGCTTGAGTGTTTCACAGACAAAACAAGATCAAATCTTGTGTTCTTGCCAACAAATTTGGTATCAGAGCTTGTGGGTTTCGATCCAGGAAATTCCAGTGAGTAGTCTGAGAGTAAACACTAGGGAAACACAGAGCAAACGAGAGAGTTGTTGCAATGCAGAACAACGACACAAGTCATAATGGGATCTCCTAGTTACCAACATTCAAAGGAGTGAATTACCATTTCTGGGATTTGAAGATGAATACCTTATTCAAATCTCATGAATTATGGAGCCTTGTAGAGAATGGCTTCGAAGATGATGGGACAGAGAAGCCAGATCAGTAGTTAAGAGACAAGAGGAAGAAGGATGCAAATGCCTTGTTCATGATCCAACAAGCACTAGATGATGAAATCTTTCCTCGAATTGCTTCAGCCACAACTGCACATGAAGCATGGACAACTTTGAAGAAGGAGTACCTTGGTGACAAGAAGGTAATCACTGTAAGACTTCAATCTTTGAGAAGAGAATTTGAAACTTCTCTTATGAAAGACAAGGAGACTGTGCAAGAATATCTTTCACGAGTCTCAAGCATAGTTCATCAAATGAGATCTTATGGAGAAAAGATCACTAATGAACATGTTGTAGGAAAGATTTTAAGAAGTCTTACAAAGCAGTTTGATTATGTTGTGACTGCTATTGAGGAGTCAAAGGATATGGAGAACTACTCCTTTGATGAGTTAATGGGATCCTTACAAGCACATGAAGAGAGACTGAATAGATCTGGTGAAAAGAAAGAAGAGAAAGCCTTCATGGGAAGAGATGACTCTTCCAGCAAAGAGAGAACATGACACTACAATAGTCGAGGAAGAGGTCGAGGAGGCTTTAGAGGCAGAGGTCGTGGAAGAACAGGCCAAAGCAGTGAAGGGAGAGAACACAATGGTCAGCAAAAGAATCTGTTCAAGTGTTACTACTGCAAGAAACCAGGGCACAAGGAAGCACAATGTTGGAAGAAAGAGAAGGATCAGGGTCAAGGTGAGCAAATGAATGACCAAAGATCAAATTTTGCTGAGCAATAGGATAGATTGTTCCTAGCTCAACTTGTGCAGCAAGAAGAAAATATGCTCATTGCACAAGATTCTGCAAGCAAAGAAAAAAGCCAAATGTGGTAAGTTGATAGTGGCTGTTCAAATCATATGTCAAGAGTAAAGGCAATGTTTAAGGAGCTTGATGAGACCAAGAAGAGTACAGTGAGACTAGGGGATGACAAGCAACTTGAAGTTGAAGGAAAGGGTACGATCTCAGTGAAGACTGAGCAAGGAAACACCAAGCTGTTACATGAAGTGCAATATGTACCTCAACTAGCTCACAATCTGCTCAGTGTTGGACAACTCATGTGTTCAGGATATTCTCTGTTGTTTGAGGATGATCTGTGCTTGATCAGGGAAAGAAAGTCCAAGGAAACAATCATGAAGGTAGCCATGGGAAAGAACAAGGTTTTTCCTCTGGGGTTGCCTGCAGGAGGAAGCAAAGCTTTGCTTGTAAAGGGTGATGAAAGTGCAAGACTTTGGCACCTGAGATATGGACATTTAAATGTCCAGGGATTGAAGCTGATGAGTGCAAAGGAAATGGTGAATGGCCTTCCCAAGATTGGTGATCTTGAACTGTGTGAAGGATGTATATATGGAAAGCAAGCCAAGGGATCCTTTCCAAAAGGAAAAGGATGGAGAGCAAGTGAATGTCTTGAACTCCTCCATGATGACTTGTGTGGACCAATGCAGACAGAATCACTTGGAGGAAGTAAGTACTTTCTGCTTGTCACATATGATTACAGCAGGATGAGTTGGGTATACTTCCAAAAGGCTAAGTCAGAGGCCTTCGAGAACTTCAAGAAATTCAAAGCAATGGTGGAGAAACAAAGTGACAAGCAAGTGAAGGCATTGAGAACAGATAGAGGTGATGAATTCTTGTCCAAAGAGTTCATTGACTTCTGTGATGAGCATGACATAAGGAGAGATCTAACAGCACCTTACACACCAGAGCAAAATGGGGCTGCAGAGAGAAAGAACATGACAGTGGTAGAGATGGCAAGAAGTATGCTTAAAGCAAAAGGCATGCCAAATGAACTGTGGAGTGAAGCAGTGGCAACTGCAGTTTATCTACTCAATATCTCTCCAACCAAAGCAGTCCTAAACAGAACTCCTTTTGAAGCATGGAGAGGAAAGCAACCAAGTGTGAATCACTTGAAGATTTTTGGTTGCATTGCTTACACCTTAGTGAATTCAAGGAGTAAGCTTGATGATAAGTCAGAAAAGTGTATCTTCATTGGATACTCTTCTCAATCCAAGGCCTACAGATTGTTCAATCCTAGCAGTGGAAAAGTGATCATTAGCAGAAATGTGGTGTTCAATGAAGATGTAGTTTGGGATTGGAAAGAGAAAGCTGTTGATAACAATGTAAAGGCAGTCACATTTGAGAATAATGATGTTGAGCAAATTCAGCCAGCAAATTAGAATGCAAGCTCCTACAGTTCACCAATCACATCAACTTCTAGTCAAAGCCAGAGCCAGTCTTCTCCCAGCTCATCAAGCAGTTCTTCAAGCTCATCCAGTGGAACACCACCAAGGGGATTGAGGTCTTTGTCCGAAATATATGAGAGCTGTGACTTTGCTCTAGTTGCTGCAAAACCTGCAAGCTTTGATGAGGCTGAATCAAAGGCTGAGTGGCAGGTAGCAATGGAGGAAGAAATGAAGGCCATTGTGAGAAACAGAACTTGGGAGTTGGTTGATCTTCCAGAAGGAAAGAATATGATTGGCTTGAAGTGGGTCTTCAGAACTAAGTACAACACAGATGGCAGTGTACAGAAGCACAAGGCAAGGCTTGTAGCTAAGGGATATGCACATCAAGAAGGCACATATTATGAGGAAACCTTCTCACCAGTTGCAAGATTTGAAACTGTGAGGATAGTTCTAGCATTGGCTGCTCAACAAGGACTGCCTGTATTCCAATTTGATGTGAAGTCTGCATTTCTGAATGGAGAGTTGCAAGAGGAAGTTTTTGTAGAGCAACCTCAAGGCTTTGTCAAGGCAGGAGAAGAGGACAAGGTCTATAAACTGTACAAGGCTCTCTATGGACTGAAGCAAGCTCCAAGAGCCTGGTACAGCAGAATTGACACATTCTTCATCAACAACATCTTTGCAAGGAGTGAAAATGAACCTACCTTGTATGTAAAGAGACAAGGTGAGCAAGAGTTCATTGTGGTATGCATGTTGATGATATCATTTATTTTAGCTCCTCACAGACACTGTTAGATGAGTTTAAACAAGCTATGACACAAGAGTTTGAGATGAGTGATCTGGGGTTGCTACAATACTTTCTTGGGCTGGAAGTGAAGCAAAGAAAGAGTGGTGTCTTCATATGTCAAAGAAAGTATGCTGGTGACCTGCTAAAGAAGTTTCACATTGAAGAGAAGGCTATTACTCCAATGAATACAAATGAAAAGTTGCAGAGAGATGATGGAACTGGAAAGGCTGATGAAAGGGTCTTCATGAGTCTTGTTGGTGGCTTGAATTACCTTACTCACACCAGGCCATACATAGCATATTGTGTGAGTGTTGTGTCGAGGTATATGCATAGTCCAACCAAGCAACACTTAGGTGCAGCCAAGAGAATTCTGAAATATGTCTCTGGGATAGTTGAGTATGGAATCTGGTATGAGAAATCTGAGATCTTCAGGGTTGTTGGTCACACTGATAGTGATTAGGCTAGTTGCATTGATGACAGGAAGAGCACATCAGGTTCAGTGTTTAACCTTGGCTCAGGAGCTGTCACATGGAGCTCTAAGAAGCAGGATACAGTTGCAATGTCTTCATCAGAGGCAGAGTATGTTGCAGCTGGTGCAGCTGCAAGATAGGCAATATGGCTAAGGAAGTTGCTTGTTGATCTGTGTAGCAAGCATGATGTGGCTACTGAGATTTGGTGTGCCAACAAATCAGCTATAGCTATGACCAAGAACCCAGCATTTCATGCCAGGACAAAGCACATAGAAGTGCAGCATCACTACATCAGGAAGCTTGTGGCTGAAGAAAAGATTGTGTTAAGGTTCTGTGGGACAAATGAGCAGAATGCAGATCTGTTTACCAAGGCACTGAATCAAGCTAAGCACGAGTTCTTCATGGAGAGAATTGGAATGCGCAAGTTTGAATCAAGGGGAGGTGTTGAAATGTGATTCAATACTTAGTCTATTTTTAGCATAGTTTTCAGTTATGTTTTAGCCTATGTTTAGGCAAGCTTATTTCATTGTTTTAGTTGTGATTTGTACCCCACGATCTTAGGCATTAGCTATCGTGATTAGTGGGCAGCAGTTAGTACATTTTGTTTTATGTAAAGCACTCTCTGAGAGTGTGAAATGTAGTTGTGAAATCAGAGCAAACATAGCTTCTGAATTTTGCCTCTCTTTCTTTTGTTCTTTGCTTGAGTGTTTCACAGACAAAACAAGATCAAATCTTGTGTTCTTGCCAACATTTACGTGTCTCAGCGAGTACACTCTACTCTCTTTGGTGTTCCTCTTATTGGCAGCCGAATCATTCTATAGAGTAGAGCTTGAATAAGAGTGTGATTTTTTCCTTGAGTTCCAAGTGTTTATTGAATTGCCTCTCAATCTCTTCCTTTCTTCTCAAAATTCCTCGGAATGCTTTGTTCCCAAGCTATACTTATATGAAAGCCTCACCAGAATCATTCAACGACACCCACAACTGATACCACTCATCTGAAAAGTTTCTATTTATAGTGTGTGTTTCTCAATGTGGGTAATTTCTTCTCACAATGCATCAATTCTGCAGTTTTGTGGGGCTCTCTTTGGCAGGGAAACACTTGTAAAGGCTTTAGCTGTTCAATGAAGCAAGTTACTTTCCGGGTTTTTTCTGGTTTTATTTCCCGGTAAGTAGCTTTTTATTTATGAAAGTTAGTCTCATTTCAATTTGATTTGGGTGAATTTTGCTTATTCCTGCTGTTTTGGCCTGAAATTCAACTTTTATGGACCCATATTGTTGGGATTTACAGCACCACACTCGAACAGAACTGTGTTTAGCAAGAGGATTTTGAACTCAAAATAAAACTATTATTCATTGAACAAAGAAAACACCATTTATAGTAGGTGTGAACAAAGTGCCAACAAGCATTAAACATAACCCAACTTCCTAGAAGAAGACTAAGAGACATCAGCTGAACAAAGGCATGCGCCAGTTTAATGCTCCATAGGGAAAACAAGTCTACACTTTCAACATCCTCCCTTAAACTTGTTTTACAAGTCCAAGAGAACTCCTTAATTTTTCAAAAGCTTCGACCTTGAGTGGCTTTGTGAAAATGTCTGCAATCTGATCCTGGGACCTCACATACTCCAACTTCACATCCTTGTTCGCAACACACTCTCGTATGTAATGATAGCGAGTGTCAATGTGTTTGGACTGATCATGAAAAACAGGATTCTTGGCTAGTGCAATAGCTGACTTGTTATCAACGTAGACCTCAGTTGGTCCATCTTGCCCTAGGACAAGTTTCTTCAGCAAATTTCTCAACCAAACCGCATGACAAACACATGAAGTTGCTGCGACATACTCAGCTTCACAGGATGACAGTGTGACTATTGGTTGCTTCCTCGACATCTAGTGAAAGCAGTGTTCCCCATGAAGAAAACAAATCCAGAAGTGCTCTTGCGATCATCAACATCACCACCCCAGTCGCTGTCACTATATCCAACAAGCCTAAACTCATCAGAAACTGAATAGAGAAGGCCCAAAGCAATTGTACCTTTTAAGTATCGAAGGATCCTTTTGGCAGCCGTGAAGTGGGTGGTTGTTGGAGCTTCCATATAACGACTGACAAGGCCAATAGCATACAGTATATCCGGCCTTGTACAAGTTAAATATCTCAGGCTTCCTACTAGACTCTTGAACAGAGTTGGATCAACATTTCTTCCTTCTTCATACTTAGATAACTTTGCATTGTATTCTGTTGGAGTGCTAACTGGTTTGCAATGCTCCATCTTGAACTTCTTGAGTATTTCTCTGGTGTAGCTCTCTTGAGAAATAAAGATCTCTTCTTCTCCCTGCTTCACCTCAATTCCAAGATAATAAGCCATGAGACCAATGTCAGTCATTTCAAACTCTCGCATCATTTCTTCCTTGAACTCTTGAAATAAGCTCGAATTGCCGCCAGTAACAATTAAATCGTCTACATATAGACACACAATCAGAACATCTATGCCCTTTGCCTTCATGTACAAAGCATGTTCATAAGGACACTTGATAAAACCACTTCTCTGGAAGTACTTATCAGTTCTGCTATTCCATGCTCTTGGAGCCTGCTTCAAACCGTAGAGAGCTTTCCTTAGCTTTAGAACCTTGTTCTCTTGCCCACTCACCTCATACCCAGTAGGCTATTGCACGTACACTTCTTCTTCCAAAATTCCATTCAAGAACGCAGACTTGACATCCATCTGGTGAATCTTCCACTTGTTTTGGGCTGCCATGGAAATGAGAAGCCTGATAGTCTCCAATCGAGCGACAGGAGCAAACACCTCGTCATAGTCTATTCCAGCCCTCTGGCTATACCCTTTTGCGACTAGCCTCGCTTTGTATTTCTCAATCTCTCCCTTGGCGTTTTTCTTTGCCTTGTACACCCATTTTACTCCGATTGCTCTATGCCCTTTTGGAAGTGTTGCTAACTCCCATGTGTGATTTTTCTCTATGGACTTAATTTCCTCATCCATTGCCTTCCTCCATTTCTCATCTTGTGCAGCCTCTTCAAATTCCACTGGTTCACAGTCAGCAAACAGACAAAACAAAGTCAAGTCTTCAACTTGCTCTGTGCTCTCATATATTTCTTCCAGACTCCTCATTCGCAATGCTCCTTCACTTGAACTTCCACTTACTGGTGATGTGACATTGCTGCTGCTTGCTACTGGTGAAAGAGGAGGAGTTTCGGAATCATGAGAAGTACTTACATGGTGTCCTGACGGTGGTTGTTCTTCCAGCTCAAAGAAATTATAGTCAGCCCTGCAGGAATTGAAGTTCCATTCTCCTTCTTCATCAAAGATTACATCCCTGCTAATAACAGTCTTCTTGCTTTCTGGGTCATATAGTTTGTATCCCTTTGACCTTTCCTCATAGCCGATGAAGATTAGGCTTTGACTCTTGTCGTCGAGTTTTGTCCTGCTCTCATCATGGATATGAGCATGAGCAATACTTCTGACAAGGCCGGAAACCGATGTCGTTTTCCTGTCAAAGAAATCCTAATTCACCTACTAAAGAGTATAGCAAGCAAGTCAGGGTCGATCCCACAGGGAGTCGGTTATCTGTATGCAATTAACGTGTGACTAACAAGTGGCAGGGGGGGGGGGGTTAGAATATTCGCAGAGTAACAGAGATGCAAGCTTTAAAAGAAGAAGAAATGCGATGAGGGGAAGTATTCCACTAGACAAATATCCACACTGCAGATGAAACAGGTTGATCACTGATACCTATTGTTCCAAGTTCTTTTCACAATCTTATAGTTGTTCCCATCCTGATCTTAAGTACTACCAATTCTCACAGTTGTTGATAGACTTATCACGATATCAATGGAAGAAAACTTTACCACTAACAAAGCAATAGCGATGCACACAAGGATATAGGATACATGCAAATAGAAGAAAACCTTACTACTTAACATACAAATAATTCTCTCTCACAATTGCGCACTCGTATTCCACTATATGCAACAATTGTGTTTGCCACTAGGTAAGCACTCATATTCCACTATATGCAAACCCTAGCACTATGATAGATATCGATAAACCTAGTTAGCAACTCTAGATAAATCAATACAAACCAATAGACACTATGCTCAAGAGAATTAAACCAACTTTATAAGATATAGAACAAGGAATAGAAATCTCACAACCAATTCATTGCAATGCTTCAATTGTCTAGCGAAACAAAGATGTTTAGTTCTCTATTCGTTCAAACCCTAGACTTGGAATGAATAAAGAGAGAGAACGTTCCCTTCTCTAAAACTAGAAAAACTCTTAAATAGGTTCAGAAAAGATAAGCTAAACCTAGCAAATAAAAATAAGGAAATAAAATAATAGAAAGTAGAATATCCGAAAGTGCTAAAATCGGAAACAAATAAACGCTGACCGCGAGGCGTTGACCTCCACCGCGGGGCGGTGGCTTCGCTGTGTCGCCTTCTCTGAGATCCACCGCCGGGTCGCGGTGGCTTGTGGCGCGGGGCGGCAAAGACCGCTTCTTCAGTTCTTCATCTTTTGCTCTCCTATACTACCAAGTGATGGCACCTTCCTCCATGAATCCTGAGCAGATCTTCTCCTCTATCTTCTCCATCCTTCATTAAGCTGTAAATCCTATGATATCTTCACTTCTTAACTCTTCTTCTGGATTACAGACTTAGCCTAAATCTACATTGAAACTCCATCTAATTCATGTCAATAATTACTAGTTAAGGTGCATGAAATGGCACCTATCAAATTCCCCCACACTTAGACCTTTACTCGTCCCGATTAAATCAAAACTAATCATACTCCAATCATCAAACACTAAGGCCTCAGGAAGTGCGAGCAAACATGATACTAGTGACTTCAACAACTCAATAATCAGCTCCAGACAACCAAAACAAGTGATGCGAGATAAATCTATTCCTAACTCCTGTCTAGTTCCTTATCGCTCCAGAGTGACCTACCCGAACTCCTTATATCACCTCTGCTTATGACGCCAGCCTCCAGAATGATCCTAAAATCACTCTTTTTTCTTTACGCTCATCTTTCCTAGGCGCCCTCTCGGGTTTTCACCTAGCCACTCATTTCATTTTGCTAGACATCTCACATGTACTCACATCACTCCAGTCCACTTTTTCACCGGTCTATACCAGTCGGACTACCTGCTTATTACCTGAACCGCCCTTTCGGGTTTTCAGCTCATCCCAGGATTTTGATTGCCTTTTTCAAATTTTTTTTTTTGAAAACAAATGCTCGAATCTGAAATGAAAATACGAATTGCATAAACAAACTATGATAAGCAGCAAGTCTAAATCCCTCCCCCACACTTGAAACACACATTATCCTCAATGTAGAGACGAAGACAAAACGAAATAGGGGATAAAGAAAATAAACTCACTGGAAAGGTGAATATGGTGGATAGCCCGGCGGAGGTGGGTACCGCCCAAAGTAGTGCTCCTGCAGAGATGCCTCAGCTGAACTCAACCAGCCCGTGATATCCCTCTCAATATCAGTCTGCAAAGTCTGCAGGCGAGTTAGCATCCCCTCATTTGCAGCGTGTTGACGCAGTGTGAAAGCATCAAAATGAGCAAACACCTCATCCCAAGGAATCTCAGAAGTCGATGCAGAGGAGGAGGCAACAACATACGCAGGGGCAGCAACCTGGAGACTATCCTCGGAATCGGAAGGAACGACCTCAACGTCAGATGGAATGAACCACTGCGTGAAATCCCGTGGATAGGTAAAGGGGCGAGGAAGCCGCAGCACGTGACCTCCATAAGAACACCAAAGGAATTGCTCCGGTGATTTGTTCAACATACCACACCGTCACAGACATGGCATGTCGTAGCGAACAAGCATGATCAGTTGAGGTATAGTGTCAGTCTGCACTCTGGCGGCCGCAACCAAAGTGATCAGACCACCCTAAACAATATCTCGCGCTTCACCCTCGCGAATCCTCTGGAGTTCGCGCGCCCATACCAAAATCCAACAAGGAGTCTCCTCATCCAAAGGGTCGAGCATCAGAGAGAACAAACCAAGACGCTTCAGAGAAATCTTCCTATCCTCCGCACTCCCACAAAATGACCGCACCAGCACAGAATGAATTAAGCGTAGACAGGGGTACACGAGCTTGTTATTGGTTTCCTTCCCTTTCTGATAAGCAGACATTCCGATAGCGGTAATACAGAATTCTTTAGTCTCTGCCTCATCGGGTCCCTTCTTCCACCCAGCAGTAGGTGGTCTAGACACTCTCAGAACCTCCCTGACTTCCTCAACTGGCATCTCATAAGCCCGTCCCTCATACTTGAATTTTATACTCGCAAGTACCTTGCGCTCTTCACCATTAATAGTGCGTCTCTCATGGTATCTTGACATGGTGGCGATAAATTGGTAACAAAGTTCGGGGAACGTAGGGGCACACTTGTCCAGGAAGCCCCCAATCCCAACTTATCCAAACACAGCTGGACCATTTCTAACATACCCAATTCGGCCAAGGTACCCTTATCAAAGAATCGAGGTGGGAGCACAATCCTCTCTGCAACCACATCATAAGCTTTGTTCTCCTCCACAGTCATGCCAACCTTCCTAGCTCTCGGCATAATGAAAGTATTGGAACACTCGGAATCAAAGAGCTAGGCAAAGAGGACTTACAAACCAAAGACGGGGGTTCACCCAGGGTTCACCGCGGAGCGGTATGCTCCACCGCGGGGCGGCGACAAAGACCAGTTACTCCACTGAAGGCTGTCGCCGGGTCGCGGTGAGGACTACCGCGGGGTGATGACTGTTCAACCTTCTTCTCCAAATCAAAATTCCCGACTCACGCAAGGCGGTGAAACTCCAACGCAAGGCGGCGACTGTATGATCAACCCTATATCGACCTCCGACGAGCCTAGACAAAGCCCAACTTCCTCCAATCACACCTCCAAAACTTCACAACACATCCCTGTAACTAATAAACACCACGGGGTGGTCGGACAAGTGGAATGTGGCGGCTTGGGTATGGGAATCTGAAATTGGGTTCAAGGATCTTCCACAAGCAAAGCTTAGAACAAGGGAGAGGTAGGGATTTGAGGTTTTGGGTGAGGGCTTGAGAGGAGAAAGATGGGTGCGGCAGAAAGAGAGAGAAAGAAAAGGGTGAGGAGGTTAGGGTTTGGCGGGAGTGTTTAAAGGGTAATAGGGGTAAAAACCAGGTACCGGACCGCGGGACGATCCAAAGAACACCGTCAAATCCTTCGTATCCAACTTGGAAAATGTTTTTGAAAACAAAACCGTTTTTTTATTATTATTCACAGTTGAGTGAAAATACCCAGGCCTCACCGCGGGGTGGTGAGGTTCACCGCGGGGCGGTGTAGTGTGCTGCGGGGCGGTCGTGGGTTTCCTGGAGAGTGAAACTTGCCTCCATTTACTTTCGTACCTGACACGTTAGTAGCAGGCAGACGAAACAAAGAAAAAGAACTACGAAAAAGTCTAAGGAAAGAAAATCAAAAGAAGAGAAAAAGAAAAATACCTCGGTTTGCCTCTCGATCAACGCCTTGGTTAACGTCGTTGGCTCGACGTAGGCTGTGGCCTATCAGTTTTCAGCTTCAGGGACTTCAAAACTCACTTCATCAACTCGGTTCGGGTTGAAGCCTTCATGGTAAGGCTTCAATCTTTGGCCATTCACTTTGAAAATGTTGTTTGTCGTGGGGTTAATCAATCCAATGGCGCCATGGGGGTGTACTTCAGCAATTTCATAAGGACCCGTCCACTTGGATTTCAGCTTCCCAGAAAAAAGCTTAAGCCGAGATTGAAATAGGAGGACCTTATCCCCTGGCTTGAAATCTCTTCTCAAGATGTGCTTGTCATGCCACTGCTTGGTCTTCGCCTTATAGCTAACAGAGTTCTCATAAGACTCAAGGCGCAACTTGACGTGCTGTCGTTCCTAGCTGTCAAATATAAAACCTCATAAATAAACTAGTATAGTCAATAAGCAAAGGTCGATCCCACAGGGAAGGAGCGAAACTAATGGTGGTTGCATGCAATGTCACTAAAGGGGGGGATTGTAGGTTGATTGGTCACAATTAAGTCAAACACAGCAAAGTATATGATGAAAATATCAAAGAGAGAAAACACTTAGCCAAGTAATGTCCACATAAGTCATTCAAAGGTTGTTCCTTGATTATGCCCTATCTTCCTATTCGGTTATTCCTGTCCTGATCTTGTGTAGATTAATAGGGAAACCATCCCTAAGAACCCTTACCAATGAATAACCCTAGCACCACTAGTGATTCAACCCAAAGGCAGCAATGAACATAAGAATTAACCAGGATACACATAACACCTCAACCAGAAGCATTCAACATGTAATCAATTCCCTACATAGATAAATTCCACAGTGGTAGATAAGAATCTATGCTCGCTACTCGAACTAGAGCGTTAGCCCAACAGTTTCCTAGTAGTAGCAATATGAATGAAAGCAATAAACCTAGGTGATCAATCTAGATAAACCAACAAACATCCAAATAAGAATTTGCTCAAGAGAAAAGATATAACTCAATAGGATAAGATAGATAGGAACAAAACCTCACAACCAGATGAATAAACTTATGCTTCCATTACCGGACTAAGCAAAAGAGGCTTAGCTCCTCATAAACATGATGAACTCCAAAAGGTATGAAAAGTGGCAACGATGAATTGGAATTGCAAAAACTAGAACTTGGAAACTCTCCTCCTTTTTTAACCTAATGCTAAAGAGAGTATATATATAAGGCCTCTAACAAATGACCTAGCCCAATAAGAAAAGAAACGAAATAAAATTGAAAAGTAAGAAAAGAAATTAGAAAAGATAGACTCGGGAAAAGTCAGAACTTCCAGCGTCGACGACCCGCGATCGTGGCCCATTTACCGCGATCGCGGCCTCTTGTGGCTCTGCGCTCCTCACATTCCTCCGCGCTTGCGGAAAACTCTCGACTTGCCCGAGGAACCGCGATCGCGGCACCCTTGCCCGCAGTCGCGGTTAATGCTCGGCCTTCACTCCTTGGCTTCGCCTCCTAACCTCTCGTCTTCACTTCCTTGGCGTCTTCTTTTGGTGGCTTCCTTCCTCAGTGTCTCCTATGATATCCAAAATAGCTCAAACACCTCCAAAACACCAGACTTCGCCCCCAAACGCCATGCACAAGAATGTGTATAAATCTACCCGAATGGCACCAATAAAACCCTCTAATAACTCTTAGTTAAGCCCTACAAAGTAGTGCTTATCAAACTCCCCCATGCTTAGACCTTTGCTCATCCTCGAGTAAACTAATAAAGAGTCTACTCCTCCAATGCAGCATTCAAGGTCTCAGGAAGCATGTCTCCAACTAAGAGTCACCTAACCCATGCCAAGCTCCTGGCACCAATCTCATTCACAACACATCCTCCATCAACAAGCTTAAGGGGCAAGCAGAGTACTTTCCCCAAGCTTAGCCCGGACATCCAATAGTGTAAAGTGACCTCTAATCCTAGCCTCCATCTATGACTCCTTATGCCTCCCAGAGTGACCTACCCGACAATCCTTCTTCGACTCCTCTTCTTATGCCGCCCCGTCGGTAAAATGAGATCCTAGAAAACTCTCCTCTTCTTTTCACTCATTTTGCCTAGGAGCCCTTTCGGGTTTTCATCCTAGCCACTCATATTTTTTTTTCATAGATGTGCTCACATAAGCTCACGTCACTCAGACACCTTCTTACCCCAACCTAGCGCTGGTCTGGGCCACCTGCTTTTTACCCAAGTCGCCCTTTCGGATTTTCGACTTGTCCTAGGATTTTTTTTTTTTGAATATAAAATGCTGAAAATCCAAAGTACAATGCTGGAAAAAAAATATATACAAGATAGGTAGTGAGCACTTCTACTCCCCCATGCTTAAATCATGCATTGTCCTCAATGTATGAGGGACAAATAAAAGATAAGGGAAAAAATAGAAGGACTCACTAGGGTGGAGGCCTATATCCATAGGCGTTGAAAAAAGCCTCAGCTCTCCTCTGCAGATGAACCACCTGGTCCTCAACGGTGGTGAGGTGGTTGTCCAGGCGATTGGCATGGTAGGCAAGGTTGACCTCCATGTTGCGCTGCCACTCGGCGCTCCGCCTCTCGTGCTCCTCCAGGCGGGTGGAGATTTGGCGCTCCCACTTAGCGCTTCTCCTCTCATGCTCCTCTAGCCTCTGGGAGATGCCGCATTCCCACTCGGCGCTCCTCCGTATCTGCTCATCCTGCCGCAGTTGCAGGTTCATCATTCTGTCCAGGAGCTGGTCCCAGGGCGCCCCTCCATAAGCACTACCAGACCCAGATGCCTGGTGAGTGTAGTTAGGAAGTACAGGGAGGACCCTGGAACCCGGCGGCGATGGCACATCGCTCTCCATGTCCGCCTCCGCAGTCGCTTCCTCGTCGTTGTCGTCGTCCCCTTCATCTTTGGACGATGACCCCTGCTCCCCGTCGGCATAAAGGTAGAAGTCCCTCGCCCGGGGCCCAAAAGGCATCGGACGAGGCAACCTCATGTGGTGTTGGTTGCCGGCCAGGGAGAGCCAAGTGTACTATCCATTACGGGCCTCCAGCAGATGGGACCTCCTCATGAGCCTGATGTTGTATGTATAGCTCTCGTCGGGGAATTCCCAATGGTCCGCAAGGATCTCATACTGTCGGGCGATAAGCGTCACCATGCCTCTCATGCAGATCTTACCGCCCTTCTTCTCTCTCAGTCGTAAGCAGCTGGAGAGAAACAGCCCGACCCAGTCGGGGATGTTGTGACTCTCTGGTGTCAGACACCAGAGCACTGTAAGGTCCTGCCTGGAGACCTTGTTCACCTCCCCCTATCCAAGGAAGGTCATGGCTAGCACCTTGTGAGCCAGCCTCAAACAGGGGTGCGTCATCTTGTAGTTGTACTCGCCGGCGCTGGGGTTGATCACATCCCGGGTCGCATCTTGCCAGAAGAACTCTGGCAAGGTGCCTACAACTTCCCAATCCTCGGTGGGTTCCTCAGTAATGCCAAAAAGGTCTTGCAGACCTTGGTAGGACATCCGTCTCTGTCGCCCCAGCAGGTTGAACGTGACCCCGTCGTCGTGGTGTTCCAGCGTGGCCAGGAACTCCAGGGTCAGTTCGTCGGACGTCGGGGCGGACAAGTCAATGAAATTACCGAGCCCTCCGTGGCTCAGCAACTATTGAGTGCAGTCCTCCAAACCGAGTAGTTGCAGCGTCGGTCGATCGTAGAATTTCGTCGGGACGATCTTCCGCAGGCTGAACGTCTCGAAATAGCGTCGGTGCCTCGGGCTTGTCATGTTGTTTACGAAAGCAGACATGGTGGGAAGAAGAAGTAAGAGGCACGAAAAGAATACCGGAGACGCCCGCGATCGCGGGGTGTGGGCCGCGGTCGCGGTTTATGCTCGAATGAAGTGCTCTAGAGAAGAAGGGCCGCGATCGCGGGGCTGGATAGCGGCGATCACGGTTTCTGGGCAGCAGAAAGCTTCGAAAAAAATGGTTCCGGTGGTCCTTGGTGGTGCTATAGTGGTCGCGGGGCTTCGGGCGTGGGTCCGGCGATCGCGGCTCGTGAGCCAATGAGAAATCCAAGGGGGAAATGGAGATCTCACCCAAACGACGTCGCGGTGGCGGAACGATGGTCGCGGGGCTGTAGGATGTCGTCACGGTGGTCGGAAGCGGAGATCCGAGTGGTTTGAGAGGGAGAGAGCGTGGTGGAGGTGTTGTGAAATGCCTCCGCCACACCCCGCTCTTATAAGCTCGGCGACGAGGGGCCGCGATCGTGGGGCTGAGGAACCGCGATCACGGGGTTAATACCCTATAGCGTAACGGCCAACGCGAGTTACGAGGGTTGACCGCCTCGAAAAACGCGATGGTATTGAATTCTGTGGGCCTTTTTTTTAAGAACTAAACTCCGTGGAACATCGTGGGGAAACCGCGATCGCGGGATCGATACCGCGGTCGCGGGTCGCTGAGGTCTGGGCTCCACTTCAAGGTTAGTTCTAACGGCCCACAGAAGAAAGAAAAACGAAAAGAAAATGGCAACTAAAGCAAAGAATTCTAAAAACACAATAACAAATCCTAACGAAGCAAAGAAACAAAGATGAGTTCAGCAACTCATACCTCGGGTTGCCTCCCGAGCATCGCCATAGTTATCGTCGCGGCACGACGTCCTGCTGTACTTCTCAACCTGGGTTGCCTTCTGCAACCGCACTCTGCACTCTTGAATCTGGGGGATGCTCCTGAATGGACTTCAGCTTGTGCTCTACCTTCCTCCGGTCAAACTCCATGCTTATCGTACCTATGCCCACATCGATCTTTGTGTTGGAGGTCTTCATGAAAGGCCTCCCTAGCATTACTCGTCCTCCTTGTTTCCCTGTGTTCATGATGAAGAAGTCTGCAGGGAAGACGAGGGTATCGACGCTCACCAAAACGTCCTTCACAACGCCCTCAGGAATGATGACGGAGTTGTCAGCCAGTTGGATGATGATTTCCGTGCTTTCTAGTGGTCCGACATTGAGGGTGTTGTAGACGGACAGTGGTAGGACATTGATTGAGGCTCCCAAATCCAGCAATGTCTCGCTGAACTCGGTTTCCCCAATCTTGCAGGGTACACTAAACATCCCGAGATCTTCACACTTTTTCGGAATCTTCTTTTGCATTACAGCCGAGACATCCTTCTTGACTTTCATCTTTTTCTTTGACCACTCCTTTTGCTCCTTCTTGAGCTTGCATAGCTCCCTTAGGAAGTTTGCAAAGCGAGGCATCACTTTGCTCAATTGGGGGGTCACCTTGTAGTTCCTGAATGTCTCGAACATTCCCTTCAGCCCCTCAATGGGTTCGTCATCTTCTAGTGCTGCAGGGAATGGCACTGGGATGTCAAAATATCCCTCCGGGTAGACATACCGTGTCATGAAAGTAAGTGGAGACGGCCCGTTTTCCGAAATTTGATCGCGGTTTTCACCCCGCGATCGCGGTTCTTGCACTGGGGTCCCGCGGTCGCGGCTATCATGCCTGCGATCGTGCTTAATCGGCGCATCTTGCCCATTCTTTTGCTCAACAGACCCGCGATCGCGGCAAATTGCCCACGGTCGCGGTTTGTCCTCGTAATTTTTGGTTGGCAGCTTTTCTTCTTCATGCTCCCATCTGGGCCTTGACGTCATGGAGTTGACGTTTTGCCTAGGGTTTATCTCAGTTTGAGATGGGAGTGCTCGTGACTCTCTAGCTTCAAGCTTGCTAACCGCCTGGGAGATCTGCCCCACCTGCTTCTCTAAGTTCTGTATACTGGACTTGGTCTCGTGCTGAAATTGAACCATGTTTTGCTGCATGGTTCCCACGGTCTGCGTCAGCGTAGTCATGTGCTACGTCAGTGTGTTGACCTGGTCCTCAAGATTGTTGGTGCGGGGAGCTCCCTGTCCTTGCAGTCTTTGATCAACTTGGCCTCTGAACTGCTGGCCTCCTTGAAACTGCCTCTAGGGGTACTGCTGCTACTGCTGCTGGTATTGCTGAGGGGGTCTTGGACGGAACTCAGGGGGGGTTCTCTATGTTCTGAGTGTTCCCGTACCTTAAATTCGGGTGGTCTCTCCATCCGGGATTGTAGGTACTGGAAAAGGGGTTATACCGTGGTCTTTGTTGGTACCCCCCAACAGCATTGACTTGCTCAGTGGACTCCTCGTGGAGTGTAGGACATGCGTCAGTTGCATGCGTAGTAGCGTAGCAAAACTCGCATTCCTTGACCCTCTGCGGTCCCTCCTTCCTCATCAAAACCTTGATCATCTCCTTCATTTCGCTCATGTCTTTCACCATAGATGGGGGAGCATGATCACTTGAAGTGGCTTTCACTGCCTGGGCGCTCGCCCTCTTACTGAATTGCCTTGAGCCTTCCGACAACTCGCTGAATATCTCGAATGATGCGGCAGGTGTCTTGTTCAATATGTTACCTCCACATGCCGCATTCACCATTCGCCGTTCTTCATCCAGCAATCCCCCATATAAGTATAAGACCAAATCTTGGTCTGAATACCCGTGGTAGGGACAGCTGGAGCACAACCTCTTGAAACGCTCATAGTACTCGTAGAGCGTCTCCGTCCCATGCTGCTCTATGTTGCTCAGGTTGCGCTTGAGACTGTTCAGCTTCGTTGCTGGAAAGTACTTCTCCAGAAACGCCTTCTTCATCTTTCCCCAGGTGTTGATGCTACCTGGGGTGAGGTAATAAAACCATTCGTTGGCCGAATCCTTAAGCGAGAAAGGAAAAGCCCTCAACTTGATTTGATCCTATGTTACGTTGCGTGGCTTCATGGAGGTGCACACGGCGTGAAACTCCGAGAGGTGCTTGTTTGGGTCCTCTCCACTCAGCCCATGAAACTGGGGCAAAAGATGAATAAGCCCAGACTTGAGCTCAAAGTTCACTCCCGCTGGGAGCTCAGGGAACTCTACGGCCAGTGGCTGCTGCTCCAAGTTAGGAGCAGTCAGCTGCCTCAATGTGGGTGGATCGTCAGCCATCACTTCTTCTTCGTCGTTTTCTTCCTGCAGTATCGCCCTAGGTGGATCTGCCAAAAGTGCTGCTGCTCTCCGATTCTCCCTCAGTGTCCGCTCAATCTCTGAATCAATAGCTAAAGGGGAAGAGTCAGTAGTATGGGTGTGGACCATAAGATAGGTCCACACACACAAGCAAACACACGGAACTCACACAAAAATTTTGAAACACACAAAAACACCAAAAGCTCAAAACTTGCCTTCCCCGGCAACGGCGCCAAAATTTGACGTGTTGTCGTTCCTAGCTGTCAAATATAAAACCTCACAAATAAACTAGTAGCAAAGGTCGATCCCATAGGGAAGGAGCAAAACTAATGGTGGTTGCATGCAATGTCACTAAAGGGGGGGATTGTAGGTTGATTGGTCACAATTAAGTCAAACACAGCAAAGTATATGATGAAAATATCAAAGAGAGAAAACACTTAGCCAAGTAATGTCCACATAAGTCATTCAAAGGTTGTTCCTTGATTATGCCCTATCTTCCTATTCGGTTATTCCTGTCCTGATCTTGTGTAGATTAATAGGGAAACCATCCTTAAGAACCCTTACCAATGAATAATCCTAGCACCACTAGTGATTCAACCCAAAGGCAGCAATGAACATAAGAATTAACCAGGATACACATAACACCTCAACCAGAAGCATTCAACATGTAATCAATTCCCTACATAGATAAATTCCACAGTGGCAGATAAGAATCTATGCTCGCTACTCGAACTAGAGCGTTAGCCCAACAGTTCCCTAGTAGTAGCAATATGAATGAAAGCAATAAACCTAGGTGATCAATCTAGATAAACCAACAAACATCCAAATAAGAATTTGCTCAAGAGAAAAGATATTACTCAATAGGATAAGATAGATAGGAACAAAACCTCACAACCAGATGAATAAACTTATGCTTCCATTACCGGACTAAGAAAAAGAGGCTTAGCTCCTCATAAATATGATGAACTCCAAAAGGTATGAAAAGTGGCAACGATGAATTGGAATTGCAAAAACTAGAACTTGGAAACTCTCCTCCTTTTTTAACCTAATGCTAAAGAGAGTATATATATAGGGCCTCTAACAAATGACCTAGCACAATAAGAAAAGAAACGAAATAATATGGAAAAATAAGAAAAGAAATTAGAAAAGATAGACTCGGGAAAAGTCAGAACTTCCAGCGTCGACGACCCGCGATCGCGGCCCATTTACCGCGATCGCGGCCTCTTGTGGCTCCGCGCTCCTCACATTCCTCCGCGTCTGCGGAAAACTCTCGACTTGCCTGAGGAACCGCGATCGCGGCACCCTTGCCCGTGGTCATGGTTAATGCTCGGCCTTCACTCCTTGGCTTCGCCTCCTAACCTCTCGTCTTCACTTCCTTGGCGTCTTCTTTTGGTGGCTTCCTTCCTCAGTGTCTCCTATGATATCCAAAATAGCTCAAACACCTCCAAAAACACCAGACTTCGCCCCCAAACGCCATGCACAAGAATGTGTCTAAATCTACCCAAATGGCACCAATAAAACCCTCTAATAACTCTTAGTTAAGCCCTACAAAGTAGTGCTTATCACAACTCCTCTAGTTCTTGCAGCTGCAGCTTTCGGAAATCTCCCACTTCATCCAGTTGCATGTTGCATTTCTTTATTGCCCACCATGCTTTATGTTCAAGCTCTACAGGGAGGTGGCATGCTTTTCCAAAAACTAACCGGAAAAGGGGACATTCCTATTGGAGTTTTGAAAGCTGTGTGGTATGCCCACAATGCATCATTAAGTTTAGAACTCCAATCCTTCCGATTGGCTGCAATCGTTTTCTCCAAGATAGATTTCATCTCTCTATTTGAAACTTCGGCCTGCCCATTAGTTTGAGGATGATAGGCCGTGGAGACTCTTTGGGTGACATGATATTTCTTCAGCAGGGCAGTCACTGTCTTGTTGCAGAAATGGGTTTCCCGATCACTAATTAAAGCTTTGGGTATCCCAAATCTTGAGAAAATGTTCTCCTTAAGAAAACCTGCCACAACTCTAGAATTATCAGTCTTGGTGGCCTTCGCTTCCACCCACTTGGAAACGTAGTCCACCGCAAGCAATATATAGAGATTCCCATGAGAGCTAGGTAAGGGTCCCATAAAGTCAATGCCCCAAACATCAAAGACCTCGCAAAAGATTAATGATGATTGCGGCATCTCATTCCTCCTGGAGATATTTCCAACCCTTTGGCATCGGTCACATGATTTACAAAAGGCGTAGGCATCCCGAAAGATGTGTGGCCAATAAAATCCTGCATCCAATACTTTCCTAGCAGTCCTATTTGCTCCAAAATGACCCCCACATGCTTGAGAATGACAAAAGTTAAGGACAAATTGTACCTCATTGTCCGGAAGACATCGACGCACTACCTGATTGACACAATGTTTCCATAGGTAAGGATCATCCCAAACATAGTGACGGGCCTCTCTTCGTACCTTCGCCTTTTGAGCTCTAGTGTAATCCGGGGGTAGTTCCTCTCGAACCAAATAGTTCACGATACCTGCGTACCATGGTCTGAAAGAGCGGAGTCCGAAGATGGTCTCGGCTATGTGAGGAGGGGGTTCAGAGGTACTTACAGAGCAAAGTGTGAGTCCGGAGATGTTGCCGCGGGGCGGTGCTATCGACGCGGGCCGCGGTGAGCTTTCCCGGTTCTCTGTTGAACCTGCCGTCGGGTCGCGGTGGATATTGTTGTGGGGCGGTGGAGCCTTAAGTTCCACACTGGCTACAGATCGCCGGGTCGCGGTGGTGCAGACCGCGGGGCGGTGGGCATTACCCGAATTTCCTGTGATCATAAAGAGTGTGTCATCTGGAAAAGTTCCGTGAATGGGGCTCTGTGCTCCGGGCTTATCTTCCTCATGTACGAGCCTACTCAGGTGATCAGGTACTAGGTTTTCTGCTCCCTTTTCATCTCGTATCTCAACATCAAATTCAGTGAGCAGGAGAACCTATCGGATTAATCTTGGCCTTGCTTCCTTCTTCGTCATTAGGTAACGAAGGGCAACATGATCTGTGTAGATGATCACCTTCACTCCCAAAAGATATTGCCTGAATTTTTCCAGGGCAAAGACAACTGCCAGCATTTCCTTCTCAGTGGTGGAGTAGTTCCTCTGAGCTCCATTCAGAGTCATGGAGGCATAATGAATCACATGGGAGGCACGTCCCACTTTCTGGCCTAGAACCGCTCCAACCGCATAGTCTCTGGCGTCACACATGATCTCAAACGGATGAGACCAGTCAGGTGCCTGAATGATAGGTGCACTTGTCAGGAGTTCTCTTAAGCAATCAAACGCCTTCTTGCACTCGTCGCTGAACTAGTAGGTCACATATTTCTTCAATAGCTCGCATAGGGGTGAAGAGATCTTAGAAAAGTCCTTGATAAATCTTTGGTAAAAACCTGCATGACCTAAAAAGGAACGCACTTCACGCACATTAGTAGGATAAGGCAAAGACTGAATCACATCAATCTTCGCCTTATCGACCTCAATACCCCTAGCAAAGACAATATGACCGAGCACTATACCTTGTTCTACCATAAAATGACACTTTTCAAAATTCAAAACCAAATTGGTTTCAACACATCTTTTAAGTACAAGTGCCAAATGGTTCAAACATGACTCAAAGCTAGTCCCATGCACTGTGAAGTCGTCCATGAATACCTCAATAAATTTCTCAACATATTCAGAGAAGATACTAACCATACATCGTTGAAATATACCGGGTGTGTTACACAAACCGAATGGCATTCTGCGGTATGCAAAAGTGCCAAAGGGGCATGTAAATGTGGTTTTCTCTTGGTCCTCTGGTGCTATAGCCACCTGAAAGTATCCTGAATACCCATATATAAAACAGTAATAGGGACGCCCAGCAAGACGTTCTAGCATTTGATCAATAAAAGGTAAGGGAAAATGGTATTTCCGAGTTACCGCATTCAACTTACGGTAGTCAATGCATACCCTCCATCCTGTAGTGGTCCTTGTAGGAACCAAATCCCCATGTTGATTCTCCACTATAGTGATGCCTCCTTTCTTAGGGACAACCTGGGTCAGACTTACCCATTGGCTATCGGAAATAGGGAAGATCATATCAGCTTTGAGGAGTTTCAGCACCTCCTTCTTGACCACTTCCATCATTGGAGGATTGAGTCTTCTCTGTGGTTGCCTGGATGGCGTGGCTCCATCTTCAAGTAAAATTCTATGCATACAAGTCGAGGGACTTATCCCTTTTATGTCTGCAATGGTCCATCCAATTGCAGTCTTGTACTCCCTGAGCACGCCTAACAGCTTTATTTCTTGGTCTTCAGAAAGCTTACTAGACACAATGACTGGCAGAGTGTCGTTGGATCCAAGAAAGGCGTACTTGAGGTGATTTGGCAACGGCTTCAATTCAATCTCGGGGGCCTGTACAACAGAGGGAACAAGCTTCTCGCTTGGATTTAGTAAATTGGGGCCAACGCCCAAAGGATCTATAGGAAACTTACCATACGCATCCATCTGAGCTATGATTTCCTGCATGTTAGATGGTAAAGAGTATTCCTCATGGGACAAATCCAAATTATTCTCAACAATGGACATCAACTCATCAGGACCAGATATATCAAATACATCATGTGCAATAGAGTCAATCACATCAATGGAGCATAAGGAGTGGTCTTCATTGGGGTGTTTTATAGCTTCATATATGTTATATTCCACCTTCTCCCCATCAAATTCCATAGAAAGTGTCCCACTTTGTAAATCAAGTTTAGTCTTAGCAGTTTTCAAAAATGGTCTACCTAACAGAATAGGAGTTTCCTTTGTATCCGTTTCCATATCTAAAACAAAAAAATCTGCAGGGAAAATCAATTTATCAACCATAACAAGAACATCCTCTACTACTCCTCTAGGGTAGACACTAGACCTATCAACTAATTGAATTACAATTCCTGTTTCCTGCAGAGGTCCAAGTCCAAGAGATTCATAGAGGGAGTAGGGCAAAACATTAATGGAGGCACCAAGATCAAGCATAGCTCTTTCAAATTTAGTGTCACCAATAATACAAGGAATGCTCCACATACCTGTATCGCCGCATTTCTTTGGCATACGCCTCTGGAATACAGCGGATATGCGTTCGCTGACCTTAACTTTTTCCTTGCCCTTCAGCTTCTGATTTCTCTTGATGGTGCATAGCTCCTTTAAAAACTTAGCGTACCTAGGTACACTCTTTACAAGCTTGAGGAGGGGGATGTTAACCTCACACTTACTGAAGGTGTCGAAAAGATCCTTGTCGTCGATTACTCTCCTTTCCTTTAGTGCCTCCGGAAAGGGGGCAGGGGGCTTTTCAGAACCAAGAGGAGGAAAATTTGGACGAACATAGGAGTCCTTTTCTTCATCATGATCAAGATTTGGGCTCGCACCGCGGGGCGGTGCTCTTGGCCGTGGGGCGGTGGTATTGACTCAGGACAACTGTGAGATGTCGCCGGGTCGCGGTGGGTATCGCCGCGGGGCGGTGGAACTTGCCCATCGTCAATTTCTGCCATGTCATCCTTTTCAGCAGTAGGAGCGACTTGTAATTCCTTGCCACTTCGGAGGGTCACCGCATTTACACTTTCTTCTACGGCCCTTTTGTCCAACCTAGTGACCACATCTGATAAATGAACCACTGTCTCCTTCATGCTCTTGATGTTGGCCGCAGTTGTTTGTACATGAGTTGTGAAGTGCATTGTTAAGGCCTTGATCAAGTCTTCAGCTGAAGCGTAGCTACTAGCTTGGGGAGCAGCTGGTGGCTCATCAAAGTGAAGTTGTGGTGGTGGTTATAGCTGCTGTTGATCAGGTCGAGGTCTAATAGGCCTGTAACCTCCAGCAGCGTATACTTTAGCAGTAGTGGCATCGTGAAGTTGGGGACAAGCGTTGGTGTTGTGAAATGGGTCAACGCAAATTCCACAAGCATTGTGCTGTTGGGGTGCTTCTTTTGTACTCATCTTCACAATAACCTCTTTCAATGAAGCAATTTCTTGCATTAGATGTGCATCATTGGAGTTGACAGCATTATTAACTCCTTTGGTCGTTGGGGCTTCATCAAAATCTCTTGTGCTCTCAGCCATATCATGGAGTTTAATCATGGCTGTATCAGGGGTCATATTCAAGATACTACCACCACAAGTAGCATCTATGATTCTTCTTTCATCATCCAGCAGCCCATTGTAAACATAGAGTACTAGAGCTTTCTTGTCAAAACCATGGAACGGGCAACTAGAGCAAAGTCGTTTGAACCGCTCATAATAGGCATAAAGGGTCTCCTCTTCTCCTTGTTCAATACTGGCAATCGCCCTTTTCAAGGCATTCGCCATCTTGGGTGGGAAATATTGTGCGAGGAAGGCCTTATGTAGCTTAGCCCATGAATCTATGCTTCCGCCAGAAAGATGATAATACCAGTCCTCATCATCGTCCTTAAGAGTGAACCCGAAGGCTCTCATTTTAATCTGATCTTTAGTGACGTTGGCTGGTTTGATGCTCATAATGACGTTGTGGAATTTACCCAAGTGAACAATGGGATCCTCTCCACTTCGTCCATGGTATCTCGGGAGCAACCGTATCACTCCTGTTCTGAGCTCAAATGTCACACCATCTGTAAGGGGTGGAATGATTACAGCCAATGGCTTATGTATTAGATCTGGCGCAGTCAACTGTCGGAGTGTCTGAGCCATTCATACCTATCTCTGTATCAACTTCAATAAGTAACGAATCAGTAGAAAAGGTGCGGACTGTAAGATAGATCCACACCGCAGTCAATCACAAATAATCACAAACAGAGTATTTGACTCCCCGGCGACGGCGCCAAATTTGACAAGGCCGGAAACCGGTGTCGTTTTTCTGTCAAAGAAATCCTAATTCACCTACTAAAGAGTATAGCAAGCAAGTCAGGGTCGATCCCACAGGGAGTCGGTTATCTGTATGCAATTAACGTATGACTAACAAGTAGCAGGGGGGTTTTAGAATATTCGCAGAGTAACATAGATGCAAGCTTTAAAAGAAGAAGAAATATGATGAGGGGAAGTATTCCGCTAGACAAATATCCACACTGCAGATGAAACAGGTTGATCACTGATAACTATTGTTCCAAGTTCTTTTCACAATCTTATAGTTGTTCCCATCCTGATCTTAAGTACTACCAATTCTCACAATTGTTGATAGACTTATCACGATATCAATGGAAGAAAACCTTACCACTAACAAAGCAATAGCGATGCACACAAGGATATAGGATACATGCAAATAGAAGAAAACCTTACTACTTAACATGCAAATAATTCTCTCTCACAATTGCGCACTCGTATTCCACTATATGCAACAATTGTGTTTGCCACTAGGTAAGCACTCGTATTCCACTATATGCAAACCGTAGCACTATGATAGATATCGATAAACCTAGTTAGCAACTCTAGATAAATCAATACAAACCAATAGACACTATGCTCAAGAGAATTAAACCAACTTTATAAGATATGGAACAAGGAATAGAAATCTCACAACCAATTCATTGCAATGCTTCAATTGTCTAGCGAAACAAAGGTGTTTAGTTCTCCATTCGTTCAAACCCTAGACTTGGAATGAATAAAGAGAGAGAACGTTCCCTTCTCTAAAACTAGAAAAACTCTTAAATAGGTTCAGAAAAGATAAGCTAAACCTAGCAAATAAAAATAAGGAAATAAAATAATAGAAAGTAGAATATCCGAAAGTGCTAAAATCGGAAACAAATAAACGCTGGCCGCAAGGCGTCGACCTCCACCGCGGGGCGGTGGCTTCGCTGTGTCGCCTTCTCTAAGATCCACCGCCGGGTCGCGGTGGCTTGTGGCACGGGGCGGCAAAGATCGCTTCTTCAGTTCTTCATCTTCTGCTCTCCTGTACTACCAAGTGATGGCACCTTCCTCCATGAATCCTGAGCAAATCTTCTCCTCCATCTTCTCCATCCTTCATTAAGCTGTAAATCCTATGATATCTTCACTTCTTAACTCTTCTTCTGGATTACAGACTTAGCCTAAATCTACATTGAAACTCCATCTAATTCATGTCAATAATTACTAGTTAAGGTGCCTGAAATGGCACCTATCAACTTCCAAACACCCTTAGATTTGAGACTCCAGGTTTTCTCCCACTCCATGCTTCTTGTGGCGTCTTTCCTTCCAAGCTTCTAGTGGGAGACCGATTTTGTAGATACACAGTACAAGCTATAGCCTCAGCCCATAACTCCTTTGGCAGTCCTTTGGATTTTAGTATGCTCCGGGTTGTGTCAAGAATCGTTCGATTCTTTCTCTCCACGACGCCGTTTTGTTGAGGAGATCTCGGGACTGTTAGCATTCGACGAATGCCATGAGCTTCACAGAATTCCATAAATTCTTTAGAGGTGAACTCCCCTCCTCTATCTGACTTCATGGCTTTGATCTTGCATCCACTTTCTGTTTCGACACCTGCCTTGAACTTCTTGAACACTTCGAAGACTTCTGATTTCTGTTTCAAGAAGTACACCAAAGTTTTCCTTGAAAAGTCATCAATGAACAATAGGAAGTAGTTGCTCTTACCAAGTGAACTCGGCTTGATAGGCCCACACACATCTGTGTGTATCAGCTCCAGTGGCTTTATGGCCCTCCATTCTGCCTCCTTTGGAAAGCTCTTCCTGAATTGTTTTCCAAGCAAACATCATGTGCATAGTTGGTCAGGGTGTTGTATGCTCGTAATTCCTCTTACCATCTCCTTCTTTGATAGTTGCTCTAGACTTCCAAAATTCAGATGCCCAAAGCGGAGATGCCACATCCATGATTCATCTATGTAACACGTCTTGAGACACTTTGCAACATCATTTTGAATGTTCAGCGGAAACATCCTGTTCTTCGTCATCTTTACTTTGGCAATCAAATCTCCCTTATGATCTCTTATAAAAAGATTGCTATAATCCTTCATGTGGATGTCATAGCCCTTTTCTAAGAGTTGCCCCAAGCTCAGAATGTTACTAGTCATTTTTGGAACATAATAGACATTTGAGATTACCTGGTGGCTTCCATCTTTGGCTCGCAACATTCCCACTTACTGCTTCATTGAGTTCCATGACCATATCTTTTCTTCCACACATGTGATTGTTTGCACCAGTGTCCAGATACCATGAGTCCTGTTCTTCTCCCTTCTTGTCTTTGTATGCCAACAACAATGTAGCATTCTCTTCATCCTTCACCTCTGCAAAATTCACTTTCTCCTCTACATCCTTCTTTGGAGCCCAGCAATCTGCATTATAATGTCCATACTTTTGGCAATTATAGCACTGAATTTGGGACTTGTCATACCTTGAATTTGACTGTCTTCCCCTTCCATGGCCTCGTGACAAGCCTTCTCCTTTCAAGCCTTCTCCTTTCTCGTGGTTGTTGTTGGAATTCTGATTTCCATAGTTCCAGCCTCGTCCACGACCACGGCTTCTGCCTCTTCGTCCTCGACCTCTTCCATAGCCTTCTTCCCTTCTGTTTTCTTCTTTCTCCTTGAGTTGCAACTTGAGAAGTTGCTCAGTAGTCTCTTGCTTCTTCACATGTCTCTCTTCATATGCTTGCAACGAGCCTTCTAGTTGTTCAATCGTCATCTCTGTGAGGTCCTTGATTTCTTCTATGGTCACCACGATGAGCTCGAACTTGGAGTCCAAGGAGCGAAGAATATTCTCCATGACTCTTACATCACCTAATTCTTCTCCATTTCTCCTTAACTGATTTGAGATGGCCTGGACTCTTGAGACATAGTCCGAGATTGACTCAGAAGACTTCATGTGAAGAGACTCAAACTCACCTCTCAGAGTTTGAAGTCGGACTTTCTTCACTTGCTCGGCTCCCCTGCAGGAAGTCCTTAGCTTCTCTCATGCTTCCTTGGCGGTCTCCGCGCTCGATACCTTCTCAAATCCATCATCGTCTAATGCTTGATAGATGAGAAATAAGGCCTTCTTGTCCTTCTTTCTCTGGTCCTTCAGGCTGTCTCTTTTGACATCAGTCAAGGTGGTCTCGTCTGTAACCTCCCTTGTGCCATTCTCAACGACTTCCCAGACTTCATGGGCTCCTAACAAAGCCTTCATCTTTATGCTCCAGTTGTCATACTGGTTGGTCTTTAGGGAGGGAACTTGAAAAGAGGATACGCTGGTGGCCATCTTTACAGTCTTCGACAGCTACTGGTGGTGCTACCCTCTCTTGTGCTCTAATACCAATTTGTTGGGATTTACAGCACCACACTCGAACAGAACTGTGTTTAGCAAGAGGATTTTGAACTCAAAGTAAAACTATTATTCATTGAACAAAGAAAACACCATTTATAGTAGGTGTGAACTGACGGGGCTAAAAGTGCGCAATGCAAGTATCGTTGATTAGCCTTATCAAAGTAAATAGTCCTAACAGACCTACTAAACAGATGTATAGTAAGAAAGCAAGGATCGAACCCACAGGGAAAATCTGATGCAGTATCAAATCGTGAATGACAAGTAACAAGCTAGGGGGGTTTAGTTATCACGAGAAAGCAAAGCAAACAAGTTTGGTTGAGTTGAGAAAATATAATGGGGAAAGTAGTCCTACTAGAGCGAGATCCACAATACAGAAATATAATTTGATCACAGAAATCTATTTAATCCAAGTTCTTTTACTATCCTTATAGTTGTTCCCACCCTGATCTTAAGTACTATCGATTCTCACAGTTGTCGATAGACTTATCACTATGCCAATGGTAAAATACCACCGATTCTCACAGTTGTCGGTATACTTTACCACCAACAAAGCAATAGCAATACACACAAGGATATAGGATACATGCAAATAGAAAGACGTATTAATACTCGCATGCAACTGATTCTCACTCACAATTGTACGCTCGGAACCCCTATACGCACAATTGTGTTTGCTACTAGATATGCACTCGGAACCCCTATATACAATCCTAGCAATTGATAAAAAATATTCAACCTAGTTGATCAGGCTAAGAAGAACAACAAGAAATCAATATTCAATATAACCAAGAGAATCAAACCAACACTTATAAGGATAAGAACAAGGAATAGAAATCTCACAAACACATCAACTGTATTGCTTCAATCGTCTAGTAGAACAAAGGAAAGTTAGTTCTTCATTCAAACGAGAATGAAAACCTAATAGAAAAGTAACATGGGTAATGTAAAAGTGTCTGCCTTTGGGGCGTGACTGCCCACTCAAGACCTAGAAAGAGGTCTTAAATAGGTTTAGGAAATAAGTTAACCTAATGGAAATAACAAAGGAAATAAAATAATAGAAATAAGAAAGTCTGAAATGCAATAAAGGAAATAAAATCTTATGTTGGCCGCGAGGCGTGACGTGCCCATCGCGGGGCGTCAGTCTTCTAGTTGCCTTCTCTGAGATCCACCTCCGGGTCACGGTGGCTTCTGGCGCGGGGCGTCAAGTTCCACCGCGGGGCGGCGGTACCTTTTTCAGCTTCTACGATACTTTAGTAGAAACAACATAACTTTTGATTCCCAACTCGGATTGCGCTCATATTTTGAGGACTTGCAGTCGACTTCAAGATCTAACTCCTCGAATTGGAATCACTTCATTTGGACATCTGAGTAGAGAGAACGAACCATTTGAATTCAGTACATTGTTCTTCTACTCTTCAATACACTTCAAACCTCTATAAATTCCATGATTTCTTCACTTCTCTCCACAACTTCTGGATTACAGACTTAGCCACAAATCTCATCCTAAACTCCTCTAAATAATGCTAATAATTGCTAGTTAAGGTGCATGAAATGACACCTATCAAATTCCCCCATACTTAGACCTTTACTCGTCCCGAGTAAGCTAATGATAAACCTACTCTCTCAATCGAACACCCAGGTCTCAGGAAGTACAAGAAAATATGACACCAGCAACTACAACATCTCAACAATCAGCTCCAGACAATCAAGCTAAAAGGGAAGAAGAGTACTTCCCCCAAGCTTATCCCAAACACCACAGAGTGAATCAAATCTAATCCTAATCTCCCATCTATCTTCTTATCTCTCCAGAGTGACCTACCCGAATCCTCCTTATAACTCCTCTTCTTGTGACGCCTCGCCAAGAATAATGAGAAATCCTAAAATCACTCTTTTTCTTTTCGCTCATTTTGCCAAGGCGCCCTTTCGGGTTTTCACCAAGCCACTCATTTCATTTTTCAATAGATGTACTCACATAAGCTCACGTCACTCTTGACCACATATTACCCCAGCCTAATGCTGGTCCAAGCCACCTGCTTATTGCCTAGGCCGCCCTTTCGGGTTTTCGATCTATCCCAGGATTTCTAATGTATGCCTTTTTTCAATTTTTGGTTTTTTTAATTTTTTAATTTTTCTCCTCAACAACGTAGCAAGTATAGAACTCTCCCCCATGCTTAAACATTGCATTGTCCTCAATGTAATGAAAGACAAAAGAATAAAGCACAGGGAAAAACAAAAAATAACTCACAAACGTCGCCAAGCTGCTTGGACACTGTAGGTGTCGCTGGCGGTCTTCTCAATAAATGCCCAGGTCTCTGGTGTTGGGCGGGTGTCTTCATCAACTCTATAATCTTCTCCTACCGTGCAATCAAAAGGGAACCACTTTGGTGAGTAGTGATAAAACAATGATAGTAGGGTTGCACGGCCTTCTAGGAACACATGGTGGAGCCCAAATATAATCGTGGTGGGGGCTCTAGTATTCCTCCTCCTCAGCTGTCAATTGTAGGGCCATCATCATTGCCAAAATGTGTAGGGCAATGTATCCTCCTTGACAACATGATGCGCACCTTCTCCATGGGGAACTCTGGACAACTGGCCTTCGGTACCACTTTTTTGTTTTGTTTTGTTTTGTTTTTTTTCTTTTTTTTTTTGCTCCTCGTTTAAGGTTTTTTCGGGGAGTGACTTAGTGCAGGGAAAAAAAAGACTTACAATGGTGTGGGAAACACCTTCTTCAATTCGCATAGGGTCTCCTCCCTGCAGGTTAGTCGGAAACAAAGAAAAACAAAAACGAAGCAAAAACATACTAAAGAAAAAATGTAAAAACAAAGAAAGAAAAACAAGGGAAAAGAAAAACATACCTCGGGTTGCCTCCCGGATAGCGCCTTAGTTATTGTCATGGCTTGACATACTACTCCATTTTCCTCAACTCGGGTTGCTCATAGCAACTGAGCACCTGGGATCTGGATCTGGGGGGTGCCTCTTTGGGTGTTCCATGTCGATCCGTTCCCCCATGCTTGTGCAATTGCTGATGGCTGGACCACTCGTCGTATCCATGAATGCACTTGCCATCTTTAAAAACTGTCTACCCAGCATCTCAGGGGCTGCATGTATCTCATGCCCCGTATCCAGCGTATAAAAATCAGCCACTGGCATCAAGGCCTCCTTCTTGTGCTTCCCCTTTGGTTTCTTTTTTATCTTACCCAGCACCCTTAAAAGTTTTGTGTAGCACGGGGCGCTGTTTTCCAAATGGGCCAAAGGGATGGTTGCCTTGCAGCTACTGAAGGTGTCGAAGAGATCCTTGTCGTCAATTATCATCCTCTCCTTTAGTGCCTCCGGAAAGGGGACAGGGAGCTTTTCAGAACCAAGAGGATAAAAAATTGGACGAACAAAGGGGTCCGCTTCTTCGTCATGATCAATATCCAGATCTGGGCATTCACCGCGGGGCGGCAGTCTCACCGCGGGGCGGTGCTCTTGGCCGCGGGGCGGCAGTGTTAACTTAGGACAACTGGGAGTTATCGCCGGGTCGCGGTCACAAGCACCGCGGGGCGGTAGGATTCGCCCATTTTCAAATTCAGCTTTTTCGTCCTTTTCAGCAGTAGGAGTGACTTGCAATTGCTTGCCACTTCGGAGGGTCACAACATTTACACTTTCTTGTGCGACCCTTTTGTCCAACCTAGTGACCACATCTGTTAACTGACCCACTGTCTCCTTCATGCTCTTGATGCTGGCCTCAGTAGTTTGCACATGCGTTGTGAAGTGCATTGTTAAGGTCTTGAGCATGTCTTTAGTTGAAGGGGAGTTACTAGCATGGGAAGCTACTGGTAGCTCATCAAAGTGGGGTTGAGGTGCTTCTTGTTTACCCATCTTCGCAATAATGTCTTTCAATGAAGTAATTTCTTGCAATAAATGTGCATCATTGGAGTTGACAGCATTAACTCCTCTGGTCTTTGGGGCTTCATCGAAATCCCTTGTGCTCTCAGCCATATCATGAAGTCTAATCATGGCTACGTCAGGGGTCATATTCAAGATACTACCACCACAAGTAGCATCTATGATTCTTCTTTCATCATCCAGCAGCCCATTGTAAACATAGAGTACTAGAGCTTTCTTGTCAAAACCATGGAACGGGCAACTAGAACAAAGTCGTTTGAACCGCTCACAATAGTCATAAAGGATCTCCTCCTCTCCTTGTTCAATACTGGCAATTGCCCTTTTCAAGGCATTCGCCATCTTGGTTGGGAAATATTGTGCGAGGAATGCCTTTTGTAGCTTAGCCCATGAATCTATGCTTCCACCAGGCAGATGATAGTACCAGTCTTCAGCATCGTCCTTAAGAGTGAACCCGAAGGCTCTCATTTTAATTTGATCTTCAGTGACGTTAGCTGGTTTAATGCTCATGATGACATTGTGGAATTTACCCAAGTGTAGGATGGGGTCCTCTCCACATCGTCCATAGTATCTCGGGAGCAACCGTAGCACTCCTGTTCTGAGCTCAAATGTCACACCATCCGCAAGGGGTGGAATGATTACAGCCAATGGCTGCTGTATCAGATCTGGCGCAGTCAGCTGTCGGAGTGTCTGTGCCATTCGTACCTGTTTCTGTATCAACTTCAATAAGTAGTGAATCAGTAGCAAAGGTGCGGACCATAAGATAGATCCACACCGCAGTCAATCACAAAAGCACACAACAAAACAAAAATCTTCCCCGACAACGGCGCCAAATTTGACGGGGCTAAAAGTGCGCAATGCAAGTATCGTTGATTAGCCTTATCAAAGTAAATAGTCCTAACAAACCTACTAAACAGATGTATAGTAAGCAAGCAAGGGTCGAACCCACAGGGAAGATCTGATGCAGTATGAAATCGTGAATGACAAGTAACAAGCTAGGGGGGTTTAGTTATCACGAGAAAGCAAAGCAAACAAGTTTGGTTGAGTTGAGAAAATATAATGGGGGAAAGTAGTCCTACTAGAGCGAGATCCACAATACAGAGATATAATTTGATCACAGAAATCTATTTAATCCAAGTTCTTTTACTATCCTTATAGTTGTTCCCACCCTGATCTTAAGTACTATCGATTCTCACAGTTGTCGATAGACTTATCACTATGCCAATGGTAAAATACCACCGATTCTCACAGTTGTCGGTATACTTTACCACCAACAAAGCAATAGCAATACACACAAGGATATAGGATACATGCAAATAGAAAGACGTATTAATACTCGCATGCAACTGATTCTCACTCACAATTGTACGCTCGGAACCCCTATACGCACAATTGTGTTTGCTACTAGATATGCATTCGGAACCCCTATATGCAATCCTAGCAATTGATAAAAAGTATTCAACCTAGTTGATCAGGCTAAGAAGAACAACAAGAAATCAATATTCAATATAACCAAGAGAATCAAACCAACACTTATAAGGATAAGAACAAGGAATAGAAATCTCACAAACACATCAACTGTATTGCTTCAATCGTCTAGTAGAACAAAGGGAAGTTAGTTCTTCATTCAAACGAGAATGAAAACCTAATAGAAAAGTAACCTGCGTAATGTAAAAGTGTCTGCCTCTGGGGCATGACTGCCCACTCAAGACCTAGAAAGAGGTCTTAAATAGGTTTAGGAAATAATTTAACCTAATGGAAATAACAAAAGAAATAAAATAATAGAAATAAGAAAGTCCGAAATGCAATAAAGGAAATAAAATCTTCTGCTGGCCGCGAGGCGTGACGTGCCCACCGCGGGGCGTCAAGTTACACCGCGGGGCGGCGGTGCCTTTTTCGGCTTCTGCGACACTTTAGTAGAAACACCATAACTTTTGATTCCCAACTCGTATTGCGCTCATATTTTGAGGACTTGCAGTAGACTTTAAGATCAAACTCCTCGAATTGGAATCACTTCAGTTGGACATCTGAGTAGAGAGAACGAACCATTTGAATTCAGCACATTGTTCTTCTACTCTTCAATACACTTCAAACCTCTATAAATCCCATGATTTGTTCACTTCTCTCCACAATTTCTGGATTACAGACTTAGCCACAAATCTCATCTTAAACTCCTCTAAATAATGCTAATAATTGCTAGTTAAGGTGCATGAAATGACACCTATCATGAACAAAGTGCAACAAGCATTAAACATAATCCAACTTCCTAGAAGAAGACTAAGAGACATCAGCTGAACAAAGGCATGCGCCAGTTTAATGCTCCATAGGGAAAACAAGTTTACACTTTCAACACATATGGTGGTTTATTTGTGATTGTCGCTTAAGGGTTTTGCAAGTGATGTTGCTGAATTTGGCCGAAATCTTCTGTTGGTTTCGGATTTTCAGTTACTTCTAAGATTTTTAAAAGCAATTGAATGGGTAGCCATGAGTGTGAATGTGTGATTGAGACAAATATTAGCCAATTTTGATTCTTTTGACAATTGACATTGCTTTCCGAGGAATAATAGGGTTTTCAAGTGAAATACACAGTGAAATAGACCAAATAAGACAAATTATTTGTTAAGGGTGACTTATCATTTTGTTAATGATTACATACATACGCAGAAATTTCAGTATTTAAGTTGGCCTATTTTTGCAAATGACCAATTTGTAAGTCACGACAATGCCTTTTATCTTCTAATGCATTTTTTATTTTTTATCACGGGAGAAGGAAATTTCTGAATTCTGATATACTCATTCATTATATAACATCTACTTTGGCATTGTGGTTTTTCAGGAGAAGTGATATGGATATGGGAATGAAATAATTTGAGATCTGGGTATTTTTCTTTTTCACTACAAGCACCTGAATCTTGCAACTGCATCTTATGGAAGAGAAACACTTCCCTGTATGATATTGGTCTGTTGATCAATGTTTGAAGGAGTTTGATGTCAAACTTGATAAGGGTTTAACCACCTATGATGCCGAGGAGCGTCGTGAACGATGTGGATAGAATGAGCTCAAGAAGGAGAAAGGAAAGCCCTTCTGGAAGCTTGTGCTTAAGCAGTTTGATGATGCATTTGTCAAAATCCTCATACTTGCAGCATTGATATCCTTCATACTCGCCTACTTACACGAGCCTAAATACGGGGAGAGCGGTGGCCTCAAGGCTTATGTAGAGCCCTTAGTTATCCTTCGCATCTTGGTCCTCAATGTAGTTCTTGGAGTTTGGCAAGAGCGCAACGCTGAGAACGCGCTAGAAGCGCTCAAGGAGCTCCAATGTGAGTCAGCTAGAATCCTTAGGGACGGACGGCTGGTGCCTGATCTCCCTTCTAGGTGTTGGGCCTAAAGCCCATTATTCCAACCCACTCTTCCATTTGCTTAACATATATAAAGCAAATGTGAAGGAGGCATCAGCACGTGAGCTGTGCAGAATTTGGAGCAAGTTTGCCCTAGTAAGAGCCCCCATTTGAGATTCAAAGGAGCACAAAAGTGAGGAGGGAGATTAGAGAAGAGAGAAGAGAAATTGGTGGAGAAAGTGAAGGCTTTTCCTTGTCTACACCTCGGATCGTTCGTCTCTTATCCCAGGAAGCCGACAACGGGTGTTTGTCGATAGGTATTCCTCTTTGGTTGAATCTAATCCCTAGTTACAAGTGTTTGTTGTTAGATTGAAGATTTGCTTGAGGTGATTCTCTATATCTTGTTATCTCCTGTGTGAGATTGGTATTTGTATGAACACTTGTACTCTGTTTTGATGATTAGTGGATTTCGTGCTCTGGCGGGCGACAGTGGGTTTTTTACCTCTTCTTAGGAGGGTTTTTTCCCACTTAAATCTTGTGTTGATTTTGTGCATTATTTCTGTTGTGGTTGTGTTGCTTGATTGTGGTTTGATTTCTGCTATTTGGTTGATTTTGATTTGGTTGTCGGAAAGAGACCTAGGTTCCGTAGGTTCATTGATTTTGAGCTTCCGCTGATTTGTTAGCGGGACCGAATAGTGATTGATCCCCAACAAGTGGTATCAGAGCCATAGAGAACTCAGTTTGAGTTTGGGTCGAGATATGGCGACTAAGACAGAAGAGTTTGCAGGTACGATGATTAAGCTGACGTCTTCGAATTACTCGATTTGGAAGTCGAAGATGGAAGATATTCTGTACTACAAAGATCTGTATGATCCGATTCAGTTAGGGTCAGACAGACCAGATGAGATTAAAGAGGGCGACTGGGTAAAGTTGCACAGAAAGACAGTTGGAACCATGAGGCAGTGGGTAGACAATAGTGTCTATCATCATATCAGTAGTGAGACAGATGCACAAGTTTTATGGAAGAAGCTAGAATCCATGTATGAGAGAAGGTCAGCACAGAGCAAGGCGTTTGTAATCAGAAAGATCGTGAATCTGAAATATAAAGATGGAAAGTCTATTGCCGAGCACCTGAGTGAGTTTCAGGAGCTAGTGAATCAGCTGAACAGAATGAAGTTGGTCCTAGATGATGAGCTGCAAGCTTTGTTGCTTCTAAGTTCTTTGCCGGATACCTGGGAGACTCTGGTTATGTCCATCAACAACTATGCACCAAGTGGCGTTGTGTCCTTGAGTACCATGATTGATAGTCTCTACAATGAGGAGACTAGGAGGAAAGATATGGGCACTAACACTTCACAGACTCTGGCGACGACTTCAGAGAATAAGTCCAGAGCGAGAAGCAGAGAAAGAAAGGGACGTGGGAAATCCAAAGGGAAGTCACAGAATAGAGGAACATCTCAGGATAAAGGAAAGTTTACTTGCTTTCATTGTGGCAAAGAGGGACATATGAAGAGGAATTGCTATGCCTTGAAGAAGAGCATGAATGAAGAGAAGAATCAGAAAGAAGATGACAAGAACACCACTGCAACTGTATACAGTGATGAAGAAGGTCTTGTTGTTCTTTCATGTGTTGATGATCACAGTGATGAGTCAGATTCTCGTGTAGAATGGATAGTGGATTCAGCTACATCCTATCATGCTACATCGAGAAAGGAGATATTCACCAGCTACAGAGCATGAGACTTTGGCAAGGTGAAGATGAGGAACACTAGCTACGCAGAGATTGTTGGTATGAGTGACATGTGTGTTCATACAAATGCGGGTTGCACGTTGACTCTGAAGAATGTGTGACATGTACCCGATCTGCGTATGAATTTGATCTCTCTTCATGCTTTGGACCTAGAGGGTTATCACAGTTACATTGGTGATAAGAGATGGAAGCTGATTAATGGCTCGATGGTGATTGCTAGAGGGAGTCTGAGCTACACGCTGTACAAGACTCAGATGAAGGTCTTGAGAGATGACCTGAATGTAGTTGAAGATGATGCATCACCAAATTTATGGCACAGACGGCTGGCTCACATGAGTGAGAAAGGACTGCAGATTTTGGCGAAGAAGTCTCCCATTCCTTCCGCCAAAGGTACTCCTCTGAGCCCTTGTGATTATTGTTTGTTTGGTAAACAAACTAGACTGTCATTTAGCAAATGTTCTGAAAGAAAAAAGAATTTGCTTGAACTGGTGTATTCTGATGTGTGTGGTCCCATTGATGTACCCACACCTGGTGGTCGTAGATATTTCATGACCTTTATTGATGATGCTTCATGTAAGGTTTGGGTGTTTGTTTTGAAAACAAAAGACCAGGTCCTTGATTGTTTCAAGCAATTTCATGCCATGGTGGAGAGAGAGAGAAGGATCGTTCTCTGAAATGCCTTCGTAGTGATAATGGAGGCGAGTACACTTCCCGGGAGTTTCAGAAATATTGTCAGGAGAATGGCATAAGACATGAGAAGACAACTCCGGGCACTCCACAACATAATGGCGTTGCAGAGAGGACAACCAGGACCATCATGGAGAAGGTCAGATGTATGCTGAAGATGGCGAATCTTCCTAAGCCATTTTGGGGTGAAGCTGTGATGACTGCTTGCTATCTGATGAATAGATCTCCATCAGCTGCTTTGGATTTTGATATTTCTGAGAGAGTTTGGTCTGGAAGAGACATCTCATACTCTCATTTGCGGGTCTTTGGCTGCAAGGCATTTGTGCCTGTGCCTAAAGAGGAGAGACAAAAGCTGGATGATAGAGCAGTCCCATGCATTTTTCTAGGCTATGGAGATACTGATTTTGGATACAAGTTGTGGGATCCAGAAAGGAAGAAGGTGATAAGGTCCAGGGATGTGATCTTTCACGAAGATAAGTTGTTGTCAGATTCTGAGACACCAGAGGAAGTTGATGAGCTTCCAGTTTACTTTCCCTCTCATTCAGAAGGGAATGACACAAGTGATGAGTCTTCTTCAGAGAACGGCACAGATGAGATTCCTGTGTCAGATGATGTCTTGCCAGATGCTGAAACTGGTGAGGGTTCTGAGTAGGGGGAGCCAGAAGAGAGTGAAGAAGCTAATGAGTTCAGAAGGTCAGAAAGAGAACGTCGTCCGTCCACTAGATATCCCTCGTCTGAGTACGTTGCAGTTACTGAAGAGGGGGAGCCTGAAAGTTTTCAAGAAGTGCAAAACCACAAACAAAAAGCTCAGTGGGTGAAAGCCATGGAAGAGGAGTTGAGTTCTTTGAAAAAGAACAACACATATGAGCTAGTGAAGCTTCCAAAAGGAAGAAAGGCGCTGAGAAACAAGTGGGTGTTCAGGCTAAAGATGGATGTAGATAAACTAGTCAGGTACAAAGCCCGACTGGTTGTGAAAGGCTTCAGTCAAAAGAAGGGAGTTGATTTTGATGAAATCTTCTCGCCTGTTGTCAAGATGAGTTCCATCAGAGTGATCCTTGGCTTAGCTGCAAGCATGGATCTTGAACTCGAGCAGTTGGATGTGAAAACTGCATTTCTCCACGGTGATTTAGATGAGGAGATTTATATGGAGCAACCAGAGGGGTTTGAAGTAAAAGGAAAAGAGCACTTGGTTTGCAAGCTGAAGAAGAGCTTATATGGACTGAAGCAAGCTCCCAGACAGTGGTACAAGAAGTTTGATAGCTTCATGGTGAATCATGGCTACACCAAAACAAGTGCAGATCATTGTGTTTACTTCAAACGTCAGGCAAACGGTAAGTTTGTCATTCTTCTTCTTTATGTGGATGACATGCTCATTGTGGGACAAGATAAATCCCTAGTTGATGCTTTGAAGCGGGATTTGAGCACTTTCTTTGACATGAAAGACTTGGGACAAGCACGCCAGATATTGGACATGCAGATTACTCGTGACAGGAAAGGCATGAAGATATGGTTGTCACAGGAGAAGTATATTGAGAAGGTTCTAAGTAGGTTCAAAATGGAAGATGCTAAGCCGATTAGTACTCCTCTTGCTAGCCATTTCAAATTGAGCAAGAAGTCATGCCCGTCTTCAGGTGAAGAGAAGAAGAAGATGGCCACCATTCCTTATTCATCAGCAGTTGGTAGTTTGATGTATGTTATGGTGTGCACACGGCCAGATATAGCTCATGCAGTTGGTCTCGTTAGCATGTTCCTTGCTAATCCTGGAAGAGATCAATGGGAAGCTGTGAAATGGAACTTCAGGTACTTCCAAGACGAGCTTATGCTTTGGAGGAGTTAAACCTATTCTTGAGGGTTTCACAGATTCAGACATGGCAGGAGATCTCGATGGTAGAAAGTCAACATCGGGATACTTGTTTACTTTTGCAAGGGGAGCTGTCTCGTGGCAGTCTAAGTTGCAGAAGTGTGTTGCTTTGTCCACGACAGAGGCAGAGTACATTGCCATGACAGAAGCAGGAAAAGAGATGCTTTGGGTGAAGAGATTCCTTCAAGAACTGGGTATGAAGCAGGGAGAGTATGTGGTGAACTGTGACAGTCAGAGTTCTCTTGATTTGAGCAAGAATGCCACATACCATTGCCGGACAAAGCACATTGATGTGAGATACCATTGGATTCGAGATGCTGTGAGTGATCGTCAGATGAGCTTGAAGAAGATTCACACAGACAAGAATCCAGCTGATATGTTCACCAAGGTGGTGACTACTGACAAGCATCAGTTCTGCGCCAAGATGGCGGGACTGGTGCACAAGTGAAGATCCCGAGACGATGTGAATGTCTTCCCCTGGGCTGGAGGGGGAGA
The DNA here is from genome assembly GCA_027886185.1 of Rheum nobile. Taxonomy (NCBI): domain Eukaryota; kingdom Viridiplantae; phylum Streptophyta; class Magnoliopsida; order Caryophyllales; family Polygonaceae; genus Rheum; species Rheum nobile. The sequence goes on along the minus strand of WOAB01000665.1, from coordinate 464,852 downwards.
TTGTTGGGCCTAAAGCCCATTATTCCAGTCCACTCTTCCATTTGCTTAACATATATAAATCAAATGTAAAGGAGGCATCAACACGTGAGTTGTGCAGAATTTGGAGCAAGTTTGCCCTAGTGAGAGCCCCCATTTGAGATTCAAAGGAGCACAAAAGTGAGGAGGGAGATTCGAGAAAAGAGAAGAGAAATTTGTGGAGAAAGTGAAGGCTTTTCCTTGTCTACACATCGGATCATTCGTCTCTTATCCTAGGAAGCCGACAACGGGTGTTTGTCGATAGGTATTCCTCTTTGGTTGAATCTAATCCCTAGTTACAAGTGTTTGTTGTTAGATTGGAGATTTGCTTGAGTTGATTCTCCATATCTTGTTATCTCCTCTGTGAGATTGGTATTTGTATGAACACTTGTACTCTGTTTTGATGATTAGTGGATTTCGTGCTCTGAAGGACGACAGTGGGTTTTTTACCTCTCCTAAGGAGGGTTTTTTTCCACTTAAATCTTGTGTTGATTTTGTGTATTATTTCTGTTGTGGTTGTGTTGCTTGATTGTGGTTTGATTTCTGCTATCTGGTTGATTTTGATTTGGTTGCCGGAAAGAGACCTAGGTTCCGCAGGTTCATTGATTTTGAGCTTCCGCTGATTTGTTAGCGGGACCGAATAGTGATTGATCCCCAACACTAGGGAGCTTGTCCCGGGTGATATTGTGCACCTGAGTGTAGGGGATAAAATCCCCGTAGACATGAGAGTGGCGGTGCTCAAGACTTCCACATTGAGGGGCTGGGCAAAGCTCATTGACCGGTGAATCAATGCCTACATTGAAGAACATAGTTGCTCTCTCCTGTGAGGATTGTGACTTGCAATACAAGGAAAACATGGTCTTTGCAGGGACGACAGTCGCGAATGGGAGCTGCGTTTGTGTTGTGGCGAGCACTGGAATGAGCACTGAGATAGGGAAAATCCAGTCTCAGATCCATGAGGCGTCCTTGGAAGAAGGGGACACCCCGTTGAAAAGGAAGCTAGACGAGACGAGTTCGGTAGAAGGCTCACAACTCCAATTGGGTTTGTCTGCCTTGTTGTATGGATAATCAACTACAAGCACTTCCCAAGGGAAACCGTGTAACTTCCGTTTCTCGTTGGAGAAATGCATGTACTACTTCAAGATTGCGGTTGCCCTTGTTGTTGCTGCAATCCCTGAGGGCCTCCCTGTTGTGATCACAACCTGTTTGGCACTGAGCACTAGGAAGATGGCGCAGAAAAACGCGATTGTAAGGAAGCTTCCGAGTGTGGAAACGCTAGGATGCACCACTGTAATATGCTCAGATAAGACTGGCACCTTGACCACCAATCAGATGTCTGTGATAGAGTTCTTCACCTTGGGAGGGAAACCCACAAACTGCCGCGTTTTCCAGGTTGGAGGAACGACTTACGATCCCAAGGCTGGAGGAATAGTTGATTGGGACTGCTACAACATGGATGCCAACTTGCAGGCTATGGCACAAATATGTGCCATTTGCAATGATGCATGCATCTTTTTCAATGGCCAGGTTTTGGGGGCAACTGGGTTGCCTACTGAGGCTGCTCTTAAGGTTTTGGTGGAAAAGATGGGTGTCCCGGATCCAAACGCGAGGAACAAAATCCGGGATATGCAACATTTAGCAGGCTATATGATCAATAGCAGCTCGGTTAAGCTGGGTAAGAAGAATTTCTCATTTTATTGTAGCTAAAATGTTGCAAAGAAACTTTTCTGTAAACTGAGGACTCTGATGTGTTCTTGCTGACAGCTTCTTGTGAGTGGTGGATAAAGCGATCAAAGAGGTTGGCTACTTTGGAGTTTGATCGGGTTCGTAAGTCAATGAGTGTGATTGTTCGGGAGCCAACTGGATCTAACCGGCTTCTTGTCAAGGTACACAGTTTTAGCATTACTGTGATGCTTGATTTCCTTACTGATAAAACGCAGAAGTTAAAACCAGTTAAATTTCATGAAGAGTGAAACACCATGACTTCCCACTTTACAGTTTTCAGAAAATCTGATTACAACATACTTTCTCATGAAAAGAAGAAACAATGTTTTTCTTCCTTTTTCAAAGAAATCAAACACAATGTGCAACTTGCAGATAGAAGGATGAACTGATGTGTTTTGAATTGGTTGTCCAACTTTATGTGTTACATAGATCAGCTAAGAATCTGACATGCATGATGAAAATTTACAGGGTGCAGTGGGGAGTTTGTTGGAGCGCACTTCACAAGTGCAACTGGCAGATGGATCCACTGCTCCTATAGATGATTCTTGCAAGAAACTTTTGCTGATGAAACAGTTGGAGATGAGTTCAAAGGGACTGAGATGCCTGGGGCTAGCATACAAGGATGAGTTGGCGGAGTTCTCCAACTATAATGACGAAAATCACCCTGCACACAAGAAACTCCTTCATCCTGTTTCCTATCCTTCCGTAGAGAACAATCTAATCTTTGTAGGAGTCGTCAGCATAAGGGTCAGAACCAAGTTCCATCACAAAACTTCTTTCAGTCCTATGTATGCTTTTTTCGGTTAATGTAAATGAGATTTTTATGGGGTTATACAATAGGATCCACCGCGTGAGGAAATCCATAAAGCACTTGCTGAGTGCAGGGAAGCCGAAATTAAAGTTATTGTGATCACAGGAGATAACAAGTCAACAACTGAGGCTGTTTGCCTGGAAATTCAGCTATTTTCAGATGCTCAAGATCTCAAGGGAAGAATCTTCACATGAAAAGAGTTCATGTCTTTGTCCTCTTCTCACCGGATTGAGATTCTCTCCAGGCCTGGTGGTTTGGTCTTCTCTCGTGCTGAGCCTCGCCACAAGCAGGAAATTGTGAGGATGCTTAAGGATATGCAAGAAGTTGTGGCCATGACTGGAGATGGAGTCAACGATGCTCCTGCCCTCAAACTTGCTGACATTGGTATTGTCATGGGCATTACCGGTACTGAGGTAATATGCACATCAACTCTTCCACCTGCAAGTATTTGGAGATATTCCTTTCTTGACTTCATAAATTGAACAATCCGGGTTGCAAAAGAAGCTTCAGATATGGTGTTAGCAGATGATCACTTCAGCACCATCGTTTCGGCAGTAGCAGAGGGCAGGTCAATCTACAACAACATGAAGGCATTCATAAGGTATATATGATTTATATTCCTTCCTTCATGAATCATGACACACACAAGTGTTTGAAAGAACATAAGTCCTTTTACGCGGAGGCTTGTGCATGACAAAAGAAACCACATGCAACAGAAAGTTGAGAACCATATATTCACCGAATGTCAATAATGGCAAAAGAAACCACATGCAACAACCTAAGTAAAAGAGAGAACAATCAAAAGAGGAATTAATAGATTAGAAAGAAAATGTGCATATATGCAAACAAGATAGTACATTATATAAGTAAAAGCCATACAAGATTATGAATGAAGTGGTTGATTAAGTAGTACGAAGAATAATTGATTTAGATACAAAGATGAACTCTAGTATATAGGTTTCTTTCAGGCATAGAAAAAGCATTTTAGAATCTCAAAATTGAAGTTGATCGATAATACAAAAGAAGTGAAAGATTTAGAGAGAGAGGTAGAGAGCAAGAAGTACAATCTTTAACATCAAATACCAAAAAGGTAAATTCATGCACAGAGTGTTTCAAGGGTTGAGCAATAAACAAAATGAGACGATATCACAAAGTGAAGAGGGGCTCAAATGACAAACCAAATTTTCTGCTCCCTCTCCCTGTACCCCTCCCTGCTCCCTCTCCATCTCAGCCGTTCAAACCGAAACCAAAAGGGAGATGAAGGGTTGATGGGTGTGGTGTAGGGTTTAGGGAACGGGGTGGGGAGCAGAAGAGTTGAACTGCTCAAATGATAGAGCAATACATAAAATGAGAAAAATAGAAAACTTATATTCTTACTTTTCTCCCAACATTATATGTCTTCACTAATTTCAAGTGGGAGATGTAGCTAGAGCTTCTCTCATTGAGTATCGGTGTCCACTAAATAATAGTTTAGCTAATTGAAAAAATGTACCATCGATTAGTTTAAGTCTAAGATCGATTAAATCAAATGCACTCTTTAACCTAAAATATTCAAATCACACCAAATATTACCACGTTTTACATATGTTGCAAATATTATCTTAGATCTCTCATTTACGAATAAACTCGACCATTTAAAAAGATGTATGAACTTATAAAATTATGTATCTATTGCATAAAGAATATATAAAATATGTTTATTTGATTTAGAATACTTTAAAAATAAAATTAGACAAAATTAAACTCATTACCATAAGTTCATGGTTATCTATAATATACTTAAAATTTGGGGTTTTAGAGTCTTAACATTGAAGTTGGGAGTTGAAAGAAGATGGAATAACGAGAGAAAAAGTGTAACTTTAGTATCTAATGCCAAGAAGATTGGAGAGCTCTATATGTAAAGTGTTTCACACATTGCGTAGGGAGTCGTTATTAAAAGATAAAACGATTGATGCTCAATTTGCATATCAGAATATTACAAGAGGAATTGAAAGTCATCTTATTCAATCATATGGAGCGTTTTGAGAATCTTAACATTGAAGTAGAGAGCTCGTAGAAGATGGAAGAGCTAGATGTAAAGTCTTTGGTATCTGATGCCAAAAAAAATCTAGGAGCTTCATGTAGAAATTGCTTTACCTGTTTAGTCAAAAAACAAAAGTAAGTCGACATCATAAGATGAGAAAAGGCTCAATTAGCATATCAAGACATTACAAGAGAAATTGGAAGTCATATTAACCAAGAATAAAGAGCTTTTATGCAAAAAAAATAAGTATTTGAGAATCTCAAAATTGAAGTAGAGAGTTCAGAGAAGATAGAAGAGTTAGGGCAAGAGAAAAAAAAAGTCTTTGTAATTTGATGAGAAGAAGTTTAAGAAGCTTGGTGTATAAAGTGTTTCACATATTAATGCAGAAATAAAGAGAGTTGATGTCATAAGATGAGCTGAAACTTAATTTTCATATCAAATTATTAATACAAAAGAAATTACTCGATAATTTACTAGTATAATTTTATAACTATCAGAGAATACATCTATTTAGAATATTTAGGTACGCAACCTAGTAACAATAAGAAAAATAATTTTTACAAATAGTATATTTAGAATAATCTAACTTTATTTAAGTGAAGTAGGTTTGATATCGAAATTACCGTTCAGTTGGAGCTCGGCGGATACGTGGATTGAACTTGCCAACAAACATATATATGATCGAAATGGAATTTGTATGGGGGCCACATCAGCTACTCGGGCCTTATCAGCCACATCATTAGCTTTTTAGTTGATCTTGTGCGCTCGGTCCATGGCCCTTCCATGCATCAACTGTTGGCTGTTGATCTCAATTGCCTGATTCAGTGTGTGATGTGGACCAAAAGAGACGTCCATGATGTCTTTTGGCTTGTCCAACTCCAACGCTTCGGACCACAGCTCAGAGACGCTCCCTTGGCACCAGCAAACTTAGCTCGGCGAGATAGCAGATGCGCTCCACTGCCTTGGATTCGAATCAGGTTCGTCAAAGTCAGCGCTCTTTCCTCCATTACTCTCCCGATGCAGCTGTTCAGAGTAGGGTTCGGAATTTTTGGAAGCTCCCGATCTGCCCACGTGGGACTGTAGTCATAGTGTTTCGTTTCCTAGATACTGCGCCAAATGTCTAGCATCAATTTATACCATTAATTCAATGGAATCGCCAATCATACATCTTTCAAGAGTCCGATTAAAGAACAAGATCTGCATCTAAAAAATGTGTCAACGGGAAAAAGAACCTAGGAAGAGAGGCTTGTGAACTTGAGCCTATCATTTAATGATTTGGGTTCCCGTGCGAAATAGGCTTTCCGTGCGAAATGCGAAACAATCTCGGCCGTATGTTTTTTTTTTGTCAACATTTTTTTTTCTCATTTTCGTCCCGTGATCATTCTGGAAAAACCTATATAGAAGGTTCACGAATAAGCACTAGATGTTCATTTATTTGTACATTCACGTTCACAAATAAGCACTGAATGTTCAAAGACATGTGTTGGAACATGATCATGTTATATGTGAACTTATACGGCACATACAATGAACATATAGTACTTATATATGAACGTTAATAATTGTCTATTCCAGAACGATCAGAGACAATAAATTAAAATAAAAATAAAAATTGTTGACCGGAAAAAAAAATCGTCATATTTACGGTTATGCCACCGCGTCACTATTCACTATCCCCCCCCCCCTTTTTTTAACAGTACAGTGCCCTTGAATATTACCCCCCAGATAATGAACATTACCGCTCAGAAAATGAACATGTAGTGTCTATTTTTGAACTGGAATGAACGCGACCGCTTCGCATTTCGCACGGTAAGCATATTTCGCACGTGAAACGGACTCATCATTTAATAGGCCCATTAGTTGTCTCTTAATCAATAAAGATTGCACAATTAATTATCCTCTATTTCCCATTCATAATTAATTACTTTCTTTAATTGGAAAAATAACTAATTAAGATAATTGCACAATAATATAATTTCCCTCATCAGTTATCTTTTGGAAAAATAAAAAATTGCGGATCTTACCTTAATTAGATTTAACCTTGAGAAAATAAAATCACGTCCATACTAGAATATCATATTCTTAATTATACAAATTGTATAGTATTGTTGTGATTATAATCTTTAATTAGTTTTGAATGTTAATTTATTATTATATTTTTTCATATTTTGAATAACATTCAATCATATTTGTTCAGTTTTCTTGTAATTAATTATTATTTATTTATACATGTCTTAGTCTTATTTATCACTATTTAATGTTGGAAAAAGATCACGTGAGGATGGGTTAGTAGGGTAGGAATGATGATGAATCAAGGCCATTCGTTCTTTTCCCTCTCCATCTAATCTTGGTCGTTCGTTCGTTTTTTCCTGTTCGTTCGTTTTTCCCTGTTTGCTCGTTCGCTCGCTCGATAAAACAGATTTGAGGCTGCTCGCTGGTTCGTTTTTCCTTGTTCCCTCTCTTCTTCGTGGTAATCTGTTCTTCTTCGTGATAAAACTAATTCTTCGTGGTAATCCGTTCGCTCGTTCTATCGGCCGATCGTTTCCGTCTTGCCGCCGGTGTGCTTTTCTTCTTCGTGTTTGCTGTTTTCGTTTTATTCTCGTCGTTCTTAGTCGACATGGTTACTCCTTCTACTGATTCAGGTACAGATCTGTAATTTGTTGTTGATTTGTTTGTTGTTTAGGTATCTATGTATTTAGGCATTTAGGTATGTGTGTTTCAACAGAATTTCTCTGTTTTTGGGATTTAGGTATGTGCTTGGTTGAATTTTAGGTATGTGCTTGGTTGAAATTAAGATATGTGTATTGCAATTTAATCAGATTCAAAATTCTCTAAATTCAGTGCCTCATGCACTTTCTTACTAGTTCATGCATTTTGTCCATTGGTTCATGCACCTTTATTCTTTATTCCATGCACTTTATTCCAGTCAGTGATGCACATAACCTAATCATTGTTGATTGTGTGACTATTGCATAGAACTAACTACCTCATGCATTTTACTCCATTTGTTCATGCACTTTTATTCATTGGGTCATGCACTTATAAGCTCATGCACTTTACACCATTGGTTCATGCACCTTTATTCATTGGGCCATGCACTTTCTTCTCGTCATTCATGCACTTATAAGCTCATGCTCTATTATTAATTCCACTCTTTCTTTTGTCAGGAGATGAACATCAAATGAAGCATAATATTATATCTGTTTCCCTAAGCATTACCGCTGAATATATTATTTCTGAGTGCAATGATGCATTGAAGCCGTATCTTGGGCAGCTTTTTCCGACTCTTAATGACGCTATCGTTTTTTATGAAGCTTATGCAGCGGCATGTGGTTTTACTGTTCGTGTTTGTTCTACCAAGAAAAACAAGGATGTACCGCCGACTGTTATTTGGAAGCACCTTTGTTGTAACAGAGAAGGATACAAAGTTGTATCTCCATATTCTGAGTTCAACCAGGCTGTCCCGACAGATGGAGATATTGTGAAAAGGAGGAGAATATCTAATAGATGTGGTTGTGAAGCTAAGTGTTGGCTCAAGTATGAAGGTAATGATGGCTATAGTGTTACAAAATTAGAGTATGGTCATACACATGCTATGTTGGAGTTGTCTCATATGGTTTTCTCAAAAGGGAACATGCAAGTGACTCCATTTCATCAAGAAATTATGATGAACTGTATTAAATCCAATATTGGTGTCACTAAGAGTTACAAAGTGTACAAGAATCTAGTGGGTTCATATGCTAATGTAGGCACCACTGTTGTTGACTTTAAAAACTTTATGAGGGGTTTGAACTCATACATGGAAGGCAGTGACGCTCAAATGGTCATCAATGACTTTTTGAAGAAGAAAGAATGTTGTAATGCATATTACTTTGATTATGACGTAAACAAGGAGGGCCAGCTATGCCGTTTGTTTTGGTGTGATCCTATCAATCGGAAGAGTTTCTCTTATTTCGGTGATGTAGTGTCGGCTGATGCTACATACCAATTGATTAGGTAATTTTATTTTCATGCATTTACTTATGTAATCTGATTTATGTATTTCAAATGGTTTTCCCATGTACCTTGAGTAACTCATGCACTTATAATGAGTAACTCATGCACCTATACTCATCAACTCATGCAGTTATAATGAGTAATGCATGCACTTATAATGAGTAACTCATGCACCTATACCTAGTAACTCATGCACCTTTAATGAATCACTCATGCACTAACATGCTCAAACTCTTGCACCCCATATTGCAGATATAATATGGTGTTCATACCATTTACTGGAGTGGACAATCATAAGAGGTCTATTACATTTGCTGCTGCTTTGCTTTTGCATGAAGACATTGAGTCTTATGTGTGGTTATTTGAGAATTTCAAGAAGGCAATGGGCCATGAACCTCATGTCATTATAACTGATCAAGCTGCATTTGTCAAGGCTGCTGTTGAACGAGTGTTTACTCATTCTGTCCACCGGTTGTGCATGTGGCATATAATGATGAAGGTTGCTAACAAGGTTAAGTTCCCTCCAAATACAAATCCTTCTATCATTGATTCGTTCTAAAAGAAGTTCAAGAAGATTGTTTGGAGTGATGAACTCACTCCAATTGAGTTTGAAAATGAGTGGTTCTCGGTTCTTGAAGAATTTGGTTTCCAAGGGCATGAGTGACTATGAGTAATGTTTGAACTACGGCGTTATTGGATCCCTGCATTTTTTCATGATGTGAGAATGTCGTCCCTACTGAGGACGACATCAAGGTCTGAGAGTCAAAACAGTTTTTTTGGAAATTTTATAGGGTCTCAATCAAGCCTAGTGGTGTTCATGATGCAGTATAGCAGTGCAATTGAATCACAACGGCATAATCAGAAGAAGTGTGATATGGATTCCGCTACCTGCACTCCACGGATGAAGACGCCTTACCAGTTTGAAAAGAACCTAGCAACTATTTACACTATTAACGCATTTTATGATGTCCAGGAGGCATTTGTTAGTGGTACGTATCATTGCAGCCTTGATGAACTGAAAAAAGATGCTGATATCCATCACTTTAGGGTTGAAGACGAATTTGGTAGAATCTGTGTTGTTCAGAAAGTGGTTGCAAGTAATGAGTATCATTGTTCTTGTAATAATTTCCTCACTCTGGGCTTTCCTTGCCGACATATTTTCTTTGCTTTAAAGAATACTCATGCAACTGTCTTGCCTCCTACCCTCATCAACACTCGCTGGACGAAGCAAGCGATTCTACAACCAATTTTTGAAGTGGATGGTGCAATGTATGATGCGAGTGTTCAAATTGATGAAAAGAAGAGGTTGTTGGCTGAAGTGATGACAGAAATGTACTCTTATGTCAACATTGTTGGTGATGACATGGACAAATTGAAAGACTTTTTAGCTATTTTAAAGGAACAAAAGGCTGCACTCACAAGGTCACAAGTAGTTGATCCTTCTGCCTCAACATCAGCTAGCAACTATAAGTTTGAGAAATTTGTAGGCCCGTTACCGGATCAAGTGAATGTCCATCCTCCCGAAATGGAAAAGAACAAGTTCAGGAAGATGCGCATTAGAAGTGGCCAAGAGGTTGGAATGGAAAATTCCAAGAAGAAGACAATATTATGTACTCTTCTTTGTAAAAGGTCGAGACACAACATCACGACTTGTCCTCAATATGTTAATTAGGTGTTTCAAATTTTATATATATTCAAATATTAAGAAATGCACTTATATATACTCAACCATGCACCAAAATACAGTGACTCATGCACTTTTCACAAATTCACGACTTGTCCTCAATATGTTAATTAGGTGTTTCAAATTTTATATGTATTCAGATATTAAGAAATGCACTTATATATACTCACTCATGCACCAAAATACAGTGACTCATGCACTTTTCACAAATTCACGACTTGTCCTCAATATGTTAATTAGGTGTTTCAAAATTTATATGTATTCACATATTAATAACTCATGCACTTTTATATATTTTCTCATGCACCAACAAAACAATGACTCATGCACTTTCCACACACTACCCATGCACCAATACAAAATCACTAATTCGGTTCCATGTTCCAACACATATTAACTCATGCACTTTTTACAAATCAACTCATGCACCAACACATAATAACTCATGCACTTTTCACATACTACCCATGCACCAATATAAAATCACTAATTCTGTTCCAACACATAATAACTCAAGCACTTTCCACAAAATCACTAATTCTGTTCCATGTTCCAACAAATAATAACTCATGCACTTTTGCATATTAACTCATGCACCAAAAAACAATGACTCATGCACTTTGTTTCAACGCTTGAATGAGCATTGATCTTTCAATGAGAAACATTCAAACAAACAAATACCTATTGTTTCTTTCCAGAAAAACTCATATACTTACAAATAACTACTGTTTCAAACCAAATTCCTACAACCATTACCTAAACTGTTCACTAGATTAGCCAAATTACATTGAAACATTATTTTTCCCACGCCCACGCCCACGACCACGTACAGCTGCTACATTTCCAGCTTTCTTCTCTTGAATAATTTGTTCAACTCTAGCCTTCCTTTCATTAAACTCGTTGGTTAGAAGGGCATAACAATACTTGATCCTAAGCTTTGCCAACTGGCGTTTGTCTCCCGTATTCAGTTTAGAATTCCAGCTTGACAGTCCATTGCCCATATATGTCTCCATGTGTCTTAGTAGAAAGACCCCACAGTCAACTTTGTTTTTTCCATCCCTCCATTTCATTTGCAGCCTTTCACATGGGACATTTGCAATGTCTTCAATTGCTTTAGCTTTGGCTTCCATATCATTATTCATGAAAAAACTGACCATCATATGTCTCTGTACAAATAAAGCGGTTAAATTCTATCACATTTCTGTATATGAAAATTTTTAATTGTTATAAAATCATTATACTCAATGTCTACTCACCAGAGTAGATGGTAGTTTTCCATACTTGTCATCACCCCCACTTGATGAGTTGTCTATGATATGGAAACTTGGGTTCTTGACATTTATTGCAATCAAATAGTAATGCCCATGGTTAAGAATTGGGCAAAAGAACTGTACAAGTAAAAGAAAAACAGATTGTAAGTTACCCAGCATAAATCCATTTCCAAAACCACCATGCAGGATCTCCTGATCCTCCCTATCCTTCAACATTCTGGTGGTCCAGTTCCTGATTATCGGGAATTTTCTTTGTACATTAAGACCTTTCCACTTCAGTCTGTCCACGTAAATCAACTGGAAAACATAATTCAAAAAGAAATTAGTCATAGAATAGTTGTAAAGCAAACACATATATTACTAGATAATATTTGACTCATGCACTCAGTGGCCCTTACTAATGCACTCATATTCACTAACTCATGCACACAGATATATTCATGCATCTAGAAACAAATTTACTTATGCACTCATTAGCTTATGCACATATAAATACTTACTCATGCACCAATCCATTTTCAGTCATGCACCTGTACAAATAGGCTCATGCATCTACACACCACTAACTCTAGCACCTACATACACAGACCAAGGCACATAGACATATAGTTACTCATGCACCATCACAAACTAAGTCATGCACCTAGAAACACTTACTCATGCACTCATATTCTCTGACTCATGCACACAGATATATTCTATCATGCATCTAGAAGCAAATTCACTTATGCACCAACGTGTATAAGCTTATGCACCTATATATCCTGTCTCATGCACCAATTCATTTTCAGTCATGCACATATACAAATAGGCTCATGCATATACACACTCTTAACCCTTGCACCTACACACATAATTACTCATGCACTATTACACACTAAGTGATGCACCAACACTCTTTTCAGTCATGCATCTACACACATTAACTCATGCAGTTATCAAAACACCAAAATGAGAATATTTACCTGTAGTAAAAGCAAGCTCCCATTGAAAGTCTTTTGTTGTTTATTTTCCCATGCAACAGAGCAATTGATAAGTGCCTTGTAAAGAAAAGAGCTCCAATTGAAGTTCCTTATTTCATCAACAATTTCCAGCAATTGAAGAATCTTCACGTTTATTTTCCCACTGGAATAAGATTCAACAATTGTGTTGACAAACAGTAGGATGAAATATCTCTTAAACCATGGCCCTCCATCATACTGTTTCATTTTCTTCAAGATGTCGGTGGCCGTCAAATTCCTGATATCCTTCCCTTCAAAATCATCTTTCAGTCTCCGCAGAACCTCCTCATTTGTGAGTGATTTAGGTAAGTCAATCTCAACATCTCCCTTTGGAATGCCAAGATAATCATAGCCAGTAGTATCCGTAACGGGTATCTTCCTCCCATCAGTAAGTTTTATTGTAGAATTGAGAGGGTGAAATATGCTGCAGACATAATGGCCTAGCCTCATAGGCATGTCTTTTATATCCCAGTGGACCACACTTTCAAAGCCAATTTCCATTAGAGCATTTCTCTGGTTGGGTGTGAAATCAGATTGGGAAAGCACGTAGGTGGAAATAATAGAGGGGGATGTTCTACACACCAGCATTGTGTAGTCCTTCCTCGGTTCTAGAATTCCGCTTTTGTTCCCTAGCTTTGGGATCTTGGATTCTAAAACAAACACATTCTCCACCTTCTCTTTATCGCCCTTCACCTGTTTCTTTGTTTTCTTTGTCTTCTTCTCCTCATCAATCTCCATCCTGGCCTTCCCTTTTCTGTCTGCAGCAGCCTTTTTACCAGCAGACTTCCTTTCTTCTGCAGCTTTCCTCTCTATTTTCAAAAGCATCTCAGCAATAGGTACATCCTCACTATCACTGTGATCTTCATCCAAGACCCTTGGCCTTTTTGATTTTTGAGGGCCTTTTTCCTGGCTCTTTCTTCTCTTCCATGTGTTCAAAATTCAAAGGCATTAGATATTGATTAACAAATCCATGGTGATTAAAATTTAAAGAGATATGATGAGCATTAGCTTACCAGCCAGAGGAGAGGGAGGGGTGCATCATGCATTGTCGCTGGTTGCACATTTTGTTCTTCACTCTCTGTTAATTCATGGTGCACAAGAATTTGTTCATGCACACATTTTTAAACACAAGAACAAGCACTTATTCATGCACCTTTGCAAACATACTTATGCATGAGTGCTTGTTTATTGGTGCATAAGTGTGTTTGTAAAGCTGCATATATAAGTGCTTTTGCTTGTGACTATACTGTTAAAGTGCATGAGTGGTTGTTTATTGATGCACAAACATACTCATGCACCAACAAGTAATTACTCATGCAATATCAGATATTAAGTCATGCACTAACATACCAACTCATGCACCAACAAGAAATTACAAAGAAATAACTCATGCACCAATAAGAAATAACTCATGCACTTTCAGTTATTAATTACTCATGCATTTGTATTTCTACTTGACTCATGCATTTATATTTCTATTTGACTTACCAGTGTCTATATATTTTTGTGATCTTGTTACTCTTTTTGTTATTGATTGTGATGGCGAAGTTGTATTTGTAGTAACTGGATCTAGTTGTTTTGTTTTAGCTTGAGATCTGGATTTTCTTTGAGTTTTGCTTAGTGATGTAAGCTGGACTGGTGTTTGACTAATGATTAATGTACCATATCTTAACTCCTTCACTATATGGGGTGGATTTTTGTCATCACCATGCTTGCTTTTTCCTACATATTATACACATATATCATTCATAATGGACAATATTATTCACATAACCACATGTTAGGCTGATGCATCTACACACTCTTAACTCAAGCACCTACATACAAAGGCAAAGGCACATACACATATAGTTACTCATACACCATCACAAACTAAGTCATGCACCTAGAAACACTTACTCATGCACTCATATTCTCTGACTCATGCACACAGATATATTCATTCATGCATCAAGAAACAAATTTACTTATGCACCAACGTTCATTAGCTTATGCACCTATAAACACTGTCTCATGCACCAATCCATTTTCAGTCATGCATCTATACAAATAGGCTCATGCATCTACACACTCTTAACTCTTGCATCTACACACATAGTTACTCATGCACCAACACACACTAAGTCATGCACATAGAAACACTTACTCATGCACTCATATTCTCTGACTCATGCACACATATATATTCATGCATCTAGATTCAAATTTACTTATGCACAACATTCATTAGCTGATGCACCTATAAACACTTACTCATGCATCAATTCATTTTCAGTCATGCACCTATATAAATACGCTCATGAACTCTTGTATCTACACACATAGTTACTCATACACCATCACACACTAAGTCATGCACCAACACTCTTCAGTCATGCATCTACACATACATGTTAGAGCAAAAGCAGCGAGTCATGCACTTTTTAATGATCTATTATGCACATACTTATATCCCGTCACATATATAGAAGCAAGTTCAAATCAGAGTATGTATTTAGTAAGAAATCTCTACATCTACCTTTTTCGATTATGTATTTAGCGAGAAATCTCTACATCTACCTTTGCATACTGTATAAAATGCATACTGAAATCGCGACGTGATATGTGTCATTTCATACACCTTTACTAGCAATTATTAGCATGATTTGGAGGAGTTTATGAGTAGTTTTGAGGCTAAGTCTGTAATCCGGAAGTTGTGGAGAGAATTGAAGATATCAGGGGTTTTACAGCTTAGATGGAGATGATGAGGATCTGTTGGAGTTTATTGGAGAAGACTACCAACACTTGGTAGTAATAAAGAGCTGAAGAGAATAGTGGGCAGAAATTGACGCCCCGCGCCAGAGCCACCGCGACCCGGCGGTGGCTCTCAGAGAAGGATGCCGCCCCGCGGTGGGAGCTGGCGCCCCGCGGCCATCACGTGAGGCGAAGAGCTTAATTAAATAATTCACGTGATGTTTGGAATTGAAGAGATGGGCCCAGGAGGAAATTAGGCCCAAAAGGAAGATCTCGGCCCAATTGAGAAGCGCTGAAGCGGGAATTGAAGCCACGCGTGAAAGAGATGTCGCGTTGAAGCTGAAGAATTGAAAACGTGTTGAATCAGAGGCGTGATGTCAGCAGCGACGTCAGGGAAGCTGATGATATTAGAGATTTGGGCCGTGCCGAGAAGTGGGCCGACGCTGCATTGGGTTGGGCCGAAGATCAATTGGAATTGGAGATGGCCAGACGAGAGGCTTGCACGAGAATTCGGGATTAAGTTCCGCCGTTCGTTTGTTTTATTTTTGGTTATTATCTTTATTATTATTTCCTTTTATTATTTTTATTACTTTTAGGATTTAGGTTAAATACTCTTTGTTAACCTAGATTTCAGATTTTCAGTTTTTACAGAAGTTTAGTTTTAGTTTTAGTTTTGCCAGTTCGTAGTTTTTCATCCCCTTGGATGAAGAACTAACTTTTCTTTGTTCTGCTAGACGATTGAAGCAGTGCAGTTGATGTGTTTGTGAGATTTCTATTCCTTGTTCTTATTCTTATGTATGTTGGTTTGATTCTCTTGGATGTATTGATTATTGATTTATCGTTATTCTTCATAGTCTGGCCAGCTAGGTTGAATACTATTTATCAATTGCTAGGATTTGCATATAGGGGTTCCGAGTGCATATCTAGTGGCAAACACAATTGTGCGTATAGGGGTTCCGAGCGTACAATTGTGAGTGAGAATCAGTTGCATGTTAAGTAGGGGAGTGAGTACTTGTACGTCTTTCTACTTGTATGTATCTTATATCCTTGTGTGCATTGCTATTGCTTTGTTGGTGGTAAAGTACCCCGGTCTGGTACCGCGTGACAGGCGTGACTGGTGGTATTTTGTCATTGGCATAGTAATAAGTCTATCGACAACTGTGAGAATCGGTAGTGCTTAAGATCAGGGTGGGAACAACTATAAGGATAATTAAAGAACTTGGATTGAATTGATTTCCGTGATCGAACTCTATCTCTGTACTGTGGATTTCGCTCTAGTAGAACTACTTTCCCTCATTATATTTTCTCAACTCAACTCAACTTGTTTGCTTTGTTTGCTTTGCTTCCTCTTGATAACTAAACCCCCCCGTTCGGGTCACTTGTCATTCACACTTTCACACTGCATCGATCTTCCCTGTGGGTTCGACCCTTACTTGTCTGCTATACTTCTATTTAGTAGGTCTGTTAGGAAATTTTACTTTGATTGAGGCTAATCAACGACAATTGCTTGCGCATTTCTAGCCCCGTCAAATTTGGCGCCGTTGCCGGGGAAGATTTCTGTTTTGTTGTGTGTTTTTGTGATTGACTGCGGTGTGGATCTATCTTACGGTCCGCACCTTTTCTACTGATTCGCTATTTGTTGAAGTTGATACAGAAACATGTACGAATGGCTCAGACACTCCGACAGCTGACTGCGCCAGATTTGATACAGCAGCCATTGACTGTAATTATTCCACCCCTTGCTGATGGTGTGACATTTGAACTCAGAACAGGAGTGATACAGTTGCTCCCGAGATATTATGGACGAAGTGGAGAAAAGCCCATTCTTCATTTGAGTAAATTCCACAACGTCATTATGAGCATCAAACCAGCAGATGTCACTGAGGATCAGATTAAAATGAGAGCCTTCGGGTTCACTCTTAAAGACGATGCTGAGGATTGGTACTATCATCTGCCTGGCGGAAGCATAGATTCCTGGGCTGAGCTACTTAAGGCTTTCCTCACACAATATTTCCCAACCAGGATGGTGAACGCTTTGAAAAGGGAAATTGCCAGTATTGAACAAGGAGAGGAGGAGATCCTTTATGAATATTGTGAGCGGTTCAAACGACTTTGCTCTAGTTGCCCGTTCCATGGTTTTGACAAGAAAGCTCTAGTACTCTATGTTTACAATGGACTGCTGGATGATGAAAGAAGAATCATAGATGCTACTTGTGGTGGTAGTATCTTGAATATGACCCCTGATGCAGCCATGACTAGACTTCATGATATGGCTGAGAGCACAAGAGATTTTGATGAAGCCCCAAGGACCAGAGGAGTTAATGCTGTCAACTCCAATGATTCACATTTATTGCAAGAAATCGCTTCATTGAAAGACATTATTGCGAAGACGGGTAGACAAGAAGCACCTCAACCCCACTTTGATGAGCTACCAGTAGCTCCCCATACCAGTAACTCCGCTACCACTGAGGATATGCTCAGGACTCTGACTCAGCATTTCACCACGCATGTACAGGCCACTGAGTCAAGTATTAAGAACATGGAGAGGCAGATTGGTCAGCTTGCTGATGTTGTGACCAAGATTGACCAGAGGACATCTAACTCCATGCCCTCTCAGACTACTGTGAACCCAAGAGAGAATGTAAGTGTTATTTCTCTCAGAAGTGGCATGGAATTGCAAGTCGCTCCTACTGCTGAAAAGGACGACAGAGCTAAAATTGAAGATGGGCAAGTTCCACCGCCCCGCGGCGACACCCACCGCGACCTGGCTGAAGCTCTTAGTTTTCCTGAGTTAACACCACCGCCCCGCGGCCAAGAACACCGCCTCGCGGTGAGACCACCGCCCCGCGGTGAATGCCCAGATCTGGATTTTGATCATGACGAAGGAGAGGACCCCTTTGTTCGTCCATTTTTTCCTCATCTTGGTTCTGAAAAGCCCCCTGCCCCCTTTTCGGAGGCACTAAAGGAGAGGATGATAATCGACGACAATGATCTCTTCGACACCTCCAGTAGCTGCAAGGAAACCACCCCTTTGGCCCATTTAGCAAATAGCACCCCAGGCTATGCAGAACTTTTAAAGGCGCTGGGTAAGATCAAAAAGAAACCAAAGGGGAAGCACAAGAAGGAGGCCTTGATACATATGATGGATTCTTATATACTGGATACGGGGCAGGATAAACATGTAGCCCCTGAGATGCTGGGTAGACAGTTTCTAAAAATGGCAAGTACGTTCATAGATATGCACAATAGTCCATCTACCATGAAGTACAAGAGCATGGGGGCAATGCTCAACATGGAGCACCCAAAGAGGCATCCCCCGGATATAGATCCCAGGTGTTCAGTTGCTATAAGCAACCCAAGTTGAGAAGATGAGTAGGATGTCAAGCCATGACAATAACTAAGACGCTGTCCGGGAGGCAACCCGAGGTATGTTTTTCTCTATTTGATTTTCATTATTTGTTTTTGCATTTTTCTTTAGTGTGTTTTTGCTTTGTTTTTGTTTTCTTTGTTTCCGACTAACCTGCAGGGAGGAGACCTATGCCTATTGAAGAAGGTGTTTCCACACCAATGTAAGTCTCTCCTGTCCCTGCACTAAGTCGCTCCCCGAAAAAACCTTAAACGGGGAGGAAAAAAAAAAGTTTTACCGAGCTGTCCAGAGTCACCACGAAGAGGTGCGCATCATGTTGCTAATGGAGGAACACTTTCACCACACATTATTTGGCAACGATGATGGCCCTACATTCGACAGCTGAGGAGGACGAACGCTAGAGCCCCTACCATGATGATATCTGGGCTCTACCATGTGTTCCTAGAAGGCCGTGCAACCCCGACATTTGTGCTACACCACTATTCACCAAAGTGGTTCCATTATGGTTGCACGGTAGGAGAAGATTATAGAGTTGATGAAGACACCCGCCCAACACCAGAGACCTGGGCATTTATTGAGAAGACCGCCAGCAACAAAGGAAGTGTCCAAGCAGCTTGGCGACGTTTGTGAGTAATTTTTTTTGCTTCTCCCTGTGCTTCTATTCTTTTTTCTTTCATTACATTGAGGACAATGCAATGTTTAAGCATGGGGGAGAGTTCTATACTTGCTACGTCGTTGAGGAGAAAAATGAATAAAGCCAAAAATTGAAAAAAGGCATACATTAAAAATCCTAGGATAGGTCGAAAACCCGAAAGGGTGGCCTAGGTAATAAGCAGGTGGATTGGACCAGCATTAGGCTGGGGTAATATGTGGTCAAGAGTGATGTGAGCTTATGTGAGTACATCTATTGGAAAATGAAATGAGTGGCTTGGTGAAAACCCGAAAGGGCGCCTTGGCAAAATGAGCGAAAAAGAAGAAGAGTGATTCTAGGATTTCTCATTATTCTTGGCGAGGCATCATAATAAGAGGAGTCAAAGAAGGATTGTCGGGTAGGTCACTCTGGGAGGCATAAGAAGATAGATGAGAGATAGGATTAGATTTTGATTCACTCTATGGTGTTTGGGATAAGCTTAGGGGAAGTACTCTGCTTTCCTTGTAGCTTTGGTATGTGGTGTTGATTGTATTGTGTTGTTGTGCTGTGCATATTGTTTTGGTACTCTGGAGCCGATTGTTGAGATGTTGTAATGGCTAGTGTCATATTTTCTTGTACTTCCTGAGGCCTTGGTGTTTGATTGAGAGAGTAGGTTTATCTTTAGCTTACTCGAGGACGAGCAAGGTTTAAGCATGGGGGAATTTGATAGGTGTCATTTCATACACCTTTACTAGCAATTATTAGCATGATTTGGAGGAGTTTATGAGTAGTTTTGAGGCTAAGTCTGTAATCCAGAAGTTGTGGAGAGAATTGAAGATATCAGGGGTTTTACAGCTTAGATGGAGATGATGAGGATCTGTTGGAGTTTATTGGAGAAGACTACCAACACTTGGTAGTAATAAAGAGCTGAAGAGAAGAGTGGGCAGAAATTGACGCCCCACGCCAGAGCCACCGCGACTCGGCGGTGGGTCTCAGAGAAGGATGCCGCCCCGCGGTGGGAGTTGGCGCCCTGCGGCCATCACGTGAGGCGAAGAGCTTAATTAAATAATTCACGTGATGTTTGGAATTGAAGAGATGGGCCTAGGAGGAAATTAGGCCCAAAAGGAAGATCTCGGCCCAATTGAGAAGCGCTGAAGCGGGAATTGAAGCCACGCGTGAAAGAGATGCCGCGTTGAAGCCGAAGAATTGAAAGCGTGTTGAATCGGAGGCGTGACGTCAGCAGCGACGTCAGCGAAGCTGATGATATTGGAGATTTGGGCCATGCCGAGAAGTGGGCCGACGCTGCATTGGGTTGGGCCGAAGATCAGCTGGAATTGGAGATGGGCAGACGAGAGGCTTGCACGAGAATTCGGGATTAAGTTCTGCCGTTCGTTTGTTTTATTTTTGGTTATTATCTTTATTATTATTTCCTTTTATTATTTTTATTACTTTTAGGATTTAGGTTAAATACTCTTTGTTAACCTAGATTTCAAATTTTCAGTTTTTACAGAAGTTTAGTTTTAGTTTTGCCAGTTCGTAGTTTTTCATCCCCTTGGATGGAGAACTAACTTTTCTTTGTTCTGCTAGATGATTGAAGCAGTGCAGTTGATGTGTTTGTGAGATTTATATTCCTTGTTCTTATTCTTATGTATGTTGGTTTGATTCTCTTGGATGTATTGATTATTGATTTATCATTATTCTTCATAGTCTGGCCAGCTAGGTTGAATACTATTTATCAATTGCTAGGATTTGCATATAGGGGTTCCGAGTGCATATCTAGTGGCAAACACAATTGTGCGTATAGGGGTTCCGAGCGTACAATTGTGAGTGAGAATCAGTTGCATGTTAAGTAGGGGAGTGAGTACTTGTACGTCTTTCTACTTGCATGTATCCTATATCCTTGTGTGCATTGCTATTGCTTTGTTGGTGGTAAAGTACCCTGGTCTGGTACCGCGTGACAGGCGTGACTGGTGGTATTTTGTCATTGGCATAGTAATAAGTCTATCAACAACTGTGAGAATCGGTAGTGCTTAAGATCAGGGTGGGAACAACTATAAGGATAATTAAAGAACTTGGATTGAATAGATTTCCTTGATCGAACTCTATCTCTGTACTGTGGATTTTGCTCTAGTAGAACTACTTTCCCTCATTATATTTTCTCAACTCAACTCAACTCAACTTGTTTGCTTTGGTTTGCTTTGCTTCCTCTTGATAACTAAACCCCCCCGTTCGTGTCACTTGTCATTCACACTTTCACACTGCATCGATCTTCCCTGTGGGTTCGACCCTTACTTGTCTGCTATACTTCTGTTTAGTAGATCTGTTAGGAAATTTTACTTTGATTGAGGCTAATCAACGATAATTGCTTGCACATTTCTAGCCCCGTCACGATGATTCATCAACTGAACAACTGAAAATATACCTTGTGTTCCACTGGCAATCTTTGACCTCATTTTGTTGTTATTTGTTGTTGATTCTTCTTCTTTCTGTGTTTGATGTTGTTGCCGAAATCGCGACGATTCTTCTTCTTTCGTTGGTAATCGCCTTTTCTAGGGTTTAGGATTTCGAATCGCTGAAAATCGCCTCGAAAATGCTTGAGTGTGTAGAGGAAGTTCGATTTGAGAAATTGAAAGAGAGAATCGAGAAGAGAGCGAACGGTTTGTGGTTTGATTTGAGGAATTGAAGGAGAGAATCGAAAAGGAAGAGAGCGAACGGTTTTTTTGGGAGCCCGCTATTTTTCAATCCCAAAACCTTGATATTGCACGCGCGGTCCCACCTAGCTTCTGGCCTTTGGATGAACTCCATTCTACGGATGGAGTCCATCCTTATTCCTTCTCTAAGAGGCCTTTCTCACCGGAATTTCACCCTTTAATGTTAACCAATAGATTTATTGATTTTAACTAGTTTTGGTTGTTAATTGTTTTTGCTTCATATTCTAAATAACATACAACCGTAATTATTCAGTTCTATTGTAATTAAAATTATAAATTAATTCTATTTTTATTTATTTATTTATTATTATTAGAATAGTTAGAAAAAATATACCTTTTTACTGTCCTTATATATCAAAATATGCACAATTAATAATCTATCTAAGAAGAAAAGTTGACATATTCTCCATTAAATTCTATCTACTAAATGTATCTTCTTTTACACAATTTCCTCTATTTTATTTAAAAAAGTTAACATTTTTTTCAATAAATGTATTAAATATTAAGAAAATTTTAAAATCCCATAAATTAAAAATCAAATGATTAAACAAATGTAAAATCAATAAATTGTTATTTTTTATATTCATATATAATATCTTTTATAAAATAATCTAAAGATAAATAAATGAAATAATTTAGAATAATTGAAAATTTAGAATTTTTCATAATTTAATTTTTAGGATTTTGTTCATAATTTAATTTTTAGGATTGTGGTAATGTAAATTTAGTGTTTGATTAAAAGGTGCCCAAAATTTATATCAGAATTCGTAAATAAGAACATACAAATATAAACATAAATATATAAGCAATTTCAATTTATAATAAGGTGTTATAATTTTATTGTATATATACCTAAATATATTTTTTACATGTTAGATATCATAATTTGCACATATTTCTTGTTTTTTTTGTTAATGTCTTAAATTAATGTCAGCAACTCCTTCATAATTAACTATTTTACAAAATTTTGTATATATATTACATATATATCAGTTGAGAATGTATATAAATAATTCATAACAATATAATAATAGTACATATATTGATTCTTTAAAATAACTTTTGAATAATACTTGAAATAATACCTAAATATAATTTTTTTTACTAACTTATATATAGTAATTAAATATGAGATAAAATATACATTTTTTTAATGTGATAATGTATTGACTATACATATTTTTATACAAGTATACCAATATATCTAAAAGATCAACCAAACTAATCATATATATAAATAAGAATTAAAAGTTGAATAAAATATTTTAAATGCATGATAAAAGTACATTGATTCTCTAAATAATACTTAAAATAACATATAAATACTTGATGTTTAAGCAACTTCTATATAATGATTTGATATGAGATAGAATTATACAACTTTTGTTATAAAGTTCAGAAAGTGATTTTATTTCAATTCACTTAACATTAATAAACATAGTAATTAGGAAAATATAATAGAATACCTCATATATATATATATATATTATTTGACTATTTAAAAACTGATCGTAAATTACGATAAACCTAATTGTATAAAAAAATATCTGAAATTATAAATGTCATAGACCCGTACTACAACCCGCATGTAGCTAGTTTTTCTTAATAGATAAGAAATATGCTAAAACCAATCTTATTAATTATAGTCTACAGTTGTACCTTCCTTCCCTCTATCATCAGCCCATCACTGCGTAAGCACTCATTCACCGCCATCGCTTCCCAGTGTTGCTTATAGACATTTTCTATGTCGAACTTTTTTTATACTAGGGGAGACCCGCACGCGGGGACACAACCTAATCGTAATATTGGCTCTCAAATTTATATGCTCAGACTAAAAAAGGAAAAATATATCTTGAATATGAAATATGTACCAAGAGTTAGATATAGATCATACTAATTAGGATGAAGAATAGAGGATTACTATATCCTTGGATGTAATTGGATCCCCTGCTGGCTAAAAGTTGAACGCGCGCTCAAACCATACTTATTAGTGGATTTCTAGATCAAAGTCCAAAATCATATTTGTCAACTTTTATTGACCGTAAGTACTCATAACTATTTATTTTGGTGTCTAAATGCCAAAGATAATGACACCATCAAGTCGACATCCCCATAATGTGAATTAAGAGTAGTGCTACCGGTCCTTTGAGGTAAGCAAAATAAATAAATTATGATTCCATGTGGAGACTGAGAACAGTATGCATCATTCATAAGACCATGACAAGTATTAACTTCAAAGCTTGGTACACTTATGTACATACACATTAGTCAAGGTTGATAAGACCATTTCCATCCTCCACCTTCAGTATGATTTGGTGCTCCTCGAAACAAGACATAGACTGAAGAGAGACGAAGTGGAGTGACTCCAGCTAGCAAAACAACAAGAACATATAAGCACGTCAGAAAGTCAGGTGGACATGTTAGCAAGGAAAATAAGAACACATTTATAGCACATGGATATGTTGATCCCTCATATAGTCACAAAGTTATAGCATATATATATGTTGTTTGTTCATATAGAAAAATCTTATTTCATGAGTATGATCATACTCATGAAATAGTGATCATGATCACTATGCATAGAAAAATAACATTAAAGCAAGGGTATATCATGAAATAACAAACTTCAGAGTTGGACATTCTAGTCGCCTCAATTGATCACCGTGGTAAATAACGCACCATAAATCCTAGATGATACATAAAAAACATAGATTAGAAGGAGAGAATGAGATATTTAGGTTACCTCTTTAGTTCGTATAGAAAACTTTCTTCAATTATCATTTGTTGATTTCTCTCTTCTTCTATCAAAAGAACTGTCAAGAGACTCAAAGAGAAGAGAGAATAAACGAGAGGATCTAAAGTGTTTTTTACTGTGCCCTAGGCGGCTATTTATACCCTCTAATTAATATTTAATATTACATATAAAACTTGTAATATATATCTCATATCCCCCCCTCAAGCTGGACTTGATGGTGTTACAACAAGACCAAGCTTGGATGCCATGAACTTGTGTTGCACTTCTCCCAGAGGTTTAGTCATAAGGTCAACCAACTGCAGTTGAGACTTGACATGGATTGTCTTCAAGAATCCTTCAGTCACCTTGTCCCGAACATAATGACAGTCAATGCTCAAGTGCTTGGTTCTTTCATGGAAGACTGGGTTAGCAGCTATGTGTTGGGCAGCCTTGTTGTCACAGTACAAAGGAATAGGCAGGGGCAAGTGAATATGTAAATCTCTGAGTAATCCATGCAGCCACACCACTTCACTAGCAGTATAGGACATGCTTCTATATTCTGATTCAGCAGAGGATTTGGAACTGTCTTTTGTTTCTTGGTTTTCCAAGACACCAGAGAACTTCCAAGAAAGACACAGTAACCACTTACTGATCTTGCAGAGAACTTGCAGGCAGCCCAGTCTGCATCTGTGTAGCTATGCAGCTCCAAATCACTATATGTTGAATAGAACAGGCCTAAATTCAGAGTTCCTTTAAGATACCTCACCACATGAAGAGCAGCTTGAAGATGTGGTTCTCGTGGGCAACTTAAAAACTGGCTCAAGTGCTGCACAGAGAAGGATATGTCAGGTCTGGTGATATTGAGATAGAGCAACCTACCCACCAACCTTCTATAGATCTCTGGGTCAGGCAATACCCTTCCTTCATCAGTAGACAACCCTAGTCCACGAGGTAGTGGAAACAATGCTGGCTTGCAATCCAACATATTAACATCAGTAAGGATGTCTAGAAGGAACTTCCTTTGGTTGATCACTGTCTCAGCCTCAGACTTAGCAATTTCCAATCCTAAGAAGAATTTGGCCAAGCCAAGATCTTTGATTGTGAAAGCTTCATGAAGGCCTGCTTTAGTGTTCAAAATAGTAGTTGTATCATCACCAGTGAGCAAGAGATCATCTACATAGACAAGAGCAATGACAACCAATCAATTGACATGTCGAACAAAAAGACTGTAATCATGTCTAGATTGCTGGTATCCCATCTTAAGTAAGAAAGTGGTTAGCTCAACATTCCACTGCCTGGATGCTTGTTTCAAACCATATAATGATCTCTGTAGTCTGCAAACTTGACCAGGACTGGCTTTCAAGTATCCTTCAGGAGGGATCATGTAAACTGCTTCTTCTAGGAAACCATGTAGAAAGGCATTATTGATGTCCAGTTGATGAACATCCCATCTCTTAACTGTTGTAATAGCAAGTAGAACTCTGACAGTGGCAAGTTTAGCAACAGGAGAGAATGTGAACTTATAATCTTTGCCTTCTACCTGATTATAACCTTTGGCCACTAATCTAGCCTTATACCTCTCCACTGTGCCATCTGGCTTAAACTTGATTTTAAATACCCACTTGGAACCTATTGCCTTCTTATCTGGAGGTAAAGAAGTCAAGGTCCAAGTCTGATTAGTTTACAAGGCTTCTATCTCCTTGGCCATAGCAAGCTTCCAACATTCTTGTCCTTGTGCTTGGTTGTATGTTCTTGGCTCAGTCAATGTGCAAGTATTGCAAAAAGACTACACAAAGTCAGAAGAGAAACTGGAGAGATCAAAAATCTTTGTTGCCTGAAAGGAAGAGGAGTAAGCTGCAGGATTAACCTTGGCAGTACAAATAAAATCCTTAAGCTTAGCTGGTAGAACTCTTGTTCTAGTTGACCTCCTGGGGATAAATGGTGAAGGAGGGAAAGCCACAATGGCTGGTGATGGCAGCTCGTGGGATGGTGATGCTACTAGAGGTTCTTGCAGAGGCATATAATCTGCTCTCTTGGGTCCATCATAAGAACTGCTAGGCATAACAGGAGAAGATGATCTGAAAACATCTACAGCAGGATTGACAAGAGGCAAAGAGGGTGACTTAGCTGGCAATGGTGGTGAACTACTGTCCTTGAAGGGAAATATATTCTCTTGGAATATAACATCCCTATATGTAAAAAAATACTGTGCTTCAATATCATATAATCTTTATCCCTTCTGCCCCATTGGATATCCCATGAAGACACATCTCCTAGATTGTGCACCAAATTTATCTTTTAACATTGTGCTTGGCTTTCCATAGCACAGACAACCAAGCACCTTGAGATGAGAAAGTGAAGCTTTCTTGCCAAACACTATCTCTGTAGGAATCTGCCAGTGCAACACAGAACTTGGCAACAAGTTGATGATATGGACAGTTGTAAGCACACATTCACCCCAAAACCTAATGGGAATTCCTGCATGAAGTCTCATAGCCCGAGCAGTTTCAATGATGTGTCTGTGCTTCCTCTCCATCCTACCATTTTGCTGAGGATTTCCAGGAATGCTCCGGTCATGAATGATTCCATTGGCCGCAAATAACTCTTGGCAAGCACTTTGAACAAACTCAGTTCCATTATCACTCCTCACTTTCTTTATTCTTGTTTGAAACTGGGTTTTAACATATGCCAAGAAAGACTTGACGATGTCTTTCACCTGGGATTTAGACTTGAATAAATAAACCCAAGTGAATCTAGTGCAGTCATCCAAAACACTTAGAAAGTAAGATGCATTAGCATGAGTTGGTGTCTTGTAAGGTCCCAAAACATCAAAATGTACTAGATCAAAAGGTAACTCAGCAATGGAGTCACTTCTGGGAAAAGCATCATTACACTGTTTTGCTAGAACACAATTTTCACAATGGAAGTTTTCTGAAATATTAATTGGTGTGATAGGCAAGGAAACATGATTCAGCTTGCCTAAGGAACAATGTCCTAATCTCTCATGAAAGATTCTAAACAAAACATCTGTATTATTGACAGCACCATTAGCTCCTGACTCCATCAAGAATAGGCCCCTAGCTCTATCTCCCTAAATCAGTTTGTCCTTAGTGATAGGGTCCTGGAAAAGAATGAAATTAGGATCTAGCTGTCCAATCAAACCACTATCATCTAACAGTTTAGTAACAAACAACAAGTTATGCTTGAATTCAGGTATCAACAAGACATCATGAATGATGAAACCTGAATCCAATATAACTGAACCAGCCTCAACAACATCCTTTAAACTTCCATCTGGTAAAACCACCTTAATAGGCTTATCTAAGACCTTCTTTTCACACAATATGGTGGGATCATAGACCATATGGTATGTAGCACCAGTGTCAACAATCCATACAATATTGGAAGCACAAGTTCTAGCTTGAAATGCAGAGGAGTGGACCAGTTTACCTGCAAAATTAGAGGATGATCCGTCATAACCACGCATAAGTTTGGCAACCTCTTGACACATAAGGTTGAGAGTAGCAGAATCCAGCAGCTGCCCCTGTGAACTGGAAGAAGTCTCAAGTGGATGATCAGCCTGCTCAACTGCATTAGCCCTCTTATCTTTCCCTTTCCAAGAACCACCAAACCTGCCATACTGTTTATGGCCATCTGAAGACCCCTCACCAGCCCTCCAATTGTCTTGTCCATCCTTGAACTTCCAATTAGGAGGATACCCAATCAGCTTATAGCATTTCTCCTTGGAATGCCCTTTAGCATGATAGTGCTCACACACTCTATCATTCCTTGGCCTACGAGGTGTGGAACCATCTCTTGGTTGGAAGACCTGCTGCAAGTACTGTTGCTCCTTGCCAGAGAAACTATTGACAGAATAAGCTGCCCCATCAACACCAAGAGGATTAGTGTGAGTAGTAATAGTCTGTTGTCCTTCCACCTGTAAGACCATGTAGTAAGCCTTATTTATAGATGGTAAGGGGTCAGTGGACAGAATATTGCCCCTTACATGATCGAACTCAGCATTGAGGCCCATCAAAAAATCAAGCAACTGGTTCCTAGCATCTTTGTCCAGCATTTTCTTGACCATCCCACAAGTACACTTCAAGAAGGCACCACAATCACATACAGGAGCTTCCTCTAAGGCAACAATTTCATCCCAGAGTTTTTTAATAGCAGAAAAATAATCACTAATAGAACAATTACCCTGCTGGATGGACAGTAAAGAACGCCTCAACTTGAACAGCATCGGACCATTTGTTTGGCCAAATCTTTCAATCAATTCATTCCACAGTTGAAAGGCAGAAGTAGCATAGGCAAACGTTTCAGAAATTTTACCTCCATGGAGTTCAAGAACCAGCATCGGACCATATAATCTGCACGTACCCAACGAGGAAGAGTACGCGAGTCTGGCGGCGGTCTAGGGCAAGAGCCATCGATAAATCCGAGTTTAACCTTTGCACCAAGTGCCATCTTAACATTATGGCTCCAATTGAAAAAATTCTTCCCATCAAGCTTCAGCGGGATCAGTTGAGCGCCAGGATTATCCGATTTTGCAATATCCAACGGGTCGAAGTTAGCTTCTGAGTCGTACGAGCGCCGGTCTCGACGGCGACGACGACGGGAACGATCTGGCGAGTAGTGACGTTGAGGCGAGGGTGAGGAAGAGATATCCCTGCGCGATACTGAAGAAGCATCCCTGCGAGAGTTTCGCATCGGAGATTCGTAGGAAGACGACATCGAAAACTTGGCAGAAGACTATCTACTGCAGGAAACGAACGGAATCGAGTCGAGTCTCTCGATTTAGCTCTGATACCATGTCAAGAGACTCAAAGAGAAGAGAGAACAAATGAGAGGATCTAAAGTGTTTTCTACTGTGCCCTAGGCGGCTATTTATACCCTCTAATTAATATTTAATATTACATATAAAACTTGTAATATATATCTCATAAGAACTTTAGTCACCTCACCACAATAAGTAACTTGTAATATTTTTCTTCACCTTTGCACTTGTATCTTGCCATCCTCTACAAACACTACTATCATGGGGTTGTATCTTACAATGTAGATTGTTTCCTCACTGTAGCTATGCAACTATGCACCTAGAGGACACCAATCTTTTTTTTTTTTCTTTTTTTTTGAGGAGAAGGTAAATATATTACTAAGGTGAAATATTCAGTATATTTGCCAAACTAAATGGCAATTGAGAAATATGATTAAATAAAACAAAAGAGGAAACAGGAAGGGAGAGCCCAAAATGAGCAGCATGGTAGGCTTGTTGGTTCTGTCTTCTTGACAGATGATTGACTGAGCAGTGCTGAAACCGGTTGATCAAAGTCAGAATATTCTGAATGAGTAGCCCTGCCCTTGTCCTTGGTGGAGAGTGATCAGGAGGACACCAATCTTGATTCCTCCTGTTCGAGTAGAAGCAAGTAGCTGAAGTGTAAAAAGCACCACCAAAAAGAGCTAGATGCATAATCCTCCTTGTGAAAGATGAATAGCCTATATCACCTACAAGTCTAGAACCCAATCTACAAACAGAAGAGCGATCAAAGAAAGGGCATTAAAAACAAGCTTGTTTTTTGCAAATACACTATGAAGAACAAAGACTAAGAAGAAGAAAACGAAAAGAAAAGAAAAGACATTGACAAAGCAGGAGAATACAAAGTTTTATGAAGTGAAATTAATTACGTACACTACTTATTTCTAGTGCTTTTACTTATCTGTTTGTCTAATGTGTGTCCATGGACACATGTTAAGAGTTTAAATTTGAAAAAATTTCCAAAATATTTTCTAAAATAGAAGGGATGAACCCTTAGAAAAAAAATTAAACTAATAACTAAAATGAATTATTACTATATATGGGGTTATTATTGTATGCCCATGGGCACACATTAGAAAAATTCTTACTTCATAAACAAGTTCAGCATTGGAGATGGATTTCACTTATTAACAATTAGAACCACTCAAATCAATGAGTTTTTTTTTACAAAGTTATTTTTAAGAAAATAAAATATATTTCCTTACAATTACTTAAGGTTATTGTTTCTTAAAGTGTTCTTATTATCTACAGCTTCTGGGAAGAGGCCAACTATGTGAGTGTTAATTAATTGTTCTATTCTAAGAAATGACTACACTACTACTACCATTCTCATGTCACCACAAACAGAGACTAAAGCATGATTATAATGTCTCGTATTAAAAGATCATAACCCCATGTTTATCAACTCCATGACAATGAATATTTACCAAACTATACCAACTTATATGGTTTGTAATTCTCACATTCCTCTTGCAATATGCATAGTACATGCTTCCTCAATGTCGTGACGATGACATTCAATCCTGCTTCCTTATATTGCATTAACACTTCAACGCCTTCAGTACCAAACATGGGGAAACTGAAACTAAAAAACCACTACTTCATCGAGTTGAATTTAATTAGCGTACCTTGGTTGTCGCTCTTCTTCCCCACACATTCGACCATTGCTCGAAGATTATCTTGCACCAAGAGTCACCCTCCTTCAATTTATTCGAACCAATCAATGTGAAGTCTAAGCCTCAAGCTAATTTATCAGTCTCATTTGAAAGGTGGTAGATTGAAAAAGGTTGTCAACATAAAGTTTTGTCAAAAGTAGTAGTAGAGATAATCAAATCCAACCACTAAACATGTTGACTTTGTTAGGGAATCGACTCTCCCAAAACCCTTATACACTTACCGAACCCCACCGAAACAAAGACGCAATATACAAAAACGACTTTGTATTATATAGTGAAATGTACAAGATGTATTATACGAGTAGCTCACTACACTCTTTATTTTATGGGCACCCTCACACGAGCTAGCTCACACCCTCTTTATTGAGCTCTCTTGCTCGATTCTCCAAAATGCTACCACACATGCCTATTTGTAGGCTTACAACACTAACACAACTTTTCCTAGAACATTCTAGGTTTACACATATTCAGGGCCGTCCAATCAAATTAGAAGTCCTGTGCAAATTTGTTAATTAGGCTCACAAAATTAATTATCCATTATTAAAGAAATATACTTTGCCTAATCAAATTTCTCTAAAATTTTAGACTGATCATATGAATTAAGAGATTTTATTTAGCGATTTGCACCCATATAATGTAGTGTGAAGATACATAAATTATCAATTACTAGTGTAATACTCGTGCATTGCACGAGATTTGTTTATTTTTTTCTTTATTTGTAAATAAAGATATTTATTAAATTATGGATGAGTAATTGATTGAATATTTTTTTAATTAGTTATTTGAATAAAACATGAATAATCGAACATTAAAGATATATTGTTATAAACATAGTTAATTTTATTTTATACATTTTTCATAGTTAAATAGAGACTTTATAGAATAACAATTACAATAGTTATAAACATAGTTAAATTTATTTTATACATTTTTTTAGAATCATGAAATTAAAGATATATTGTATTATCTAACTTCAAACAGTGATTACAATATAGATGGTCAAATCGAATTAAATAGAGACTTTATAGAATAACAATTACTAACCATTTAAAATATCGGACAAAGGGATACGATCAATAACGAAAGAATTGATACTAACTCCACGAATAGATCCTGCATAATTACTATTTATATTAAAGTTCATATTTTAATTTATTGGAAAAAATGTGGAAAAATTGAATGCAATTTATTGACCTGATCGATTTAAATTTGTCTGTTGTCGTTTATCTCTAATAACAGCCAATCTCAACGCTCGGTTATGTCAAGTTAATCCGTCCATAACAAAATCACCCTGCAAAATCTTAAATATATTCAAAGTAAAATAAATAAATTTACATGCTACTATTTTTTCCCTAATATTATAAAAATAAATAAACATAAGGAACTACTTAATATAAGTAATCAAAAAAATTAAATAATTTACATTTTTTTTTTTTACTATTATAAAATTATAATATAAATTTATAACTACTAAATAGACTTATGAGGCCAAATTATATTTGTGTAGGCCGTAAATATTTAATGTAACTTTGAATTGGTATAATAGGCCCAACTTTGAATTAATTCTCCGTCTTTTATCACAACGGACTATATGTTTTAGTGTATATATATACAAAAATAAATTAATTATTGAGCTTATTGGGCCATTACATGATTAATAAGCCTTATAAACTGTAATGGGCTAATAGACCCAAAATATGTCATAGTTTAGATATGATCATACTATTTTTTTGAGTTATATTGTCATAGCTTAGATATGTTTTTATAATTTTTATTATTTATAGTTGAAAGGTGATAATTATATTAATTGCTATTATTTAGATGCATTTTTCCAAAAATAAAAGGCAAAAAGAAGAAAAAAAAGTTCCCAGATATTTTTTGGTCCCTTCCCCCATTTCAGTCCAGACTCCATCTTCGATCCACCTCCTTCTCACCTTATACTCTATATTGTCTTCTTCCGGTGGCTTATGGACGGTGGGCGACGGCCGGTGAAGAGCGCGACCACGGGGGCGAGCGCGACCACGGGCGGCTAGAGCTTGGCGAGCGCGATCACGGCGGCTGGAGCTTGGCGAGCGCGACCACAGCGGCTGGAGCTTGGCGAGCAGTGATAAGGTGAGATCCGAACAATTTACAGGTCCAATTTTCAGCTTTTGGGATTGAGTGAAATTTGGGGTTGGATTGATATTTGCTGCTGAAATTGAATTTAGGTTTTCAATTTAAGGTTCCAATTTACAGCTTTTGGGATTGAGTGAATTTTGGGGGTGGAATTAAATTTAGGGTTTTTAATTTTAGAGTTTAAATGTTGATTTGTTGATGAATTTTGGGACCTTTTGATTCAATATATACCATTCATACATGTTTTTCCAATTTACAACTTTTGGGACCTTTTGATTGAATAAAACAACAGTCATATATGCTCTCGTAGGAGACAAATCAACCCTATCCCTACCCACTGCTGATGCAAATGAGCATCTCCAACTTGTGCAGTAGAGTAGACTAAACAATGTCGTGCTATGTTGGCTGATACATAAGCACACCCATATCTCCATTTTTTAGTAGCTTCTTCATCAATATAAATCCTATAATATACCACAAAAGTCTACTGGATATGTGCAAAGTGTTCTTTCAGTCCAATTTTGATAATTTTCAGATTTAGGATCCCGTGTGTTTGGAATAAAAACTTGTACAATCTGATTTCATAAGTGAAAACTCTTTTGTTTTCTTGTAATCTTCTGTTTAATTGGTATTTGCCTTTGTGAGAAAAACATGAAAGGGAAAAATGACTAATTAAAACATGCAACTCCTATGTGCATTTTGTATTCTTTTTCTTCCCTGCATGCACATTATCAGCTATTCCAGCCCAATGCATCTCGAATCGGGTTGGTTGTACCGAATGGGCCCAGTTGATCGGCTTTCACTTAAGTAAATTAGACTGGTTTTGGGCTCGTCTGGTTCATGGGCCAATAAGCCCAATCTGAAGCATCAAGCTACAGATGCTTCTATACCCTAATGAAGAAACCCTATCTGAGCCATTGCCATTTTCGTCTCCTCTCTCTTCTCCTCCCACGCTCTCACACTCTCTTTCTCTGTCATCCTTCGTATTCTTCACTTCTTGCAGATCCATGGCAATTTTTTTTAAGAAAAACATCCTTCGCCATCTGAAATTAGCTCACTTCTTCAACCTTTGCCAAAATCTAGGTCAAAATTTGTTTCTGCTGTCTCGGTCGATGTCCTTCTTTGTGAATCTTCAACCTCCGCATTCTTAAACCTTCACATAAATCAATTTTTAGCCTTCGCTGACGAAACCTTAGCAGATTGTCTCTTCCGAGCCTGTAAATCTCGGCCAACCATGGATCTGCAAGAGTAAGTTCCTCTCACTATCTCTCTGTCGTAATTGTTTTTTTCAAATGTTAATTATTTTATAGATAGGAAATATGTTACAAACCCTAATTTTATGAGGTATGTAACAGATTCTTATACCATGTAAAAGACGTCAACCCTAAGATGAGCATATCTGGAGGATTAAATGTAAGATCTCTATATATCTGTATATATCTCCATCTATGGCAATCAATTTGTTTTGAAATGCTCAACTGACTTGTGTTCTGTAAAAATTGAGTAAAACATATAGCAGAGTGGGTCAATTTTAAATTGAAACTCATTTTTTTTGCTGATTATTTAGTCTCTGACCACATTTATATTTTCATTGCATATGAGGACATCTTTGGATTTGTGATGATTTCAACTTCAACAATGATGCTCTGTCGATCTATCATCCAAGGAACAAAATGTAAGATATTTGTCTGTATAGTTTTACTTACATATTTTTGATTCTGGTGTTTTAAAAAAAAATTGACTGCCGTATGCTCAGTGATTTCGTCTGGTTTAATGATTTCATTGTTTGAGAATTTTACAAATTTCAGATAGATCAACCATTAATAATATAGTATAATATCAAATATATATCATGCTTTGATTTATTTTTTGGTTACAAGTCTGAAATGTAGTCTTAATGTAGATTATTCTTCATTTATATTCTTCTTCATTGACTATATATTATAATGCTTTGATTTTTTTTGTTATAAGTCTGAAATGCAGTAGTCATATAAGTGGTAACAAAACGACTATAATCTAATGAGATTCTGTATATAATATATTGGGCTTACATTATGCCTGGGTAACAAAATGACTATAATATGCTTAAGTTGGGTAATATACTTTAACGGGCTACCTAAATGAATGTAAGATAATGAGCTTCAGACTATTATATATTGGGCTTACACAGATTGTGAAATATGGCCGTTAACATTTCTTGATTGAACAATATATGGGTTTATTGGCCCGTTAAACTAAACCTTTAATGGGCATTTAGGCCCAAATCACTTTCTATTTGTGGCACAAAAAATCTATTTCATTGGGCTTCTAGGGCCAATTACATTTTACACACAGCTTTAAACATTATATTGGGTTATTGGACTTAAATGGGCTTTATAGATTGGACTATTGGTTCTAAAATCGGTCCATGACCGTTGCCAAACACTGAAACAAAAGCAACTCAAACCCTAAATCATTTCTAACTTTCCTTATTCCGCCGTTTCCATCTCTCTCTCTCTCTCTCTCTCTCTCTCTCTCTCTCTCTCTCTCTCTCTCTCTCTCTCTCTCTCTCTCTCTCTCTCTCTCTCTCCATCTAAAATTGTCACCTTTCCCTTTTGATCTTTCAATTTTCAAAATTAAAGATTGAAATAAACGTTTGCTTTTCCACATCTGTAGCTGAGATCTTTATCACACAAAGCAAAAAGGAGATCTAAAGGAGAAACATCGTCCCGTATTACTCATATTATTTAGAGCTTCATGAGGAGATCTGGAAGAAGAAAGTTCTGTTGAGATCCACACTCAAGGTAATCTCTCTCTCTCTCTCTCTCTCTCTCTCTCTCTCTCTCTCTCTCTCTCTCTCTCTCTCTCTCTCTCTCTCTCTCTCTCTCTCTCTCTCTCTCTATCTCTATCTTTATCTATCTATCTATCTATCTATCTATCTATCTATCTATCTATCTATCTATCTATCTATCTATCTATCTATCTATCTATCTATCTATTCAAACGAATCAACATTTCCAGATCCTTCAACTGCTCCAAAACATTTATCTGTAATGTAAATCACCACAAAGGCACAAACCCTTTTACTAAATCACGGCAAGCACTTTATCTTTGATGTAAACGGGATCTCTCTCTCTCTCTCTCTCTCTCTCTCTCTCTCTCTCTCTCTCTCTCTCTCTCTCTCTCTCTCTCTCTCTCTCTCTCTCTCTCTCTCTCTCTCTCTCTCTCTCTCTCTCTCCTTATATGCTCTATTCAAACGAATCAACATTTCCAGATCCTTCAACTGCTCTAAAACATTTATCTTTACTGTAAATCACCACAAACCCTTTACTAAATCACCTCAAGCACTTTATCTTTGATGTTAGCAGAATCTCTCTCACCACAAACCCTTTTCATTTTTGTGTTTTCTCTCTCTCTCTCTCTCTCTCTCTCTCTCTCTCTCTCTCTCTCTCTCTCTCTCTCTCTCTCTCTCTCTCTCTCTCTCTCTCTCCTTATATGCTCTATTCAAACGAATCAACATTTCCAGATCCTTTAACTGCTCTAAAACATTTATCTTTACTGTAAATCACCACAAACCCTTTACTAAATCACCTCAAGCACTTTATCTTTGATGTTAGCAGAATCTCTCTCACCACAAACCCTTTTCATTTTTGTGTTCTCTCTCTCTCTCTCTCTCTCTCTCTCTCTATATATATATATATATATATATATATATATATATATATACATCTATTTCTCTGAAGATTCTTTTCATTTTATTTTGTCCCTATATGAGGATATTTGGAAGTTGGGAAGATATATAGAAGGGTGATGTTCTCCCCAGATCCAGAGTTATAAATGTAAGCACGTTTTCTGTCTTTGTCTTTCTCTGCAGATCATTTATTTGATTTATGTCCTTGTTCATTACTGTCTGAAAATAATTAAATAATTTATTTCATATGAGCAGATGTGAAGGTTGGTCAAGAGATGGAAGTGAAGTAAATTATTGTGAGCTTCAAAGTCCATAAATGTAAGCTTGTTATCTATCTCTCTTTTCTCTCTCTCGGTCTCTAGAGATCCTTCGTTTGATTCTTTGTCTCTCTCTTTCTCTGCAGATCATTTATTTGGTTTATGTCCTTGTTCATTACTTTCTGAAAATAATTAAAAAATTATTTCATATGAGCAGATGTGAAAGTTGGTCAAGAGATGGAAGTGAAGAATGTTATTGTGAGCTTCAAAGTCGATAAATGTAAGCTTGTTATCTATATCTCTTTTCTCTCTCTGTCTCTAGAATCCTTTGTTTGTTTTTTTACCCTAAATCCCAAATCTCACTCCCTAAACCCGTAAACCCGAACCCCAACCCTAATTTCTAACCCTAACCTTAAACCCTAACTTGAAACCCTAACTCTAGACTCTGGCCCTAAATCTAAATCCCACTCCTCAATACCATAATCCCTAATCCTAAACCCTAACTCTAAAATCTAGCCCTAAACCTAAATCCCACTCCTCAATACCATAATCCCTAACCCTAACCAAAAATCAGATATCTAAAATATGAAGTTTAGTTTGATAATATTCCAGAAGCGGATTGACTCGGTTTTGCTCTATATTCTGAACTGCCGCAGAGAGCACTTTGAGATCCGAGGCTTGCCCAAATATCTGTTTGCTGTTTTTCTTCCGATTTGAGGGTTTTAGGGGCTAAATTTTCGATCTTGGGTGATGGGTTGGAGGTATAAAGCTGGATTTTTCCTAATAGCTGCTGTTGTAGTCATATGGGTATCTTCAGCTGAAGTTACTCAGGTTTGTCCCCCTTCTTTATGTTATCTTTGTGCCTTTTTAGGGTTCTTGAGCTATACATTTACTGTTAAGTTTCGTTCACCAAAAAAATGCACATGTACTGTTAAGGCTTTTAAATTTGTGTGGTTCTCTTCAATGGAAACGCGTCCAGTTGGACTGGGTTGACTTTTGTGCTTCATTTCTTGTGTTTTGATTCAGTTTGAATGTCGTACTTCTTATTTTGTGATTTTAAATTAATTGTTTGTCTTGTGCTGTGGCCTCCAATGTTTGAAAGTTTATCTTCGCATTATCAGTGCCTATTCCTCCTCTGAGGGGTTCTTTACTGCAGGCCACACTTTGATCAGAACTTGAAGAGAACTGGGAACCTTGACAAGAGTTTTGAAGGTAACCCACCATAGCCATCATCTCTTTCCTGATCTTGATCTCTTGGTAAAATGACAACAAAATTAATATGATTTGTCTTCTCTCAAATAAATCTTTCAGGCACACCCAAAATCTCCAAACCGGAGAAGCCTACCGACAGTGAGGTATAAACATATCGTCTTCTTTGAGAACCTAATTGTTAATAATCTAAACCCTAAGACATACATAATGACCCTAAACCTAATACCTAAGCCCTAACCTATAAAAAGTGTTCATTTGTAATATTGAATTTATTATTCTAAATTAGTAATATTCATATTTTCTCTACTGAATATGTTATTTTATATAGTAGTTTATTTTATTTTCAAAATATATCTAAATCTCCCCTTATATTAAAACCTAAGTCCTAACCTTTACCTTATAGGCTTACCCTACCCTTTGACATAATTATCAATTTTAATATGTTATTTTGAGAATCTGATTTTGAGAACCTAATTAGACTATTTTAAAATGATCCTTTATATTAAACCCTAAGCCCTAACCTTTACCTTATAAGCTTACCCTAAGCCCTAATCAATGTTAGTATAGTACCCGTACCTTCAAATTTTCTATACTAACATTGATATGAACATGAAAAATAGATATTAAATGTTGCACAGAGTATAGTGTATGAATTATTACCTTGTAACTGAGTTTCTGGATATCCTGAATAAAACTAAAACAAAGAAAAAAAAAACAATATCAGTTCGGTTTGAAATGTTAAATCTTAATCCCTCCAAACATTGAATTTCTGTTTGCAATGATATAAGAATTACTTGAAATGACTGAGTTCTGGTTTAGTTAAGCATTACCTCTTGAATGTCTCTATTCTGCTGTGGTTTAGGGTCTTATAATAACTGAGAAGGTAAAGATTTATAGTAAACTATGTGCAAGAGATGTAGCATTGTATTTTTGGAATGCATAGATCTTATAATCAGTTTTGCTTTTTATGGATGTTTTATGATATGCCGAATTTCTGTTATTGGGAAAAATACAGTACATTATTTTTGTCTCAGATTATAAGATATGATGAATTTTTGTTATTTATATATGTGATTTAAAAGCTGTGCAATATATGATGTAATAGCTGGGTAGGTTTTCTGCATTTTTTGCCTTATATTTTGCCATATATATAAAACTAAAATTCAGAGAATGAAAATAAAAGCACAGTTGCCTTCTCAGTAATCATTTTAATTTTGTACATAAACTATTTTGTAAGGCTCTTAATGATTCTGTATTATACTGTGCTTTTTTGGGTCAGATATTGTATTCAATTGCGAAATTTATGGATGTTTTATGATATGCAGATTTTCTGCCATTGGGAAACAGACAAAGCACAATATTGTCTCAAAATGTATGCAATTGTCTAATTTTTATACAGGTTTTAAAAGTTGTGCAATATATGTTGTAATGTATGTGCGGGTTTTTATTTGTATATGTGGTTTTGTAATATCTGTTATGGTTGGCTTTGTGTTTAGGCTTTTGCTGCATTTCTGTAATGCTTCATATTTAGGTTCTTTTGTGTATGATGGTTTGTAATATGTGGGCATGTTTTGTGCATTATTTTGTCGTATTTGTGGTTGGTCTTGTGATTATATTATCTCCAGGAATTGTCTTAATTTTGTTACAATATTTTGGTGTTTTTAATGCAAATATTTTCATATAACAGGTTTTATACATCTACAGCAAAATATCTTTTTTTCCAAAAATGTACTCAAATTTTGGATTTTATGGGTGAAAACGTAGCTAGTTTTAATTGTTTATTTTCTTTGGAAACATAAATATCAAAAAAATCGTACAAAGCAAGTCTCTTGACAATTATGAAAGAAAAGTAGGTTAGAATATCACAGAATTTAGTTTTTTACAAAAATAACAACATTAAGCGAAGAGGTGACACGTGTGCAAAATTCTCTGAATGTGACACGTGGCAGCGGAAAATGCGGGTGCAATATGGGAGCGCGTGCTGCTCAGCCGCCTTTTTGCTTTAGTTATTATATAGTAGATTAGTACTTTGGAATTTGGCTGTGGAGGTTTCATAAAACACTCTAGGAAAAATTACCTAATGAAATGTCTTTATCCCCTTATAATATAGGAAGACAATAAATATTAGCACTTTGTTTATCGAGAAGGAAGGAAAGAGATTGAGAAGTGGAGACTAATAAATATGGATAAACTAATATAAAGTATAATTTATTCCTAATGTCGAATACTTTTATGAAGGTCTAAAATGAAAATATATATAGATAAGAAGAGGAATTAATTTATATATTATATTTTAATTTTATTAAGATATTTATAATTTTACAATAATCTTTTATATTAAAATAATTCATTTTTGAATATATAAGTAGAGAGTTATATCTAATAATTACTAAATTTACTTGGACAAAATAAAAATATAACTTCTTCTATTTAGGCAATCACTATTTCAAATTAATAATTTATTTACTTTCCAATTTATCTAAATGAGAAAAAGAAAAAGAAATTTCTTTCCTTATCATTAAGTAGAGAGTTAAATCGATTAATCATGATGGAAGTAGAGGAGAACATGGAGGAAGGGCCAGTGAGCTGCAAGCAAGAAAAAGAAACAAGGTGGCCGTGCCCCAATATTTTGGGAGCCCTGTTCCATTGGGCTGTTTGCACATGCCCATGGATGGGCTTACACATATTACAAAGTGGAT
The DNA here is from genome assembly GCA_027886185.1 of Rheum nobile. Taxonomy (NCBI): domain Eukaryota; kingdom Viridiplantae; phylum Streptophyta; class Magnoliopsida; order Caryophyllales; family Polygonaceae; genus Rheum; species Rheum nobile. The sequence continues at coordinate 423,702 of WOAB01000665.1, read as the reverse complement.
AACTACAAACTTTTTCCTAAAATTCTAGACTTCTCCTTAATCTTTCATCTCCTTAATTTATTCTAGAATTATCTAGGCTCAACTTCCATTGTTTTGGGCTTAATCACTTCCAAGCCCATTATTCTTTCTTTCATTTGGTCCAAATCATATTAGCCCATTTGGAAATCCAAATTATAATCCAACAATTCCTCCGTTCATTAGTATTTCCAAATGCCTCCGCGATATGCGAAAACCTTACCTTCTTTTGTTTCTTGCTCACATCGCATCTTCTCTGCACAACTCTTCTATCCATAACTCAAACATTCTTTTTGTTCATTCGGCCTCTCATGATCAAGCGTCTCCCCTTGAACACCTTGCACCACTTAGACATTGTAACACCCCCAAATCTTAACCCACTTGGAAATGTATTACCGCCAGTGACTCCGATATTCCTCACCGAAGTCACCCCAGGCTTTACCGTTTGAAAACAAATCATGAAATACAATGATACAAAATGATAACTTTATTCATATAAAACATGAGTCCCGAGATTACATCCCAATCCCGAATAGGACAAACACAGAGTTTTAAACAAAGTACAGCGGAAGTCTTTTTAAATATAAAACAGAGTAAATAAGTTACAACGGAAGTCTTTCTTGAAATATTACAAAAAGGGTTGTGATCGTAATGATCACCTGCCCAAGGATCTCAACCTGATTAAAAGATAATTATTAAAACATCCAAAAACAATCGTCGTCTTCATAGTCAATCTAGTCTCCTCATATCTTCGCTCTATCTGATGTGCCGAATCGAACGGATGACACCAGCCAACAATGCAGATAACAATTGCGGTTGGTTAGTCTAAATGAATAGACCATGCAAGGGCACAAAGCAGAAGGTTCAAAGTAGTCGTATTAGGTTAGACTCCTCGTCTCTCGAATAAAAGTCGAGTACGTTAGTCAACCACCATACTATACTTGAATATGACAAAAGGCATGCACAAGAGAAGATTCTGGAAGACTGAATCTTCACAGAAATCGACCCGAAAGAAGACTCCAACGGAAGTGAGTCTTAAGGAAATATGACAAATCTGGAACGTTTAAAGAATCAGACATCAGTGATTTAAAAGCTGACTTAGATGTTTCGGTTCACGACCAAGCTTACCGCTTACAGCGAATCCAGATTGGAAAGAGAACGTACTCTGATCAAAAGTCGAGATGAGCTTTCCTAGTTGCACTATTTACTTAGCTGCACTACTCGCCAAAGGTATATTAATTATGTGCACTCAAGCACTTTATCTTATTTAATTCCAAAACCCACATTACGTTATAAGCTTTTAAACATATGCCCTGTCACGCAGGACATACAACTAAGGAATGGACCTCACAGAATCCAAGCCTCTGGACTTATATCGAAGGAATGAACCTCGCAGAGTCCAAGCCTCTACTATCGTAGGGTCTTGATCGCCCTTTTCCCCAAGTTATAAAGAAACGAATGGACCTCTCGGAGTCCAGGCGTTCCTACGAATACTCGTGCTAACTAATAGTTTGAGCACAACAATAATTCAGGATAAATCCACATAAATGCCCTCAAGGCGAACATAAATAATAGCGTTGTTCTAACAGATATACAACCTATTATAATATCATTATTACAGTTTCCAAAACAGTTTATAAAACCATTTCCAGATAAACACAATAATCATTCCAAATTAATTACTTAGATAAACAATTGATAATTAATGTAAATATGGAACGATGAGCAAGAGCGAACCGCCACTTGCCTTAATCCACAGAGTTTGAACGAAGCCTAAAGACGAGTTTCCGGGCTCGACACAGGGACAGATCTGGCACACAGATTCATTCGAATCGACCCATAAAGAAACCCTAAGTTAGATTCGACAAAGACGAGCACGAATGAAAGAAATCGAAAGGAACGACGTCCGATCGAAGGCTACCGAAGCCAAAGCCACCACAAGGCAAAAGCTGAAGGGCGGCGGTCGCCGCCTGCCTTACGGCGGGCGCCGCCAGCCTCACGGCGGTCGCCGCCGGCCTTACGGCGGGCGCCGCTACGAACATCGAAAATTTTACGAGAACAGAAATCTTACCAATGTCGATCGATTTGGTTCGCCTTTGCCTTGCTTTGGATTCTAAGCTTCTAAGGGCCTTCAAAGCTTCTCCTTTTCAACTGGAACGACACCAAAAGGAGCTCTGACGATCGACTTCAAACTTTTCGACGAGAGCTCTATTTTCCGGCGAGATGAATTTGAGAGATTTGAGCTTGTTTTTGTGCTCCAATCTGATCCCAAACCACTCCAATTTATAGCCCAACATGTAAGGAGATAAGATTGGCCAGAATGCGACATGGAGGGCCAGATTCGGAGCCTCGTCCGATTGCCGGCAGCTGGCGAACCTACCTCTGCACAGGTGCGGCGGTCACCGCCATGGTCGCCGCCTGGTCGCCGCCTTGGACATCCTGAAGTGGCGGTCGCCGCTTTTGGCAGCGGTTGCCGTTTTCCTAGGCCATCTGGCGAGGAGGAAGGCGAGAGGAAGGTGCTGAAGAGTTGACCGGCGGCGGTCGCCGCCACCGGGCAGCGGTCGCCGCCAAGTCAACTCTTATCCGTTTGGGCTTTGGATAAGCTTGGCTTAGCCCGGGATAAAAATAATCGTACACGAACGAGTATTAAGTCCCAAAGTACGTCGACTGTATATTATTTCACTGAGAAAAATATTACAGAGATTGAGCACATTACAGAATGTCTTAAACTCTCTGAAATTAATCCGACGTACAAAACGGGCGTTCGAGAAAAATCCCAGAACTCCAAAATATCCTTACAGAAATACGGGGTATCACAGACATACCGACAAACCTGCACCCTTCTAACATCATAGCTCCCAACGAAATGATGTTAACTTTGCTTAAAGGCACGTACCTCACATTATGAAGAGTGTGGCTTGTACTGTTATGAAGCCTCATCCTCACGCTTCCGGTACCCTCGACCTTTAACTTCTCTCCGACCGCTAAGTTGAGGTGACCAAAATCTACATCCCTCTTCAAGGTGTCGAATAATGCTTGATCTCACATGCATTGAGGTAGCACTGTCTATCACCCACTCGGATTTGGCAACCTCCTCATCACTCGTTGGCAAGTATACATCCTCTTCACCAACATCACCGACCACATTCGTATGGGAGTCACCACTACACGTCCGCACGGACGTCTCTCTCAACTTCTTCAAGTCCTCCCTCATTCGAGGACACCTCGCTTGCATGTGACCCTTCTCCCCGCAGTAGTAACACTCGACGTCACTCAAATCCCGATGCTGACGTGAGTTTACTCTCCATCTCGGGTCACCTTGCCCCCTCGTTTGAATCCTCCATCGCTCACGCTGCCCCACAACTAGTATGTTATCCCCTCCAGTGTGATAGTGTCATTCTTCATCATCCTCTCACTCTCCCGCAAAGCGGCCATCACCTCATCTAGAGTGAGACTCGACCTTCCTACAAGTAACGTCTTCACCAAGGACTTGTAGGACGTCGACAATGACGCTAACAACAACAAAGCATGCTCCTCATCCTTAATACTATCACATGCATTCATCAAGTGACATACTAGTCGATTAAACGAGTTAATGTGGTCGTGAAGATTACCTCCTTCCTGCATCTTCAGTGAGTACAACTCCATCCTAAACACAACCGGTTCGTCAGCGATTTCGATGCGTAAATGCTCTCGATCTTGTCCCACAACGCCTTCGGTGTGGTCTCCTTCAACACTGAACTTGATCTCGGGAGCAAGTCCCAACCGGATTATACTCACCGCCTTCTTCTGAATTTTGCTCCATTCCTCTCATTCATGGAGCCATGCTTCTCCTCCTCTAAAACCTTATCAAGACCTTGTTGCACCAAAAGGTCTTGAATCATACTCTGCCACAACGTGAAGTTGATTTTCCCATCAAAGAGTGGGATCTCGAACGTCCTCCATAAACTGGCCGCCATCACGCCAACAGGAGATCCTTCCACTAGTGAACTAAACCCGTATCACCTAACACCGGTAACCTCCGCTCTGATACCACTGTTAAGGAATCGACTCTCTCCAAGACCCTTGTACACTCACCGAATCCCACTGAAACAAAAACGCAATATACAAAAGCGACTTTGTATTATATAGTGAAATGTACAAGAGGTATTATACGAGTAGCTCACTACACTCTTTATTTTATGAGACATCCTCACACAACTTCACACCCTCACACAAGCTAGCTCACACCCTTTTTATTGAGCTCTCTTGCTCGATTATCCAAAATGCTACCACACATGCCTATTTATAGGCTTACAATACTAACACAACTTCCCCTAGAACATTCTAGGTTTACACATATTACAAAGTGGATAACTATATACTTTTCCCTAAAATTCTAGACTTCTCTGTAATCTCCCATCTCCTTAATTTATTCTAGAATTATCTAGGCTCAACTTCCATTGTTTTGGGCTTAATCTCTTCCAAGCCCATTATTCTTTCTTTCATTTGGTCCAAACCATATTAGCCCATTTAGAAATCCTAATTATAATCCAACCGACTTTTGCGCCTCCGAAGTAGACATGTAATTATTTCCTCCAAGCAATAGAAGAAAAGCATGACTATGGCAGACATAAGAAAAAAATACATAGACATAGTAATCATCGATTAACAGCGTATCTATGAACACACTTAACAATAGCTTAACTTTGAAAGGAAAACAAAAAAATACATACCTGCTTACCCCAATTACAAAATAACAAGTTCATCAGCATTGAATTCTGAATACAATAAACAATTGTGAAAGCTTACCAAATAAAGCAAGTAGTTTAGTGCAAGAGATATGGTGTGTGTCATTGTCTGCAAGGGCACAAGAATTATCGAGTTATGAATAACATAAGGACGCCACTTTTTCAACATAAAAAATCCCTTAATATTCCAATAGTGCTAATATGTGCAAGATAAATTCCATTTAGATAATTTGCATTCCTTGTTTCGATGTGCAAAAATTAGTAATAGTTTGGATCATGAGACACGGTCTGTTGATATTATTTTTCACATATCAAGTAGCCATTTTGATTATTCTAAAAAATGTTCTTTATTTGCAATTTTTGTGCAATGAGGAAGAGAAAGTGTGACTGACTTGCCTATACACTGAACCTTCCCCATACCATTTTCTCAATTCAATACAAGTATAAACTTATCTCAAACACCTGCAAAAATCATGGGAAAAATGGAGCAATCATTCTCAACTCCAAGAAAACCCAACAGTTGGCTTTGGTAGTCCCTCTTTAATCAAGGACTCAACACTATTAATAACATGCAACATTGTAACGAGAGCCACCACTAAAGCTATAACCATAAATCTAGCATGTGCACATATTAATGGAGTTTGATTGGGCTTACCGTATACAGTAGCTAAAAGCACCATCTCAATTCTTTCGAGAAATTCCCACAAAGGCGATGCGTTAATATGAGCCTCCTAGTCATATAATCCAGAAAAGACATGGGGTAGTAGGGAAATCTTCAATTCAAGTGTAAGAGTACCAAAATATCCAGCATTTGTATCATCTTAGTCTTAGCCTCAAACAAATACTTAGTCTCCCCTCCATCTTAGTAGAAAATTATATTAGAAACAACTCTACGATTAATCAAAACATAAGCTCTCTAATAAAGACTTCCCACCCAAATTGGCTAGGAATTTAGTGCAAATAAGGATTATTAGAAATAACCCTAAGATTATTTCTCTCTTATATGAAAATCTCAAATAAAATTGCTGAAGTTCTATAATCTAAATAAGGAAAAATAAAATTATCACATTATTCAATAGAATTTGTATTTCCCATGCATTAGTTATTAGAAACAGTGATTAAAAGCACAAATATGAAGCCACGCATTAAGCAAGCATGAAAAAATTCAGTCAAAATTACAACTGAATAATGTTTTTTTAATAAATGTAAACAAAATCACTAAATAATCATAAGACCCTAAAAAATTGTAAAACTTTCCACTCCTACCGCAACTAGGGATGAGCAAATTCCGGTCCGGCCCGGAAATTTGGACCGCACCGGACCGGTCCTAACTGGTCCGGTCTCCGGTCCAGGGATTTCCGGAAATCCGAGTCCGGTGTTTTTAAAAAATCTTAAAATTTTAATCGGTTTAAGGTTTTTTTACATTTGAGGTTTATGGTTTAGGTTTTAAGGTAAATTATATTTAAGAGTAAATTATATTTAGATTTGAGGTTTTTTTTTCATGTTTAAATATAAGTAAATTATATTTAAATTTAACAAAATCCTAAACCGGTCCAAATCCGGTCCAATCCAGGTTTCGGTCCACCATTTTTTGTGTTCCGGTCCGGGTCGGTCCGGTCCGGTCCGGACCGGGTTTGGACCGATGCTCAACCCTAACCGCAACCCACATGTTCCTTGTCATCAATAAAAATAAATAAAATGCCATATAATGGACATATGGCAGGTGCATATTAGAACACATTGTACAATCTTATTATGAAATGTGGCTTCAAGTTATATTGAAAATAATAGGAGTCTACTATAACCATCCTATCTCAAATGGTAAGAGCGTGCCCAAAATTGCACAGGAATAGGTAAATAAGAACATGTAAAAATTGGAAATGTACTTAGTCAACAACCACATAAAGAAAGGTCAGTGGCTAACTGTCTCCAATCTTCTCTTAAGATCTAGAAGATGTTGATTGGATGCACAACCTTTATAATTAGATCATTGTCAGGCTCTTACATCATTCATTCATTATATTCTTGTATGTAAAGGGGTAGAAAACAACATCTTAAGTTATGATATTTTCTCAATAGAGATGCAAGATCATCCCATGTAGTACGGTGAAGCGCTAGAGCTCCAGGACAAGTTTCTCCTTCAAGTAAGCATCCAATGCTTTAAGATGTACTATATTGACTCCTACCAATATCACACTATAGTTCATTGGATGCATGACCTGATAAGAATAATCATTGAAAGCTTTTTCTAATAATTTTAAAATATAGTCAAACAAACACAGTATGATGTCATATGCATCATTAGCATTACCTGATAACAGACATGATATCAACCCGAAGAATAGCCAGAAATTTCAATATTTGGCTTCTACTTTAATAAATTAGAAAGATAAATGGACCAAAATCTTGCTCAGGTGATAGAAAAAGAATACAAACCTCAGCTCCTAGGAACTGCATTCTGAACACATTCGGCGCCTGTCTTTTCATGTCTTGGCCTTCAAATCCATATCACCGGAAACATTGATGTTTTCAAATAAAAGAAAGAAATAAGAGTTGCTTTCAAATATAAACAGGAGATGCAGATGGCTATGTTTGCATAATGACTTGAGTTTGAGGATTGATGGTGAATCAACACATGCATGGAGTTTTATGTACATTTCAGATGACGTTCAAGATACTCCACTGTAAGCAACTATTTATCCTTCACAGCTAGTGCCCATATCTTCATAGCCCAAAAAAAATTAGTAATAGTTTATGAACTTCAGAATGGTAGACTCCAAGTCAATTATGGCTCAAGTCGAACAGCTTCAGTTAATTGTTCATGAGATCCTAGCTGAAGGCATGCAAATCTGTGAAACTTTCAAATAGCTGCCTTCATCGAGAAGCTTCCACCTAAGTGGGACCAGTTCAAGAACTACTTGATGCACAAGAGGAAATCGATGACAGTCGAGGACTTGGTCGTGAGGCTGCGTGTTGAGTCAAGCAACCGTCAGGCTGATGGGGCTCAGAGTTCTGATCAGAAAGTCAACCTGGCTGAGCATCAAGACAAGGGGAAGAAAAGAAAGTTTCAACCTCAAAATGCAAACAAGAAAGTTCCTGCTAAGAAGTTTAGTGGGAAGTGCCACAAGTGTGGAAAGATGGGTCACAAGGCTGATGAGTGCAGAAGCAAGCTCGACCCACGCAAAGACAAGGGAAAGTCCCAAGCCAACCTTGCTGAAGGGCCCATATCTTCATAGCCCAAAAAAAAATTAGTAATAGTTTATGAACTTCAGAATGGTAGACTCCAAGCCAATTATGGCTCAAGTCGAACAACTTCAGTTAATTGTTCATGAGATCCTAGCTGAAGGCATGCAAATCTGTGAAACTTTTCAAGTAGTTGCCTTCATCGAGAAGCTTCCACCTAAGTGGGACTAGTTCAAGAACTACTTGATGCACAAGAGGAAATCGATGACAGTCGAGGACTTGGTCGTGAGGCTGCGTGTTGAGTCAAGCAACCGTCAGGCTGATGGGGCTCAGAGTTCTGATCAGAAAGTCAACCTGGCTGAGCATCAAGACAAGGGAAAGAAAAGAAAGTTTCAACCTCAAAATGCAAACAAGAAAGTTCCTGCTAAGAAGTTTAGTGGGAAGTTCTACAAGTGTGGAAAGATGGGTCACAAGGCTGATGAGTGCAGAAGCAAGCTCGACCCACGCAAAGACAAGGGAAAGTCCCAAGCCAACCTTGCTGAAGGGCCGCTCACAGATGCTGATCTCGTTGCTGTCTGTTCTAAAGCCAACTTGGTTGGGGGAAACCCAAAAGAATGGTGGTACGACACTGGTGCCACAAGACACATCTGCTCAGATAAGGGGATGTTTGCTACCTATCAAGTGTGCAAGAGTGACGAGAAACTATTCATGGGGAACTCGGCCACATCCAAGGTGGAAGGTAGTGGCAAAGTGGTGCTGAGGCTGACTTCTGGGAAAGAGCTGACTCTCATAAATGTCATGCATGTGCCAGACATAAGGAATAATTTGATATCCAGCACTCTGCTGAGCAAGAATGGCTTTGGAATCAAGTTCGTGTCTGACAAGCTAGTTCTTTCTAAGCATGGGGTGTACTTGGGAAAAGGGTTATGTTAAAGAAGGGCTGATCAAAATGAATGTAATGACAGTCCTTCCAAAAACTATTGTAACCGCTGATTCAATGAATAAGAATGGTCCTATTGCTTATGTTGTTGAGTCTTTTAATATTTGGCATGAAAGATTGGGACATGCTAATTATAAATCTATTAGTAGATTAATAAGCATGAATATGATTCCAAAATGCAAATTAAGTAAAGATAAATGTAAAGTATGCGTTCAAGCGAAACTCACAAAAACGCCATCATCCCAAGTAGAGAGGACAATCGAACCTCTGGGTTTGATTCACACAGATTTATGTGATTTAAAGTTTGTGCAAACTAGAGGAGGTAAAAAGTACTTTGTCACCTTCATCGATGATAGAACACGATATTGCTATGTGTATTTACTACGCAGCAAAGATGAAGCCTTGGGCAAATTCAAGGAATACAAGTTGGAAGTTGAGAACCAACTTAGTAAGACAATTCAAATAATTCGAAGTGATAGAGGAGGCGAGTATAATGAACCATTCAATGCGTTCTGTAGAGAACATGGAATAGTTCATCAAACTACCGCTCCCTACTCACCTGAATCTAATGGAGCTGCGGAACGAAAGAACCAAACTCTTAAAGAGATGATGAATGCAATGCTGCAAGAATTTGGGTTAGCCCAGAACATGTGGGGGGAAGCTTTGCTAACCTCAAACTACATTCTCAACAAAATACCACACAAGGTCACTGGAAAGACACCTTATGAGTTGTGGAAAGGAAATGTACCATCGTACAAATACCTCAAAGTGTGGGGGTGCCTTGCAAAAATGGCAGTACCACCTCCCAAAAAGGTCACCATTGGACCTAAAATCGTAGACTGTATTTTCATAGGATACGCACACAACAGTAGTGCTTATCGTTTCTTGGTATACAAGTCAGATATACCAGAAATACATGCTAATACAGTTATGGAATCAAGGAATGCATCCTTCTTCGAAAACGTGTTTCCATGTAAGGACAAAGAAAGTCCTAAACGGACTCGTGAACAAGGAGAAGCTAGCACTTCTGTTCAAGAAACAGAAGAAGAAAATGATGAACCTAGACGAAGCAAAAGAGCTCGAAAAGAGAAAACCTTTGGGAATGAGTTCACAACGGCCTTTCTCATAACGACTTTTCTCTTAGAGAATGAGCCTAGAACTTTTAAAGAAGCCATGTCTATACCTGATGCACCTTCATGGAAGGAAGCAGTTAAAAGCAAAATTGACTCCATTATGCAGAACCATACATGAGAGTTAGTTAATTTGCCACAAGGGTGTAAAGCACTTGGGTGCAAATGGATTTTCAAAACAAAATTGAAAACTGATGGCTCAATAGAGAAGCACAAGGCTAGGCTTGTGGTGCAAGGATTCTGGCAAAAAGAGGGTTTGGATTTCTTTGACACTTATTCTCCGGTTACGAGAATAACTTCTATCAGAATGCTAATAGCAATAGCAGCATTACGAAACCTCGAAATCCATCAAATGGATGTAAAAACCGCTTTTCTAAATGGAGATTTAGAAGAGGAAATTTACATGAAACAACCTGAGGGCTATGTCGTGCCTGGACAGGAAAACAAAGTGTGCAGACTTGTAAAGTCTTTGTATGGACTCAAACAAGCTCCAAAATAGTGGCATGAAAAGTTTGACAATGTAATGATGTCAAATGGGTTCAGCATAAATGAAAGTGACAAATGCATCTACATCAAAAACACTCCCAATGGATACATTCTGTTGTGTCTGTATGTAGATGACATGCTCATCATTGGAAGCAATAAAAACATGATCAAACAAACCAAGCATATGCTCTGTGGAAAGTTTGACATGAAAGACTTGGGACTTGCAGATGTCGGATTAAAATCACTAGACATTCTGAAGGGATCATCCTGTCTCAAGCTCATTATGCTGAAAAAGTCATTGAACGATTCAAGAACTACTCAAGTGGGATAGCAAAAAGTCCTATGGACCCTCATCTCCATTTGACTAAAAACTCTGGTGATGCAATATCACAACTAGAGTATGCCCGTGTCATTGGAAGTCTAATGTACTTGACAAACTGCACACAACCAGACCTAGCACACTCAGTAAATGTACTAAGTCGCTACACCAGTAATCCAGGTCATAAACACTGGAAAGGCAATGACGCTAACAGAACGGTTCCACCGCTTCCACAATCGTTGAGGTCGCCCAACAGAACGGTTCCACCGCTCCAGATCGGCCCAGCTTCGCTCCAAAAAGAAGCTTAGCTGCTGCTTGGGCCGAAGGCCCATTCCACAAGACCACAAGCCCATAAGCCCATAAGCCCACAAGCCCACAAGCCCACAAGTCCACAAGCCCACAAGCCCACAAGCCCACAAGCCCACAAGCCCACAAGCCCAAGCAGCAAGTAAGCTTCTTCAAGTCAGTTTGAATCCACCTCGTTGAGGTCGCCCAACAGAACGGTTCCACCGCTTCCACGATCTGCTCCAACAACTCCATGATCTCCTCCACCTCGTTGGCGTCGCCCAACAGTAATTCAGAACGTTTATAAAACCAGTTCTGGAGCCTCATTCGAAAAAAATACACAGATCCTCCCTACGTCGTCTTCCTTTCCTCTTTCATTTTTTTCGCGTCTGAGAGTGCACGCAGTAACGCTGGTTCGTCAGCTTTTGGTTTTGGTTGTACAAAGCAGAAGAATTCCGCAGTTGTATCCTGAGATTCTCAACGCCAGTAACCGTCACAATACGGGGCGTTTTAGAATTAAGGAGAGAGATCAAATCTCGACTCTGCGCTCAGTTCCGTTCCTGCTTCGGTTTGGGTATAATTCAATTCCTTAATTCTGTTCTAAATATTTTTTATCCAGATTGTTTATGTGTTCGGTATTAGGGTTCCTACAGGTCGTCGGCCATGCTCAATGATAAACATTACTTTGTAGGGCTTAACTAAGAGTTATTAGAGGTTTTATTGGTGCCATTCGGGTAGATTTAGACACATTCTTGTGTATGGCGCTTGGAGGCGAAGTTGGTGTTTTTGGAGGTGTTTGAGCTACTTTGGAGATCATGAAGACACTGAGGAAGGAAGCCATCAAGAGAAGACGCCAAGGAGTGAAGAGGAGACGGGTTGGTGCAAGGCAAAGGACAAGAATGCCGAGCATTAACCGCGATCGCGGGCATGGGTGCCGCGATCGCGGGCCTCGGAGCATGTCGAGAGTTTTCTGCGGGCGCGGAGAAATTGAAGGGCACGGAGCCACATGGGCCGCGATCAAGGTCCACCACCCGTGATCGCGGGTCTGACACGGCAGAAGCTCAGACTTATTCCGAATTATCTTTATAGTTTTCTTTTCCCTTTTTTCTTGTTTCTATTTCAGTTATTTTTCTTAATGGGCTAGGTCATTTGTTAGGGCCCTATAAATACTCTCCTTATGCATTAGGGTTAGGAGACTATTATTCCACTTTAGTTGCAATTTCAATTCATCGTTGTTTATTTCGTTTGAAGTTTCTACCATGACTATGAGGAGCTAAGCCTCTTTGGCTTAATTCGGTAATGGAAGCATGAGTTCGTTCATCTGGTTGTGAGGTTTTATTCCTATCTATCTATCCTATTGAGTTATATATTTTCTCTGAGCAAATTCATATTTGAATGTTTGTTGGTTTATCTAGACTGATCACCTAGGTTTATTGCTTTCATTCTTATTGCTAATACTATGGAACTGTTAGGCTAATGCTCTAGTATAAGTAGCAAGCATTGATTGTTATCTGCATCTGTGGATTATATCTATGTGGGAATTGATTACATGGTAAATGCATCTGAGCGAGCGTTCTGTGTATCCTAGTTAATTCTTATATGCATTGCTGCCTTTGGGTTGAACCTTTAGTGGTACTAGGGTTATTCATTGGTAAGGGTTCTTTGTGGAAGGTTTCCCTCTAAATTTACATAAGATCGGGACAGGAATAACCGAATAGGAAGATAGGATTTAATCAATGAACAACCTTTGAATGACTTATGTGGACATTACTTGGCTAAGTGTTTTTTCTCTATTGATATTTCATCCATTCTACTTTGTTTTGTTTGTTTTGTTTGCAACCAACCAATCATAAACCCCCCTTGTGACATTGCATGCTACCACCATTGATTCCTTCCTTCTCTGTGGGATCGACCCTGACTTACTTACTATACTTTGTTTAGTGAGGATTTTAGGATTTACTTTTGATTAGGGGTACGACGACTATCCACCCCTGTCACTCAACAATATTTTCGCCCACCTTCAACTTTGTAGTTGTTGAACACATAGGGTTCAACTACAAATGCCCACAATGTTCAAAAAATAAGTTTAACCAAAATCAAGAACCTAATCTGAAAATTTGAGATTTGGAAACCTACATGAGACAAATACTGCAGAGAGATAAAAGTATGATTCTTTGATTGTTAAATCATCATGGGATGTTGAAGGCAACTCTTCAAGGCTTCAGAGCCGTCTCTCTGGAGTCACGGACTAGCAATATGAGGTGATATTTTTTGGGGGGAAGAACAATAGGAAAGATAAATTTTTGCCAGAAACTTAGCAAAAAGGAAAAACTAAAGAATAAACTAATGGGTATAATTTGTGAATGTCGGCATAATGGGGATCCTGTGGAAAAGAGAATGGGACAAATGTCAAAAAGAGAATGAGACAGATATTGCCAAAAAGAGAATGTGATAGATGTCAAAAACAGAATGCGCCACATACAGATGCAAGTGTCATGGGGCGAAGTACTGCATCGTCATGACAAAGGCATATACCGCATTATATATTTAACGGTTTTTTTGCCTGATAGCCCTGAAGTAATGCGAAATTCACTAGGTGCTCCAAAATTTTACCCATTTCGCGTGGTATTCCCGAGTTTTGTTTTTTTTTTTCCACCAAATGCCCATCTATTAATTTTTTAATTAAAAAATCCAAAAAAGACTAAAAAAATTCCAACCCCCCCCCCAAAAAAAAATTCATCTCTCTACCTAGCCCTACCCGCCCTTAGGTTAATACTCAACACCAAATTTGCTCACCACCGGAACAGTAATTACTAGATGGGCATTTTGGTGGTTGATAGGTGCCATTTCAGGCACCTTAACTAGTAATTATTGACATGATTTAGATGGAGTTTCGGTATAGATTTAGACTAAGTCTGTAATCCAGAAGAAGAGTTAAGAAGTGAAGATATCATAGGATTTACAGCTTAATGAAGGATGAAGAAGATGGAGGAGAAGATCTGCTTAAGACTCATGGAGGAAGGCTACCATCACTTGGTAGTACAGAAGAGCAGAAGATGAAGACTTGAAGAAGCTGGTCTTTGCCGCCCCGCGCCAGAAGTCACCGCGACCCGACGATGGATCTCAGAGAAGGCAACACAAGCGAAGCCACCGCCCTGCGGTGGATGTTGAAGCCTCGCGGCCAGCATTTATTTGTTTCCTATTTTAGCATTTTCGGATATTCCATTTTCTATTATTTTATTATTTCTGTTATTTTGTTTGCTAGGTTTAGCTTATCTTTCCTGAACCTATTTAAGAGTTTTTCCAGTTTTTAGAGAAGGACGTTCTCATTATTCATTCTAGATCTAGGGTTTGAACGAATGGAGAACTAAACACCTTTATTTCGCTAGACAATTGAAGCATTGCAATGGATTGGTTGTGAGATTTCTATTCCTTGTTCTTTATCTTATCAAGTTGGTTTAATTCTCTTGAGCATATTGTCTATTGGTTTGTGTTGGTTTATCTAGAGTTGCTAACTAGGTTTATCGATATTTATCATAGTGCTAGGGTTTGCATATAGTGGAATACGAGTGCATACCTAGTGGCAAACACAATTGTTACATATAGTGGAATACGAGTGTGCAATTGTGAGAGAGAATTATTTGCATGTTAAGTAGTAAGGTTTTCTTCTATTTACATGTATCCTATATTCTTGTTTGAATGTTATTGCTTTATTGATAGTAAGGTTTTCTTCTATTGATATTGTGGTAAGTGCTGCCAACAACTGTCTGAATTGGTGGTTAATTATGATTAGGATGGGAACGACTATAAGATTGTGAAAAGAACTTGGAACAATAATTATCAGTGATCAATCTGTTCATCTGCAGTGTGGATATTTGTCTAGTGGAATACTTCCACTCATCATATTTATTCTTTCTTTAAAGCTTGCATCATTGTTACTCTGCGATTATTCTAAAAACCCCCCTATTACTTATCAGTCACACGTCAATTGCATACAGATAACCGACTCCATGTGGGATCGACCCTGACTTGCTTGCTATACTCTTTAGTAGGTGAATTAGGATTTCTTTGATAGGAAAACGACACCGGTTTCCGGCCTTGTCAAATTTGGCGCCGTTGCCGGGGAATCAAATACTCTGTTTGTGATTATTTGTGATTGACTGCGGTGTGGATCTATCTTACGGTCCGCACCTTTGCTACTGAGTCGCTACTTGTTGAAGTTGATACAGAGACATGTACGAATGGCTCAGACACTTCGACAGTTGACTACGCCAGATCTAATACAGCAGCCATTGGCTGTAATCTTTCCACCCCTTGCGGATGGTGTGACATTTGAGCTCAGAACATGAGTGATACGGTTGCTCCCGAGATACCATGGACGAAGTGGAGAAGACCCCATCCAACACTTGGGTAAATTCTACAACGTCATTATGAGCATTAAACCAGCTAACGTCACTGAAGATCAGATTAAAATGAGAGCCTTCGGGTTCACTCTTAAGGACGATGCCGAGGACTGGTACTATCATCTGCCTGGCGGAAGCATAGATTCATGTGCTAAGCTACATAAGGCATTCCTCGCACAATATTTCCCAACCAAGATGGCGAATGCCTTGAAAAGGGCGATTGCCAGTATTGAACAAGGAGAGGAGGAGACCCTTTATGACTATTGTGAGCGGTTCAAACGACTTTGTTCTAGTTTTCCGTTCCATGGTTTTGACAAGAAAGCTCTAGTACTCTATGTTTACAATGGGCTGCTAGATGATGAAAGAAGAATCATAGATGCTACTTGTGGTGGTAGTATCTTAAATATGACCCCTGATGCAGCCATGATTAAACTTCATGATATGGCTGAGAGCACAAGGGATTTTGATGAAGCCCCAAAGACCAGAGGAGTTAATGTTGTCAACTCCAATGATGAGCATTTATTGCAAGAAATTGCTTCATTGAAAGACGTAATTGCAAAGTTGGGTAAACAAGAAGCACCTCAACATCACAATGTTTCTGGAATCTGCGTTGATCCATTTCACAACACCAATGCTTGTCCCCAACTTCAGGATGCCACTAATGCTGAAGTATACGCTGCTGGAGGTTATGGGCCTATTAGACCTCGACATGATCAACAACAGCTACAACAACCACCATAACCTCACTTTGATGAGCCACTAGCTGCTCCCCAAGCTAGTAGCTCCCCTTCAACTGAAGACTTGATCAAAGCCTTAACAATGCACTTCACAACTCATGTGCAAACAACTGAGGCAAGCATCAAGAGCATGGCAGAGACAGTGGTTCAGTTAACAGATGTGGTCACTAGATTGGACAAAAGGGCCGTACAAGAAAGTGTAAATGCTGCGACCCTTCGAAGTGGAAAGGAATTGCAAGTCGCTCCTACTGCTGAAAAGGACGACAAGGCTGAAATTGACGATGGGCAAGTTCCACTGCCCCGCGGCGACACCCACCGCGACCTGGCGGCAACTCTCAGTTATCCTGAGTCAACACCGCCGCCCTGCGGCCAAGAAGACCGCCCCGCGGTGAATCCACCGCCCCACGTCGAAAGCCCAGATCTTGATCATGATGAAGAAGAGGACCCCTATGTTCGTCCAAATTTTCCTCCTCTTGGTTCTGAAAAGCCCCCTGCCCCCTTTCCGGAAGCACTAAAGGAAATGAGAGTAATCGACGACAAGGATCTCTTCGACACCTTCAGTAAGTGTGAGGTAAACATCCCCCTCCTCAAGCTTGTAAAGAGTGTACCTCGGTACGCTATGTTTTTAAAGGAGTTATGCACCATCAAGAGAAATCAGAAGCTGAAGGGCAAGGAAAAAGTCAAGGTCAGTGAACGCGTATCCGTTGTATTCCAGAGGCGTATGCCAAAGAAGTGCGGCGATCCAAGTATGTGGAGCATTCCTTGTATTATTGGTGACACTAAATTTGAAAGAGCTATGCTTGATCTTGGTGCCTCCATTAATGTTTTGCCCTATTCCCTCTATGAATCTCTTGGACTTGGACCTCTGCAGGAAACTGGAATTGTGATTCAATTAGCTGATAGGTCTAGTGTCTACCCTAGAGGAGTAGTAGAGGATGTTCTTGTTATGGTTGATAAATTGATATTCCCTGCAGATTTTTATGTCTTAGATATGGAAACAGATACAAAGGCAACTCCTATACTGTTAGGTAGACCATTTTTGAAAACTGCTAAGACTAAACTTGATTTGCAAAGTGGGACACTTTCTATGGAATTCGATGGGGAGAAGGTGGAATATAATATTTATGAAGCTATGAAACACCCCAATGAAGACCATTCTTTATGCTCCATTGATGTGATCGATTCTATTGCACAGGATGTATTTGATATATCTGGTCCTGATGAGTTGATGTCCATTGTTGAGAATAATTTGGAATTGTCCCATGAAGGAATACTCTTTACCATCTAACATGCAGGAAATCATAGCTCAGATGGATGCATATGGTAAGTTTCCTATTGATCCTTTGGGCGTTGGCCCCAATTTACTAAACCCGAGCAAGAAGCTTGTTCCCTTTGTTATACAGGCTCCCGAGATTGAATTGAAGCCGCTGCCAGATCACCTCAAGTACTCTTTTCTTGGAGCCAACGACACGCTGCCAGTCATTGTGTCTAGTAAGCTATTTGAAGACCATGAAATAAAGCTATTAGGCGTGCTCAGGGAGTACAAGACTGCGATAGGATGGACCCTTGCAGACATAAAAGGGATAAGTCCCTCGACTTGTATGCCTAGGATTCTACTTGAAGATGGAGCCAAACCATCTAGGCAGCCATAGAGAAGACTCAATCCTCCAATGATGGAAGTGGTCAAGAAGGAGGTGCTGAAACTCCTCAAAGATGATATGATCTTCCCTATTTCCGATAGCCAATGGGTAAGTCCAACTCAGGTTGTCCCTAAGAAAGGAGGTATCACTATAGTGGAGAATCAACAAGGGGATTTGATTCCTACAAGGACCACTACAGGATGGAGGGTGTGCATTGACTACCGTAAGCTAAATGCGGTAACTCGGAAAGACCATTTTCCCTTACCTTTTATTGATCAAATGCTAGAACGCCTTGCTGGGCGCCCCTACTACTGTTTTCTAGATGGGTATTCAGGATACTTTCAGGTGGCTATAGCGCCAGAAGACCAGGAGAAAACCACTTTTACATGCCCCTTTGGCACCTTTGCATACCGCAGAATGCCATTTGATTTGTGTAATGCACCCGGTACATTTCAACGATGTATGGTTAGTATTTTATCTGAATATGTTGAGAAATTTATTGAGGTATTCATGGATGACTTCACAGTGCATGGGACTAGCTTTGATTCATGTTTGAACCATTTGGCATTTATACTTAAAAGATGTGTTGAAACCAACCTGGTTTTGAATTTTGAAAAGTGTCATTTCATGGTAGAACAGGGTATAGTGCTTGGTCATATTGTCTCTGCTAGGGGTATTGAGGTCGATAAGGCGAAGATTGATGTGATTCAGTCTTTGCCTTATCCTACTAATGTGTGTGAAGTGCGTTCCTTTTTAGGTCATGCAGGTTTTTACCGAAGGTTTATCAAGGACTTCTCTAAGATCTCTTCACCCCTATGCGAGTTACTGAAGAAAGAGGTGACCTATGAGTTCACCGACGAGTGCAAGAAGGTGTTTGATTGCTTGAGAGAACGCCTGACAAGTGCACCTATCATTCAGGCACCTGACTGGTCTCGCCCGTTTGAGATCATGTGTGACGCCAGTGACTATGCGGTTGGAGCAGTTCTAGGCCATAAAGTGGGATGTACCTCCCATGTAATTCATTATGCCTCCATGACTCTAAATGGAGCTAAGAGGAACTACTCCACCACTGAGAAGGAAATGCTGGTAGTTGTCTTTGCCTTGGAAAAATTTAGGCAATATCTTTTGGGAGTAAAGGTGATCATCTACACAGACCATGCTGCCCTTCGTTACCTAATGAAGAAGAAGGAAGCAAAGCCAAGATTAATCCACTGGGTTCTCCTACTCACTGAATTTGATGTCGAGATACGAGATAAAAAGGGAGCGGAGAACCTAGTAGCGGATCACCTGAGTAGGCTCGTGCATGAAGAAGATAAGCCCGGAGCACAGAGCCCCATCCACGGAACTTTTCCAGACGACACACTCTTTATGATCAAAGGAATCTCGGGTAACAATAAAGCGACCCAGCGATCTGTAGAAATTGTGGAACTGGAGGCTCCACCGCCCCGCGGCGTCATCCACCGCGACCCGGCGGCATTTTCAATTGAGAGCCAGAAGAACTCACCGCGACCCACGGTGACATCACCGCCCCACGGCAGCATCTCCGGACTCACACTTTGCTCCGTGAGTACTTCTGAACCCCCTCCTCATATAGCCGAGGCCGTCTTCAGGCTCCGTTCTTTTAGACCATGGTATGCAGATATCGTGAACTATTTGGTTCGAGAGGAACTACCCCCAGATTACACTAGAGCTCAAAAGGAGTAGGTACGAAGAGAAGCCCGTCACCATGTTTGGGATGATCCTTACCTATGGAAACATTGTGTCGATCAGGTAGTGCGCCGATGTCTTCCGGACAATGAGGTACAATCTGTCTTTAACTTTTGTCATTCTCATGCATGTGGGGGTCATTTTGGAGCAAATAAGACTGCTAGGAAAGTATTGGATGCAAGATTTTATTGGCCACACATCTTTCGGGATGCTTACGCCTTTTGTAAATCATGTGACCGATGCCAAAGGGTTGGAAACATCTCCAGGAGGAATGAGATGCCGCAATCATCACTAATCTTTTGCGAGGTCTTTGATGTTTGGGGTATTGACTTTATGGGACCCTTTCCTAGCTCTCATGGGAATCTCTATAAATTGCTTGTGGTGGACTACGTTTCCAAGTGGGTGGAAGCGAAAGCCACCAGGACTGATGATTCTAAAGTTGTGGCAGGTTTTCTTAAGGAGAACATTTTCTCAAGATTTGGGATACCCAAAGCTTTAATTAGTGATCGGGGAACCCATTTCTGCAACAAGACAGTGACTGCCCTGCTGAAGAAGTATCATGTAACCCAAAGAGTCTCCACGGCCTATCATCCTCAAACTAATGGGCAGGTGATCAGTGCTATTTTATAGTGCATTTCTAGGGGTTATTACCAGGTTTGAGGCGCCATTTGGATGGATTTAGAGCACAATTGTGGAATAGGGAGTTAGAGAGAAGAAGTGTGGATTTGGTGGTCTGGAGAAGCAAATTGAAGATATCCAGAGGAAGATGAGTTGACCACTGAGGAGACGAAGAAGAACCAAGGAGAGAGTCCACACGAGAGTAGAAGAACAAGGTGTTGAATTCAATTGATTCGTTCTCTTTACTCAGATGTCCAAATGGAGTGATTCCAATTCGAGGAGTTAGCTCTTGAAGTCTACTGCAAGTCCTCAACATATGAGCGCGATCCGAGTTGGGAATCAAAAGTTATGGTATTTTTACAAAAGTGTCACAGAAGCTGAAGAAGACACCGTCACCGCACCCCGCGGTGGGATGACCGCACCCCGCGGCGAACCTTACAGAGAAGAGGCCGTGATTCTGGAGCTCCACCGCACCCCGCGGTGGGGGTGTCACCGCACCCAGCGGTGGCGATGCGCTGAAGATATTTCCGAGTTTTTATTTCCTGTTTTATTTTATTTCCGAGACTTTGTTTCCAAGTTTGTTTATTTCTTTTCTTTATTTCTGAATTATTTCCTTAGTATTTAAGTTAAGTTTAAGACTCTTTTAGATAATCCATTCTCTAACCGTAGTTGCCACCTTTCTACGTTTTTGCTCTCACAAACCCTATGGAGAACTAAACCTCCATTGTTGCACTTGACAGTTTGAAGCCAACAATTGATTGGTTGTGAGTTTTCTACTCTTGTACGTTTTCCTATCTAGTTGGATTAATTCTCTTGCGCTTGATTGTTTATTGGTCTATGTTGATTTATCTAGATTGATCACCTAGGTTTATTGATATCTTCCTGATTGCTAAGACTTGTGATTCCGGGTTCGGGTTGCATATCTAGTAGCGAGCACGATTTACATAAGCGGGTTACGAGTGTTCATCGTGAGAGAGAGTTAATTGCATGCTTTTAGTAACGGGTTGTTTCTATTGCATGTATCTTGTTA
This sequence comes from Rheum nobile, assembly GCA_027886185.1. Lineage (NCBI taxonomy): Eukaryota > Viridiplantae > Streptophyta > Magnoliopsida > Caryophyllales > Polygonaceae > Rheum > Rheum nobile. The sequence goes on along the minus strand of WOAB01000665.1, from coordinate 402,479 downwards.
AATCCTTGGTTGAATGCTATTGCTTTATTGAGTATTGAAGGTTTTCGGATTTGATTTAGTAATAAGTACTATTAGGGCTGGTAGAACTAATAGTTACCTATCATCGGGATAAGAACAGCTATAGGAATGATAAGAACTTGAGATTGATAGAATTCCGTGATCGACCATATCTATTGTTGTGTGGATCTTTGTTAAGTGTGACGCTTTTCCCCATTATATTCACAACCTTTATTTGCAAACTTGTTTATTTGCTTACTTGTTACTTGATTTCCAAGAAAACACTACAAAACCCCCCTTAGTTCCTAATTGGTGATTTCGAATTACAGAGATAGATAACCTGACTCCCTGTGGGATCGACCCTGACTTGCTTGCTATACTCCTTAGTAGGTATTTTAGGATTTATTTGATAGGCATACGACTTTAGCCCTATCAAATTGTCGCCGTTGCCGGGGAATCTAAGGTTTGTATTTTCTTGTTTGTTTGTTTACCGATTTGATAACAAGACACTATCCTTTTCTTTTAGTTTTGTTTCTTTGTCTGTGTTTTCGTTTTCGACTAACCCGCAGGAAGAGTAGAAGGAAAACCGCGACCGCGGCTTGGCCACCGCAGCCGCGACAAACAATTCGAGAAGCAACCGCGACCTGGAAACCGCAATCACGGCCACCGCGGCGAATTAGGGTTTAGTAAAAAAAAAAAAGTTCTACCGAAGGCCAGCTGTCCAGAGTTCCCCATGGAGATGGTGCGCATCATGTTGTCACGGAGGATACACTGCCCTACTCTTGATTTGACAATGATGATGGCCCTACAATTGACAGCTGAGGAGGAGAAACACTAGGGCCCACACCATGATCACATCTGGACCCATTTTTTGTGTTCATTGAAGGTCGTGCAACCCCGACTTACTTGCTATACCACTACTCACCAAAGTGGTTTCCTTTTGGTTGCACGGTAGGAGAAGATTTTGGAGTTGATGAAGACACCCGCCCAACACCAGAGACCTGTGCATATAGTGTCTACCGCCAGCAACAACGAAGTGTCCAAGCCAACTCACGACGTTTGTGAGTTATTTTTTGCTTTTCCCTGTGCTTCCATTCTTTTTTTCTGTCATTACATTGAGGACAATGCAATGTTTAAGCATGGGGGAGAGTTCTATACTTGCTATGTCGTTGAGGAGAAAAATGAATAAAAAGAGAAAAAGCCAAAAAATTGAAAAAAAAGGCATACATGAAAATCCTGGGATAGGTCGAAAACCCGAAAGGGCGGCCTAGGTAATAAGCAGGTGGCTTGGACCAGCATTAGACTGGGGTAATAAGTGGTCAAGAGTGATGTGAGCATATTGTGAGCCCATCTATCAAAAAATGAAATGAGTGGCTTGGTGAAAACCCGAAAGGGCGCCTTGGCAAAATGAGTGAAAAGAAGAAGATTGATTTTTAGGAATCATCATTTTACCTGGCGTGGCGACATAAGAAGAGGTGATATAAGGAAGATTCGGGTAGGTCACTTTGGGAGGTATAAGAAGATAGATGGAAGACTAGGATTATAATTTATTCACTCTATGGTGTTTGGGATAAGCTTCGGGGAGGCACTCTGCTTTCCTTTTAGCTTAGTTGTGTGGGGTGTTGATTTGAGTTGTTGTATGTGGTGCTATGCTTATTTGTATGGTTGCCTGGAGTTTATTGTTGGGTGTGATTTTTGGAGGATTGATTTTTCTATGCTTCCTGAAACCTTGGAGATTGATTGGAGGAGTAGGTTGACTTTAGCTTACTCGAGGCCGAGCAAGGTGTAAGAATGGGGTATTTGATCGGTGCTATTTTATAGTGCATTTCTAGGGGTTATTACCAGGTGTGAGGCGCCATTTGGATGGATTTAGAGCACAATTGTGGAATAGGGAGTTGGAGAGAAGAAGTGTGGATTTGGTGGTCTGGAGAAGCAAATTGAAGATATCCAGAGGAAGAGGAGTTGACCACTGAGGAGACGAAGAAGAACCAAGGAGAGAGTCCACACGAGAGTAGAAGAACAAGGTGTTGAATTCAATTGATTCGTTCTCTTTACTCAGATGTCCAAATGGAGTGATTCCAATTCGAGGAGTTATCTCTTGAAGTCTACTGCAAGTCCTCAAAATATGAGCACGATCCGAGTTGGGAATCAAAAGTTATGGCATTTTTACGGAAGTGTCACAGAAGCTGAAGAAGACACCATCACTGCACCCCGCGGTGGGATGACCGCACCCCGCGGCGAACCTTACAGAGAAGAGGCCGTGATTCTGGAGCTCCACCGCACCCCGCGGTGGGGGTGTCACCGCACCCAGCGGTGGCGATGCGCTGAAGATATTTCCGAGTTTTTATTTCCTATTTTATTTTATTTCCGAGACTTTGTTTCCAAGTTTGTTTATTTCTTTTCTTTATTTCTGAATTATTTCCTTAGTATTTAATTTAAGTTTAAGACTCTTTTAGATCATCCATTCTCTAACCGTAGTTGCCACCTTTCTACGTTTTTGCTCTCACAAACCCTATGGAGAACTAAACCTCCATTGTTGCACTTGACAGTTTGAAGCCAATAATTGATTGGTTGTGAGTTTTCTACTCTTGTACGTTTTCCTATCTAGTTGGATTAATTCTCTTGCGCTTGATTGTTTATTGGTCTATGTTGATTTATCTAGATTGATCACCTAGGTTTATTGATATCTTCCTGATTGCTAAGGCTTGTGATTCCGGGTTCGGGTTGCATATCTAGTAGCGAGCACGATTTACATAAGCGGGTTGCGAGTGTTCATCGTGAGAGAGAGTTAATTGCATGCTTATAGTAACGGGTTGTTTCTATTGCATGTATCTTGTTAAATCCTTGGTTGAATGCTATTGCTTTATTGAGTCTTGAAGGTTTTTGGATTTGATTTAGTAATAAGTACTATTAGGGCTGGTAGAACTAATAGTTACCTATGATCGGGATAAGAACAACTATAGGAATGATAAGAACTTGAGATTGATAGAATTCCGTGATCGACCATATCTATTGTTGTGTGGATCTTTGTTAAGTGTGGCGCTTTTCCCCATTATATTCACAACCTTTATTTGCAAACTTGTTTATTTGCTTACTTGTTACTTGATTTCCAAGAAAACACTACAAAACCCCCCCTAGTTCCTAGTTGGTGATTTCGAATTACAGAGATAGATAACCTGACTCCCTGTGGGATCGACCCTGACTTGCTTGCTATACTCTTTAGTAGGTATTTTAGGATTTATTTGATAGGCATACGACTTTAGCCCTATCAAATTGGCGCCGTTGCCGGGGAATCTAAGGTTTGTATTTTCTTGTTTGTTTGTTTACCGATTTGATAACAAGACACTATCCTTTTCTTTTAGTTTTGTTTCTTTGTCTGTGTTTTCGTTTTTGACTAACTCGCAGGAAGAGTAGAAGGAAAACCGCGACCGCGGCTTGGCCACCGCAGCCGCGGCAAACAATTCGAGAAGCAACCGCGACCTGGAAACCGCGATCGCGGCCGCCGCGGCGAATTAGGGTTTAGTAAAAAAAAAAAGTTCTACCGAAGGCCAGCTGTCCAGAGTTCCCCATGGAGATGGTGCACATCATGTTGTCACGGAGGATACACTGCCCTACTCTTGATTTGACAATGATGATGGCCCTACAATTGACAACTGAGGAGGAGGAACACTAGGGCCCACACCATGATCACATCTGGACCCATTTTTTGTGTTCATTGAAGGTCGTGCAACCCCGACTTACTTGCTATACCACTACTCACCAAAGTGGTTTCCTTTTGGTTGCACGGTAGGAGAAGATTTTGGAGTTGATGAAGACACCCGCCCAACACCAGAGACCTGTGCATATAGTGTCTACCGCCAGCAACAACGAAGTGTCCAAGCCAACTCAGCGACGTTTGTGAGTTATTTTTTGCTTTTCCCTGTGCTTCCATTCTTTTTGTCTTTCATTACATTGAGGATAATGCAATGTTTAAGCATGGGGGAGGGTTCTATACTTGCTATATCGTTGAGGAGAAAAATGAATAAAAAGAGAAAAAGCCAAAAAAATTGAAAAAAAAAGGCATACATGAAAATCCTGGGATAGGTCGAAAACCCGAAAGGGCGGCCTAGGTAATAAGCAGGTGGCTTGGACCAACATTAGGTGGGGTAATAAGTGGTCAAGAGTGATGTGAGCATATTGTGAGCCCATCTATCGAAAAATGAAATGAGTGGCTTGGTGAAAACCCGAAAGGGCGCCTTGGCAAAATGAGTGAAAAGAAGAAGAGTGATTTTTAGGAATCATCATTTTACCTGGCGTGGCGACATAAGAAGAGGTGATATAAGGAGGATTCGGGTAGGTCACTCTAGGAGGTATAAGGAGATAAATGGGAGACTAGGATTATAATTTATTCACTCTATGGTGTTTGGGATAAGCTTCGGGGAGGCACTCTGCTTTCCTTTTAGCTTAGTTGTGTGGGGTGTTGATTTGAGTTGTTGTATGTTGTGCTGTGCTTATTTGTATGGTTGCCTGGAGTTTATTGTTGGGTGTGATTTTTGGAGGATTGATTTTTCTATGCTTCCTGAAACCTTGGGGATTGATTGGAGGACTAGGTTGACTTTAGCTTACTCGAGGCCGAGCAAGGTTTAAGAATGGGGTATTTGATCGGTGCTATTTTATAGTGCATTTCTAGGGGTTATTACCAGGTTTGAGGCGCCATTTGGATGGATTTAGAGCACAATTGTGGAATAGGGAGTTGGAGAGAAGAAGTGTGGATTTGGTGGTCTGGAGAAGCAAATTGAAGATATCCAGAGGAAGAGGAGTTGACCACTGAGGAGACGAAGAAGAACCAAGGAGAGAGTCCACACGAGAGTAGAAGAACAAGGTGTTGAATTCAATTGATCCGTTCTCTTTACTCAGATGTCCAAATGGAGTGATTCCAATTCGACGAGTTAGCTCGTGAAGTCTACTGCAAGTCCTCAAAATATGAGCGCGATCCGAGTTGGGAATCAAAAGTTATGGCATTTTTACGGAAGTGTCGCGGAGTTGAGGAAGCCAGAAAGGCCCTGCACGGTTAGCTGCACGGTTTGCTAACCGTGCAGGATGGTCGAGAGCAAACCGCAACCGTGGCCTCTTGGCCGCGATCACGGCCACACACGGGAGACAGCCCGTGGAGATTTCCGAACTTTTTTTTTCTTTTTCCTTTTCTTTTTTTCTTTATTTTATTTAATTCGAATATTATATTTTATTTCCTTGTAGATGAGGTTTGTGATCTTGGGCTTTAGGTTAACTTTATTTAACCGAATTCCCACAGCCTCCATTCATCATCTTCGGATCACATTAGACCTAGTTTTCCATTCAGTATTGTTTTTCCCTTTCTTAGTTTAGTTCTTTGTTTTGTTTGGTGTTTTTGGCTAGACAATTGAAGCCTTTGGATTGATTGGATTGTGAGTTTATTTCTGAAATACCCCAAATAAGTTGATAATGGCATTTTGGTAAATTAATTATGAGTTTACTTAAAAGGGGAGAAATGGAAATTTTGGGGATAAAATCCCTAACTCACGGTTGCCTCTCTCTCTCTCATGTGCGAGTTCCTAGCCGAGTGCCCAGCTCCCTCCTACGAAATCAGCCAACTCCTTCCTCCCGAACCGAGCTTCCCTGTTCAACCGTCTTCTCCGGCGAGCCCAGCTCGATTGTCTTCCTCCAGCGAGCTCGACCCGGACCGGACCGCCGTCGCCTCTTCCGCCTCTGTTGTGCAGCTATTCGCTGCTGTCCGTCGGAGTTGCCGTTGAAGACCCGCTGCTGTGGCTGTTGATTCCGGCGACGACGAGGAGCCCTTCCGGTGGCGACCATGTGGATGACAATGAGGTATGGGTAAGATTCCTCAATTGGTTTTGTTGAATTTTAGAAGTTCAGCAGATTTTAAGCTTGACTTGTTGTTGTTGCGGTTCGGCGAGGTAAGATGTGGAAGACGTTAAGGATTTCGTCCCATCTGTGAATTGTTAGTTGTGAATTGTTGGACTGAATTCGGTAGAGCTGTGCAGCACTACGTTGATTTTGCGTTTGGGTTAATTTTGGTGTGGTTTGCTTAATTAGTTAAGGATTTGATTTTAGGGTTTGGAATTGGGGGTTTGTTGGTTGTGGATTGGTATGAGTTAATTAACGCCAGGGTTTTGCTCGGATTGATTTCGCAGGATCGTTCGAGTTGGATTTGAATCTGGGGTCGTCGTGGTCGCGCTTGAGGCAAGATGATTCTTGCTAACCCTTCGTATATTTTTATAAAATTACTTTGGCTCCTATCTTGTTTCAGTAATTAATTTTATCCTTGTCTGAGTGCGTTAATTCGGATTGTTGGTTGTGGAATCACTTGGTTGTGTGTGTGTGTGTGTGTGTGGGTGGTTGTGTGCCCGGTTATGGGTCATGTGCTTGATTATTGGTTGTGTGCTTAGTTAATGGTTTTGTTTGCGGATATCGGTGGGGTGTTTGATTATTGGTTTTGTTATTTAAAATGGTTGAATGTGTGGATATTGGTTTAGTCGTTTGATATTGGTTGTTTGTGGGTTAATAGTTTTGTTGTCAGATATTAGTTATTTGTTGGACATTGGTTTGTCGTTGATTTATGTTGGATCATTATGCGGTTGTTGTTGTTGGTTGTAGTTAGTTGTCATTGTTGGTTGTGACTGTGGGTTATTGTCGGCCATTGGTTGTATCTGTTGGTTGCCGTTGATTGTCGGTTAGTTGTTGGTTGTTGTTGATCGTTGTTGTGGATTGATTGTGTGAATAATTGTTGGTTTGTTGGCGGATATTGGTTGTGTGTTTTGTTGTTAGTTATGTGCTGGGTTATTGGTTTTGTGTTGAACCTGGTTGAATGTGTTGGTTGGTTGCCTTGTGTTGTGTTTGCTTGGGTGTTGGTGTGGTAAATTATGGATGGTTGGTTATGGAGCCGGGGTGAGGGTGTGACCTCATCCGACCACGCGAGGGTGACCTCCGTTGGTTCAGGCTATGGGGGTTGGTTGGTTGGTTATGGAGCCGGGGTGAGGGTGTGACCTCATCCGACCACGCGAGGGTGACCTCCGTTGGTTCAGGCTATGGGTGTTGGTTGGTTGGTTATGGAGCCGGGGTGAGGGTGTGACCTCATCCGACCACGCGAGGGTGACCTCCGTTGGTTCAGGCTATGGGTGTTGGTTGGTTGGTTATGGAGCCGGGGTAAGGGTGTGACCTCATCCGACCACGTGAGGGTGTGACCTCCGTTGGTTCAGGCTAGGCCGGGGTGATTGAAAGCCTTACCCGACCACGTGAGGGTGTGACCTTACGTGGTTAATGGCCATGGTTGGATGGTTGAAAGTCCCATCCGGTGGTGAGTTGGATTGGAGGTTGGATCGGAGGTTGGATCGGGTGTTGGATTGTGTGTGATTGACAGTTGTGTGTGTGTTGGATTGTGTGTGAATTGACATCTGTGTGCATTGACAGTTGTGTGTGTGTTGGCAATTGTGTTGGATTGTGTGTGATTGACATTTGTGTGTATTGACAGTTGTGTGTGTGTTGGATTGTGTGTGAATTGACATCTGTGTGTGTTGACAGTTGTGTGTGTGTTGGATTGTGTGTGAATTGACATCTGTGTGCGTTGACGGTTGTGTGTGTTAGATTGTGTGTTGGCAGTAGTGAGTTCGATATAATTGGTTAGCTCGGGTTACGTGTTAATAGTAATATATGTTTCTTAGTGTTGTTAAGTGAAGTGTAGTAGTAGAAAGAAAGTTGGATTGGATCTTTTTAGCCGTCTACTTGTGTTGAGGTTGAAGTTGGATTGAATGAGGTTAGCATAATGAAGAGTTGGATAAGAGTGGGTAATGAATGGTTATGTGATAGTGTGTGTTTATGTTTTGATGTGTGGTCGATATTGGTTGGTTATGTGTGGCATGTTGTTATTTGGCATGAGTTGGTTGTTGTGATAATTTTCTGGTGTTAAACTGTTTTGGCTTGAGGAGTTTTGCCAGTCTTTCGTAAGACTGACCAACTTCGGTTTACGTGCCGCGGTTGGCTGGGGTATCGGGTCCCCCAGTTAATCAGGCTTTGCAGGTTTGCAGCAACAAGCGGGTTCTGGATCACAGATGTGTCTTCACAGTTAAAGATTTAGTTTGCATCAGATTTGAAAATGTTATATTCGCTTCCGTTGTTTTGGATATAAATTGATGCATTAAACTGATGACAGGTTTAAGTGTTGTTTCAAACTTGAACATGAATTTTCAGGTTGATAACTTTAATTTGTGTATTGGAATAGTTTTGGATTTCTTTTCTTTTAAAACCGCCTTATAGTCCTTCGGGACTATGGCACTGTAGTACCTCTGGCCCGGGGTGTTACAGGAATTGGTATCAGAGCATTTACGTTCTAAAATGGTTTTCAAAAGTTTGATGTGGATGAGACCACTCGCAAAAACTGTGAAGCAATCGTGTGATCAGAGACCCTTGTTGTTGCGCATAGGTAAGTTTGTGTTTGATATATTTTTTATGTGATGTTTAGTGTTGTTGAATAATTTTATGTTGTGTTCCCTGGTAAGTGGGACGTGTTGGAGATTAATAAGGTATGAGTATGGTAGAGGATGAGGCCGTTGGGCTTATCGTCAAGAGGTTGAGTCTGGTAACTGATGATTTAGTATGAAAATGTTGTATGCTATTGTTATTGTTAAGGTTGAGAAAGACAGATTAAGCTTTCAGAGATGATTGTGTTCAGAGATGAAACCTTGATGGTGAGGCATAGTTGTACGGCCCTTGAGCAGTATGTTGATGAGTGATTGATTGTGGAGACTGCAATAGATGATTTTAATCAGACTATTGATGTTGGAGGCAGTAAGAAACAGAGGACTCAGTCTGCACCGAAAAAAGGGGGATTTCACGACTATGGGTTCGGCTGAGTTGAGAAGTAGAATGCGCAGGTTACTACAGGCGGATTGTGGCAGGGTACGTAAGACTTAAGAATTTTGAATGAGATGGGAAATTTCAGGAGAGAGTTTCAAAGAACTCAGGAGGTGTTTGATTAGTGCGTCAGTATTAGTTTTATTGCAGGGAACAGAAAGGTTGTCATCTACAGTGATGTGTCTGAGCAAGGTTTGGGTTACGCTCTAATGCAGAATGGGAGAGTCATTGCATATGCTTTTCGTCATCTCAAATCGTATAAGAGAGAGTTGATCATGAGACAAGATGGTTGCTAGAATTGATCAAGGATTGTGATATAGATATCGTTATCATTCAAAAGGGGCTAATGAGATAGTTGATGCTTTGAGTAAGAAGTCGACTCTCGAGCATGTGGTTGCTTGTCTGACAGTTCGGCCGGGATTGCAACAAGAGTTGGTGAATGGTGAAAGTGAAATTGGTTCGGGAAGGAACGGACGCAGCTGAATGTGATGGAATATTGAGTGAGATATGCAGTGAGATTGCTCAGGGAAGAGTGCCCAGATTCCTTGTTCAGGAGGATGAAATATTGTGATTTCAGAATCAGTTACGTGTGACAGCTGATAAAGAGATTAGAGAGTTGATTCTCAAGGAAGGTTATTCTTCGACAAGTCCTGTATATTCTGGAATCAGTTATGCGAGGCAGTTATCCGAACCTGTTTGATCTTAGTTTCGAGGACGAAACTGTTGTAAGGGGGGGAGAATGAAATACCCCAAATAAGTTGATAATGACATTTTGGTAAATTAATTATGAGTTTACTTAAAAGGGGAGAAATGGAAATTTTGGGGGATAAAATCCCTAACTCACGGTTGCCTCTCTCTCTCATGTGCGAGTTCCCAGCCGAGTGCCCAGCTCCCTCCTACGAAATCAGCCAGCTCCTTCCTCCCGAACCGAGCTTCCCTGTTCAACCGTCTTCTCCGGCGAGCCCAGCTTGGTTGTCTTCCTCCAGCGAGCTTGACCCGGACCGGACCACCATCGCCTCTTCCGCCTCTGTTGTGCAGCTATTCGCTGCTGTCCATCGGAGTTGCCGTTGAAGATCCGCTGCTGTGGCTGTTGATTCCGGCGACGACGAGGAGCCCTTCCGGCGGAGACCATGTGGATGACGATGAGGTATGGGTAAGATTCCTCAGATGGTTTTGTTGAATTTCAGAAGTTTAGCAGATTTTAAGCTTGACTTGTTGTTGTTGCGGTTCGGCGAGGTAAGATGTGGAAGAGGTTGAGGATTTTGTCCCATCTGTGAATTGTTAGTTGTGAATTGTTGGACTGAATTCGGTAGAGCTGTGCAGCACTACATTGATTTTGAGTTTGGGTTAATTTTGGTGTGGTTTGCTTAATTAGTTAAGGATTTGATTTTAGGGTTTGGAATTGGGGGTTTGTTGGTTGTGGATTGGTATGAGTTAATTAACGCCAGGGTTTTGCTCGAATTGATTTCGCAGGATCGTTCGAGTTGGATTTGAATCTGGGGTCGTCGTGGTCGCGCTTGAGGCAAGATGATTCTTGCTAACCCTTCGTATATTTTAATAAAATTACTTTGGCTCCTATCTTCTTTCAGTAATTAATTTTTTCCTTGTCTGAGTGCGTTAATTCGGATTGTTGGTTGTGGAATCACTTGGTTGTGTCTGTGTGTGTGGGTGGTTGTGTGCCCGGTTATGGGTCGTGTGCTTGATTATTGGTTGTGTGCTTAGTTAATGGTTTTGTTTGCGGATATTGGTGGGGTGTTTGATTATTGGTTTTGTTATTTGAAATGGTTGAATGTGTGGATATTGGTTTAGTCGTTTGATATTGGTTGTTTGTGGGTTATTGGTTTTGTTGTCAGATATTAGTTATTTGTTGGACATTGGTTTGTCGTTGATTTACGTTGGATCATTATGCGGTTGTTGTTGTTGGTTGTAGTTAGTTGTCATTGTTGGTTGTGACTGTGGGTTATTGTCGGCCATTGGTTGTATCTGTTGGTTGCCGTTGATTGTCGGTTAGTTGTTGGTTGTTGTTGATCGTTGTTGTGGATTGATTGTGTGAATAATTGTTGGTTTGTTGGCGGATATTGGTTGTGTGTTTTGTTGTTAGTTATGTGCTGGGTTATTGGTTTTGTGTTGAACCTGGTTGAATGTGTTGGTTGGTTGCCTTGTGTTGTGTTTGCTTGGGTGTTGGTGTGGTAAATTGTGGATGGTTGGTTATGGAGCCGGGGTGAGGGTGTGACCTCATCCGACCACGCGAGGGTGACCTCCATTGGTTCAGGCTATGGGTGTTGGTTGGTTAGTTATGGAGCCGGGGTGAGGGTGTGACCTCATCCGACCACGCGAGGGTGACCTCCGTTGGTTCAGGATATGGGTGTTGGTTGGTTGGTTATGGAGCCGGGGTGAGGGTGTGACCTCATCCGACCACGCGAGGGTGACCTCCATTGGTTCAGGCTATGGGTGTTGGTTGGTTAGTTATGGAGCCGGGGTGAGGGTGTAACCTCATCCGATCACGCGAGGGTGTGACCTCCGTTGGTTCAGGCTAGGCCGGGGTGATTGAAAGCCTTACCCGACCACGTGAGGGTGTGACCTTACGTGGTTAATGGCCATGGTTGGATAGTTGAAAGTCCCATCCGGTGGTGAGTTGGATTGGAGGTTGGATCGGGTGTTGGATTGTGTGTGATTGACATTTGTGTGTATTGACAGTTGTGTGTGTGTTGGATTGTGTGTGAATTGACATCTGTGTGTGTTGACAGTTGTGTGTGTGTTGGCAATTGTGTTGGATTGTGTGTGATTGACATTTGTGTGTATTGACAGTTGTGTGTGTGTTGGATTGTGTGTGAATTGACATCTGTGTGTGTTGACAGTTGTGTGTGTGTTGGATTGTGTGTGAATTGACATCTGTGTGCGTTGACGGTTGTGTGTGTTAGATTGTGTGTTGGCAGTAGTGAGTTCGATATAATTGGTTAGCTCGGGTTACGTGTTAATAGTAATATATGTTTCTTAGTGTTGTTAAGTGAAGTGTAGCAGTAGAAAGAAAGTTGGATTGGATCTTTTTAGTCGTCTACTTGTGTTGAGGTTGAAGTTGGATTGAATGAGGTTAGCATAATGAAGAGTTGGATAAGAGTGGGTAATGAATGGTTATGTGATAGTGTGTGTTTATGTTTTGATGTGTGGTCGATATTGGTTGGTTATGTGTGGCATGTTGTTATTTGGCATGAGTTGGTTGTTGTGATAATTTTCTGGTGTTAAACTGTTTTGGCTTGAGGAGTTTTGTCAGTCTTTCGTAAGACTGACCAACTTCGGTTTACGTGCCGCGGTTGGCTGGGGTATCGGGTCCCCCAGTCAATCAGGCTTTGCAGGTTTGCCGCAACAAGCGGGTTCTGGATCACAGATGTGTCTTCACAGTTAAAGATTTAGTTTGCATCAGATTTGAAAATGTTGTATTCGCTTCCGTTGTTTTGGATATAAATTGATGCATTAAACTGATGACAGGTTTAAGTGTTGTTTCAAACTTGAACATGAATTTTCAGGTTGATAACTTTTGTGTATTGGAATAGTTTTGGATTTCTTTTCTTTTAAAACCGCCTTATAGTCCTTCGGGACTATGGCACTGTAGCACATGGCCTGGGGTGTTACAGGAATTGGTATCAGAGCATTTACGTTCTAAAATGGTTTTCAAAAGTTTGATGTGGATGAGACCACTCGCAAAAACTGTGAAGCAATCGTGTGATCAGAGACCCTTGTTGTTACGCATAGGTAAGTTTGTGTTTGATATATTTTTTATGTGATGTTTAGTGTTGTTGAATAATTTTATGTTGTGTTCCCTGGTAAGTGGGACGTGTTGGAGATTAATAAGGTATGAGTATGGTAGAGGATGAGGCCGTTGGGCTTATCGTCAAGAGGTTGAGTCTGGTAACTGATGATTTAGTATGAAAATGTTGTATGCTATTGTTATTGTTAAGGTTGAGAAAGACAGATTGAGCTTTCAGAGATGATTGTGTTCAGAGATGAAACCTTGATGGTGAGGCATAGTTGTACGGCCCTTGAGCAGTATGTTGATGACTGATTGATTGTGGAGACTGCTATAGATGATTTCAATCAGACTATTGATGTTGGAGGCAGTAAGAAACAGAGGACTCAGTATGCATCGGAAAAAGGGGGATTTCACGACTATGGGTTCGGCTGAGTTGAGAAGTAGAATGCGCAGGTTACTACAGGCGGATTGTGGCAGGGTACGTAAGACTTAAGAATTTTGAATGAGACGGGAAATTTCAAGAGAGAGTTTCAAAGAACTCAGGAGGTGTTTGATTAGTGCGTCAGTATTAGTTTTACTGCAGGGAACATAAAGGTTTTCATCTATAGTGATGTGTTTGAGCAAGGTTTGGGTTACGCTCTAATGCAGAATGGGAGAGTCATTGCATATGCTTTTCGTCATCTCAAATCGTATAAGAGAGAGTTGATCATGAGACAAGATGGTTGCTAGAATTGATCAAGGATTGTGATATAGATATCGTTATCATTCAGAAGGGGCTAATGAGATAGTTGATGCTTTGAGTAAGAAGTCGACTCTCGAGCATGTGGTTGCTTGTCTGATAGTTCGGCCGGGATTGCAACAAGAGTTGGTCAATGGTGAAAGTGAAATTGGTTCGGGAAAGAACGGACGCAGCTGAATGTGATGGAATATTGAGTGAGATATGCAGTGAGATTGCTTAGGGAAGAGTGCCCAGATTCCTTGTTCAGGAGGATGAAATATTGTGATTTCAGAATCAGTTACGTGTGACAGCTGATAAAGAGATTAGAGAGTTGATTCTCAAGGAAGGTTATTCTTCGGCAAGTCTTGTATATTCTAGAATCAGTTATGCGAGGCAATTACCATACTACATTAGTTAGGTTTGTTTAGGATTATTTTGTTTAGGTTTCACGACAACGCCTATCAGCAGGCCGAAGTTTCAAATAGAGAGATTAAATCTATCCTGGAGAAAACGGTTGCAGCTAATCGAAAGGATTGGAGTTCTAAACTTAATGATGCACTGTGGGCATACCGCACAGATTTCAAAACTCCAATAGGAATGTCCCCCTTTCGGTTAGTATTCGGAAAAGCATGCCACCTCCATGTAGAGCTTGAACATAAAGCATGGTGGGCAATAAAGAAATGCAACATGCAATTGGATGAAGTGGGGGATTTCCGGAAGCTGCAGCTACAAGAACTAGAGGAATTGCGCCTTGAGTCATATGAGAACTCAGTCAGCTATAAGGCGAAAACCAAGCAATGGCATGACAAGCACATCTTGAGAAGAGATTTCAAGCCAGGGGATAAGGTCCTCCTATTTCAATCTCGGCTTAAGCTTTTTGCTGGGAAGCTGAAATCCAAGTGGACGGGTCCTTATGAAATTGCTGAAGTACACCCCCATGGCGCCATTGGATTGATTGACCCCAAGACGAACAACGTTTTCAAAGTGAATGGCCAAAGATTGAAGCCTTACCATGAAGGCTTCAACCCGAACCAAGTTGATGAAGTGAGTTTTGAGATCCCTGAAGCTGAAAAATGGTAGGCCACAACCTACGTCGAGCCAACGACGTTAACCAAGGCGCTTATCGGGAGGCAACCCGAGGTATTTTTCTTTTCTTTTCTTTTGATTTTTCTCTCATTAGACAATTTTCGTAGTTTCTTTTGCTTTGTTTCGTTCGCCTGCTACTAACGTGACAAGTACGAAAGTAAATGGAGGCGAATTTAATTCTCCAAGAAGTTCATGACCGCCCCGCGGTGCACCACACCGCGGGTACACCGCCCCGCGGTGAAGCCTGAGTATTTTCACTCAATTCTTAATTTAAAAAAAAAACGGTTTTGTTTTCAAAAACATTTTCCAAGTTGGATACAAAGGATTTGACGGTGGTATTTACCCCATTACCCATTAAACACTCCCGCCAAACCCTAACCTCCTCACCCTTTTCTTTCTCTCTCTTTCTGCCGCACCCCACTTTCTCCTGTCAAGCCCTCACCCAAAAATCCTCAAATCCCTGCCTTTCCCTTGTCCTAAGCTTTGTTTGTGGGGATCCTTGAACACAATTTCCGATTCCCATACCCAAGCCGCCACATTGCACTTGTCCGACCGCCCCGTGGTGTTTATTAGTTGAAGGGTGGTGTTGTGAAGCTTTGGGGAAGTGTTTGGAGGAAGTTGAGCTTTGTCTGGGCTCGTTGGAGGTTGAGATAGGGCTGATCATAAAGTCGCCGCCTCGCGTTGAAGTTTCACCGCCTCGCGCAAGTCGGGAATTTTGAATTTGGAGAAGAAGGTGAACAGTACCGCCCCGCGGTGAATCCCTGGTGAACCTCCGTCTTTAGATTATAAGTCTTATTTGCCTAGCTCTTTGATTCCACGCATTCAAATACCTTAATTATGCCAAGAGCTAGGAAGGTTTCTCTGAAATGCCTTGGTTTGTTTCTTCCGATGCTGGACCCTTTGGACGGGGAGACTCCTTGTTGGGTTCTAGTGTGGGCTCACGAGCTTCAGAGGATTCGCGAGGGTGAGGCGCGAGATATTGTTCAGGGTGGTCTGATCACCCTGGTTGCTGCCGCCAGAGTTCAGATAGATACTATTCCTCAGCCGATCATGCCTGTTCGCTACGACATCCCATGTCAGCGACAGTGTGGTATGTTGAACAACTCCCCGGACCAATTCCTCTGGTGTTCGTATGGAGGTCACGTGCTGCGCCTTCCTCGCCGCTTTACTTTCCTGCGGGATTTCACACAGTGGTTCATTCCATCTGACGCTGAGGTCACTTCCCCCGATTATGAGGATAGTCCCCGGGCCGCTGCTCCTATGGATACTGATCCCCCTACGTATGTTGCTGCCTCTTCTTCTGCATCGACTTCTGAGATTCCTTGGGATGAGATGTTTGCTCGTTTTAATTCTTTCACACTGCGTCAACACGCTACAAATGAGGGGATGCTGACTCGCCTGCAGACTTTGCAGACAAATATTGAGAGTGATATTATGAGCCGATTGAGTTCAGCTGAGGCGTACACGCAGGAGCAGTATTTTAGGCGGTACCCTCCATTTCCGTCGGGCTATCCACCGTATCCACCTTACCAGTGAGTTTATTTTCTCTTCCCCCTATTTAGTTCTGTCTTCATCTCTACATTGAGGACAATGTGTGATTCAAGTGTGAGGGAGGGATTTAGACTTGCTGCTTATCATAGTTAGTGTACATAGTTTGTTTAGGCATTTAAATTTTGCATCTCAGATTCGAGCATTTGTATTTTCTATAAAAAAAAAAAAGAAGAAAAAGCCAAAAAGATGTGAAAAAGGCAATCAAAATCCTGGGATGAGCTGAAAACCCGAAAGGGCGGTTCAGGTAATAAGCAGGTAGTCCGACTGGTATAGACCAGTGCAAAAATGGACTGGAGTGATGTGAGTATATGTGAGATATCTAGCAAAATGAAATGAGTGGCTAGGTGAAAACCCGAAAGGTCGCCTTGGCAAAATGAGCGAAAAAGAAGAAGAGTGATTTTAGGATTTCTCATTATTCTTGGCGATGCGTCATAAGAAGAGGAGATATAAGGAGTTCGGGTAGGTCACTCTGGAGCGATAAGGAGCTAGACAGGAGTTAGGAATAGATTGATCTCGCATCACTTGTTTTGGTTGTCTGGAGCTGATTGTTGAGTTGTTGTAATCACTGGTATCATGTTTGCTTACACTTCCTAAGGCCTTAGTGTTTGATGATTGGAGTAGGATTAGTTTGGATTTACTCGGGACGAGTAAAGGTCTAAGTGTGGGGGAATTTGATAGGTGCCATTTCAGGCACCTTAACTAGTAATTATTGACATGATTTAGATGGAGTTTCGGTATAGATTTAGGCTAAGTCTGTAATCCAGAAGAAGAGTTAAGAAGTGAAGATATCATAGGATTTACACCTTAATGAAGGATGAAGAAGATGGAGGAGAAGATCTGCTTAAGACTCATGGAGGAAGGCTACCATCACTTGGTAGTACAGAAGAGCAGAAGATGAAGACTTGAATAAGCTGGTCTTTGCCGCCCCGCGCCAGAAGTCACCGCGACCCGGCGGTGGATCTCAGAGAAGGCAACACAAGCGAAGCCACCGCCCCGCGGTGGAACTCACTGCCCCGCGGTGGATGTTGATGCCTCGCGGCCAACGTTTATTTGTTTCCTATTTTAGCATTTTCGGATATTCCATTTTCTATTATTTTCGTTATTTTGTTTGCTAGGTTTAGCTTATCTATCCTGAACCTATTTAAGAGTTTTTCCAGTTTTTAGAGAAGGACGTTCTCATTATTCATTCTAGATCTAGGGTTTGAACGAATGGAGAACTAAACGCCTTTATTTCTCTAGACAATTGAAGCATTGCAATGGATTGGTTATGAGATTTCTATTCCTTGTTCTATATCTTATCAAGTTGGTTTAATTCTCTTGAGCATATTGTCTATTGGTTTGTGTTGGTTTATCTAGAGTTGCTAACTAGGTTTATCGATATTTATCATAGTGCTAGGGTTTGCATATAGTGGAATACGAGTGCATACCTAGTGGCAAACACAATTGTTACATATAGTGGAATACGAGTGTGCAATTGTGAGAGAGAATTATTTGCATGTTATGTAGTATGGTTTTCTTCTATTTGCATGTATCCTATATCCTTGTTTGAATGTTATTGCTTTATTGATAGTAAGGTTTTCTTCTATTGATATTGTGGTAAGTGCTGCCAACAACTGTCTGAATTGGTGGTTAATTATGATCAGGATGGGAACAACTATAAGATTGTGAAAAGAACTTGGAACAATAATTATCAGTGATCAATCTGTTCATCTGCAGTGTGGATATTTGTCTAGTGGAATACTTCCACTCATCATATTTATTCTTTCTTTAAAGCTTGCATCATTGTTACTCTGTGATTATTCTAAAAAAAACCCTGTTACTTATCAGTCACACGTCAATTGCATACAGATAACCGACTCCCTGTGGGATCGACCCTGACTTGCTTGCTATACTCTTTAGTAGGTGAATTAGGATTTCTTTGACAGGAAAACGACACCGGTTTCCGGCCTTGTCAGTGGTAGTTTTTCCGGCAGCTTGGATTTGGAGTACTATTGAATCCCTCAGCAAATCCAATATCAAGAACCGCCAACTCTCTGTTGCATTCAGTGGATGATCAACTTGGATTTGGAGTATTGATCGGTCTCAACTGGCTTCTCCCCTCGACGGACTCAACTTGCCTTCTGCCCTTCACCGGCTCTGCCATCTCGCCGGCGGCCTCCGCTCTTCTGCCCGCATTCTTCCATCTTTAATTGTTGCCTGCCTTCCTCCCATCTTCCCATACGCATAGCATTCTGTGAGACCGATCACAACGATGCACCCCACGATAAAGGTGCCAACTTGACCCGAACCGCCCGAGCTACACTACTTCAGAAGCTGACCGTTGGGGCTGTAATTAAGTTGGTTTTCGCTCAGGTCAACGGCAACCAGCGACGCCGCTCCCAAGATCTCCGCCGACAATTCACCCGACAATTAAGTTGGTTTTGGCGTTTCCGATGTCCGATGGGATCGGACCCCTGAGGTAAGGCGAAATTATTGGCAACATCGATGATGTTAAGGTTGGGAAGCCCCCAAATTCCCGCCGGAACGGTGCCGGTGAGGGAGTTCTGGCTGACCCGGAACCGGAGGAGGGTGGTGCAGTTGGCGTAGGTGGCGGGGATCTCGCCGGAGAAGCTGTTTTGGAGGATGATGAGCTTCTTCATGTTCCCCCTCTTACACATGTCCGGCGAAATGGGACCGGTGAAGCCGTTGGTGGATACTTCAATGAAGTTGAACTCCGCCCACAAACCCAGCTTTTGGGGAAGTTCTCCGGTGAGGCCACCATTACAAGAATGAAAAAGTTTGGTGATTGCTGTTGATTTTTTAGGGGGATTTTTTTTTCATTTTTTTTGTTTTTTTTTTGAGTTTTTTAATTAAAAACTTAATAGATGGACATTTGGCGAAAACAAAACAAAACTCGGGGGTACTGCGCGAAATAGGTAAAACTTTGGGGTACCTCGCGAATTTCGCCTTACCTCAGGGGTATCAGATGAAAAAACCGTATATTTAAAGATATATACAAATAGATATGGAAATATACAATTTGATGGACTTAATTTATGAAGCTCTTTATGGGCTTTCATAGAAATGGCCGAAATTGTATGCATATAAGACAAAATTAGCATTGTTCCTAAGCGAACTGATGTTTTTATAGTATAATAGATACATAAATTTATACTATTTTCTTTTGGTTTAGCAAATCCTTGCTTTTTCTTCCATCCTCTCCCCGTTTATAAGTCTTACAGTTTGATCATACAAGGTCAGTCTGGTTTTGGTGCGGACCAAGCTTAAAATATAAAATGCGGACCGACCGCCTACCGTTGGATGAAGGCTCCAATGGCCAAGATTAGGGGACTCCACAAATATACATACGCGTGCGGGAGATCGTTGCAATGGTAACATTCTCGTAAATTTGAGAAAATGGGTGAAAAAAGGACGTGTGTGTCCTTAGTCGCTTAAAACATGAAACACTTCAAAATCACCGCAATTGCTTCCCAGTGCTGCTTCTAGACATTTTCTACGTCCAAATTGAAGGATATGTCCTTTAATTAAGATGAGAATTACTAATAATAGAATAGAATTAAAATGGAGACTAATAATCCGAATATTTTTTATAGTCTTAGTGTTTTGCTAGAAGCCAACAATGACTTATGAGATAAATTAAATTTAACCCATTGCTATTATATTTGGGTCCTATAAGAACACACATATTAGAGTAATTAAGCTAGATCAAAGCAACCCGAGGCCCATGGCGGGACTAGGGAATTTCGGCTATGTGTGTTAATTGGGAGAGTGGATTATTCATCAAGTAATAATAAAGAGTTATCTATTTACTTGTTGATATAAGAAAATATATCCTTAGGAAAGATAAGATTATCAACCATGAAAACTCAATCTTTTATTAAAATTCCTCTCGTAAATTGAGAAGGAAAGTTTACAAATGGTATTGAAATTACAGCGGAAGACTTTTAAGTAAACCCTAAATACATAACTAAATTATAGAAGTATTTATTAAATTAATACTAAATAAAACAATATCTTTTTAAATCTTCAACTGCAAGCCTTTGTCTTCGATTTGTTACTTCAAGGCGTTTGAGACCAACCACTGATGTGCCGCATAGGACGGATGACACCAGTGAACCATGCAAGGAATAGAAAGGTTGGTTAGCTAATGAAAGACTATGCAAGGGTGAAAACATAGTGGTTCTTGTAGTCGTAAATAATCACTACCCTTGTTTCCCGAATAAAACTCGATAAACGGTATATGACTACAGACTTCTACTGAAAAGAAAGAAAAGGAGTGCTTAAAGAGAAGACTCCAATGAACTGAGTCTTATGGGAAATTAAATGAATATGTTTGGGAACATTATATTATCACACAAAGTTTTAAAAACATCTCGTTGAATATTTGGGTCCTCGACCAACCTCACCGCGTAATGCGAATCCAGACTGGAAAGGATTCCACGTTGTACTTCTCGCCCGAGGCTATATTATTTATGTGTCACGCGGCACTTATCTTATTTAATTCCAAAACGTGCATTAACGTTAAAGCTTTTATTATCCACAACCAATCTCGCAATGAGATATAGAATGGGACGAATCTTGAATTTCGGCACTAGCTAAGTGCACCACCACTTATATCAAATAAGGGTATGTCATGACCAAAAGTATTAGGGCAATTATCCTCCTAATACCAAGTTATAAAGAAACAACTAAACATCGCAAGGTAAATAACTTTCCTATGAATACTCGTGCTAACTAGCTATTATATCCACACCAAAGTACATCTAGCACCCTATAACAATAATAATAATATATATAAGGGTCGTTGCTAGCAACTATACAACCTAATAATAAGGTTCATTATTCACACCATTTTAACACACAAGTTCCCAAACTCAATTAAGAAGATTATTTATCCCAACTTAATTAGACAATAGATTAATTGTCAATTAAGAAAAATATGGAATAAATTGTAAGAGCGAACCGCCACTTGCCTTGAATCACGAAAAAGATGAACGGCGAATCGGAGATAGTTTCTTTCGAAAAGCAAATCGACTTCCTGCTTTATTTCCGTTCCAAACGCAATCACGAGACGTACCCAAATCATAGACAATAAATAAATTATATTAGATAATTCCCTTAATATCAAAATTTGAGGTATGTCTCGGTTTCTAATTGAATTTATTTACTCATAAACAAATCAATTTCAAGGCTTTTTGATAAAACGATTATTTATACGATTAAAAATTATTTAGTCATATATTCTAAACAATCATATCATAAATAAATTGATCAAAGCGAAAAACGCTCTCCGTACAACACACTTCTGAAAACCCTAAACACCACCCAAATTGGCCTCGCCGCCGCTCCAACCAAACTTCACCTCCTGAGCCAACACACATATCCCTCTGAACCTAAGAAAACCTTCACCATCTTCGCCGGCGATGGCAACGGGGGAGCCGAAGTTGCGCTTCCGGTTGCTACCCCTAGCGCCGAGAGGGCGCAAATCCGCCCTCAGAACCGGCCTTTTTCTCTGTACTCCGAGAGGAAGAGGAAGCCTACGGCGTTCTGTGGGGTCTTCTTGTCTGTTCGGAGTCCTAAGCCAACCGGTGATAGTGCTCCGCAGCCGACGACATGGGATCCGGGGCCTCCCTGTGCTCGCCCCCTCCCTCGGAGAAATGGGCCGCCTTGGTCTGATGCGGGTTCCGGCGGCGAAGTCTATAAAACCCCCAACCAAGCTCCTGAGCTCGCCGCCGCCGGTGGTCTTCTGGGCCCGGATCTGGTCGGCTCTCTTGTTCTCCGAGTTGTCCGGCGATGTCTCGGCCGCAATCCAAGGTGGTGTTGTTCTTTTCTCCCCTCCTCTCCTACCTTTTTTGTCTTCTATCTTTTGCTTGTCATTTGGTTGTTTGTATCTGCTATTTGGTTTTCTCTGGTTCGCTTTGTTGCTCTATGCTTTTCGATCCATAATCTGAACTTTGTCATCAATTTGGGCCTGAATCTTGGCTTTGCTTGCTGGATCCAG
The DNA here is from genome assembly GCA_027886185.1 of Rheum nobile. Taxonomy (NCBI): domain Eukaryota; kingdom Viridiplantae; phylum Streptophyta; class Magnoliopsida; order Caryophyllales; family Polygonaceae; genus Rheum; species Rheum nobile. The sequence continues at coordinate 380,492 of WOAB01000665.1, read as the reverse complement.
ATTTCATTTGTGCAGAAATTTCAGTTCTTATTGTACTCTTTTAATTTCTGCTTTATGATTGATCTCCACATCTCTGAACAATCTATCCTTTATGTCCTGCATCTTGTGCTGGTGTATTTGTGGTGGAGAGTAGATCTGGCTAGTTGGATTTTCTGGCAAGCTTTATGTTATTTTGTCCATAGTTATGATCGTCTCCCTTCCAGCATCTACCCCTTGCCTGCAGCTCTTATGGGCTTGGATTTTGATTCTCCTGATAACAATCTATTCTACTTGACCCTTGATGGGATTATAATCCCCAATATTGCTGGTGAAAACCTTTATGTCAAGGACTTGGAAGGAAAATGGCCTCTTCTTAGAGTCCATTTTCTGAAAAAGCAAACCCTATACCACTATCTCGACCCCCTGAATAAATTCGATTGAAATTTATGGGATAGACATATGTTGCTTCCTGCTTCTGTCTGTCTCTGCAGGTATTTCCTGTGCTACTGCATATCACAAATCAAGAACTCAGATAATGAAGATCATCATCATCATGCCTACAAGCTTGCTGGAAGTTTCTACCCCACGAAAAATCAGTTCTTAAACCATATGTGTATTTTATACATTTCAATAACTTTGTATGATGATTATTGGAACCAAACTTGTCATATATTGGCATCTTATATCTGGAGTCCTTTTTGGATACACCAGCAACTAGAAACTATCAACTTTATATATGGAGTCCTTCTTGGATACACCAACAACAAAACTTTCCATATACTGGCCTTTATATCTGGAGTCCTTCTTGGATACACCAGCAACAAAACTTGCCATATACTGGCCTCTCACATCTGGAGTCCATTTTGGATATACCAACAACAGAATATTTATGTGGAACAATTAGAGCAAATTTACATGAATACCAAGATTAGCATTGATACTCTTAACTTGAAATTATCAATTCTACATGAAATCACTAATAACCTTTTTAGGAAGAACAAAACTCGTAGTTCTTCTGAATATTTCATGGCTATGGGTAAAATAACAAATAGAAACGACAAAAAGTCCCCTAAATGTCCTAGGATATGGCCCATATGGGGCAACAACCCAAATAGGTTTTTATGAAGATTACAACCTGGAATTGTCGCGGAATCGGGAAGAAAACATTTTGGTTGGATGTTGAGTCTTTCTGCAAAATTGAACGAATACAACTACTTGCACTTTTTGAAACAAGAACAAACAAAGAACCAAATGAAAAAGAATGGAAAAAAGCTGGTTTTGATCAGTTCTACTATGTCCCGGCTACGGGTTTCGTGGGAGGCATTTGTGTAATGTGGAAGACCTATCAACTTTCTAATGAAATACTTGAAATTGAACAAATTGAAACAAGATTCATTAGTATTAAGTATACAAACCTACTCACGAACAAAAAACTTATGTTAATCCTAACCTATGCCCCACCAAATGAATCTGCAAAGAATGTGTTCTGGAATGAATTTATCGCCTACATTAAAAATTGCTCTCTTCCGTGTATTATTATGGAAGATCTGAATGAAATTCAAAACCCCTCTGAAAAATTAGGCGGGATATTACCACCTTTGACAAAATTTGAAAGATTACGCCATTTTAAGAACGAATGTGAACTCTTGGATACTCCTATCCAAGGAAACACCTATACCTAGCGAAAGAACAACACATAAATAGAAAACATTTATGAAAAACTGGATAGAGTTCTTATCCATCACCAGATCCTTCAATGGTATCCTGATATCTGTACTAAGCATTATGCTTTTTCCAGCTCAGACCATTGCCCAATCTCCATCGAGCTAGACTCAGCCGTTTAAATTTGAAAGAATTTGGATGTCTAGAAAGGATTTTAGAAACGTGGTAAAACAAGCTTGGAGAACAAACTACCATGGATCTAGATTGTACAATCTGGTATCCAAAACAAAACTACTCAAAAAACATGCTAAGATCTGGAACAAAACTACCTTTGGAAATGTCTTCACACAATTACAAACCATAGAAAAATAACTTTCTGAAATCCAAACTGAGATCTGTAATCACCCCACAAATGACCTCATTAAAAAACAAACTAGAATCATAGGAAAAAAAGAAAAAAATTATGTGTTTCCAGAAAATTTACTGGAACCAAAGAGCTAAGGAAAAACATATCAAGTATAATGACACGAATGCAAGCTATTTTCATAAAATAGCAAGTGGAAAAAGAAACAGAAAGATTATAAAAGAAATCAAAACCCAAGAAGGAACAAGCATCACTAGTGAAGAAAACATCAGAAATGAAATCAGAAATGATTTCATAAAAAAGATTCAGAAGTGAGGGTATGAACTAGAGACTATTTCAGGAAAACCTTGAATTAATCCAGCCTGAAATCTCTACAGAGGATAATCTGGAATTAATAAAAAATGTATCCAACGAAGAAATTAAAAAGGCGGTCTTTAACATTGGCTCGGATAAATCTCTGGGGCCGGATGGCATGACAACAGAATTTTACTAGAAATATTGGGACATTGTAGGCCCCTCTGTTATCCAAGCAGTTAAAAGCTTTTTTCTGTCTGGAAAATTGCTTAAACAAATAAATCACACATTCATATCCTTAATCCCAAAATGTGGCAATCCTAACTCTACGAATCACTATAGACCCATAAGTTTGTGCTCTACTATCTATAAGATCATCTCGAAGATTATAACAACTAGACTCAAAGGAATAATGGAAAAATTGATACACTCCCTTCAAGGTGCCTTTGTTACTAACAGAGCCATTCAAGACAATATCTTAATTGCACATGAAATATTTCACTCTTTTAAATCGAAAAAAGGAACTGAAGGTTTTATTGCCTTAAAACTAGACATGGAAAAAGCTTATGATAGAATCGAATGAGATTTTATTATAAAAACAATGGAAAGGTATGGATTCCATGAAAAAATTATCAACTGGATAAAAGAGTGCATTAGAACGGTATCTTTCTCGGTGCTTGTTAACAATGGACCCACAGAAATATTCAAACCTTCAAGAGGACTTCGATAGGGAGACCCCATTTCTCCCTTCTTGTTTATTTTAGGATCTGAAATCCTTTCTAGAAAACTCCAAAAAGCCGCAGATCGAATTCGAAATCCCCTAGGATTTCAAATCAATCAACAAGGAACACGGATCCCGTTTCTGGCATTTGCGGATGATATTGTGATATTCTCAATAGCTAAACATGAGAACTGTAAAGAAATCAAAGATATTATTGATGACTACTGCAAGATATCAGGACAAAAAGTAAAGTTCCATAAATCGGCCTTTCAAGTTACGAAAAAGGTCACCAACCAAAAGAAACTAGCGCTACAAGGCATTCTCACAATCACAAACATGATATCTCTAGAAAAATATTTGGGTTGTCCTATCATCAATGGTAGAGTTAACTCGAATACCTTTGCTGACCTTTTAGTTAGCACCCAACATCAATTATCTAAGTGGAAAGCAAATTCCCTCTCCCAAGTAGGAAGAACAACACTAATAAAAACCAATCTGGCTTCTAGACCAAATTATCTTATGCAAAGCTTCATGTTACCTACACACACACACAATGAACTTGATAAACTAAACATAACCTTTTTTTGGAACAAAGACAACTCCTATAAACCTCTTATAGGTTGGGAAAAAAATTGTAAACCAACTCATCAAGGAAGCCTTGGCTTGAGAAAAGCTAAAGACATGAACAAAGCCCTTCACTTCAAATTACTATGGAAAATCCTAGCCGAATCAAATAACTTTTGGGTTAGAGTTATTATGGATAAATACCTGAAAACAAACCATATATTTCATTAAGAGAAAAAAGGAAACTGCTCCTGGGAATGGTCCAAAATGATTGAACTATTGCCTAAGTTCAAATCTGGACTAATTTGGCAAGTTGGTAATGGAAAAACTATCAAATTCTGGACAGATAACTGGGTTCTGAACACCCCCTTATGTGCTAACATAAACTCACATCCAATCCTGAATAAGGATGCACTGGTAGCTGATTTTATACTGTCAAATAAAACCTAGAATAAGGACTTACTTGAACAATACTTACCAAATGATTTAACCGAAAAAATAATCTCGATCTCAATTCCCTTAAATGAGATCCATGATAGAATGTACTGGAAAACTAGCAAAAACGGCTGGTTTTCTACAAATTCTGCTATGGAACTAATTAACAAAAATAAGAATTACACTGCCTATGATTCCTCTTGGATCTAGAAAATGGACACGTATCCCAAAGTTAAAAACTTTGTGTGGAAAATAATGAAAAACGGAATCCCAACAAAAGCTAGATTAGCAGAAAAAGGCGTTGTAACCCCCTTGGGTTGTATACGCTGCAATGCTCAGTTGGAAGATTTGAACCACCTCCTCTTCCAATGCAAGCATACCTTAAAAACAATTGAAAAATTGAATCATGACACCTTTGGCATAATCATATCCCTAAACATAGGAAATAAAAAAATTACTGAAATCATTGAAGAAATTCGACAAAAAACGGATAGATCAAAATTCTCAGAATTAATGGTCTCTTGGTGGAGCATTTGGTTCTATAGAAACCAACTTAGCTTTGGTAGAACAAATGATGATGTTGATCCCATTAAGGATGTACCAATTTACACTAAGAAACAAATTGAAAACTGGAACAAAACGAAAAACTGGAACCCGGACTGTCTTACAGAAAACAATAAAAAAGCTCATAAAACGAACATTGTAAGACGACCAATAAAGAAATGGAAAAAGCCTCCGGATAACATAATTAAAATCAACACTTATGGATCCACCAAAACCAATGGTGAATCTAGTTTTGGCTACATTTTCAGGAACAACACGGGAAAACCACTTTTCCTCTATTGGGAGAAATGTGGTATTTCAACCCCGCTTAAAACAGAAACACTGATAGTAAGAAATGCCCTGGTAAAGGCTTATGAATTAGGCATTATCAACATTCATCTTGAATGTGACAACCTTACCATCGTGAATGTCCTTAACCAAATCTGGCACTGCCCATAGGATATAGAAATACTAATTTCTGATATCCTGTGTTTTTTACAACTGTTTTCTTCAGTGCAGATTTCTCACGTCTTCCGAGAAACCAACGTCGTGGCCGATTTCATCGCGAAGAAGGTACAACAGGTTGCCTTGGAAGACTTTAGAGATTGTCTAGAATTTATAATTCTCATCCGTAAGGATGCTATAGATTGAGAAACCGACCCTTTTGTGGTTTCCAATCTAATTTTTACCTTATCAAAAACAAAAACAAAAATTTGATCAAAAAATTTATTTATAATCCTAAGTTTTTCTAAGCCAAAATATTATCTAAATGAATAGTCATAATTTTTCCATTCATAATATGAGATAATATTATAAAAATTATAAGTAATTTAATTTTTATATTGATAAAATCAAATTAATCCTAACGTATTTTTCACTAATCTAGATTAATTAATTTAATCAGATTAAACCAAAAATAATTTAAAACAAAACCCAAATTGCGAATTGGACCAACCAAATTCCTACCCGGATTCGCGGTTGCAACACGTCGGAAATGGGCCAAATTCGGGCTCGTCGGTGGTTCTCCGGCGTCGGGGCAATATGGGTTTTGAAGGGAACAAGTAGACGAAGCTAATGGTACCAAAAATTGCAAGGATAAAGCTCAAACATTCTCGAATTTTGGCCAAGAAGAACCGGTATCGGGATTTCGGGTTCTTGAGTTTTGGCTTTGAAATTGGGTGATTTGGGGAAACAATTGAAGGGGTATTATAGGGATTTTGAAGCCTTCAATGTGCTTGACAAGATCACGCAAATCGTTCCTCCCAATTCAAGCGATATCGATTGAATTTAAAAAAAAAACGATTCGGCATTCATGAACGACACGTTTGATTTCAAGGCAAAATCCTGCAAATCTGTTGGGCCTCGATTTTTTGGCCCATTGGATCGACCCAATATCTTGAACCAAATCTTCCTTCTAGAAGATCCGGTCAGAAACAACCTCCAGAGATCTTGGTCCAATCAGTTCAACCTCCGGATATCTCGGGGCGACCAGTGGTTAGAGCGACGAACTCCGCGAATTTCGGAGCGACCAATACGCAACAAAGACGACTCCCGCAGATCTCAGACGATTTTAACCGACCCACGTGTAGGATAACGTCTTCCATGAATCTCGGACGGATTTACCAACCGATTCAAGCCAAGAACTAATATAAATATAGAGAAAACTATCTTGTAACCAGACATGGTCATTCTTACTCAATTCAAGCAGCTTTATACTATTGTTCTACTCGAAATACGAGATCATTCATGTACTAAGTCCGTTACTCCAACATTGAAGCGACCGATGGCTAAATTTATGTATTTGATTAGTCTCTTATTCAAGGGAGATAAGTTTATATTACATCCGTTTAATCTCATTCTCTTGTAACCAGACATGGTCATTCTTACTCAATTCAAGCAACTTTATACTATTGTTCTACTCGAAATACGAGATCATTCATGTACTCAGTCTGTTACTCCAACATTGAAGCGACCGACGGCTAAATTTATGTATTTGATTAGTCTCTCATTCAAGGGAGATAAGTTTATATTACATCCGTTTAATCTCATTCTCTTGATTGATTAGTTGATTTGGATTATTTAGATATTATTGATCTTATTGTTATCTAGTTGTCCCCTCTTTAAGCGATTCAGGTCGGTTCGATCTTTTTTTCCCAAAATAATTTGGCGCCCACCTTAGGGCCTCTAGCCAATCAACGATCCGATCAACGATCCAATCTACATCCAATCATGGCCGGTGCTGGAATCCCCATGATCGTCGTTGAAGACCAAGTTCAAGCCAACCTCCCGATCGTAGGTCAAACCGAAGATCTCGCCAACCAACCGATCCTGGACGTCCAGATCCAAGAGCTGGCGAAGAATATGAGCATCCTCCAAGAGGAACTGGCTCAGCAACGCCTAAGAACCGAAACCCTAAGTACCCAATCTGAAGTTGAAATTACACAACTAATCCGTGAAAATGAACTTTTGAAATCACAGGTGAATTCGGCCGCATCGGTCCTAGAAGGATCAAAGCGCGTAGTCAACACCGAAGGCCTCCAAACACGTCTCAACATGAATGGGGCAATCTCAACGCACATGGCTCTGATCACTCAGAGCGTCGTTCAACCCATTGGGTTCGGTCGCTTCATTTGCCGATCTGGTCAATTCATTCAAAATCTAGTTCGCCAGCAGTCGAAGATTGGGAAAACAACCAAGCTGGAACACGACCCATTGGAAGTCGTATCACTTTTGAAAACTTATACTTTGCACTTCATTTAGTCTTAGTCGATTATACCTATCCAACTGTTTACTAACTTAAGCATCGGAGGACCGTTGGACTCACACGAACAGTCACCCTTTGATCTTTTCTATACTTTTCAAGTCTCTTCAATAGGAACACGACAAGAGACCTCAAGAAAAAATCAAGTTGATCAACATACACAAAACACAATCATACATAGCGCTTACACATTACACGATCGATTGGTACATAGGGAATAGAGGAACAAAAACACGACACATTTTTACAAGACCTGTCCCACTTGAGGTACACGTCTTATACAAATACTACAATGCTCTTCTCTGGAACTACACGACATGTCACACACAATTACAGGTCTACTCAACCAACGTCACACGACTTGACCAGAAAGTGACTGACGAGTCCACCTGTAAAACAAAGCAAATGACAAACAAGGAGCGGTCTCCTGACCCTTCCTCATCACAAGAGACGCCCTCAGCCGTCTTCACACGATTATTGACTGTATTAAGCTGACTCTCAGCTTGAGCAATACACATGTCGGCCCCGTCGCCAGAATGCTTGTAGCAAAATCGAGAGAAGTTATAAAATCAAACCGTCCCATCATTTGACGCACTGGCCTAGTTTAATTTTGGGGCAATTGTTGGGCCTCAATTTTTCGGCCCATTAGATCGGCCCAATAGCTTAAACCAAAGCTGCCTTCTAGAAGATCCGGTCAGAAACAACCTCTAGAGATCTTGGCCCGGTCAGTTCAACCTCCAGATATCTCGGGTCGACCAGTGGTTAGAGCGACGACCTCCGTGGATTTCGGAGCGACCAGTACGCAACAAAGATGACTCCCGCAGATCTCGGACGATATTAACCGATCCACGTGCAGGATAACGTCTTCCATGAATCTCAGACGGATTTACCAACCAATTCAAGCCAATAACTAATATAAATATAGAGAAAACTATCTTGTAACCAGACATGGCCATTCTTACTCAATTCAACCAGCTTTATACTATTGTTCTACTCGAAATACGAGATCATTCATGTACTCAGTCCGTTACTCCAACATTGAAGCGACTGACGGCTAAATTTATGTATTTGATTAGTCTTTTATTCAAGGGAGATAAGTTTATATTACATCCATTTAATCTCATTCTCTTGATTGATTAGTTGATTTGGATTATTTAGATATTATTGATCTTATTGTTGTCTAGTTGTCCCCTCTTTAAGCGATTCAGGTCGGTTCGATCTTTTTCGCCCAAAACAAAATCTCATGGCTTTTAATCCAAATTGATTATCATGCTAGATATATTGGTCTTTAATGCCCAATGGTCAATTAAACCAATTGAACTCAAAGAGTGCCCAGATTCCGCCATTGAAGGCTACGTTTGGGAGCTCCATGGCATGGTAGCTGTTTGAAGGTTAAAGAAGCTATATTTCACATTTAACACACGGCCTCCCATCTTATTTGACCTATTTGCACATTTTTCCCAACTTTCTAAAGTTGTGGCAAAATGCCCTTATTTTAACTTTTAAAATTTACAAAATTTGCTCAAACTTATTTATTTTAATATTCTAAGTTTATAATATTATTTTAACCCAAAATTATGGAATAAAAAAATTAACTTAGGTTAAAAGAAGCTTAAGTCATTTTTCTTATGAATTTGACCATACTTAAATCCTTAACAAAAATTTGTTAAACTTGATTTAAATACTCAAAGTCATAGTTTTATATAAATTATAATTAACATAAGGTTAATCATAATTTAGACCCTTCATAGCTTACAGAAATAACAAACTTAGGATATTTATTATTTTATCCCCTTATGGATAACATAATAATTCTTATGACCTTTATTATTACTATTTAAAATTCTAAACTACTTTCATTGTTATACTTATTTATTTATTCCTACACCATACTATTATAACCTATTTGATAATTTGTACTTAAATTATCATAATTCAACCCTTGAACCGAAGTTCATGAAAATTTAAATTACCCCTCTAAAAGAAAAGAAATAAAATAAATTACCATTTTACCCTTCTATTTTAAGTGGGATATTACATAAATAAACTATTGGATCAATTTAATTATTGTATTATTACTTAGAATATACGACTAATTGATTTTAGTATCGTAAAAATAATCGTTTTATTGAAAAGCCTTGAAATTGATTTATTTAGAGTTAAATAAATTCAATTAAAAATCAAGACTTGTATCTTTCAAATGTCGTTATTGAATAAATTATCTAATCATAATTTATTTACATTGTGTGATGTGGGTACATCTCAGAATAGCTTTTGGAACGAAATAAAGTAGGGAGCCAATTCGCTTTTCGAAAGCAACCATCTTTGTTACGCCGTTCAAGTTCTTCGTGATTCAAGGCAAGTGGCGGTTCACTCTTGCAATTTATTCCATATTTTTCTTAATTTACAATTAATTTATTGTCTTAATTAAGTTGGGATAAGTAATCTAAATTTTGTGTTTGGGAACTTGTGTGTTAAATTGGTGTGTAAATGAACCTTATTTATTAGGTTGTGTATTTTTTAGCAACGACCCTCATATATATTATTATTATTGTAGGGTGCTAGATGAACTTTGGTGTGGAATTTTTGTGCATTTGATGTGGACTTATATGCTAGTTAGCACGAGTATTCGAAGGAACGCTATATACATTGCGAGGTTTAGTTGTTTCTTTATAACATGGTATTAGGAGGATTATTTCCCTAATACTTCTCGTCATGACCTACCCTTATTCGAATATAAGTGGTGGTGCACTTAGCTAGTTCCAAAATTCAGGATTCATCCCATGATATATCTCATTGCGAGATTGGTGTGGATTAAAAGCTTTAATGTAAATGCACATTTTGGAATTAAATAAGATAAGTGCCATTTTGCATATAATTAATTTACCCTCGGGCGAGAAGTACAACGTGAAACCCGCCCGGTCTCTTGTCTAAAGTAAGTCCCCATTCTAATCTGGATTCGCATTATGCAGTGAGGTTGGTCGAGGACCCAAAAATTCAACGAGGCATTTTCAAAACTTTGTGTGATAAATATAACATTCCCAAAAAAATTCATTTAATTCCCATAAGACTCATTTCGGTTAGAGTCTTCTCTTGAAGCATATCTCTTTCTATCGTTTCCGTGAGAGTATTCGAGTTATGTATGGTCTATCGACTATTATTCGAGAGACAATGATAGTAACTGGATACAATCACAAGAATCATTCTGTTTGCACCCTTGCGTAGTATTTCATTAGACTGACCAACCGTTCTATTTTCTTGCATGGTGGGCTGGTGTCATCCGTCCTATACGGCACATCAGTGGTTGGTCTCAGACGCCTTGAAGTAACAAATCGAAGATGAAGACTTGCAGTTGAAGTTTAGTTTGAAGAATTTCAAGGTTGTTTGAATATAAGATTTAATTTCCTAATTAATGTAATAGGTAAAATTGTTGTATCCTAGTCATGTAATTAGGATTTGTTTAAAGTCTTCCGTTGTAATTTCAATATCGTTTGTAAACTATCCTTCCCAATTTACAAGAGAAATTTTAATAAAAAGACTGAGTTTTCTTTATACAAGTCTTCCGTTATTTACTCCTTTATTATTTAATGTATTTATTTATTTAAGAATAATTATTTCGATTAAAGCCTTGGGTGACTTTGGACATTAATGTATGAGGTCACTGGCGTGTGGCACTATCAACGTAAGTCGGCGGCATGGGTGGGGCATACGACTGGTGGCTAGCCATCTAGGCTGGTGGTTTGGCTGGCTGCATAGTGCGGCTGATGAGGGTTAGGTGGCTTGGGTTAGGGTTGGATAGCCTAAGATTCTAATTGCCTAAATTAGATATGGTAATAAGATATCTTATCTCTAGAGTATATTTAATCCAATTATACAGGGTAATGATTAATATTGATATTAATTCCATATATGATTTTATTGAATTAAAATAATAAGAAGATTGGATTAATTATTTTATTGGATAATTTAATTAATTCAATCTTAAAAGTCTATTAATATGAGTAATAGTCTATTATTGTCTCTTTATATTTGATATTATATTATGCATGTATGATTTAATATTATGATATTATTATTGCATGCAGTGACTGGTATGGCCCAAAATAGGATAGAAAATACGACCTGTGTATCATTCTTGTTTTCTTATACACGATCTGCGTATCATTATGTATTTTTGTAATTTAATTTTCAAGGAATTAGATTAGATTTACATTATGTAATACAAGAGAAGAAGATCCTATGAAGATTCCAGGATGGAGATCCAAAAGAAAATCAAGGATGGAGATCCAAGAGACAAGAATAATCTATGGAGATTAGATCTTATGGGTTTTTAGGGGTCATACTAGGATCACATTTATTTATTGCATTTATTGTGCTATGAATTTTCTTAAGTTTATGTTTGCTTGTTTATTTATGCTATTTTATTCACTAGTAAATAGACTTGCATGACAAACCTAGTTCCCTTAAAAGAAAATTGAGATTTCGCTTTTCCAAATCATAACCTATGAGGCCCTAGGAATTTGATGGATAGGTTTTGCCAAAGCAAGGTGTCCTTTTTTGACGTTGGTATAGTACGGGTAAATCTATATAAGAGATTTACAACCTTGTTTTGATTATACTCAACAAAAGACCAAAAGATTTTGACATAAGATGTAATCTATAAGATGTAATCTATAAACCAAGAGTTATAAATGTTATAACTAGTAAAAGTTACTTACCTTGATCACATAGGATTTAGGGAAAGTGCCAAAGTGAGCCTAAAGTCTTATCTGAAATAGGATCTTAGAATCATTTTATTCAAAGGGAAAATATAAATGAATAAAATGCGCATTAACTTATTTATGTTTAAAGCATGTTTAATTTTTAAGCTCTTGCATGAAAAGCATGATTTATATCTTGCATGTTATTTCTGTTGTAGATATCATGTCTAGAAACGATAACCCAACAATCATCAACCTATGTTCAATTATTGAGAAGAATAAGCTGAACGGTAACAACTTCCTCGATTGGGAAAGAAATCTTAGAATTGTTCTCAGGTCTGAAGGAAGAAGAGAGAATGTCCTTGACACCCCTATCCCAAAACCGACTACTATGTCTACTCCAGAGGAGCTAGAAGAGGAAAAACATATCAGAGATAAGCCAGTGATTGTCACTTGTCTTATGCTGGCCTCCATGGAATCGAACCTTCAAAAGAGGTTTGAGAGGATGGATGCCTACACCATCATTCGCAACCTGAAAGTTATGTTTAAGGAGCAAACAAGGATGAAGAGATATGAGACTCATAAGGCAATTCTCGATTGCAAGCTTGAGAGAGGCAAGCCAGTTAGTGCTCATGTGTTCAATATGATTGGACTTTTGAGAACATGGAAAGACTTGGCTTCCCCTATAGTCAAGACTTGGCTACATACATCATACTCCATTTTTTGCATGATGGATTTGCTCAATTCAAGATGAACTTCAATATGAATGGAGTTGGAAAAACACTTGAAGAGCTACATGGGATGATCAAAACAACTGAGCAAAATCTCTCTGTTGACACAAAGAAAGAGATTCTGATGGTCAACAAGGGAAAATGGTTCAAGAAAGAGGCACTTGGACAGCAGAAGAAGAATGTGCAAGGGAAGGGCAAGCAAGTTGCACAACCCAAGCAGACTTCTAAAAAAGCTAAAGTAGCTGTTGACCATGACTGTTTCTATTGCCATGCCAAGGGGCATTGGAAGAGGAACTGCCCGAAATACCTAGAAGATAAGAATAATGGAACTGTGAGTTCCAATTCAAGTACGAATTTTATAGAAGTCCTAACAAATAAAGCTTCGAGTTGGGTATTAGACTCAGGATGTGGTTCTCACATTATTTCGAATGTGCATGGACTAAGAAGAAGTAGAAGCATAGCTAAGGGAGAGGTAGACCTAACCATTGGAAATGGAGCAAGAGTTGTTGCACTTGCCATTGGATATTGTAGTCTACCTTTACCTTCTGGTTTAGTATTAGAACTTAATAATTGTTATTTTGTCCCTTCTATTACTAGAAACCTTATTGCGACTTGTGTTTTGGATATTGAAGGCTATGATTTTAGACTCAAAGATCAACATTTTTCTATTTACAAGGATAACGTCTTTTATTCTGATGCACTATTGAGTAATGGACTCTATGTGGTGGAACAGGGATTCAGAATCTATAACATAAACACCAAAAAGCAAAAATCAAAAATCAAATGATTTTGACACCACCTATCTCTGGCATTGTCGATTAGGTCACATTAGCTTAAATCGCATGAAGAAACTCCAAAAGCATGGACTTCTAACCTCATTTGATTGTGAATCATTTAAAACATGTGAATCATGCCTAATGGGAAAGATGACAAGGTCACCTTTTACTAGGGTAAGTGAAAGGGCAACTCAGCTTTTGACCCTAATACATACATATGTATGTGGACCAATGAGCACAAAAGCTAGAGGTGGTTATAGATATTTCATAACCCTTACTAATGATTTAAGTAGATATGGATACATATACTTAATGAAGCATAATTATAAATCTATTGAAAAGTTCAAAGAGTTTCAGAATGAAGTTGAAAATCAACTTGGCAAGAAAATTAAAGCGCTACGATTTGATCGTGGTGGTGAATATTTGTCAAGAATTCGATCATCATTTAAGAAGTTATGGGATCCTCTCACAACTAACTCCACCAGGAACACCACAATTGAATGGTGTGTTTGAGAGGAGGAATAAGACCTTGTTGGACATGGTTCGATCTATGATGAGTTTTGCTGATCTTCCAATATCTTTATGGGGATATGCTCTCACAACTACAGTGTTCACACTAAATTGGACTCCGTCTAAAGTTGTAGATAAGACACCATATGAGTTATGGACTGGAAGAGTTTCAAGTTTGTTTTTTCTAAAGATTTGGGGATGTGAAGCTTATGTAAAACATTTACTAGCAGATAAGCTTGCACCCAAATCAGATAAGTGCTTCTTTGTAGGATATCCTAAGGAAACTAAAAGATACTACTTCTACAATCCCAGTGAGCACAAAGTGTTTGTTGCTAGGGATAGTGTCTTTATGGAAAACGAATTTATTTCCAAAAAGTCAAGTGGGAGAAATGTTGATCTCGAAGAAGTTTGAGAAGAGCAACAAACTGAGCAATAAGATGACATGGATTACACTATTTCAGAGACAACGGAATTTGGGGACCTAATCCCGCAAGGGGAGGGAACCCATACACCGGAGGTAGTGGAGTCGCAAGATCCCATTCATATCGTTCCTCCAGAATCTGATTCTAATGAGATTCCACAAATTGTTGTGGAAAATCTTCTTGTTGTTCAACCTACACGTAGATCAGATATGCCCAGAACACAACCAAAGAGATATGTTGATTTCATATTGAATGCGAGTTTGGATATCTTTTTTTCTAGAAAGCGAGGAGCCTACTACATACAAGCAAGCTAGTGTGAGTCTAGACTCCAAAAATTGGCATATAGCCATGAAGTCTGAAATAGATTCCATGTCTGATAATCAAGTATGAGACTTGATAGATTTGTCAGATGGGGTAGTACCCATAGCCTGCAAATGGGTTTACAAACTCAAAACTGACAAGGATGGAAACGTAACAATTTTCAAAGCAAGACTGGTTACAAAAGGTTTTAAGCAGATTCATGGTATTGACTATGATGAAACCTTCTTACCAATTATCATGACCAGATCCATTTGGATAATCCCAGAAATTACAGCTCATTATGATTATGATATCTACTAAATGGATGTTAAGACCGCTTTTCTAAATGGGTATTTAGAAGAGGATGTGTACATGACACAACCTGAGGGTTAATTTTGAGGATCCATAAAATCCTAGGAAAGTATGCAAGCTTAAGAAGTCCATTTATGGACTTAAGCAGGCATCAAGGAGTTGGAACATTCGATTTGATGAAGTGGTCAAACAGTTTGATTCCATCAGATGTGAAGAAGAACCTTGTGTTTACAAGAAGTTTAGTGGGATCAAAGTGGTCTTCCTAGTCTTGTATGTGGATGATATAATACTCATTGGAAATGACATTCCTATGCTGGAGTCCGTTAAGGACTGGCTTAAGAAGTATTTATCAATGAAAGACTTAGGAGAGGTCGAGTACATATTAGACATCAAGATACATAGAGATAGATCTAAGAGAATTATTGGACTAAGTCATGGAACTTATGTGGATAAGGTTCTTGATAGGTTCAATATGAAGAATTCCAAGAAGGGATTCTTGCCTATGCAGCTTAGCTTACATCTTAGCAAGAAGCAGTGCCCAGTGACACCTGCTGAGCTAGAGAGAATGAGTAGGATTCCTTATGCATCAACAATAGGATCCATCATGTATGCAATGCCTCGCCCGGATGTTGCATTTGCTTTGAGCATGTGCAACAAATACCAATCGACTCCAGGTGAAACACACTATAATGTAGCTAAGAACATCCTTAAGTACTTGGGAAGGACTAAGGATGATTTCTTATTGTATGGAGGATATGATGAGCTGATCGTTGAAGGATATACTGATGCAAGCTTCCAGCTAGAAGACAAATAGAGATGACTTTTGGTCCCAATCCGGATACGCCTTCATTCTTAATGGAGGGGTTGTGAGCTGGAAGAGCTCAAAGCAAGACACGGTAGCTGATTCTATGACAGAAGCTGAGTACATTGCCGCAGTGGATGCAACTAAGGAAGCTGTCTGGATAAGGAAGTTCATTGCCGAACTTTGTATGGTTCCCAGCTGTGCTTAGGCAATTGACATCTATTGTGACAACAATGGTGCCATTGCCCAATCCAAGGAACCAAGTTCTAACTCCAAATCCAGACACGTGCTCAGGAAATACCACATCATTCGAGACTATGTCGAGAGAGGTAATGTGAGGTTATGCAAAATACACACGGATGACAACATTGCAGATCCGTTGACTAAACCTCTACCCAAGCCCAAGCATGACAATCACACTAGGGCTAAGGGACTCAAGCACATTAGAGAATGGATTTGAGATTGTATTGTTTTGAGATTATGGATGTTGATTTCATGATTGTTAAACCATTGCATCATGTTTGTTTTTGAAATAAAGTTTTATTATTATTTAATTGTGGCTTAGAATTAAATAAAATATCCTAGTAATTTATAATCATCAAATAGGATCATCATAAAAGTTATGGTGGATGAAACCTTATTAAGTGAACTAATATTATGAATTATGATTTGTCCGTAGTGTAAGTCATTAAATTGAACATAAATGACTCAATACATTCTATTATGTAAGTTGATTGATAACGCCAAATTTCATGGGCTATAGGGACATGGAGATGTCTAATCAATTACATGGACATGTATGGTAGATACGTGTTGGGCCGACCTACCTTAAAATTCTTCAAATGAGTTGTAGAATTTTAAGTTGAACTATGATTAGTAGATTCCTCAGACATGAGTGCGATATACCTCTTGCTTGGTGATTGGTAGTCTTTGACATTGTCAAACACCGTTGCATGAAAGGCAGTGATCGGGATTGCTGAAAAGTGAGTGGGTCACACAAGATTGGAGAAGTCCTCCTATTTATATCTCTCTATATATATATATATATATATATGGATAGGAATAATGTCTTAGCCACTTGAAGAGTAAGAACTGAAAATGCACGGCCGGGCTCAAATGGATTAATTGTAATCATTTGTTTTGACAGTTCAAGCTTGGAGTTCAAGAAACAATTTGAATATTGATATGGATTACATAAGCTGTCATCATATCATCAAATTAGACACTAAGTGACAAAGGAATTGATATTGCACACTTGTTTAAGAACAAGTGGGAGATTGAAGGAATATGTCATTTAATCAAGATGACAATTACTAATAATAGAATATGATTATAATGGAGATTAATAATCCAGATATTTTAGATAGTCTTAGTGCTTTGCTAGAAGCCAACTATGACTTATGGGATACATTAGATTTGACTCATTGGTATTATATTTGAGTCCTATAAGGTTACATACATTAGAGTAATTAGACTAGATCAAAGAAATCCAAGGCCCATGGTGGGACTAGGGAATTTCGGCCATGTGTGTTAATTTAGAGAGTGGATTATTTATCAAGTAATAATAAAGAGTTATCTATTTACTTGATGATATAAGAAAATATATCCTTAGAAAAGATAAGATATTGTATCAACCATAAATATTCTTTTTTCCTTGTAACAAGGGATTATTCCATTATCTCATGTGTTGAGAAAAGCTCTCTTCCAAATACACATCTAGGGCCGGCCGTACACCCTGATGCAAGACAAGCTTGGAGCTTTTGTCCCGTTCTAGCAAACGAAGGCAAGGCTGTAATACTCGAGATTTTTTTAAGCCGAGTTTGGGTTTATTTAAAATTTTGTCGCCCTAACTTATTCTTGTGGAGTCAATATATTTTATGTTTATTATAATTATGAATTGATTGCATGACTTGAATATTTGAGTTTTTGCCGCTTTATTGAATAGCGGTGTTTTATCGTCTTGTGAGCTATAAGTCCCGATTAGGATTGTGTCGTAGGTCTAATTGGGTACACATAAATAGACTTAGATATTTTTGAAATATCATTATAAGGTGTGTATTAATGTTTTATTTCGATTATTAAATCTAATATATATATTTTCTTACTACTATTTGTAGTAGGAAGGTCGACGAGTGTTGTGGATAACGGTTTAGTATTGATGCTAGAATTATTTCCGGGTAATTAATAGGGTATTTCAATTCATTATGCATATATATTATATAGCTAAAATAATTATGAGCTAGAAGACAAATTAGGCCTTAATCTTTATCTATCTATTCCTTTTACTCATACTAGGGGACTCCCGCATGCGGAGCACGCGGGATGTTATTTAGAGTTAGTTCATGTTATCGATTTTGTAAGATTTAATATAAAAATAGACCCCTCAATATGTACTTTGGAATGAAACCAAGCAGGTTTCTTGAAGAATTTATTACACTAACAAATTATGCGTTTGTAAATTTTACCTCTATCTTTCACTCACCCTACAAATTGCATTTCATTTGAAGGAGTAATTTCCCTTCTTGTGTACTGCTTTCAGTCCACGTATTATGTATAACATGATACAAGCTCTTTCTCTCAAAACGAACCGCAATATAAAACCAAAAAATGTACCTCTAAAATCATGTGAATACATCATGAAATACACATTTCCAGAGTTGATGGGTTGGCATTATCTGATGTAATGAATCAAAAATATCTCAACAACACAATCTAAAGAACCCAAAAAGATTTGACGCCGAAACTTGATAAATTTAGGCTAAGCCTCTTACCTGCCCTTCCAACAAGGCAAAACTATATAGCTAACATGATCATCTGCTTGAGTTGACCCTATGTGAGTTCGTTGACTAATGAACGGATCTTTATAGACATACATGAATGCAACAGTTACTCTTCTTGAGTGGCTGTTACACAAGTCCTGAAAGATGGGATTGAGTTTGCTCTTTCCAGAAGCCTAGTCAAGGACTTGGAATAAGATGGGGATAAGAATCATATTAGTGCGGAGAAACACATATTTGCAAGGCACACATTTGAGAATGCTTACGACTTTACACAACGAAGCAATTATGTAAGCTAAAGCTCGTGATGCATGAAGATGAAAGGAAACTGATGTTAAATACCTTGGATGCTTCAGGAGCTTTTCACTCCTCCTTGTAACGTCATCGTCCATATCAAAGTTTATTGGATGTTCAATAAGATTATGGTCATTGTACAATGCTTACGAATTCACTCATCCTTTTCCGTGTATGACCATTGAGTTCTCCAGGTTCCATCTAAGAAAAAGATGAAAATTCAGATGATAAAAGTTAACACAAAAGGAAAGGGAAAACAAATGTCAACACTATGGGAAACCGAAGTATGAATTGATGCACCGTAATATTTTTCTGTGCCAGCCAAGATGCATCAGCTAGATAGTTAACAGATGCCCTTGATGTATCCTCGCCAAAAATGAATGCACTTCCAAATTCCTCCAATTTATTTCTCGGAATAATGTTTAGAAAAGAAAATTGGTGAAAAACTACATATCTTGGTTACTCCATGCCATGATGTTTAGAAAAGCATGTAATTCACCACCCTTGTCATATAAAAAATTGCCAAGAAAGATTCTACTGGAAATCCTTTGCCATGTATCCTATTAATGAAAGGGTGTCTCTCACAAATGTATCCCTGATAAAGTCAAGATCAAACAGATGAAAAAAGACAAAATATACTCAGTTCAAGAAATATAAAGAAAAAGAGAACAAAGCACGTGCAAATTGCTCTTGCGACAGTACCAATGTACAATGATTCTATTCCCACCTAAATCTCCTATAAAACCCACGTGCAAGGGCTAACACACACCGCAACAGAAAGTTAATATAACGTCACAACATGACCAGTAATGAAATGGGTCAGGAAATGCAACAAACCTGATGAACATCACCAACAAAGTGTGATAGAAACATGAGTTCTTCAGTCAAGTTATCTGTATATAAGGAGGAATAAGTACATTTATTTTACATAGAGTAAAGTCTTAGATTTCATTTGAATTTCTTACAATTCACAGTAGAAACCGACTCAGAATAAGCCGACTCTAGTTGTAGTGTATAGTTGTGAATTTCCCCTGTCACACATCTGTTTTTATGTCCATAGCTGTCATGACAATCTCCTATAGAATAACCAACATTGTCACAAAAAACTCACTAAGAAACCATATTCATAAACTAAAGATGTAATCACAGCCATCACATAAACTTACTGCAGTAATCATACTGACACCTGTAATCTAGGGTATCAATGTAGTGTAAAGCACTGCTCCAGTGGTAGCGGAAATGCATCTCGTCGGCCCATGAGCAAACTGCAGCTAGTTCGCCTTCAGCGGATTCAGGAAGCAACCCTTTTACAGCACCTAGAGCCTCCTCTGTAAGATAAGCCTGAACATTGCAGAATTAGATGTAGCCCCTTAACACTGGATTAGATATTAGAAACAGGATACAAGAATTAAATCCTTGTATTAAGAACACATATATGAAAGTTAACAAGGTTGGTGAAAATTAGGTCACAACATAATCCAAATTGGGTGAGAAATTCTATAACCAACAAACAACACCTGTGCGTTTCGGTGTAATCTAGTTTAACATGAAAAGAATCGAATTGAACAAGCAATACCTCCACAACTTTACAGGTGGCGTAGTGGCCATGTCTTCCCCATCCTAGGATTGCAGAAATCAATTGCAGAAAAACAAGTCCTCCGATCCAAAAGAGTCCCCTTGCATCCATTGCTGATCGCAATCGTGATAGAGATAAGGGAGATGTATAGTTACAATCGAATGGCCTAACAATTTAATAAAACCCAAAAATTTACAAGACAAGTTTGCAAAAAAGTTCAAGGTCTACTGACGGACGTTCCAGATAAAAACTTCATTTCAAATTGTCTTTGTTGAAATAGGATTTACCAGATAAGAATACCTTTGATTCTGAACAGTGGAGTCTTAGATATTAGAAATCCAGTTGAAATCCTTGGGAGAGAGATAATAGATATTCTACATAGTCTTCCCTATGTAAGAACAAATATTTATTTGAATGTCGGTGGAGCCAAAGAAACTGTGCTGTATGAAATGAAAACATAGATTCTCACCGATGGAGGAGGGCTGTGAAAATGTTGTACTTACGTTTCTACATTTTTATACAACTGGATGCTGATAAGGGATAAAATTAGGGGAAGGGATAAGTGTAATACTGCAGAAAGCTATCCCGGTAAACTTCTCCATGTGGCGCGATACCATCACGTCTAGGATCTGTGTACTTATATGCATTCATTATTACAGGACAAAATGATAAGCCTAGTGTGGTGAATATGCATTCATTGGGTATTAGACAAGACAAAATGATAAGCCTAGTGTGGTGAATATGCATTCATAGGATCGGTGTACTTATATGCATTCATTGTTACAGGGGAAGGGATAAGTTTACTTATATGCATTCATTGGGTATTAGATAGGACAAAATGATAAGCCTAGTGTGGTGAATACGATTATATTGTAGCAGTTGAGTGGCATGGTAAAATAACAATGCAGAAAACCTTGTTTTTTAAATGTAGGGGGATCATATCATAGTTTATAGGGTAAAAACAAGAAGACAGTCTTTCAAGTTTGGACATCTATGCTTGAAAAATCATATCAGGTGTACAGTGTAGAGAGTATGGCAAGTAAGCAAGCAATCTCACCAGCTATAGCCTTGGCAATTACCTTTTGGTAAAATGGAACACCAACTTCACCAGATATAGCCTTGGCCACCAATGTCTGCAAAATCAAAGAGGTCATGCTTTATTGGATAGCCAAGGCGTAGATCATAACCAAGTAAAATAACTCCATTCACCTTTCCACAACCAGGTGCGAAAACATATCCGACATCGTATCATTTACTCTCAGTTTCCCAACCGATTTACCTATAGTTTCGCGGTTTTGAAGATTAAATACGTTGAGCTTTGTCCTTGTAACAAAACCTTTTTCACTGACAGCCTGAAAGTTATAGGTGAAGACATTTAGAAGAAGATAGAACATTCCAAGGAAAAAAGTTAGCTACTGGAAGAGCCGTAAAACAAATATATGTACGGGGACAAGGAGATGGATGTGGGGACCAATAGCTTCATAACCAAAATCATATCTTCATTTGGAATAACATCCATATCTTCAATTAGTCCACAATCAGATTCCTCCAACATCGATCGTCTTGGGGTTGAGAACTTGTTCGTCAGCTCCATAGCTTCTTGGTCTTTTACCTAAGGTGGAAAAATAGATATAACAAAGAGAAGCATCAAATTATGGATCAGCTAAGATAACCATTGAAGACACAATCAAGCATATGCTTCTAGAATATTAGTCATAAAAGCCAACGTCAAATTGTGAACATTAAACAATTACAGAAGTTGGCAGCGGTCAAACAACCTGATTTATTTGTTTTTTGCTAGACAGGAGCTCCTGCAGCTTGGAAATTTGTTCGTCAAGGACTTCCTCTCCTCAATGAACTTGTTCCTGTATTTAAATAAGTGGTAGAATTTAACTTCCTACATCCAAACACATGTTATGAATGTATAAAAGCACTATTTCTCATAAGGTAATACTGACCTTGCTGATGTAATTCTCTTCCTGTAGAGATCCTTATAGATAATGAAATATGTAGAATGTAAAAAACACAAATCATCAACCACGAAAAACACATAGTAGTCTTGTCGATCTGCATTGGAGGTTGAAATCATGAAGCTCAATGAGCAACGAACCAAAGTTTGGAAGGGAAACTGAATCCTTTTACTTGTAAAAAAAATGGTAAGAACTTGAGTAAACATACATCAGCTGCAACCATTGCTTCCTTTTCACCAACTCCTTGATCCTTCAGTTCTAGTACTCGCCCTGCAAATAGTCGGGCAGGGACGGGATTGAAGATGTTAAACCTATTCAACAAAACATGAACACCCAATAATTAGTCATCCATGAACCGGAAATATTTGTTTGAACGAACCAGAATGAAAAAAAAAACATGAACTGCAAGACAACAGCTGATAAATAAAAGGTGAAATTGAAACACATATATACAAAGATTAAGGTATGGAGATACTGATAGGTGTTATTTCATACACCTTTACTAGCAATTATTAGCATGATTTGGAGGAGTTTTGGAGCTAAGTCTGTGATCCCTGAAGTTATGGAGAAAAGTGAAGATATCCTAGGATTTGCAGCTTAGATGGAGACATGAGGATGGAGATGGAGCTGCTGGAGCATACTTGGAGAAGACTACCAACACTTGGTAGTAATGAAGAGTAGCAGAAGAAGAGAAGAGGAGCTGGAGAAGAGAGTGAGCGAGTTCACCGCCCAGTGCTAGAATCACCGCGGCCCGGCGGTGACTCCCAGAGAAGACTGAAGCCCCGCGGTAGAGAGCCTGACGCCCCGCGGTGGCCGTATTAAATGCCGCGCGCCCAGAGACATTTACTTCCTTTTATTTCGTTCAGACTTTGTTATTTTATTATTCTGTTTCCTTTATTGTTTACATTAGTTTAACCTAGTTTTCTTAAGACTATTTAAGCCTTCTTTCTAGGTTAAGAGAGAAAAGAAACTTCGCTTTACATCAGACGTTATTTTTCCCATAGAGTTTCATCCCCCTTTGATGGAGCACTAATTTCCCTTTGTTCTACTAGACGTTTGAAGCAATACAGTTGATGTGTTTGTGAGATTTATATTCATTGTTCTTATCCTTATAAGTGTTGGTTTGATTCTCTTGGTTATATTGAATATTGATTTCTTGTTATTCTTCATAGCCTGATCAACTAGGTTGAATACTTTTTATCAATTGCTATGATTGCATATAGGGGTTCCGAGTGCATATCTAGTGGCATACACGATTGTGCGTATAGGGGTTCCGAGCGTACAATCGTGAGTGAGAATTATTTGCATGTTAAATACTTAGGCGTCTTCTATTTGCATGTAACCTATATCCTTGTGTGCATTGCTATTGCTGCGTTAGTGGTAAAGTATACCGACAACTATGAGAATCGGAGGTACTTTACCAGTGACATAGTGATAAGTCTATCGACAACTGTGAGAATCGATAGTACTTAAGATCAGGGTGGGAACAACTATAAGGATAGTAAAAGAACTTGGATTAAATAGATTTCTGTGATCAAATTATATCTCTGTAATGTGGATCTCGCTCTAGTTGGACTACTTTCCCCATTATATTTTCTCAATTCAACCAAACTTGTTTGCTTTGCTTACTTTGCTTTCTCGTGATAACTAAACCCCCCTTGCTTGTTACTTGTCAATCACGACTGCATACTTCATTCGATCTTCCCTGTGGGTTCGACCCTTACTTGCTTACTATACATCTGTTTAATTGGTCCGTTAGGATATTTACTTTGATTTGGCTATTCAATGACATTTGCTTGTGCACTTTTAGCCCGTCAAATTTGGCGCCGTTGCCGGGGAAGATTTTTGTTTTGTTGTGTGTTTTTGTGATTGATTTTTGGTGGAGACCTATCTTATGGTCGACACTCGTTCTACTGACTCCCCTCTAGCTGCTTTTGATCTAGAAGTCGACAGATCGTTCTGTGTGAACCTACGCGATCAAGGAGAAGAAGAAGTAGAGGTTGAGATCATTGAGCCGACTGAGCCAGTTGACATCCATGCTTTTGCAATGGTTGGCACTCTGAGAGAGCTTACTGAGCCGAATATTGGAGCGCAACCCCTAGCTGTTATCATCCCTGCACTTGGCGAAGGGGTGAACTTTGAACTGAAGTCTGGAGTTGTTGCTTACCTACCAAAGTTCCATGGTTTGAGTGGAGAGGACCCGATCTCTCACCTGGGCAAGTTCCACAATGTCTGCATGACTATGAAGCCCAGGAATGTGACGGAGGACCAAATCAAGATGAGAGCTTTTGGTTTCTCCCTGTTAGACTCTGCTAGCGACTGGTACTATCACTTGCCGCCAGGAACCATAGATACCTGGAATAAACTGCACAAGGCGTTTCTGGACAAGTACTTTCCAACGAAGAAGGCGAATGCTTTGAAAAAGGCAATTGCTAACATTGAGCAGGCTGGTGATGAGACGCTGTATGACTATCTTGAACGGTACAAGAGACTTTGCTCCAGCTGCCCGTTCCATGGATACGCCAAGCAGGACCTTGTTCTCTACTTACACAATGGTCTGCTAGATCAAGAGAGGAGGATGGTTGACGCCGCATGCGGTGGAAGCATTCTGAATCTGACACCGGATGCAGCCATGGAGAGATTCCAGGAGATGAGTGAGAGTACCAGGAGTTTTGGAAAGACATACCAGAGGAAGGCGGTCAATGCCGTGGCCCCTGCAGGACCAAGCCCAGTGTTGACTGAGTTAGCCGAGCTGAAAGAGATGGTGAAGAGGATGGCGAACCAGAACGCCCCTCAACAAGTTAAAGCATGTGGGCTTTGCTCTGATCAATACCATCCCACCGACACTTGTCCTCAGCTGCAGGAGGAGGGTGTTGCTGAAGTTAATGCTATAGGAGGTTATGGACCCCCTAGACCACAGTTTGGTGGACAACCCAATTATAATCCGAGAGGGCGAGACCACCCAGGTTTTAGATGGAGTGACCCTCAAGGTGGTCAACAGCCGGCACAACAGTAGTACCAGCAGAGAGTCCCATACCAACAGAGACCTCAAGGCCAAAGCTCTGGTGCTTCTACTGAAGAGATGCTAAAGACACTGACTCAGCATTTCGCCACACATGTGCAGGCTACTGAGTCAAGTATAAAGAACATGGAGAGACAGATTGGTCAGCTTGCTGATGTTGTGACCAAGATTGACCAGCGAACATCTAACTCCCTGCCATCTCAGACTACTGTGAACCCAAGGGAGAAGGTGAGTTTTATTACCCTCAGAAGTGGTAAGAAGTTGGTCGTTGCTCCTATTGCTGAAGAGGAGAACGAAGTCGAGAAGGCAGAAATCACCCACCGCCCCGCAGTAGACACCACTGTGACCCGGCCAGAAATGGAAGAAGGAGCCAGGAAAGAAGAGTTGAAGCCACCGCCCCGCGGCGACTCTCACCGCGACCCGGCGGCTGATCTCAGTAAATACACCACGACCCCACCGCCTCGCGGTGATGATCAACGCCCCGCGGTGGGCTTGCCGTGACCTGGCCTTCGAGAACCCAACTCCGTTGAAGAAACCTGTGTTGATGACTACGTTCGCCCCGTGTTTCCCCCTCTAGGTTCTGAGAAGCCACCAGCACCTTTCCCTGAGGCGCTGAAGGCCAAGAGAGTAGCTGAAGACAGCGATCTGTTCGAGACATTTCGGGACTGTGAGGTGAACATTCCCCTGATCAGGCTTATCAAGGTTATCCCGCGATATGCCAAGTTCTTGAAGGAGCTGTGCACCGTGAAGAGGGCTCAGAAGCAGAAGGTTCAAAAGAAGATTCCAGTGAGTGAACATGTGTCAGCGGTAGTTCAGAGACGCATGCCTGAGAAGTGCAAGGATCCAGGTACATTTACTATTCCTATTACTATAGGTGGGAATCGATTTGAGAAAGCCCTGTTAGACTTGGGTGCCTCAATTAATGTGTTACCTTATTCACTGATTGAAGATTTAGGAATAGGACCCTTGCATGATTCTAACATTGTGATACAACTTGCTGATGATTCTTGTGTGCCCCTAAGGGTATTGTGGAGGATGTTCTTGTCAGGATAGGTTCTTTGATTTTTCCTGTTGATTTCTTTGTTATGGATATGGACTATGATGAGCAGGTCGCTCCAGTTATGCTAGGGCGACCTTTTATGAAAACATCCATGACAAAGATTGATGTAGATAGTGAAACTTTAACTATGGAATTTGATGGAATAATTTTTGAACACAATATTCATAAGGCCAACTCCATTGAATTGCCTGCTCCTTGCTGCATTAGTGATATTGATAATCACGTGCATGAAAATGTTAAAACTGGTGCAGTAGAGACCATAGTTGAGTGTTCTACTATTGCTGGACCTATTAAGTTGCATGAGTTGCATGTTGGTGATGTCTTGCTGGATGATATAGGAGATTCCATTCCCTCTACTTTGGGCACTTGCCCCCCTACACTAACCATACAAGGCTGTAAGCCTTTATCCAGTGACGTGCATCATATTCAGATTGAGCCATATCGGCCCCCACATAACTCTAAGTATGGGGGAGATACTCCAAAGGAGGTAAGCATGGAGTCGATGGCAAAAAGGGAACATGGTCTAAGATCTCAACCTTTCCATGGGAAGTCTCGACAGGAAGAGACGAGTAAGAGGATTCCGAGGGGATCCTATTCCAAGTGGTAGTTGATCTGCAGTACGTCGAGCCAACGACGTTAACCAAGGCGCTGTCCGGGAGGCAACCCGAGGTAGTTTTTCTTTGATTTTTCCTTTCCCATAGATTAATTTCATAATTTCTTTTGTTTTGTTTCGTTCGCCTGTCACTAACGTTTCAGGTACGAAAGTAAATGGAGAGGAGACGGTGTGTCCAGTTCGTTCCACCGCCCCGCGGCGACCCTCACCGCCCCGCGGTGGATGTCTGGTATACTTTCTCAACTCCGGAAAAAAAAACAAGAATAAAGGGCCCCGAAAAAACCTTAAACGGGTGAGTAAAATTTTTATTTCTTGAGTTGTTACGAAGGATTTGACGGATTGGGCCCCCCTTTGGGGCCAAGATTTTTCTTTGGGCCATGGTACATATCTGCCCCATCATCCTTTTCTTTCCCTTTCCCTTCCCTGACCTAGCCCCCATACTCACAAACACTCCATTCCCAACATCACATTCAAGCCCCCAAAGAATTTGCTCCATTCTCCCTCAAATCTCTCTCGACCTTGATCCGAATCTAGCCCCCAATTCACCAATTGGAAGTCTAGCCTCACAAACAAGCCAAACACAACCCCACCGCGTCGCTTCAGTCCCGCCTCGTTGTCGCTCCGCCTCACGCTGCCACCGCCCCGCGCCGACTTCACCGCGACCCGGCCAAAGCTCCCATTTGTCCCACCACGACCCGATGACTCGTTCACCGCCCCGCGGCGAGACCTTTTGGCTGTGTGTTTGCTCGTTTGTAAGTTCTCTTGGTTGCCCTTCGTTTTGAAATTCTACATTCTTTACTTATGGCACCTAAGGGTAAGAAGCAAGTGTCTACGAGGGATGAGAATGAGGTCTACAATGTGGTGAAGGAGAGGAAGGTGTTGGCGACTAAGTTCTTTCACAAGCCTATGTTGTCTGAGATGGGTTTGTTGGCGACTAAGTTCTTTCACAAGCCTACGTTGTCTGAGATGGGTTTGTTGGCGTGTGTGTCCCTATTTCATTTGATGTTCTCTTTTCTACATTGAGGACAATGTTCAGTTTAAGTATGGGGGAGGGATTTAGACTTGCTAACTGTCTATCCTTTGTACATATTGTTTTCTTTTCATGTGCTGTATTTCCCATTCAATTTTTTGAAGAAAAAAAATCCAAAAAGTCAAAAAGAAGTAAAAAGGCAACCAAAATCCTGGGATGAGCTGAAAACCCGAAAGGGCAGTTCAGGTAAAAAGCAGGTAGTTCGGCTGGTATAGACCAGGGCAATATTGGACTGGAGTGATATGAGTATATGTGAGATATCTAGCAAAATGAAATGATTGGCTAGGTGAAAACCCGAAAGGGCGCCTAGGCAAGATGAGCGTAAAAGAAGAAGAGTGATTCTAGGATTTCTCTCTATTTCTTGGCGAGGCGTCATAAGAAGAGGTGGTATAAGGAGTTCGGGTAGGCCACTCTGGAGCAATAAGGAGCTAGTTTGGAGTTAGGATTAGAATTATCTTTGCATCACTTGTTTTGGTTGTCTGGAGCTTATTGTTGATATGTTGTAATTGTTGGTGTCATATTTTCTTGTACTTCCTGAGACCTTGGTGTTGATTGAGAGAGTAGGTTTTTCTTTAGCTTACTCGGGACGAGTAAAGGTCTAAGTATGGGGGAATTTGATAGGTGTTATTTCATACACCTTTACTAGCAATTATTAGCATGATTTGGAGGAGTTTTGGATGAGTTTTGGAGCTAAGTCTGTGATCCCTGAAGTTATGGAGAGAAGTGAAGATATCCCAGGATTTACAGCTTAGATGGAGACATGAGGATGGAGATGGAGCTGCTGGAGCATACTTGGAGAAGACTACCAACACTTGGTAGTAATGAAGAGCAGCAGAAGAAGAGAAGAGAAGCAGAAGAAGAGAAGAGGAGCTGGAGAAGAGAGTGAGCGAGTTCACCGCCCCGCGCCAGAATCACCGCGGCCCGGCGGTGACTCCCAGAGAAGACTGAAGCCCCGCGCTAGAGGAAGCCACCGCCCCGCGGTGGAGAGCCTGACGCCCCACGGTGGCCGTATTAAATGCCGCACGCCCAGAGACATTTATTTCCTTTTATTTCGTTCAGACTTTGTTATTTTATTATTTTGTTTCCTTTATTGTTTATATTAGTTTAACCTAGTTTTCTTAAGACTATTTAAGCCCTCTTTCTAGGTTAAGAGAGAAAAGAAACTTCGCTTTACATCAGACGTTATTTTTCCCTTAGAGTTTCATCCCCCTTTGATGGAGCACTAATTTCCCTTTGTTCTACTAGACGTTTGAAGCAATACAGTTGATGTGTTTGTGAGATTTATATTCCTTGTTCTTATCCTTATAAGTGCTGGTTTGATTCTCTTGGTTATATTGAATATTGATTTCTTGTTATTCTTCATAGCCTGATCAACTAGGTTGAATACTTTTTATCAATTGCTAGGATTGCATATAGGGGTTCCGAGTGCATATCTAGTGGCATACACGATTGTGCGTATAGGGGTTCCGAGCGTACAATCGTGAGTGAGAATTATTTGCATGTTAAATAGTAAGGCGTCTTCTATTTGCATGTATCCTATATCCTTGTGTGCATTACTATTGCTGTGTTAGTGGTAAAGTATACCGACAACTGTGAGAATCGGAGGTACTTTACCAGTGACATAGTGATAAGTCTATCGATAACTGTGAGAATCGATAGTACTTAAGATCAGGGTGGGAACAACTATAAGGATAGTAAAAGAACTTGGATTAAATAGATTTCTGTGATCAAATTATATCTCTGTATTGTGGATCTCGCTCTAGTAGGACTACTTTCCCCATTATATTTTCTCAATTCAACCAAACTTGTTTGCTTTGCTTACTTTGCTTTCTCGTGATAACTAAACCCCCCTTGCTTGTTACTTGTCAATCACGACTGCATACTTCATTCGATCTTCCTTGTGGGTTCGACCCTTACTTGCTTACTATACATCTGTTTAGTAGGTCCGTTAGGATATTTACTTTGATTTGGCTATTCAGCGACATTTGCTTGTGCACTTTTAGCCCGTCAAATTTGGCGCCGTTGCCGGGGAAGATTTTTGTTTTGTTGTGTGTTTTTGTGATTGATTTTTGGTGGAGACCTATCTTATGGTCGACACTCGTTCTACTGACTCCCTTCTAGCTGCTTTTGATCCAGAAGTCGACAGATCGTTCCGTGCGGACCTACGCGATCAAGGAGAAGAAGAAGTAGAGGTTGAGATCGTTGAGCCGACTGAGCCAATTGACATCCCTGCTTTTGCAATGGCTGGCACTCTG
Source organism: Rheum nobile (assembly GCA_027886185.1). Lineage (NCBI taxonomy): Eukaryota > Viridiplantae > Streptophyta > Magnoliopsida > Caryophyllales > Polygonaceae > Rheum > Rheum nobile. Next base: position 350,019 of record WOAB01000665.1, on the reverse strand, counting down.
AGAGAGCTTACTGAGCCGAATATTGGAGCGCAACCCCTGGCTGTTATCATCCCTGCACTTGGCGAAGGGGTGAACTTTGAGCTAAAGTCTAGAGTTGTTGCTGACCTACCAAAGTTCCATGCTTTGAGTGGAGAGGACCCGGTCTCTCACTTGGGCAAGTTCCACAATGTCTGCATGACTATGAAGCCCAGGAATGTGACGGAGGACCAAATCAAGATGAGAGCTTTTGGTTTCTCCCTGTTAGACTCTGCTAGCGACTGGTACTATCACTTGCCGCCAGGAACCATATATACCTGGAATAAACCCTATTCCAAGTGGTAGTTGATCTGCAGTACGTCGAGCCAACGACGTTAACCAAGGCGTTGTCCGGGAGGCAACCCGAGGTAGTTTTTCTTTGATTTTTCCTTTCCCTTAGATTAATTTCATAATTTCTTTTGTTTTGTTTCGTTCGCCTGTCACTAACGTTTCAGGTATGAAAGTAAATGGAGAGGAGACGGTGTGTCCAGTTCGTTCCACCGCCCCGCGGTGGATGTCTGGTATACTTTCTCAACTCCGGAAAAAAAAAACAAGAATAAAGGGTCCCGAAAAAACCTTAAACGGGTGAGTAAAATTTTTTTTTCTTGAGTTGTTACAAAGGATTTGACGGATTGGGCCACCCTTTGGGGCCAAGATTTTTCTTTGGGCCATGGTACATATCTGGCCCCATCATCCCTTTCTTTCCCTTTCCCTTCCCTGACCTAGCCCCCATACTCACAAACACTCCATTCCCAACATCACTCTCAAGCCCCCAAAGAATTTGCCCCATTCTCCCTCAAATCTCTCTCGACCTTGATCTGAATCTAGCCCCCAATTCACCAATTGGAAGTCTAGCCTCACAAACAAGCCAAACACAACCCCACCGCGTCGCTTCAGTCCCGCCTTGCTGTCGCTCCGCCTCGCGCTGCCACCGCCCCGCGCCGACTTCAACGCGACCCGGCCAAAGCTCCCAGTTGTCCCACCGCGACCCGACGACTCGTTCACCGCCCCGCGGCGAGACCTCTTGGCTGCGTGTTTGCTCGTTTGTAAGTTCTCTTGGTTGCCCTTTGTTTTGAAATTCTACATTCATTACTTATGGCACCTAAGGGTAAGAAGCAAGTGTCTACGAGGGATGAGAATGAGGTCTATAATGTGGTGAAGGAGAGGAAGGTGTTGGCGACTAAGTTCTTTCACAAGCCTACGTTGTCTGAGATGGGTTTGTTGGCGTGTGTGTCCCTGTGTCTGGCACAGTGTGGGTTGGGGACATTTCTGAACAAGGCTGCCCCTATGTATCCCGAGCTTTGATACCAGTTCATCGCCTCTTTCAAGAGGTATTCCGATGGTTTCGACAACAAGAGGATGATGAGGGTCACGTTCACTTACAATGGGCGTGATTATTCGTTGTCCCCTAAGGTGGTGCGTGATGCCCTGGGCATTACCAAGCTGCCAACTGATGGGTGGTCTAGTGGCATTCTAGAGTCTGATATGATGGAGTTCTGGAAGGCTGCTACGGGCAGGACGTTCAGGAAGGGTCAGGAGGTGAATTCGAAGCTGGTGAACCCGTGTCTACGGTTGATCCACAAGGCGATGATGAGAGACTTCTTTGGCCATGCTGATGATGAAAAGGTTCCTCTGAAGGATTTCCAGTGGTTTATGAGCATCTTGGAGGTTGTTACGTACACGCCGTGTTGGGCTACCCTCTTTTTGGGTTCCTTGACGAGGATTCGTGATGGTGAGCCACGAGATATCTGTGGGGGTGGCCTAATCACCCTCCTTTGTGCTAGAGTGATAGCTTGCGATCAGATTCCTCGGCCTGTTGCCTACGTGGTGTATGATATGGCGCACATGAAGGTGTGCTCGATGCTGAAGCCATTGGGAAAGGATGGTGATTTGGTCTGGTCGTCATATGATGGCCACATTCTGATTCTTCCACGAGAGTTCGCTTATTCCCCTTTATTTGCGGATTGGTGGATCTCCAGTGATAGCAGGATGACGACTGATGATACCCCTGCTGTTGCTCCTTCAGGCCCGTATGGAGAGGGCCCTAGTGGTGGTGGTGGTGCTGCTGCTGAGTTTGCGGGCGAGGACACTCCTATGCCTACACTTTATGACACGCCCTCATCTTCTTACGGTCCTGCCACACCTTGGCAGGAGTTGTATTCGAGATTTGATGCATTCTCAGTACAGCAGACGCACTGGAACACCCGAGTAGAGACCAGTCTGCAAACTTGGCAGGCCTAGTTCCGCACTAATGTAGATGAGCGTCTGGACGGTATGGACGCTCATCTGAGGGACTACTTTGGGAGGTTCCCACCACCACCATTAGGCCCACAGTGAGTTGGTTTTCCCTTCCCCTATTTCATTTGATGTTCTCTTTTCTACATTGAGGACAATGTTCGGTTTAAGTATGGGGGAGGGATTTAGACTTGCTATCTGTCTATCCTTTGTACATATTGTTTTCTTTTCGTGTGCTGTATTTCCCATTCGAGTTTTTGAAAAAAAAAATCGAAAAAGCCAAAAAGAAGTAAAAAGGCAACCAAAATCCTGGGATGAGCTGAAAACCCGAAAGGGCAGTTCAGGTAAAAAGCAGGTAGTCCGGCTGGTATAGACCAGGGCAATATTGGACTGGAGTGATGTGAGTATATGTGAGATATCTAGCAAAATGAAATGAGTGGCTAGGTGAAAACCCGAAAGGGCACCTAGGCAAGATGAGCGTAAAAGAAGAAGAGTGATTCTAGGATTTCTCTCTATTTCTTGGCGAGGCGTCATAAGAAGAGGTGGTATAAGGAGTTCGGATAGGCCACTCTGGAGCGATAAGGAGCTAGTTTGGAGTTAGGATTAGAATTATCTTTGCATCACTTGTTTTGGTTGTCTGGAGCTTATTGTTGATATGTTGTAATTGCTGGTGTCATATTTTCTTGTACTTCCTGAGACCTTGGTGTTGATTGAGAGAGTAGGTTTTTCTTTAGCTTACTCGGGACGAGTAAAGGTCTAAGTATGGGGGAATTTGATAGGTGTTATTTCATACACCTTTACTAGCAATTATTAGCATGATTTGGAGGAGTTTTGAATGAGTTTTGGAGCTAAGTCTGTGATCCCTGAAGTTATGGAGAGAAGTGAAGATATCCCAGGATTTACAGCTTAGATGGAGACATGAGGATAGAGATGGAGCTGCTGGAGCATACTTGGAGAAGACTACCAACACTTGGTAGTAATGAAGAGCAGCAGAAGAAGAGAAGAGAAGCAGAAGAAGAGAAGAGGAGCTGGAGAAGAGAGTGAGCGAGTTCACCGCCCCGTGCCAGAATCACCGCGGCCCGACGGTGACTCCCAGAGAAGACTGAAGCCCCGCGCCAGAGGAAGCCACCGCCCCGCGGTGGAGAGCCTGACGCCCCACGGTGGCCGTATTAAATGCCGCGCGCCCAGAGACATTTATTTCCTTTTATTTCGTTCAGACTTTGTTATTTTATTATTCTGTTTCCTTTATTGTTTACATTAGTTTAACCTAGTTTTCTTAAGACTATTTAAGCCCTCTTTCTAGGTTAAGAGAGAAAAGAAACTTCGCTTTACATCAGACGTTATTTTTCCCTTAGAGTTTCATCCCCCTTTGATGGAGCACTAATTTCCCTTTGTTCTACTAGACGTTTAAAGCAATACAGTTGATGTGTTTGTGAGATTTCTATTCCTTGTTCTTATCCTTATAAGTGTTGGTTTGATTCTCTTGGTTATATTGAATATTGATTTCTTGTTATTCTTCATAGCCTGATCAACTAGGTTGAATACTTTGTATCAATTGCTAGGATTGCATATAGGGGTTCTGAGTGCATATCTAGTGGCATACACGATTGTGCATATAGGGGTTCCGAGCGTACAATCGTGAGTGAGAATTATTTGCATGTTAAATAGTATGGCGTCTTCTATTTGCATGTATCCTATATCCTTGTGTGCATTACTATTGCTGCGTTAGTGGTAAAGTATACCGACAACTGTGAGAATCAGAGGTACTTTACCAGTGACATAGTGATAAGTCTATCGACAACTGTGAGAATCGATAGTACTTAAGATCAGGGTAGGAACAACTATAAGGATAGTAAAAGAACTTGGATTAAATAGATTTCTGTGATCAAATTATATCTCTGTATTGTGGATCTCGCGCTAGTAGGACTACTTTCCCCATTATATTTTCTCAATTCAACCAAACTTGTTTGCTTTGCTTACTTTGCTTTCTCGTGATAACTAAACCCCTCTTGCTTGTTACTTGACAATCACGACTGCATACTTCATTCGATCTTCCCTGTGGGTTCGACCCTTACTTGCTTACTATACATCTGTTTAGTAGGTCCGTTAGGATATTTACTTTGATTTGGCTATTCAGCGACATTTGCTTGTGCACTTTTAGCCCGTCAGATACTTTATGGTGTCTTCATGCTTGGAATCTGGATGTTTTTGAAAGAACTTCTTCACATATTTATCCTCACGAAGACATATAGCTTGGAGTTTTTCATCAGAACGAGGAAATGTTACAGGAGGTGCCCTGGAGAATGTAATTAAGAGTCAACAACAAATTTGGAAAATCCATTGAAGAATACAAACTACTACAACCTTCAAAAAGTTTAAACTAAAGCAAGGAGATTAAGCAAATAATATTTCACAAGATATAGTTTTTTTAAACATATATAGTCAATAGATTCGTATAAGCAAACAATTTGGTTATAAGATATATAAAGCATAAGCATAACACGAAACTAAGGTTTAATAGCTAAACTTCTATTTTATGATCTATCACTCTATTCGTCCAGCCACCGAACCACATTAGTGAGGCTCAAATCCTTCCCTTTATACAAACTCATATCATATTCTGATTCATATTAGACGAATTGCTCACTTTTTACACTATCTTGAATGCAATAAGCATAGCATACAAATGTAAAGCTACATCTACAAACTTTATCAATGGAACTTCTACAAGCTCTGGCTACAAGAAATGCAGTAAAAACTAAGAAAAGATGATACCTTGTTTCTGAAAGGTGATCTTATTTCCACCAAAGGAAAACAATACATGTAATTGTTGATCATGCATGATTCAAGCATATAATACAAGCTCCATTAGGACCAAATATGATAGTAATCAACCATTAATTTGTTACTGCAGTTCTGAAATAGTTTTGCAATTATGTCTTCAAAACTTTTATCTATTTCTATATTCTGTTTTATGGTGTCTATTTAGTTTAATTATAATTTTTGTTTAAGGTAATTGTAATTTATGAAGAGCATCATCACCAACCATTCCAAAATGGAAGGTACATCTAATGCAGCTTTCCGTTAATCATATAAGTTTTACCAATATCTTCAATGCATATAAGTAATCACATTACGCAGGCAACCATATGAGAAAACCCCAAGAAGTCAATATTTTGCTCCCAAATAAACAAGAAGATCCAGTTACACCGAGGCATGACATCTAAAACTCAAAACTTTGAGTGTATTTTGCAGTCGAAATGGCAGTTCAGTAAACATTTCAGCATGCGAGTATTATATAGCAGTTGGTGCAAAATGAAACCAATGAAATGGAAGAAAATGTACTTCCAAGAGGAAATTAAGTTCCATAGAAGATGAATGGTTCATACTTGGACCAGTTTTAGTACATCTTTGGCCTTGTTGTCGTTTGCGAAGTGATTCCTCACAGGCTACAGAAGAAGAACACGATATAAGTCGAAGAAAATGGAAGTTCTCTTTAAACCAGGGTAAAAAAAAAATTCCAATAGAGAGAGTATTCATCATACCTCTAATATCTTATTTATTGCTTTGCAAAAGGCAGGTTTGAGATTCCCTGAATGTGGAGCTCCAGTTTCATAATCAGCAATCAATTCTTCAAATTTCATGTAAATCCAGTGGCAGGAAATAGATTAGGCGAACGAAAAATATGATAACAATATACCAATAAATGTGCGTTCAGGCTTTATAAACATGTCTCCATATTTGTAATCGATAAACCCTTACTTGTCTCCACCATTGTCTAAGTTGCGTTCAACTTTGAATTCATTGGACCAAGGTAATACAAGGTATTTAATGTATTCATCAGTAAAATATTCACACAATCTAAAATTCACATGAAATTGAAACTATGTTATGTTAGTAAATTAAAGACGTAGATAGGTAAAGGAGGCAACCAAATGATACCTTATATCAGAACTTCAGAAGCTTGTATCAGTAAAGTTGAAGAAGGCAGAGATTATGAAAGTGCTAAATTGTGGTGACATATAAATAAAACACAGGAAATGTGTTAGAACAAGAAAGACATGTAAAATGAAAACAACATATTTGCAAATGAATCTCCAACAACAACAAGAAACTGACATCAGCCAGAACACAACAACAAAAGGTATGAATATCAACAAAACCCAGTCCACTAAACACTACAATAATTGTGCAGTTTAACTAAATTGGGAAATTTATATTCACAAGTTAATATGCAATGAAAAGAAATGTAAGGTTATCAGAAATATGGAGTTTATGAATTACGACTAAATAGAGAGACCGAGGGAACACAGTGAAAGTGGATGAATACAAGTGAATAAATACAGGCGTAGAGTTTTGTATATATCAGGTACTTAGATAATATAAAAACTAAAGTGGAAGGGATAACCTTGCTTTTACTGCCACTAGTGGAAAACACACTTTTTGAGGCTCCCTTTTAGAGGCGTACATATTTCAAAATACCTCAACAACGACCTATGTAATCAGTTTTTCAGGTTTTTGAGGCGGATAATTATTTTATACGCCTCAAAAAAATCTATTGAGGCGGGCAAATAATTATACGCCTCAAAAAGTTTCCGAAAAAATATTCCCGCTAAAGTATTAGAGGCGGGCCAAATGTAGGCCCGCCTCTAATGGTACATAATTGAGGCGGGCGAAAAAGCCCGCCTCTATTAACTTTTGTTGAGGCGGGCATATTATAGTCCGCCTCAACAAATGTATACAATATAGGCGGGCATAAAGAGGCCTGCCTCTATTGCCTCTATTAACTTTTGTTGAGGCAGGCATATTATAGCCCGCCTCAACAAATGTATGCAATAGAGGCGGGCATAAATAGGCTCGCCTCTATTGCCTCATTACATTCAGCTTATAGAGGCGGGCATATTAGGCCCGCCTCTATAAGTCTACCCTAATTAAATTAAAAACATTCAGCTCCGCATGCGCCTTCGTTCATATCTTCGTATCGTCGTCTTCGCCGAGCTCCGACTTCCTCTCCTTTCTCCGAGCACTCGGTTTCACCAGAGTTCCGACTTCCTCACCCGATTCCGCTAGCCGGTAAGCACATCTAACACCCTATTTTACTTTAATTTCATCCAACACATTTACAATTTTATTTAGGTTCATACCGAATTGGAGAAGTAATTGGAGAAGTAAAATCATAAGTACTGAAGCTTGTACGGATTTGGAGAAGTAAAATACGAGCAAATCCTAATGTACTGATTTCGAATTTGTGTATTTTGTGTTTAAAGCTTGTACGAATTTGTGTATTTTTGTGTGTAAAGCTCGTGCATTGAAGGTGTTTGATGAAATGCCCCTATGAATATGCGTTTCTCTAATAGGCGGGTCTAATACTGATTTCGAATTTGTGTATTTTGTGTTTAAAGCTTGTACGAATTTGTGTATTTTTTGTGTTTAAAGCTCGTGCATTGAAGGCAATGAGGATGTAATATACTAGAGGATCACATTTTTACAATTTATTTAATTGGGGAAATTACATTCTGCAGGTTGATAGAGGCATTGTCTTGAAGGATCGATATTGGGTCAAGGTAATACTTCTACCCTAATTCCTTAGGCCCTTGGCGGGATAGAATTCATAATTTAGGCCCTTGGCGGGATAGTTGAGTTTGTATTTTTTCTTGCTTAGTTGCGTATTATTATCTATTTAGGCCCTTGGCGGGATAGAATTCATAATTTAGGCCCTTGGCGGGATAGTTATTAGAAATGATATTAAATCTTCCTTGTTTTTTCTGTATGAGCAATGCTGAAGCAAATGAGTCTTTATTACATAGACGTTAATTATACCTTGTTCTCATCTTAGGAAGTTCATTTTCATGTGACAATGCATAAGCTTTATGTTACAATAAGTAAATTTTTTTATGTGCTTGTTGCAGGAATTCTACCCACTATGTCTAACGAAAGTGGAAATGCTATTTTCCCTACCCAAGGTGATCTTGAATCACAAGGTGTTAGCGCGATTACACAGATCGCTAAAGGGCGTGGTCCGTCAAAAGGCATTCAAGTAAAAAAGCCTATGCACCTTGAGTTTAATGAGTTTAATGTCCCTAATGGCGAGTGGTCAAAACAATACGGAAAGCAAGTTGGGAGTTGTGCTCAAAGAATTAATATTAACGTGAAAGAATACCGAAGGATAGATGAGCAGACGAGGCAAGGGTTTTGGGAGGAGACCAAGGTATAATGTCTTTTTAAATTGTTTTAAATATATACTATATTAACTATCATTCTAACTTATTGTAAAAATCCACAGCTTATGTTCCACATCATTGAGGATGTCAATAAATCAAGGGAAAAATACTTCCATTCTTGTGTGGCAAAACGATTTAGAGATTTCAAGAGCAAGTTGGTAGCTCGATGGATAACTAAGACGCAAAAGCCGTCGAAGTATCCTAGAAACAAGATGCCTTGGGAAATCTACCACCACATTACAGAGGCTGATTGGTCAGTTTTTCTTCAAGAATATTACAAGCCAGAGTCATTGGTAATAATGCTATTTCTTTTTAGTATTAAAGATTTCTAGTCAGCTAGCGGAAATCATTGGTAATAATGCAATTGACTTTTGACAGACTCGTAGTGAGAAAGCAAAGGCAAGTGCAGCCCACCACAAGAATCCTCATCGCACCGGCCAGGCGGGTTATATTAGAAAAGACACGAGTGGATAAAAGAAGGACGACTCCCAGAGGAAGCAGCTTTATCTCTGTCAAGTAGCTCCTCAGTGAACTCATTGGTTCCTAGAGCTAGAAAATACAGATCAAAGGAGTGGGTTTTGGCTCATCAAGTTCGAACTGAGGATGGAAAGTGGGAAGTTAGCCCGAACGATAAGGATGCCGTAGAAATTGCAAGAAAAGTTGTAAGTAGTGCTTTTTAATGAATATTTACTTAAATTTACTTGGAAATATGAACTAATCTATACTTTCCTAATTGACATTATAGGAGGAGTATATCGAAGAAGAAGAAAAAAGAACCTTACTTTCGAGGATGATGAGGATGCCCTCACCAAAGCCATTGGGAAAAAAGATCATCGTGGCCGTGTCAAGGCAATAGGTGGAAATGTGGGTTATAGAGTTGCTTTCGGTCCAAGAGAACGACGGAGAAGATGTTCTAGTGAAGCTTCATCAGATCTGATCGAATCGATCAGAGCTGAAGTTAGAAAGGAGTTTGAAGGTGAGTTAGATAAAAGGGTTGCTTAGGCCTTCCAAAAGCAACTACGCTCCATGTTACACATAAATCAACCAAACTTCACTTCTACTCCCGTTCTTGAACTTAATGTTGATGCACCCTATACCACTTGTCCTGATTCCACACCGCAACCACGTGAGCTAAAGGTATGATTGAGTTTGAGTATTATCATGAACTCTTTATGTCCAAATACCTCTTATAACATGAATTAAAATACCTCTTATGCAGGAAAGGACTCCATGCCATCTTGCCCTTGAGGATAAAGATTCTGGTAACAAAGTGCTCGTAGCGGATGGTATGGTACAACCCTCAAACGGTGCATCGTCCCAACACTTTACACCGATGAAGCCTGATCACTACAAAGTCCAAGTTGATTTTGTTTATGATGGACATCATGATGATATTCTTCCGGTGCCTACGGGTGATGGTTTCACTAACTTAGGCGGTGCTCAGGGTAGTTTCGTGCAATGGCCGATCCGCTTAGTGATTTTCGAAGACGACGAGGTAAGAAATCTAGGCTCAATAATAATGTACACATTACTCACTCTTGCTCATCTATAATTCTAATATATATAGGACTATACTACTCCACGCCCAACAAAGAAGTCCAAGTCATTTCTCTCTAAAAAGGTGGATGATAGCGCCAAAAATACAAAGGTAAGTCATTTCTCTCTAAAAAGGTGGATAGAATTCATAATTTAGGCCCTTGGCGGGATAGAATTCATAATTTAGGCCCTTGGCGGGATAGAATTCATAATTTAGGCCCTTGGCGGGATAGAATTCATAATTTAGGCCCTTGGCGGGATAGTTATTAGAAATGATATTAAATCTTCCTTGTTTGTGCTCAATAATACAAATGTTACTTCATTATTATTTTTTGGAAATTTCATGTCAAAATAACTCTTAAGTCTCAGTCCAACAAAGAGGTGGTTGGTAGCTGTGATCGTAAAACAGAAGAATCAGCCGCCAAAAGGAAGAAAGCAGAAAACGAAGAAATTGAAGGTCATGGCCAGTCATGCAAGTGGTTGCAATTTGTTATGTCTTCGGCGCCAGGTGGTATATATGATAGTACTCCCATCCCATTGGATGCCTCGGTTTGGAATTATGTGACAGATCAAGAAACATACGTCATTGCATCCGATGTAGAAGAGTTCCTTAAGGGGGCGTACTTAAACATTTCTGTGATTCAAGTCTACATGATGTAAATGTTTTGATCAGTCTTTATCTTTTAATTGTCAACTATCATTTTTAATCGTTTTTTCTTTAATTGTTCAACTATCATTCTTAATCGTTTTTTCTTTAAATGTGCAGGTATTTATTGGACAATCACACATATGCATTTGAAAATTCTTGAATTGGGTTCATTTGTCCTGAGATGGTGTCAAGCACTAGAATCAAGGCCGATCCATCTGTTCCAGCAAATTACTTGCAACGTGTGTTCAATGCTAACAGTGCCAAATTGTTTTTGCTCCCATATAATCAAGAGTAAGTGTTTTCAATAAGTTTCATATATAATTAGTATTTTAAGCAATCATTAATGTTTATCAATTTACTTTTAAATGATGCAGCAATCATTGGACTCTGTACGTGATAGACCTATTTAAAGCACAGGTCTATCTTTTCAATTCTGTAAAAGGTCCAGACAACATAACGACTGATGCATCTGGAATCATGAATTTGTAAGTTATTTTGCTTACGAACTAGTTTTTTTGGAATATTAACAATATCAGTTTTGTGACTGTATTATGTTGATTTTCTAGGGCATTTCAAGTGTTTAAGTATCAAGGTGGGAAGTGCGATAAATCAATAGGAAAACGTAAGACGTTGAGAGTCTGCAATATAGAGGTACATATAGCATTTTAAACGCTTTAGGTTTGTTTATTTATAATCAAAGGCCTTGTATCTAAGACAACCCCCTTATGTTGTGTAATTAGTGCGCTCAACAAAGCAGCGGAACCGAGTGTGGCTATTATGTCATGAAGTTCATGTTAGAGATAGTCACGGGACTCGAGGACTCTGATGAGCGACTAGATAAGGTATGTAACTTAACTAACTATATATTGATAGTATTTGTGTTTTGTGTCAATAATTTCTGTGTTTTTTATGAAGCTATATCCTAAGAGGAAGACAGCGTATACTTATGAAGAAATGGATGTTGTTCATGAGCAATGGGCATAGTATTTTACATCGAAGTATTTATTATCGGATTGAACTTGTTTGTACTTGTCATGTAAACTGTTGTTGAGAACCTGACTTTACTCTGGTGAAATCTGTTGTGTTGTTGTATATTATTCTGTGAATAAAATCAGGAATCTATTCTGCAAATTTAATGTGTGTATGGTGCAAATTTAATGTGTGTATGGTGCATCATAAAATCAGGAATCTATTCTGCAAATTTAATGAAATAACTTTTAGAGGCGGGTCTATGGAGACCCGCCTCTAAAATCCACTTGTTGAGGCGGGCCTCTATAGGCCCGCCTCAACAAGTGCCTCACTATGGCGCCAAAGTGAGGCACTTGTTGAGGCGGGCATATAGAGGCCCGACTCAACAAGTGGACTTTTAGAGGCGGGCCTACATAGGCCTGCCTCTAAAAGTGCCTCACTTTGGCGCCATAGTGAGGCACTTGTTGAGGCGTATATTGCCCGCCTCAAAAAGGGTCCCCACTTGTTGCAGCCCCCTCATTTGAAGCGAACGGTGTTCGCCTCAATAAGTGTCCAAATGCCCGCCTCTATTAGGGTTTTTTCCACTAGTGTGCACACATAAGGAAAAGTGTAAGCAAGTGGTGTCTTACTAATAAGGGTATTACATGTATGCATAACACGTGGATGAGATGCTTGTAACACAGATGTACACTAACACAAGAATCACAAACAAATCAAAATAAGTAATAATAAAGCTAATATTTTACTTAAGAGATATTGTAAGAAGTCGAAGCAGTTGGTGGCCTATTACTACAAGGCAGTACACAACCAACAACCACGTGGAGTAGCTATACAACAACAATTCAATGCTATTTGGGAGGAGATAAATGAAGATGGAGATGACTCTGAAATGGAAGAAAAAAAAACAAGTCTGAATTTCCTTTAAAACGGGACGACTAAAACAATGCACAAAAACAAAAAATATAAAACGACAAAGAATATTTCAAACATAAATAACGTTTTACATATGTCTGAAATCCCTAACTTTCAAACAAGTCTGAAATCCCTAATTAAAAAACCTAAATTCAAATCCCTAAAATTGGAAGTCCTTCAAATCTGGAAACCCCTAAAAAACCCTAAATCCTTGAAAAATTGAAATCCTTAAATTGAGAATCCCTAATTAATAAGCCGTAGAAACCCTAAACCCCTAAAAACCCTAAATCCCTAAATTTGTAAAATTGAAAGCCCTAATTTTAAGGGCAATTGAAGGGAAACCCCCTAATTTTAGGGGTAAATCGAAAACCCATATTTTGTAGGGCTAATCGAAAACCCTAAATCCCTAATTTTGTATATCGGAAATCAGAAGGAAAAAATTGAAGGGTTAATTGAAGGAAAAAATTCAAGGGCAAATTCCTTAGAATTGGAGGAGATGAGCAAGATGTAATTGTTAACGGAAGTCCTGAGCGGAAGCGAGAGGAGAGATGTATACCTGGAGTCGCGTCATCTTCCACCTTCAGCTTCCACAGGAACAGGAGTCGGGGTCGTCGTACTCTCCAGACTCGGTATCGCGACAAGAAGCTTCCCGCATCATCGACATCTTCATCTCTCGCCAGAGCAGGCCACGCTTATGCCGCCGGTGTGGGGACCGTTGATGGCGATTTCTTCTCCGGGGACGACGACAACGGCAGACTTGAAAAATTGAGGTCCCGGGTGAGCCATGTAGAAGAGCAAAGAAGAGGCATAAAAGACAAGGGGGGCTGCCATGGACAAGAGCAGAGAGAAGGCTGAAGGCATAAAAGACATGGGGGTAGGCTACCAACGGGGAGAGAGTTTTGATGTAAATCCTAAAAGAAAAAAAAAGGAAAAGAGGTGAGGAGAATAGTAGAGTAATTATAATTCAGATAAGACAAAATAGTATACTGTAGATAAGCGAACTGGTACTTTTATAGTAAGATAGATATATCCTTTAATGACTCTCGAATTCTCCAAAAACACCTAAATCACTCCTCCCTTATCTAAACACCTCCACGGACCTCCTCCTCCTCTCTTTTGGGGTACGCGCCACCAGCTCCCATGGCTTCCATGTCTTCCTTCCTCCTCTTTGATGCACAATAACCATGGCTCCTTGGATGTCTTCCTTCCTCCTCTTTGACGCATCACCATCTCGTGCTCCTTGGCTGCCTTCTTCCTCCTCTGTACAGCAGAACCGCCAGCCATATACGGTAGCTAGCAGTTAGCCCATGCCTTCTGTGGTAACAAATTTATGCTCACAATTGAATTTGATAAAGGGAAGAGAAAGAACCTTCGATCTTGAACAACAATGGCTGAAAAAACCCAGCAAAAACCCTTCTTTCTTTGATAATCCACGATTACCACTTTTTTCTAACCCTAGTCCCCTCAATAAGACTTGTTTTCCAAGTAATTATATTAGGGCTACATAAACTAGGATAGAGGGCGAGCCAATAAAGTCGGCGGAGAATAAAACCGAATCGGGTCCTGACTCGGTCCGGAACTCGATTGAGTTCTGGGCCGAGTTTCAATCTGCCGCGACGACTCGGTCCACAACTCGGTCGAGTTCTGGGCCGAGTTTCAGCCTACCTCGATGACTCGGTCCATAACTCGGTCGAGTTGTGGCCCGAGTTCTTGTCTGTTTCCACCACTCGATCTCTAGCTCGACTGGGTTGTCGTCTCGAACTCTCCTTGATTGATCTCTTAGTCAAGCCTTCTCCTTATTTATACATGTATAGGGATTTTTAGGAAAAATAACGTTAATTACCCTAGTAAATTAGAATTTGAACTTCTTGTTCCTCAATTGCCCCTCAGATTTTTTCGGGCCTCTGAAGATCGGGAGGATCCGATTGAAATGAGCACCCCGACTCTCACAACATCACGCACCATCGTTACTTGATCTACGTAGTCCCGTGCCAAACGTTTGAGGCTCCTCCTGGAAAGCGGCGCGGTTCGCGACCTTTGGGCATGGTTTGACTCAAATTGTGTCAATCGTTCGAGAGCCCCTTCTGGAAAATGGTACGGTTCGGGACCTCCGAGCACGATTTAGCACAGACAGTGCCTGTCAACTGGGGGGCCTCCGTTTCTGTTTCTGGGAATTCACCCGGTTTGTGACTGATGTGCACGGTTTGTAGCAAACTGTGCCATCCCGCATAATGTGCATTTTTCTGTTCTCTCGTTCTTGCTCGGCTATACCTGCCTTTCATTCATAAAAATTCCTGTATTTTGACTACCACTGCACATTTGGGCATTGTCCCTTATATGTGCTATGGTTAACTCTTATGGCTCGTAGCTAGGCGTCACCGCCTTTGGCATAATCATGTCGTCGTGGCCCTATAGGCTTGGCTTAAAGCTTTATCGACAATTCTTGCCCATTGGCCACATAAATAGGCTTTTGGCATATAGCTTATGTGGTATTTCGTACCCGTCATGGCCAAAGGCTAATTTTTGAGGGACTATGATCCCTACGACATTCAACTTGTTGCATATATGAATCAAATGCATGCCGGGGGCTGATATAATAAAGACTGAATGCAGCTCGTGCCCCTGCGCTCTGAAGGCTGATATAATAAAGACTGAAGGCAGCTCGTGCCCCTGCGCTCCGAAGGCTAATAGAGTAAGATGGTCACTCGTGCCCTTGTAACCCGTAGGCTAATAGGACGAGACGATAGCTTGTGCTCCTATGCCCCGAAGGCGTGTTGTTTCGAACAATCTGTGATATGTTTGAAATACTATGATGCTTTATCAATGAATTCAAGAGGAGGAGTAGAAAACTCAACTGACAATAGCAATGTTCTTGCGTAATGCTCGTAGGCTATTCTGGGTTCGTGTTCTCGCACGATGTCCGTACGCTAGTTGAGTCTCTTCTTTGTTATCCCATATAATGATGGAATGCTTAAGGACTCTCCCTTCTTACTCTAGCTTGATTTGTCAACCAACACTCTTTGGGTCGATTCCCCAGTGTTCGATGGGTCCTCTTAAGTTGTTTCTTCATCTCCTTAGAAGATGATAATTCCAAATAGAGTCCTTTTCCAAGGTCTTGGATTTTTGTCTCCTCAAACCATTCTGCCCCTATAAACGGGTTGCCTGCTCTGTGCTTTTTTGGCTCGTTCTGGCTTGTATAGGAGTCAACAACTTGCGCTTTTTGTAGCGTTGCAACCGGCGTGGAAACTAGAGCAACTTTTGTTTCTAAGTTGGTCTTGCGCATCCTAGCCTGTAAGATCAATATCATTTGCAAAGAAATAGACAGTGCCCCATTGGTGATACTAAATATCAATAATGTTGACAATAATCAAAAGAGGGAATGAGGGTTGTTGGCAGCTCATGCCCTTGTAGCCCAAGACTAATGAAATAAAGATTGATGGTGTTCGTTCCCCTGATGCCCCTAGGCTAATTGCTTCAAACATTCAATGTTATATTTGAAATGGTATGATGCTTTAACATGCATTTAAGAGAAAGAGCTAAAAACTTAGCTGTTGAGTTCTCGTCTGTTGATCATTATCGTTGTCAAATGTCAAGCCATCTAGTGAGAACATCAATTGCCCCGATCCTTACTTTTAACGTTGCGATTCTCGGTCTTTCATAGTAGACACTTGAATGCTCCTTTTAAGGAATTGATCATCTTTTCCGAAGGATTTCATATCTCGCTTTAATAAGCAGTTTGCTCTCGAGATAATGTCGACATGGCATAAAGACGGAATCAACATGCAAATATTTTTCATGTCATTGGCAAGAATTAAACAAAACTAAACACCATAATATTTAAATTTTAAAATTACCGATTGAATTGAACCCGGTTGAATTTTGATCGGTCTTTAGAATCGGCTTATTGGCCCCACATCATTACTCGCATGGGGGCAGGCCCGTTTCCAAATATTGTAGTTGGTCTCCAAAGCTCAAGATGCACATGAACCTTGACGTGGAATGAGGAAAAAATACCTTAGACCAACACTGGAATTAGGCCTTCAGTGAGCCCACTTTAGGTGGCCCATTGGTGGCTTGAATGGTGTCCGAACAGAGCAAGGGTGGCACAGTCGACAACTTGGCTTGCACGGCTTTACCGAAGAGAGGTCATGGCGGCTGATATCCTCCATCTACGTCGGGAAAGAGGTGAAAACAGTGGCCTGAGAACATCTTGCTATTGTCTTCCAGTATCTACTTTTGTGAGGGTCAATATTCGAGCGGCTCACGGGTGGCTCAAACGACATCCAAACGATGCAAGTCATGTGTCCAAGGACTCGCGGCACTACGAACTTCTCAATGAAGGTGAGTAGTCGTGGTTGATCGTCTCCAACAGCGCTAGAAAGGCCCATCTATATAAGCTGTTTATGCATAAACCCAGAAACTTTCACCTTTCTTCCTTCAGCGAGCCTGCTACGGACGGCTCGTACGGGCTCATACGAGGTCCAAACGGAGCGAGGCTAGTGGCGCTGGACTCATGACGCTGCAAGGTATCTCCGGAGATGAGCCCAGGTGGCTGAAGTCCCACAGCGGAATCGCAAAAGTGGCACAAACTGGACACAGACTTGCTATTTCTGCACGAACGCAACGGACTTCGAAAGGCTTGATGGCTGCCGAAACAGTGATGCAAGGGCCCACTGTCGGCGTGGTTGTATCCCCGATGTCGATAGGAGTCGACAAAAGTGCCTCGACGGCGGGGGCGCTCCCTCCCGCAGCAACAAGGCTGCCTCGAGGTGGCGTGGTTTACGGGCTTTCTCCTTTGCTAGCACCCGTAAGAAAAGAACATAAAACTTAGCGTCAAACTATGCTGAACTCATGGCTCGCCTCAAAATTTACTCATCTTTAAACTTAAGCAAGATTGATTTCAAATAAAAAACGAATCCAAAATCTCTCATTCCTACTGTACGCACAATTGAATTCCTTTGCTATCCGAGTGAGTTTATCATGAAATTAAAAATAAAGGAAGAGTGGACACTTAGTTTTTGTAACTCATTGGACAAGTCGGATTAGACCTCATTAGCTTTTGTAACTCTCGGCGATCACGACCTCCAACCTTTCCCTCTCGTTGGCGGCTGAGGAACTCCTTGCTCTTGTTTCAACCATACTTTCCTTCGTTTCCCACAGACGGCGCCAAATTGTGGTAACAAATTTATGCTCATAATTGAATTTGATAAAGGGAAGCGAAAGAACTTTCGATCTTGAACAACAATGGCTGAAAAAACCCAGCAAAAACCCTTCTTTCTTTGATAATCCACGATTATATCTTTTTTATAACCCTAGTCCCCTCAGTAAGACTTGTTTTCCAAGTATTTATATTAGGGCTACATAAAATAGGATAGAGGGCGAGCCAATAAAGTCGGCGGAGAATAAAACCGAATCGGGTCCTGACTCGGTCCGGAACTCGGTCGAGTTCTGGGCCGAGTTTCAATCTGCCGCGACGACTCGGTCCACAACTCGGTCGAGTTCTGGGCCGAGTTTCAGCCTGCCTCGATGACTTGGTCCACAACTCGGTCGAGTTGTGGCCCGAGTTCTTGTCTGTTTCCACCACTCGGTCTCTAGCTCGACCGGGTTGTCGTCTCGAACTCTCCTCGATTGATCTCTTAGTTAAGCCTTCTCCTTATTTATACACTTATAGGGATTTTCAGGAAAAATAACGTTAATTACCCTAGTAAACTAGAATTTGAACTTCTTGTTCCTCACCTTCCTTCCCTGTACAGCAGCTCCTAGAGCCTCCACCGCTTCCCTTGTGAACCCGAATCACCCTTTGGGGTCTTATGTGGATTGGATTTACAGATTGGAAGTGAAAGCTTGAAACTTAGGCATTTCAGTGCATTTCTGTAAAATTCTGGGCATATTCTGTAATTACCAAAAATATGTGGCTGGGTTCATAAGATTCGAAAATTCGTTGTGACGCTTAGCGGACCTCAGATTTCAACAAACGGATTGATTGCGTTGAACGTCATTTGAGGCAAGTTATTTATGAGCGTTTTCGTGTCGTAGTTTAAAGTTAGAATAGTGGACTATGCATATCATCAAATCGTTAATTATACATGAGAGTTCAATTATATCGAATTGATGTGTTATACCTTGCCGGGATATTGTTCATTGTTGTCGTTGTTGTTGTTGTTGTTGTTGTTGTTGTTGTTGTTGTTGTTGTTGTTGTTGTTGTTGTTGTTGTTGTTGTTGTTGTTGTTGTTGTTGTTGTTGTTGTTGTTGTTGTTGTTGTTGTTGTTGTTGTTGTTGTTGTTGTTGTTGTTGTTGTTGTTGTTGTTGTTGTTGCTGCTGTTGCTGTTGTAATTATTCCTAGATTTTGGACATAAATACTTACAATGAAAGATGTCTTGCCAGTATAAGATTCTGAGAAGTTGAATTGTGATATGTTATGTATATAGGGCAAGTAATTATGAATGCTTATGTGCTTAGTCTAAATTTAGGATATCTGACTATGCAGGTAGACCAAAATATGGATGTTGTGTTGGTATGTGATTTTGTATCTTAGATAGGAATTCATATTAAGTGTACCTTGATATATTTATATGTGTTGGAGGTTAGTTCATTAATGAATACATGTTGTGACAATGCTTGTTTATGAAATAATGTGGTGAGGTGGAACTGGTATGAATAATCGAAATTGATCTTGAAATGATATGTTGATGAGATCAGTGGCAAATTATATAATGGATTGTTGTGAATCATGATGATTGATAAATGTAATGTTGTGTTGGTATTGTGTACGGGCAAGACGTATTATGGACTTGTCGTGTGATATTGCGTGTGTGCAAGTTGTGTGGTGGATTGTTGTGTGAATCATTGTGGTTGTTCAAAGTGATGATGCGTTATGATTTTTACATCTTTGCGGGTAAAGATGTTCTGAGCCCCACTTGATATTGAAATGGTTTTTAACGGGATCATCACTTGTTAACCCCGGTGTCCGGGTTGGGTATGTTAAGGAAAGTACTTTACCTGTGTTGTGGAGGGGGGGGGGGGGGGGGGGGGGGCTCGCCTAGCTAGTGATGTTGTTTCCGTCCGGCAGATAAAGGTAGTGAATTAAGGAAAGTACTTTACCTGTGTTGTGGAGGGGGGGCTCGCCTAGCTAGAGATGTCGTTTCCGTCTGGCAGATAAAGGTAGTGAGTCAAAGGAGGTACTTTACATGTGTTGTGGAGGGGGGGGGGGCTCGCCTAGCTAGCGATGCAATTTCCGTCCGACAGGTAAAGGTAGTGAGTCAAAGGAGGTACTTTACCTGTGTTGTGGAGGGGGGGGTCGCCTAGCTAGCGATGCCGTTTCCGTCCGGCAGGTAAAGGTATGCTTCCGCAGAGTGGGTTAGAAGGTACCTTCGTGTCCAAAAGTACTTGGGCATGTTTTTGAACGTTTTTGTAAATAATTTTTGAACGTTTTCATAATGTTTACTTTCCATTGAGTTTTCCTTAAAAGAAAAGTATACCCGGGTATAGGTTTTGAATAATGAATTTTAATTCCGGAAATCTGTGGTCCAGTTGGATACTTATTGAAATTACTGTGATGTGATAATTGTATCTGAATTGATATTCGGTCTAGTACTTGTTAGGGCATTCTTGCAGTATGAATTATTTGCATCCAGTGGTTATTCTGGATGATTCTAGATATTGCATTCATTCAATATGTAAATACTATAACAACTTATGATTTGGCTATTATCTGTTCATAAATGTATAGTTATTTATAACCTTAGCTTGTAAGGCAATTGTAGTATCTGTGTTATCTGTACATGCATGTATAGTTATTTGTAACATTAGGTTGTAAGGTGTTGTGGTATCTGTCGTTCAGAATAATTGTCTATATATATATCGCTTATAAGTATTGCTTTCCTGTTTGTACATTTATGATTTGATTGGAAGTGGATTGAAGTCCTCATGAAGTGTGCTTGATTAATATATGAATATGATGTTTCTATGTGTATTTATTCTTGGTAAATCATACGCATTGTGATCAAAATGGTTAATGCATACATGCTCTAATCTGTCTATCTGTGACTTCCTTGTATACTTGGAATCATGTGGATAAATGCATTCATAGTAGACTAGATCAACCTGGATATTCATTAGAGTTGACAACCTGTTAGGATAGGTTGATCTGTAATTTCTCTTGTACATTTGCAATTAGATGAAATGATGCATTCTTGATATGTTAGGTTCAGATATAATCGTGTTTGCATGATTATAGTCTCTTAGTCTGTGATTTCTTAACTTTTACTATTGTACGTACTGCTCATATAACTTGCTAGTCTGGTTGGAGACTAACCCCCATTTTTGGTGGGGGACTGGTTGTGTTTTGCATGATCCAGGATTTCAAGTAGCGCAGCGGGTTCATCACATATCATGTTATAATAAAAAATCGCATTCACGTTATAACGAAATGCACATTCACGTTATAATCAAATGCACATTCACGTTATAACCAAATGCACATTCACATAATAACCAAATGTACATTCACGTTATAACTAAATCCACATAATTGTGTTCGCCAAATGCACAAATGGATTGGCAAAAAGTTGCCCGAAAAAAAAAGTGTTTGAAAATAAAAATGTTATGTGGTGTCACGTGGCGGTGACCAAATGCACATAATGGTGTCGCTGAATGCACATTCAGGTTATAATCAAATGCACATATTGATGTTCTCCAAATGCAAAGTTCATATTATAACCAAATGCATATTCACGTTATAACCAAATGCACATAATGGTGTTCGTCATATGTACAAATTGATCGGCTAAAAAAATGGCCTGAAAAAGTAAATAGAACGTTAAAAAATATAAATTGTTGCTATTTTGGGTGAAAATATTTTTTTTGCACATTCGTGTTTACTTGGTTAATTAGAATAAATAGAGGAAATGAGAAATTAAATAAAATGAATAAAGGGGAGTGGAGGGACTCGAATACGGGTAAACACATACACCCCAATACCCTTGTACCAGGTGCACTAAGTTGGTTTAGTGTTTTAAGAAGGCCGATTTACTTGTTGGGCTTTTTTTCTAAAAGTTGGCCAATTTTACAAAAATATCATCGTGTGGCTTCTCCCCCCTACATGAGAACTTTCTCGCGCAACAAGGGGTTCTCACCGAGGGGTTTCCTATATATATAGGGGAGGGATCCGGTAGTACCCTTCCATGGTGAGAACCATATGTATGTGGAGGTTTTTATCACACGGTGACATTTTGGTAATGTAAGGGATGCCATTTTGCCAAATTTCAGTTTTTCTCTAATATTTTTTTTATATAAATTTAAAATTATGTCCAATTGCACATATTGTAGTTAAAATGCACATATAATAATAAGTGAACTAAAATTTTATAGGATGTGAATTTGGTTTATTATTAATGGGACATATTTTTTTTTCCCTACCAACTTTTGTTTTCCTTGTAAACTCAAAATGCACATCAAGTTATATCCAAATGGACATACTATGAAGTCCAAATGCACGTCTAGTTATATACAAATACACATACACTTATATTCAATTGCACACTATATAAAATTTAAATATACATCATGTTATATCTGAAATGCACATCTGATTATGTCCAAATGCACATACAAAATAAATCCAAATGCACATATAGTTAAAAAAATGCATATCTAATATAACTCAAATGCATGTGTAGTTCATAAATGCACATTTAGCTATATCTAAAAGCATATCCTATATATGCATCATTTTTAATTGTATGTGCATTTTGTTTTTTTAAGGAAAACACAAGTTGACCGGTGCAAGAAATAAACTCTATTATGATTTTGTGTTGTACACTATGTGCATTCGGTTTATATTGTATCATATATACATTTTGAATATTACTATATATGTGTATAAATTATTGCATAATTGAAGCTCAAAACAATAATATTTGAGATCGTAGCTATTTTGTGTGAAAATACAAATATTAGGTTTAAATTGTGATTAATGCACATTTGTTTGTTTAAGGAAAAGAGGAAAGGGGAATGAAAGTAAATACAAAAGGCGGGAGTGGGGGAGATTCGAATTCGAGATGAAATACTCTCTCACATTGATGTACTAGCTACACCAATTTCATTTAGTGATATAAACATTGCCCATTTAATTAATGTATTACCAAGCCCATTTGAAAGAAAAAGTTAAACGTGGGTCGCGTTCTCACTTTAAGCTCGTTCTCGCGGGGAGATTGGTTCTCATGTGATCCAATTCTATATATATCTAGGGGGTAGATCGGGTAACAACCATTAACATGAGAGAACTGAGAACGCACATAAGGTGTTTCCGCACGCACGCACCTGTGTTGCTAGTGAACATGGATGTTCACCACATTTGTTCTTAAATGTTCATCACAATATATAAACAATATTCACCGCTTTATAGCTAATAATTACAAAATTCGATAGTGTTCCCATGCTTGTGTTTGTGTTTTCCAATTTTAAAATCCTATAAAAATGATCATATAATATTCATTGCATGTTTATATGACACAAACTTGATAATATTTTATATGAAATCAAGTCTAAAGTAAGTAAGAAAGTAGGTTTTTTCTTGAATGCCTTTTTTGATGAACATATATGCATAAAAAGTGATGCATATAGGCCTAAACAAGTTATGAACATTTGAGAATAGAAGTGATGAACATCTATGCACAAAAGGGATGAACATCTAAGACATATTCACAACAAAAAGTGATGAACATATAGGGAAAATGCGATAAACATGCATGCATAAAAACATGATTAACATCAAGGAAAAAGATGATGAACATCTAGGCATAGAAGTGGTGAATACCTATGCACAAAAAAAGTTGAACATTTAAGACATGTTCACATCGAAAAGTGATGAACATATAGGAGCAGAGAGATGAACATGAATGCATAAAAAAATGATGAACATCTAGGTACAAACGTGGTAAACATTTGTGGGCAAAAGTGGTAAACATTTAAGTAGACATGGATATTGGTTCCACTGAACCGAAGAACCGCCGGTTCTGGAACCGGAAATACCGAAACCGAGTAAACCCTCCCAACCCCGGTTCTGGTTCCAGATTCCTTAAATAGAAATCGGAGAATCAGATCTATCCTTTTTTATTTTATTTTTGATTTTTTCAACAAAATCATATTCAAACCGGGTGAAACCGGAAGTTTCGGTGCATAAAACCTCCGGTTTCAAATGATGTACTTTGAGGATCTTTTGACGTCGGTTCTTAGAAGTGAGGCTTGATTCTTGATGGAGTTTTGTTGTTCTTCCTTGATGTTGGCTTCAAGAACTTAAGAGGACGGCTTGCTTGAGCAAATGGTGATGTTCTTCTCGTGATATGGTTGGTGATGGGAATAAATAATCAACACTTCATGAGAGTCCAATCTCAATGTTTGAAAGACTCCATAAAAGCTTGGATTTGGCCACCAAGATCTTGAAGAGGTTGGGTGCACAAGTTGGAGGAGTACACCTTCGATTTAGATAATCCGGGGAGTTGTAATGCTTTGGATATGGCCACCAAAGGAAGACAATAAGATCTTTGAGTCCACAAAGATCAAGAGAGATGCACGAAATTTGAAGAAAGGAAAGCTTGAAATGCTTGATAAAACTTAACAAAGGGAATACAAAGGGAATAGGGGAATGAATTGGGTTTTGGTTTTAACTTGCCTAACCACAAAACGAAGGCAAGCATGCCTTAAATACTAAGAGGAAAAAACATGGGCCTTCATCATGTAACACCCCCAGACCAGTGGTGCTACAGTGCCATAATCCGGAAGGATTATAAGGCGGGTGAAAAGAAAAAAATGCAAAACATAACCCATATATATAATATCAAAAGCAGCACAGCGGAAAACATGTAAAACATGTCCAGAGTTTGAAACCACAATCAAACTTAACATACTGAAATACAACCATTTACAAACCAAAAACCAACAACCAAAAACCAAAACCAATACAATAGATAACCCATTCAAAGTCCGAAACCAAAACGACACGTGCAACAAGTCAAGTCCAAACCAAAAGAGTAGAGTTCTCGACTCCAAAACCGACGGTGATCAGGAACCTCCTTGCTGGCGCTGAACCTGAAAAGCCTGATTGACTGAGGGACCCGATACCCCAGCCAACCACGGCACGTAAACCGCAGTTGGTCAGTCTCATGAAAGACTATGGCAAGATTAGCCCAGCCAAAACAGTTCAAAACACATACATATATCACCAATCAACTCACAACAACGACAACACGCCACACAATATATAATATCATAACTATACTTAATCATATCAACCAACCAATGCCAACCACACGTCAAAACATATACACACACTATCACATACCATTCATTACACATCCTTATCCAACTCTTCACTATACTAACCTCAATCAATCCATCCTCAAACTCATCACAAGCATAAACGAATAAAACGATCAAATCCAACTTCCTCTTCAATACTAATACCTCCAATCCAACTCCATGCACATACACAATCTCTTATTACTGACTTACAACCAAAGTTAACCAATAATACAGAACTCACTACTGCACTTAACACAACAAATTCAATGAACCTTCACATCAACAAACACATAAGCATCAACGAGATAATCATCACATAATACAATCATAACCAAAATAACGATCCAGGCCAGCCACCCTTCTGGTGCCGCCGGTTCGTCAACCACGACTGCAACTCATACCTTCAAACTCAACTCGTATTGGCCCACACCCTCAAGATGGAAACCAATCTATACACTCAAACAACACAACCAACATTCATAATCCACCAGCTACCAACAATAACCATACCAACAGAAATTCACAACCTTGACCAGTTACAATCAATCACTATAACACACGAAATTCACAATCACAACCACTATTCAACATACAACCAATATACACACAATCAATAATCAAGTATACCCTCACTATTCAACACACAACCAATAAGGTCCACATAACAGTCACATAATCCGACCAATTCAACCAAGTAAGGTACAAATAAGTACACATAACAGTCACATAATCCGACCAATTCAACCAAGTAACTCAACTCATCAAACACAAACAACTCAAACACAGCTCCAAACCAATCTCCAATTCAACCTCCAATCCATTCCAACCCTTGGCCCTTAACGACGTAGGCGTATACCTTGTATACCCTGCGCGGTTTGGTGAGTATATCATCACCTGGCCCTTCGACCTCCAATTCCATTTCAACCCTTGGCCCTTAATGACGTAGGCGTAAACCCTACGCGGTTTGGTGGAATCCATTCCTACCTTCGACCCTTAACGACGTAGGCGTATACCTTGTATACCCTACGCGGTTTGGTGAAATCCCTTTCAAATCCTTGGCCCTTAACGATGTAGGCGTATACCTTGTATACCCTGCGCAGTTGGGTGAAATCCATTCCAACCCTTGGCCCATCGACCTCCAATCAACAACAATCCAACCACCACACCGACAACCAATCAATTATTACACACGACCACTATTAACACATTTTCACATACACACACACAATCCAACACACACATACACACATTCAATCCAACACACACATACACACATTCAATCCAACACACACACACGATCCAACACACACACACACACACACACACATTCAATCCAACACACACACACGATCCCCCCCACACACACACACATTCAATCCAACACACACACGCACACATTCAACACACACACCCATTCAATCCAACATACACACACACATTCAACACACACACCCATTTAATCCAACAACACTATTTACAACAATCAATCATATTTAGTCACAATTGACTACCACGTCCACATTTAATCAATCACGATACCAGACAATTACTATCACGCACACATACCCATATTCAACCAAGCAACGGTAAACTTAATTATGAAATAAATTAAGCATAAATCAATTTATAAAAATATATAAGTTAGCAAGGATCCTCTTGCCTCAAGTCGAACTGCAACGACCTCAGAGACCTCCAACCAATCCGAACGAACCTGCGAAATCAATCCGATCAAATCCCTGGCGTTAATTACTCATCCAATCCTCAACCAATCAAAACCCCAATTCAAACCCTAAAATCAAACCCTTAATTAATTAGGTCAATCACACCCTATCTCAGTCAATTTATGCCTGCGCAATTCAAATGAACCCAGCAAATTAAACCCCCAAATCAAACCCTAAATCATACCTTCTAAAATTCAGCACTACACACACACAAATCAACCCAAGCTCCACACGAAATTCTTCTTCAACTGCCCATGAAGAACAATTCAACATCAATTCGGACCTCCATACATCATCAATTCGAACATATACCAATATCAATTCAAACCTTAAAAAAAATTAGCAAAGCTTATTCAACCAAATCAACCCCAAGCAAACCCAAATCAACCCACCACCTTACCTCTTCGTTACTCACTCCATCATCGCCGGGAAGATGGCTCCCGACGCCGGAACCATGTCGGAGCTCAACAGAGGCACTCGGACAGCAGCAGCTCAGCATCGGCTCCATCACGCATCAGCCCACAGCTGCGAACCAGCAACGAACCAACACAGCCATGGCTCAACAGCGACTCACGGCAGTGGCTCAGCACCGGATCTGGGTCCTCGTTCACCGGCTCAGCACCGGCTCAGCAACAGCGAGCACGGATAGCAGAGAAGCCCCACAGCAGCGAACACGGCGGACAGCGGGAGGAGGAGAAGAAGCGGCGCGGTGTCCGGGCGGTTCGCCGGAGGGAAGAGCTCGGCTGGCACAGGAGAAGGGGTCGGTTCGTCGGGGAAGATGAAGCTGAGCAAAGGGAAGGGAGACCACGTACAGTGAAGATCGAGAGAGAGAGATCCGAATTTAGGGAGTTAGGGATTTAATCCCCCAAATTCCCATTTTCCCCCTTTTTAGTAAACCCCATAATTAATTTACCAAAATGCCATTATCAACTTATTTGGGGTATTTCATATTTGATATAGTTACACTTATATACTATAGTATTTCATTATATTTGATATAGTTACACTTATATACTATAGTATTTCATTATATTTGATATAGTTACACTTATATATTATAGTATTTCATGATATTTCATTTAGTTACACTTATATACTATAGTATTTCATTACATTTGATATAGTTACACTTATATACTATAGTATTTCATTACATTTGATTCAGTTACACTTATATACTATAGTATTTCATTATACTTGATATAGTTACACTTATATACTATATTATTTCATTATATTTGATA
The DNA here is from genome assembly GCA_027886185.1 of Rheum nobile. Lineage (NCBI taxonomy): Eukaryota > Viridiplantae > Streptophyta > Magnoliopsida > Caryophyllales > Polygonaceae > Rheum > Rheum nobile. The sequence continues at coordinate 322,217 of WOAB01000665.1, read as the reverse complement.
TAGTTACACTTATATACTATATTATTTCATTATATTTGATATAGTTACACTTATATACTACAGTATTTCATTATATTTGATATAGTTACACTTATATATTAAAGTATTTCATGATATTTCATTTAGTTATACTTATATACTATAGTATTTCATTACATTTGATATAGTTACACTTATATACTACAGTATTTCATTACATTTGATTCAGTTAGACTTATATACTATAGTATTTCATTATATTTGATATAGTTACACTTATATACTATAGTATTTCATTATATTTGATATAGTTATACTTATATACTATTATATTTCATTTAGTTACACTTATATATTATAGTATTTCATTATATTTGATATAGTTACACTTATATACTATAGTATTTCATTATATTTGATATAGTTACACTTATATACTATAGTATTTCATTATATTTGATATAGTTACACTTATATATTATAGTATTTCATGATATTTCATTGAGTTACACTTATATACTATAGTATTTCATTACATTTGATATAGTTACACTTATATACTATAGTATTTCATTACATTTGATTCAGTTACACTTATATACTATAGTATTTCATTATATTTGATATAGTTACACTTATATACTATAGTATTGAAATACCCCAAATAAGTGGGTAATGGCATTTTGGTAAATTAATTATGGGTTTTGTTAAAAGGGGGAAAATGAGAAATTTGGGGATAAATCCCTTGTGGTTGATTTCTCTCCCTCGGTGGTCTCTCTCTCTCCCGTGTGATTTCTTCATCTGAGCAGCCAGCTCCTTCCTCCGGCGGATTCGATCCTTCTCATGTGCCCAGCTTTCTCCTCCGGCGAGCTCGACCACCGACGGCTGCTCCTCCTTCTTCTCCAACGAATTCGCGACCCGGTGCTGCTCATCCTGCTGCGTGTTGTTGATGTCCGCCGTTGCTCGTCTGGTGGTCGCTACTGCTGGTTGCCGCTGCTATACTCCGACGACGAGAGGAGCCATCTCCGGTGAGCCAACCCGAAGTCGCCTCCTCCTCTGTCCGTGCTGCTGCCTGGTTGTGCTGTTGTGCAGTCCGTGGCTGTGCTGTTGTGGTGCTCGTGTGGTGGCTGAGGTCGCCGACGACGAGAAGCCTCCCCGATGGCTACGTAGTGGTCGACGAAGAGGTAAGCTTCGATCTGTTTCGGTAGAGGCTTCGGATGGCTGATTTTTTCTGAGTATATATATACGTATATGTTGCTGAATTAATTTGGTGGCCATTTGGCTGATTTCGGTTTTGTGCAGCAACTTGCTGAATTTGAGTTGGATTGATTATTGTGTGGGGTTTGCTTGATTGGAATTTTGAAGGTATGAATTAGGGTTTGAATTTGGGGGTTTTTCTAGTTGTGGTTTGATTTGAATTAATGCCAGGGATTTGCTCGGATTGATTTCACAGGTTCGTTCGAGTGGTTTGGAGACCTCTGGGGTCGTTGTGGTTCGACTTGAGGCAAGAGGATCCTTGCTAACTTATATATTTTTATAAACTGATTATGTTTAATTTTACCGTTGCTTGAGCTATTATTTTAATTGGGTTGTTTGACTATATAATGGCTTGGATGAGATGTGTGATAATGTGTGATGAGGTGTGATAATGTGTCGGATTGAATGTGTATGTGTGTGTGTGTGTGTGTGTGTGTGTGTGTGTGTGTGTGTGTGTGTGTGTGTGTGTGTGTGTGTGTGTTTGTGTGTGCGTGTGTTGGATCGTGTGTGTGTGTGCGTGTGTTGGATTGAATGTGTGTGTGTGTGTGTGTGTGTGTGTGTTGGATTGAGTTTGTGTGTGTGTGTGTTGGATTGTGTGTGTATGTGATTATGTGATATTTGATTGGTTGTCGTATGAATTGTTTGAATTGGTGTCGGTGTAGTGGTGGAATGTTGTTGGTTGGTGAAAGTCCTTATATTTAGGGCCTCGGTGGGTATGAACCCCCGAAGGTCGAAGGGTCAGGTGATGATAGTCTCACCAAACCGCGTAGGGTGCACGCCTACGTCGTTAAGGGCCAAGGGTTGGATGGTGAAAGTCCCATCCGGAAAGTGTGTGTTGATTATCTCACCCGGTGATGTGGTGGTGGAGACGGAGGTTGGATTGGAGGTGTTGGTGGTTGTGTGTGTTGATTGTCTCACCCGGTGATGTGGTGGTGGAGACGCAGGTTGGATTAGAGGTGTTGGTGGTTGTGTGTGTTGATTGTCTCACCCGGTGATGTGGTGGTGGAGACGGAGGATGGATTGGAGGCGTTGGCGGTTGTCTGTGTTGTTTATATGTTGAATTGGTTGTGTACTTGATTAAATGGTTATGTGTTGAATATTGGATGTGTGCTTGGTTATTGATTTTTGTGTTGGATTTGTATAAGTTGGATTGTATGTGTTGACAGGTGTGTGTGTGTGTGTGTGGACAATTGTATGTGCTTACAGTATTGAGTTATATTATTATTGGTTACAAGTGGTCGATTGTTGTGATATCTATTATAGTTTAAATGTGGACTGTGTACCTGAATACGTGGTTTTGTGATGGATGTTGATCGTTATTAGTTGTGGTTGTGGGCCATTGGTTGTGGTTGTTAAATTTCGTGTGTTATAGTGGTTGATTGTAACTAGTCAAGGTTGCGAAATTTTGTTGGTATGGTTGTGTTGATTGAGTGTATTGTTTGGGTTCCCATCTTGAGGTGTGGGCCAATACGAGTTGAGTTTGAGGTATGAGTTGCAGTCGAGGTTGACGAACCGGCGGCACCAGAAGGGTGGCTGGCCTGGATCGTTGTTTTGGTTATGATTGTATTATGTGATGTTTATCTCGTTGATGCCTATGTGTTTGTTGTTGTGAAGGTTACTTTGTTGTGTTAGTACAGTAGTGAGTTCTGTATTATTGGTTAGCTTCGGTTGTAAGTCAGTAGTAAGAGATGGGTATGTGCTTAGGGTTGTTGATTGAGGTATTAGTAATAGAGAGAAGGATGGATTGGACGTGTCAGTGAAGTTGGATTGGATCGTTTTATTCGTTTATGCTTGTGATGAGTTTGAGGATGGATTGATTGAGGTTAGTATAGTGAAGAGTTGGATAAGGATGTGTAATGAATGGTATGTGATAGTGTGTGTATATTTTTTGACGTGTGGGTGGCATTGGTTGGTTGATATGATTAAGTATAGTTATGATATTATATATTGTGTGGCGTGTTGTCGTTGTTGTGAGTTGATTGGTGATATATGTATGTGTTTTGAACTTTTTGGCTTGAGGAATCTTGCCATAGTCTTTCAAAAGACTGACCAACCTCGGTTTACGTGCCATGGTTGGCTGGGGTATCGGGTCCCCCAGTCAATCAGGCTTTGCAGATTTAGCGCCAGCAAGGAGGATCCTGATCACCGTCGGTTTGGAGTCGAAGGCTTTACTCTTTTGGTTTGGACCTTGACTTGTTGCACGTGTCGTTTTGGTTTCGGACTTTGAATGGGTTATCTATTGTATTGGTGTTGGTTTTTGGTTTGTAAATGGTTGTATTTCAGTATGTTAAGTTGTTGGTGGTTTCAAACTCTGGACAGGTTTTACAGGTTTTCCGCTGTGCTGCTTTTGATATTATTATATATATGGGTCATGTTTTGCATTTTTTTTCTTTTCACCCGCCTTATAATCCTTCCGGATTATGGCACTGTAGCACCACTGGCCTGGGGGTGTTACAAGTATTTCATTATATTTGATACAGTTACACTTATATACTATTATATTTCATTATATTTCATTTAGTTACACTTATATATTATAGTATTTCATGATATTTGATATATTTACACTTATATACTATAGTATTTCATTATATTTGATATAGTTACACTTATATAATATTATATTTCATTATATTTCATTTAGTTACACTTATATATTATAGTATTTCATGATATTTGATATAGTTACACATATATACTATAGTATTTCATTACATTTGATATAGTTACACTTATATACTATAGTATTTCATTATATTTGTAACACCCCGGGCCAGAGGTTCTACAGTGTCATAGTCCCGAAGGACTATAAGGCGGGTGAAATAAAATTTTGCAAAACATATCCCATACATAATATATACCAAAAGCAGCACAGCGGAAAAACCTGTAAAACTTGTCCAGAGTTTGAAACCATAATCAATCTTAACATAGAGAAATACAACCATTTACAAACCAAAACCAACAACCAAAAACCAAAACCAATACAACATGTTTGACCACTTCAAGGTTCAAAACCAAAACGACACATACAACCAAGTCAAAGTCCCAAACCAAAAGTAGAGTTCTCGACTCCAAACCGACGGTGATCAGGAACCTCCTTGTTGGCGCTGAACCTGAAAAAGCCTGATTGACTGAGGGACCCGATACCCCAGCCAACCACGGCACGTAAACCGCAGTTGGTCAGTCTCGTGAAAGACCATGGCAAGATTAGCCCAGCCAAAATAGTTTCAAAACCATAGAATTATCATGGCAATCAACAATACCAAACAACAACTGATCATACAATATATACCATATCATACCGACCAATCAACATAAAACACACGCATAAACACAAACACACTCTATCACATAATCATCCAATACTCAATCTTATCCAATTCTACACGATACTAATCTCTTACAATCCATCCTAAAACTCATCACAAGCATAGACGAAAAGAATGATCCAATCCAACTTCCTCTCCATTCCTAATACCTCAATCAACAACCCTAAGCACATACACATCTTATGACTGACTTACAACCACAGCTAATCAATTAGACTGAACTCGCTACTGCACTACACAACAAATTCAATTATCCTTCACATCAACAAACACATAAGCATCAATGATATAATCATTACATAATACAATCAACCAAAATAACGATCCAAGCCAGCCACCCTTCTGGTGCCGCCGATTCGTCAACCACGACTGCAACTCATACCTCAAACTCAACTCGCATTGGCACACACACCCTCAAGATGGGAAACCAATCTATACAGTCAAACAACGCAACCAACCTTCATAATCCACCAGTTACCAACAACAATCATACCAACAGAATTTTCCACCTTGACCAGTTACAACCAACAACTATAACACACGAAATTCACAATCACAACCACTATTCAACATACAACCAATAAACACACACTCACACACACTCAATCCAACACACACACACACGATCCAACACACACACATACACATTCAAGCCAACACACACATGATCCAACACACACACGATCCAACACACACACACGTGTCAATAGACACTAATCACATTTAGTCATATCTGACTACCACGTCAACATTTAATCAGATACGCTACAAGACAATTCATATCACACGCACATATCCATTTCATCATCATAACATTCAATCAATACAAACAATAATCAATATATACTAGTCATCACCATATCCGACCCAAGCAACCAAGAAAGATAACTCAACTCATATTCAACCAATCACAAACAAACAAAATATACATATATATCACTTCAAACAACCACTTAATCAGGTACGCAAGCAACCCTTTCACACAATTACCACTTCACAACATCTCCGTCTCCACCCCCACATCACCTAGGTGAGACAATTCACAACATCCCCGTCTCCACCCCCACATCACCAAGGTGAGACAATTCACAACATCCTCGTCTCCACCCCCACATCACCAAGGTGAGACAATTCACAACATCCCCGTCTCCACCCCCACATCACCAAGGTTAGACAATTCACAACATCCCCGTCTCCACCCCCACATCACCAAGGTGAGACAATTCACAACATCCTCGTCTCCACCCCCACATCACCAAGGTGAGACAATTCACAACATCCCCGTCTCCACCCCCACATCACCAAGGTGAGACAATTCACAACCTCCAAAACCCACTATCCACGCCATACCGACACCAATCAACCAACACAACGACAATCAAAATCACATAACCATACCTTATCACACACCATCACACATTATCACATATCATCACACACACATCATCACACATCATCACATATCATCACACACACATCATCTCACATTATCACATATCCTCACACACACATCATCACATATCATCACACACACATCATCTCACATTATCACATATCCTCACACACACATCACACATCATCACACATTATCACCCGAGCAATTACATAGTCAATCAAACCAATAAAATAGCTCAAGCAATGGTAAAACAATTTATGAAATAAACTAAGCATAAATCAATTTATAAAATATATAAGTTTGCAAGGATCCTCTTTCCTCAAGTCGAACCACAACGACCCCAGAGGTCTCCAAACCACTCGAACGAACCTGCGAAATCAATCCGAGCAAATCCCTGGCGTTAATTAACTCATACCAATGCACTACTAACAAACCCCTAAATTTCACCTTATCAACAACCCTAAAATCAAATCCTTAATTAATTAAGCAAACCACCAAATTCCAAACTCCAATCAAAGTTTCAATTCAGCCAAACCCCCACAAAATAACCCAAAGTTTGCTGCACAAATCAACAATTCAGCCCCAAACTCACACATCTCGGTCACATATATACAGATTTAGCAACTCCTATATGTTCATATATAACATCCATTCGAACCCCCAACCAAAACTGACCAAAGGTTTACCTTGTCCCGTCGACAACCACCTTCAGTAGCCACCGGAGATGCTCCTCGACGCCGGAGACGACGGCGGCAACACCAGCAGAAAACACAGCACAGCAACAGCGAACACAAACAGCAGCAACAACAGCGACCGAGCTTCTCGTCGCCGGAACTCAGCAACGGCGTCGTCTCCTTTCAGCGAACAGCAGCAACACGGGTACGTAGCTCACCGGAGAAGACGACGATGGTCCGGTCCAGGTCGATCTCGCTAGAGGGGACGACCGAGCTGGGCACGGGAGAACAGAGGTGGCTGAACAGGGGAGGAGCGAACCACTGAGCACCGGAGACGGTAGGAGGAGGCGGAGACACGGCTGGGCAGCTGGGAGAGAGAGAGCACCGGCTCACGAGAGAGAGAGGAAACAAAAATGGCAGAGATGAGTTTTTGGTCTGATATTTTGGTTCTCTGCAACCCAAACTTTACCCCAAATCTTCATTCTAATCCCTATCCAAAAAAATCAGATGAGTTGGCCTTAAGGGATTTTATCCTTTCAAATTCCCTTTTTTTTTATTTAATAAAATCCCAAATTTACCATTTTGCCATTTTTATAGTCTTTGGGGTATTTCATTCTCCCCTCCTTATAAGAGTTTCGTCCTCGAAACTAAGATCAAACAAGTTTGGATAACTGCCTCGCATAACTGACTCCAGAATATACAGGACTTGCCGAAGAATAACCTTCCTTGAGAATCAACTCTCTAATCTCTTATCAGCTTAACACACATAACCGATTCTGAAATCACAATATTCCATCTTCCTGAACAAGAATTCCTACACTCTTCCATGGGCAATCTCACTGCATATCTCACTCAACATTCCATCGCATTCATCTGTACCCGCTCTTTCCCAAACCAATTTCAATTTCATTCATCACCATTCCAGTTGCAATCCGGCAGAACTGTCAAACAAGCAATCATATGCTCGAGAGTCGACTTTCTATACAAAGCATCAGCAATTCACGGTAGCCCTTTTCTGATTGATAACGATATCTTTTCATAATCCTCAATCACTTCTGGCAACCATCTGTATCTCATGTTCAACTCTCTCTTATACAATTTGAACTGACGAAAAGCATACGCAATGATCTTCCCATTCTGCATCAAAACGCAACCCAGACCCTGCTCAGACACATCACCGTAGATGACAAACCTTTCTGTTTCCTGCAGAACAACCAACACTGACACACTAGTTGCGACCTGCGCATTCTACTTCTCAGCTCAGCCGAATCCCATAGTCGCGAAATTCTACTTTTTCAGATGCAACTGAGTTCTCTGTTCCTTACTACTTCCAACATCAATAGCCTGATCAAAATCAACTGTAGCATTCTCCCTGATCAGCACTCATCAGTACTCAAGGATTGTACAGCTATGCCTTACCATCAAAGTTCATCTCAGAACACAACCATATCTGAATGCGCTTAATCTGTCCTGCTCAACCCTAACAATAACAGTAGCACAATAATTCATACAGAATCATCACCACTAAACTACCTGCATCAACCTCTTGACGATAAGCCCAACGGCCTCATCCTCTACCATACTCATACCTTTTAAATCTCTAGCATGTCCCACTTACCAGGGAACGCACCATAAAATTTACTTAACAACATTAAACATCGCATATGAAATTAATCATCAATACTCAACATCACATATAAATATACCAAACATTAGCACAAAACATCACAAACAAACAATACTTGCTTACCAACATAACTCACTACGGTGGATAGCAAGGATTCCTGATCACCCGATCGTTCACAACAACAACGTATAAAAATTCTCAAATTGAAAACTCGGAAAGAACACATTTTTGAAAAGAAAGCTCTGATACCAACTTCTGTAACACCCCGGGCCACAGGTGCTACAGTGCCATAGTCCCGAAGGACTATAAGGCGGGTGAAATAAAATTTTGCAAAACATATCTCATACATAATATATACCAAAAGCAGCACAGCAGAAAAACCTATAAAACATGTCCAGAGTTTGAAACCATAATCAATCTTAACATAGAGAAATACAACCATTTACAAACCAAAACCAACAACCAAAAACCAAAACCAATACAACAAGTTCGACCACTTCAAGGTTCAAAACCAAAACGACACATACAACCAAGTCAAAGTCCCAAACCAAAAGTAGAGTTCTCGACTCCAAACCACGATGATCAGGAACCTCCTTGCTGGCGCTGAACCTGAAAAAGCCTGATTGACTGAGGGACCCGATACCCCAGCCAACCACGGCACATAAACCGCAGTTGGTCAGTCTCGTGAAAGACCATGGCAAGATTAGCCCAGCCAAAATAGTTTCAAAACCATAGAATTATCATGGCAATCAACAATACCAAACAACAACTGATCATACAATATATACATACAATATATATCATATCATACCGACCAATCACCATAAAACACACGCCTAAACACAAACACACTCTATCACATAATCATCCAATACTCAATCTTATCCAATTCTACACGATACTAATCTCTTACAATCCATCCTAAAACTCATCACAAGCATAGACGAAAAGAACGATCCAATCCAACTTCCTCTCCATTCCTAATACCTCAATCAACAACCCTAAGCACATACACATCTTATGACTGACTTACAACCACAGCTAATCAATTAGATTGAACTCGCTACGCCACTACACAACAAATTCAATTATCCTTCACATCAACAAACACATAAGCATCAATGATATAATCATTACATAATACAATCAACCAAAATAACGATCCAGGCCAGCCACCCTTCTGGTGCCGCCGATTCGTCAACCACGACTGTAACTCATACCTCAAACTCAACTCGCATTGGCACACACACCCTCAAGATGGGAAACCAATCTATACAGTCAAACAACGCAACCAACCTTCATAATCCACCAGTTACCAACAATAATCATACCAATAGAATTTACTGAAATACCCCAAATAAGTGGGTAATGGCATTTTGGTAAATTATTATGGGTTTTGTTAAAAGGGGGAAAAATGGAAAATTTGGGGATTAAATCCCTAACTCTCTCGGTTGTCTCTCTCTCTCTCTCGATTTTCCTGTGCTCAGCAGCCCTCTTCCCCGACGAATCCGACCCTCTTCGTGCCCAGCCGAGTAGCTCCTTCTCCGGCGAGCCCGACCGGACCTCTCCTCCTTTGTTCCCTCCGTGTTCGAGCTGTTGTTAGTTGTTGTGGAGTCGAGCTGTGGAGTCGAGCTGTGCAGCTGCTGTCCGCATCCGAGTTACTTCGCTGGTTCGTGTTGATGCGGTGTCGCGCGAGCTGCTGTGGACTACGTCGTCTCCGGTGTCAGAAGCTCTTCCGGCGAGGACATGAAGAGGTAAGGTATTGTTGGGTTTGCTTGGGTTCGGTTTGGACTGAATTTTTCTTACTGAATTTTGAGTGTGAGCTACGAATTGTGCAGCGAAATTGTGTGTTTGTTGCGGTCCGAATTGTTGTTGCCGCCGTGTTGTTGTTGTTGTTGTTGAGCTGCTGTCCGGTGTAGTTGGTTCGTGTGGTGGTTGGGGTTGTCGACAAGGTAAGCTTATGAGTTAAGGGTTAATTCGATTTTAGCTGAATTTTTGTATGTGTTCGAATTGATATTGTGTGGTTCGAATTGATGTTGTATAGTGGTCCGAATTGATGTTGATTTATCCTTCGTGGGCAGTGGAAGAGCAATTTCGTGAGCCATTGGGTTGACTTTTGTGGGTGTGATTGCTGAATTTTGTGAAGGTATTATTTAGGGTTTGAATTTTGGGGTTTTTCTAGTTGTGGCTTGGTATGAATTTAACGCCAGGGTTTTGCTCGGATTGTTGTCTCAGGTTCGTTCAAGTGGTTTGGAGACCTCTGGGGTCGTTGTGGTTCGACTTGAGGCAAGAGGATTCTTGCTAACTTTATATTTTTATAAATTGTTTTATGCCCAGTTTATTTCATAATTAAGTTTACCGTTGCTTGGTTGAATATGGGTATGTGCGTGTGATATGATTTGTCTTGTATCGTGTTTGATTAAATGTTGACGTAGTAGTCAATTGTGACTCAATGTGATTGATTGTTGTTGATAGTGTCTGTTGACACGTGTGTGTGTGTTGGATCGTGTGGGTGTGTTGGATTGAATGTGTGTGTGTGTGTGTGTGTGGATCGTATGTGTGTGTTGGATTGAATGTATGTGTGTGTGTGTGTGGATCGTATGTGTGTGTTGGATTGAATGTGTGTGTGCGTGTGTTGGATTGTGTGTGTGTGAATGTGTGGGTACATTAGTAATTGTACCGTGTTATAGATGGACTGATGTGGTTTGATTGGATTATTGATTTTAAAGTTACTTGATTTAATATATATATATATATATATATATATATATATATATATATATATATATATATGTGTGGGAAATGTGTTAATAGAGGTCGTGTGTAATAATTGATTGGTTGTCGGTGTGGTGGTTGGATTGTTGTTGATTGAGAGTCCAAGGGTCAGGTGATGATAGCCTCACCAAACATAGTAGGGACCGAGTGTCGCCTACGTTGTTAAGGGCCAGTGTTAATTCAGAGTCAAGGGTCAGGTGATGATAGTCTCACCAAACCGCATAGGGTGCACGCCTACGTCGTTAAGGACCAAGGGTTGGATGGTGAAAGTCCCATCCAGAAAGTGAGTGTTGATTGTCTCACCCGGTGATGTGGTGGTGGAGACGGAGGTTGGATTGGAGGTGTTGGTGGTTGTGTGTGTTGATTGTCTCACCCGGTGATGTGGTGGTGGAGACGGAGGTTGGATTGGAGGTGTTGGTGGTTGTGTGTGTTGGTTATGTGTTGATATTGGTTTTATACCTGATTTGTACTTGATTAAGTAGTTGTGTGATGATATTGACGGTGTGTTTGGTTATTGGTTTTATGTTGGATATTGATTGTTGGCTAGTTGACTTGTTAAATATTATCTATTTTAGCTATGGTGATGTGGATTTATGTTGGTGGGGTTGTTGGTGACAGCTAGTGGATTATGAAGGTCGGTTGTGTGGATTGAGTGTGAAGGATGGTTTCCCATCTTGAGGGTGTGGGTTAACATGGTTTGAAATTAAATGCATGAGTTGGGTTTGAATGTATGAATTGGTCGTTATTTTGGTTATGATTGTATTATGTAATGATTCTCGTTGATGCTTATGTGTTTGTTGATGTGAAGGTTAATTGATTTTGTTGTGTTAGTGCAGTAGTGAGTTCAGTATAATTGGTTAGCTTTGGTTGTAAGTCAGTAGTAAGAGATGTGTATGTGCATAGAGTTATTGATTGAGGTATTAGTAATAGAGAGAAGGATGGATTGGACGTGTCAGTGAAGTTGGATTGGATCGTTTTATTCGTTTATGCTTGTGATGAGTTTGAGGATGGATTGATTGAGGTTAGTATAGTGAAGAGTTGGATAAGGATGTGTAATGAATGGTATGTGATAGTGTGTGTATATGTTTTGACGTGTGGTTGGCATTGGTTGGTTTATATGATTAAGTATAGTTATGATATTATATATTGTGTGGCGTGTTGTCGTTGTTGTGAGTTGATTGGTGATATATGTATGTGTTTTGAACTGTTTTGGCTTGAGGAATCTTGCCATAGTCTTTCAAAAGACTGACCAATCTCGGTTTACGTGCCGTGGTTGGTTGGGGTATCGGGTCCCCCAGTCAATCAGGCTTTGCAGATTTAGCGCCAGCAAGGAGGATCCTGATCACCGTCGGTTTGGAGTCGAAGGCTTTACTCTTTTGGTTTGGACCTTGACTTGTTGCACGTGTCGTTTTGGTTTCGGACTTTGAATGGGTTGTATTTGTTGTTTTTGGTTGTTGGTTTTTGGTTTGTAAATAGTTGTACTTCAGTATGTTAAGTTTTTGGTGGTTTCAAACTCTGGACAGGTTTTACTGGTTTTCCGCTGTGTTGCTTTTGGTATCTATTATGTATGGGATATGTTTTGCAAATTTTTATTTCACCCGACTTATAGTCCTTCGGGACTATGGCACTGTAGCACCTCTGTCCCGGGGTGTTACAGAAGTTGGTATCAGAGCTCTTTTCAAAAAAAATGTGTTCTTTCCGAGTTTTCAACTTGAGAATTTTTATACGTTGTTGTTGTGAACGATCGGGTGATCAGGAATCCTTGCTGTCAACCGTAGTGAGTTGTGTTGGTAAGTAAGTGCTGTTTGTGATGTTTTGTGCTAATGTTTGATATATTTTATATGTGATGTTTTGAGTTGTTAAATTATATTTTATGGTGCGTTCCCTGGTAAGTGGGACGTGCTAGAGGTTTAAGGAGTATGAGTATGGTAGAGGATGAGGCCGTTGGGCTTATCGTCAAGAGGTTGATGCAGGTAGTTTAGTGGTGATGATTCGGTATGAATTTGTTGTGTGCTATTGTTATTGTTAGGGTTGAGCAGGACAGATTAAGCGCATTCAGATATGGTTGTATTCAGATATGAACCTTTGATGGTAAGGCATAGTTGTACGATCATTGAGCAGTTTGTAGATGAGTGATTGATTATGGAAACCGCTATAGATGATTCTGATCAGATTATTGATGCTTGAGGGGGTAAGAAACAGAGAACTCGGTCTGCACCTGAGAAAGTGGGATTTTACGACTATGGGTTCGGCTGAGCTGAGGAACAGAATGTGTCTGTGACTTCCGGAAGATGACAGTTATCGTAACAGGAGATAAAGGTTTAGTGCATGTGTGAGAGTCATCATCCTAGAGACTCTGGCAGAATTGTTAGTGCGATGACAGCTGTAAAACTGCTAAGAAAAGGTTGGGTTGCCTTTCGAGTTGACTAATGCTTCTGCAGATTTCAAGGTTTAAGGAATTAATGTTTTTAGAAAGTACTTGGATTGGTTGCAGTGAGTTTCATTGGGAGTATTCTCGGACTGGCAGATTACTGCATGCGATTGTGGATGGATTTTCTAAGGTTGCGTGTGACTACGAATTTTGACTGGGACGGGAAATGTCAGGAGAGAGTTTTCGAAGGACTCAGAAAGTGTTTGATTAGTGCATCAGTGTCGGTTTTACTACAGGAAACAAAAAGGGTTTGTTATCTACGATGATGTGTCTAAGCGAAGTTTGGGTTGCGTTTTGATGCAGAATGGGAAGGTCATTGCGTATGCTTTTCGTCAGCTCAAATTATATAAGAGAGAATTGATCATGAGGCAAAGATGATTGCTAGAGTTGATTAAGGATTATGAAAAGATATTGTTTATCAATCAGAAAAGGGGTACCGTGGTTGCTGATGCTTTGTGTAGGAAGTCGACTCTCGAGCAGGTGGTTGCTTGTCTGACAGTTCGGTCGGGATTGCAACAGGAGTTGGCAAAGGGTGAAAAGTGAAATTTGGTTTAAGAAGGAACAGATACAGCTGAATGTAATGGAATATTGAGTAAGATATGCAGTGAGATTGCTCAAGGAAGAGTGTAGGAATTCTTGTTCAGGAAGATGGAGTATTGTGATTTCAGATCGATTATGTGTGTTAACTGATAAAGAGATTTGAGAGTTGATTCTCAGGGAAAGTCATTCTTCGGCGAGTCCGGAATATTCTAGAGTCAGTTATGCGAGGCAGTTATCCGAACCTGTTTGATCTTAGTTTCGAGGACGAAACTCTTATAAGGAGGGGAGAATGAAATACCTCAAATAAGTGAGTAATGGCATTTTGGTAAATTAATTATGGGTTTTGTTAAAAGGGGGAAAATGGAAAATTTGGGGATTAAATCCCTAACTCTCTCGGTTGTCTCTCTCTCTCTCTCGATTTTCCTGTGCTCAGCAGCCCTCTTCCCCGACGAATCCGACCCTCTTCATGCCCAGCCGAGTAGCTCCTTCTCCGGCGAGCCTGACCGGACCTCTTTTCTTTCGTTCCCTCCGTGTTCGAGCTGTTGTTCATTGCTGTGGAGTCGAGTTGTGCAGCTGTTGTCCGTGTCCGAGTTGCTTCGCTGGTTCGTGTTGTTGCGGTGTCACGCGAGCTGCTGTGGACTGCGTCGTCTCCGGTGTCAGAAGCTCTTCCAGCGAGGACACGAAGAGGTAAGGTGTTGTTGGGTTTGCTTGGGTTCGGTTTGGACTGAATTTTTCTTGCTGAATTTTGAGTGTGAGCTGCGAACTGTGCAGCGAAATTGTGTGTTTGCTGCAGTCCGAATTGCTGCTGCCGCCGTGTTGTTGTTGTTGTTGTTGAGTTGCTGTCCGGTGTAGTTGGTTCATGTGGTGGCTGGGGTTGTCGACAAGGTAAGCTTATGAGTTAAGGGTTAATTCGATTTTAGCTGAATTTTTGTATATGTTCGAATTGATATTGTGTGGTTCGAATTGATGTTGTATAGTGGTCCGAATTGATGTTGATTTATCCTTCATGGGCAGTGGAAGAGCAATTTCGTGAGCCATTGGGTTGATTTTTGTGGGTGTGATTGCTGAATTTTGTGAAGGTATTATTTAGGGTTTGAATTTGGGGGTTTTTCTAGTTGTGGATTGGTATGAATTTAACGCCAGGGTTTTGCTCGGATTGTTGTCTCAGGTTCGTTCAAGTGGTTTGGAGACCTCTGGGGTCGTTGTGGTTCGACTTGAGGCAAGAGGATTCTTGCTAACTTTATATTTTTATAAATTGTTTTATGCCCAGTTTATTTCATAATTAAGTTTACTGTTGCTTGGTTGAATATGGGTATGTGCGTGTGATATGATTTGTCTTGTATCGTATTTGATTAAATGTTGACGTAGTAGTCAATTGTGACTCAATGTGATTGATTGTTGTTGATAGTGTCTGTTGACACGTGTGTGTGTGTGTTGGATCGTGTGGGTGTGTTGGATTGAATGTGTGTGTGTGTGTGGATCGTATGTGTGTGTTGGATTGAATGTATGTGTGTTTGTGTGTGGATCGTATGTGTGTGTTGGATTGAATGTGTGTGTGTGTGTTGGATTATGTGTGTGTGAATGTGTGGGTACATTAGTAATTGTACCGTGTTGTAGATGGACTGATGTGGTTTGATTGGATTATTGATTTTAAAGTTACTTGATTGAATATATATATATATATGTGTGGAAATGTGTTAATAGAGGTCGTGTGTAATAATTGATTGGTTGTCGGTGTGGTGTGGTGGTTGGATTGTTGTTGATTGAGAGTCCAAGGGTCAGGTGATGATAGCCTCACCAAACATCGTAGGGACCGAGTGTCGCCTACGTTGTTAAGGGCCAGTGTTAATTCAGAGTCAAGGGTCAGGTGATGATAGTCTCACCAAACCGCGTAGGGTGCACGCCTACGTCGTTAAGGACCAAGGGTTGGATGGTGAAAGTCCCATCCGGAAAGTGAGTGTTGATTGTCTCACCCGGTGATGTGGTGGTGGAGACGGAGGTTGGATTGGAGGTTTTGGTGGTTATGTGTGTTGATTGTCTCACCCGATGATGTGGTGGTGGAGACAGAGGTTGGATTGAAGGTGTTGGTGGTTGTGTGTGTTGGTTATGTGTTGATATTGGTTTTATACCTGATTAAGTGGTTTTGTGATGAATATTAGTTGTGTACTTGATTAAGTAGTTGTGTGATGATATTGACGGTGTGTTTGGTTATTGGTTTTATGTTGGATATTGATTGTTGGCTAGTTGACTTGTTAAATATTATCTATTTTAGCTATGGTGATGTGGATTTATGTTGGTGGGGTTGTTGGTGACAGCTAGTGGATTATGAAGGTCGGTTGTGTGGATTGAGTGTGAAGGATGGTTTCCCATCTTGAGGGTGTGGGTTAACATGGTTTGAAATTAAACGCATGAGTTGGGTTTGAATGTATGAATTGGTCGTTATTTTGGTTATGATTGTATTATGTAATGATTCTCGTTGATGCTTATGTGTTTGTTGATGTGAAGGTTAATTGATTTTGTTATGTTAGTGCAGTAGTGAGTTCAGTATAATTGGTTAGCTTTGGTTGTAAGTCAGTAGTAAGAGATGTGTATGTGCATAGAGTTGTTGATTGAGGTATTAGTAATAGAGAGAAGGATGGATTGGACGTGTCAGTGAAGTTGGATTGGATCGTTTTATTCGTTTATGCTTGTGATGAGTTTGAGGATGGATTGATTGAGGTTAGTATAGTGAAGAGTTGGATAAGGATGTGTAATGAATGGTATGTGATAGTGTGTGTATATGTTTTGACGTGTGGTTGGCATTGGTTGGTTGATATGATTAAGTATAGTTATGATATTATATATTGTGTGGCGTGTTGTCGTTGTTGTGAGTTGATTGGTGATATATGTATGTGTTTTGAACTGTTTTGGCTTGAGGAATCTTGCCATAGTCTTTCAAAAGACTGACCAATCTCGGTTTACGTGCCGTGGTTGGCTGGGGTATCGGGTCCCCCAGTCAATCAGGCTTTGCAGATTTAGCGCCAGCAAGGAGGATCCTGATCACCGTCGGTTTGGAGTCGAAGGCTTTACTCTTTTGGTTTGGACCTTGACTTGTTGCACGTGTCGTTTTGGTTTCGGACTTTGAATGGGTTGTATTTGTTGTTTTTGGTTGTTGGTTTTTGGTTTGTAAATAGTTGTACTTCAGTATGTTAAGTTTTTGGTGGTTTCAAACTCTGGACAGGTTTTACTGGTTTTCCGCTGTGTTGCTTTTGGTATCTATTATGTATGGGATATGTTTTGCAAATTTTTATTTCACCCGACTTATAGTCCTTCTGGACTATGGCACTGTAGCACCTCTGGCCCGGGGTGTTACAGAAGTTGGTATCAGAGCTCTTTTCAAAAAAAATGTGTTCTTTCCGAGTTTTCAACTTGAGAATTTTTATACGTTGTTGTTGTGAACGATCGGGTGATCAGGAATCCTTGCTGTCAACCGTAGTGAGTTGTGTTGGTAAGTAAGTGCTGTTTGTGATGTTTTGTGCTAATGTTTGATATATTTTATATGTGATGTTTTGAGTTGTTAAATTATATTTTATGGTGCGTTCCCTGGTAAGTGGGACGTGCTAGAGGTTTAAGGAGTATGAGTATGGTAGAGGATGAGGCCGTTGGGCTTATCGTCAAGAGGTTGATGCAGGTAGTTTAGTGGTGATGATTCGGTATGAATTTGTTGTGTGCTATTGTTATTGTTAGGGTTGAGCAGGACAGATTAAGCGCATTCAGATATGGTTGTATTCAGATATGAACCTTTGATGGTAAGGCATAGTTGTACGATCATTGAGCAGTATGTAGATGAGTGATTGATTATGGAAACCGCTATAGATGATTCTGATCAGATTATTGATGCTTGAGGGGGTAAGAAACAGAGAACTCGGTCTGCACCTGAGAAAGTGGGATTTTACGACTATGGGTTCGGCTGAGCTGAGGAACAGAATGTGTCTGTGACTTCCGGAAGATGACAGTTATCGTAACAGGAGTTGGCAAAGGGTGAAAAGTGAAATTTGAAATTTGGTTTGCAACAGGAGTTGGCAAAGGGTTGCTTGTCTGACAGTTCGGTCGGGATTGCAACAGGAGTTGGCAAAGGGTGAAAAGTGAAATTTGGTTTAAGAAGGAACAGATACAGCTGAATGTAATGGAATATTGAGTAAGATATGCAGTGAGATTGCTCAGGGAAGAGTGTAGGAATTCTTGTTCAGGAAGATGGAGTATTGTGATTTCAGATCGATTATGTGTGTTAACTGATAAAGAGATTTGAGAGTTGATTCTCAGGGAAAGTCATTCTTCGGCGAGTCCGGAATATTCTAGAGTCAGTTATGCGAGGCAGTTATCCGAACCTGTTTGATCTTAGTTTCGAGGACGAAACTCTTATAAGGAGGGGAGAATGAAATACCTCAAATAAGTGAGTAATGGCATTTTGGTAAATTAATTATGGGTTTTGTTAAAAGGGGGAAAATGGAAAATTTGGGGATTAAATCCCTAACTCTCTCGGTTGTCTCTCTCTCTCTCTCGATTTTCCTGTGCTCAGCAGCCCTCTTCCCCGACGAATCCGACCCTCTTCATGCCCAGCCGAGTAGCTCCTTCTCCGGCGAGCCCGACCGGACCTCTTTTCCTTCGTTCCCTCCGTGTTCGAGCTGTTGTTCATTGCTGTGGAGTCGAGTTGTGCAGCTGCTGTCCGTGTCCGAGTTGCTTCGCTGGTTCGTGTTGTTGCGGTGTCGCGCGAGCTGCTGTGGACTGCGTCGTCTCCGGTGTCAGAAGCTCTTCCAGCGAGGACACGAAGAGGTAAGGTGTTGTTGGGTTTGCTTGGGTTCGGTTTGGACTGAATTTTTCTTGCTGAATTTTGAGTGTGAGCTGCGAACTGTGCAGGAAAATTGTGTGTTTGCTGCAGTCCGAATTGCTGTTGCCGCCGTGTTGTTGTTGTTGTTGTTGAGTTGCTGTCCGGTGTAGTTGGTTCATGTGGTGGTTGGGGTTGTCGACAAGGTAAGCTTATGAGTTAAGGGTTAATTCGATTTTAGCTGAATTTTTGTATATGTTCGAATTGATATTGTGTGGTTCGAATTGATGTTGTATAGTGGTCCGAATTGATGTTGATTTATCCTTCATGGGCAGTGGAAGAGCAATTTCGTGAGCCATTGGGTTGATTTTTGTGGGTGTGATTGCTGAATTTTGTGAAGGTATTATTTAGGGTTTGAATTTGGGGGTTTTTCTAGTTGTGGATTGGTATGAATTTAACGCCAGGGTTTTGCTCGGATTGTTGTCTCAGGTTCGTTCAAGTGGTTTGGAGACCTCTGGGGTCGTTGTGGTTCGACTTGAGGCAAGAGGATTCTTGCTAACTTTATATTTTTATAAATTGTTTTATGCCCAGTTTATTTCATAATTAAGTTTACTGTTGCTTGGTTGAATATGGGTATGTGCGTGTGATATGATTTGTCTTGTATCGTATTTGATTAAATGTTGACGTAGTAGTCAATTGTGACTCAATGTGATTGATTGTTGTTGATAGTGTCTGTTGACACGTGTGTGTGTGTGTTGGATCGTGTGGGTGTGTTGGATTGAATGTGTGTGTGTGTGGATCGTATGTGTGTGTTGGATTGAATGTATGTGTGTTTGTGTGTGGATCGTATGTGTGTGTTGGATTGAATGTGTGTGTGTGTGTTGGATTATGTGTGTGTGAATGTGTGGGTACATTAGTAATTGTACCGTGTTGTAGATGGACTGATGTGGTTTGATTGGATTATTGATTTTAAAGTTACTTGATTGAATATATATATATATGTGTGGAAATGTGTTAATAGAGGTCGTGTGTAATAATTGATTGGTTGTCGGTGTGGTGTGGTGGTTGGATTGTTGTTGATTGAGAGTCCAAGGGTCAGGTGATGATAGCCTCACCAAACATCGTAGGGACCGAGTGTCGCCTACGTTGTTAAGGGCCAGTGTTAATTCAGAGTCAAGGGTCAGGTGATGATAGTCTCACCAAACCGCGTAGGGTGCACGCCTACGTCGTTAAGGACCAAGGGTTGGATGGTGAAAGTCCCATCCGGAAAGTGAGTGTTGATTGTCTCACCCGGTGATGTGGTGGTGGAGACGGAGGTTGGATTGGAGGTTTTGGTGGTTATGTGTGTTGATTGTCTCACCCGATGATGTGGTGGTGGAGACAGAGGTTGGATTGAAGGTGTTGGTGGTTGTGTGTGTTGGTTATGTGTTGATATTGGTTTTATACCTGATTAAGTGGTTTTGTGATGAATATTAGTTGTGTACTTGATTAAGTAGTTGTGTGATGATATTGACGGTGTGTTTGGTTATTGGTTTTATGTTGGATATTGATTGTTGGCTAGTTGACTTGTTAAATATTATCTATTTTAGCTATGGTGATGTGGATTTATGTTGGTGGGGTTGTTGGTGACAGCTAGTGGATTATGAAGGTCGGTTGTGTGGATTGAGTGTGAAGGATGGTTTCCCATCTTGAGGGTGTGGGTTAACATGGTTTGAAATTAAACGCATGAGTTGGGTTTGAATGTATGAATTGGTCGTTATTTTGGTTATGATTGTATTATGTAATGATTCTCGTTGATGCTTATGTGTTTGTTGATGTGAAGGTTAATTGATTTTGTTATGTTAGTGCAGTAGTGAGTTCAGTATAATTGGTTAGCTTTGGTTGTAAGTCAGTAGTAAGAGATGTATATGTGCATAGAGTTGTTGATTGAGGTATTAGTAATAGAGAGAAGGATGGATTGGACGTGTCAGTGAAGTTGGATTGGATCGTTTTATTCGTTTATGCTTGTGATGAGTTTGAGGATGGATTGATTGAGGTTAGTATAGTGAAGAGTTGGATAAGGATGTGTAATGAATGGTATGTGATAGTGTGTGTATATGTTTTGACGTGTGGTTGGCATTGGTTGGTTGATATGATTAAGTATAGTTATGATATTATATATTGTGTGGCGTGTTGTCGTTGTTGTGAGTTGATTGGTGATATATGTATGTGTTTTGAACTGTTTTGGCTTGAGGAATCTTGCCATAGTCTTTCAAAAGACTGACCAACCTCGGTTTACGTATCATGGTTGGCTGGGGTATCGGGTCCCCCAGTCAATCAGGCTTTGCAGATTTAGCGCCAGCAAGGAGGATCCTGATCACCGTCGGTTTGGAGTCGAAGGCTACTCTTTTGGTTTGGACCTTGACTTGTTGCACGTGTCGTTTTGGTTTCGGACTTTGAATGGGTTGTATTTGTTGTTTTTGGTTGTTGGTTTTTGGTTGGTAAATAGTTGTACTTCAGTATGTTAAGTTGTTGGTGGTTTCAAACTCTGGACAGGTTTTACAGGTTTTCCGATGTGCTGCTTTTGATATCTATTATGTATGGGATATGTTTTGCAAATTTTTATTTCACCCGCCTTATAGTCCTTCGGTACTATGACACTGTAGCACCTCTGGCCCAGGGTGTTACATTTACCACCTTGACCAGTTACAACCAACAACTATAACACACGAAATTCACAATCACAACCACTATTCAACATACAACCAATAAACACACACTCACAGACACTCAATCCAACACACACACACACGATCCAACACACACACATACACATTCAAGCCAACACACACACACACGATCCAACACACACACACGATCCAACACACACACACGTGTCAACAGACACTAATCACATTTAGTCATATCTGACTACCACGTCAACATTTAATCAGATACGCTACAAGATAATTCATATCACACGCACATACCCATTTCATCATCATAACATTCAATCAATACAAACAATAATCAATATATACTAGTCATCACCATATCCGACCCAAGCGACCAAGAAAGATAACTCAACTCATATTCAACCAATCACAAACAAACAAAATATACATATATATATCACTTCAAACAACCACTTAATCAGGTACGCAAGCAACCCTTTCACACAATTACCACTTCACAACATCTCCGTCTCCACCCCCACATCACCAAGGTGAGACAATTCACAACATCCCCGTCTCCACCACCACATCACCAAGGTGAGACAATTCACAACATCCCCGTCTCCACCCCCACATCACCAAGGTGAGACAATTCACAACATCCCCGTCTCCACCCCCACATCACCAAGGTGAGACAATTCACAACATCCCCGTCTCCACCCCCACATCACCAAGGTGAGACAATTCACAACCTCCCCGTCTCCACCCCCACATCACCAAGGTGAGACAATTCACAACCTCCAAAACCCACTATCCACGCCATACCGACACCAATCAACCAACACAACGACAATCAAAATCACATAACCACACCTTATCACACAGCATCACACATTATCACATATCATCACACACACATCATCACATATCATCACACACACATCATCTCACATTATCACATATCCTCACACACACATCATCACATTTCATCACACACGCATCATCTCACATTATCACATATCCTCACATACACATCATCTCACATTATCACATATCCTCACACACACATCACACATCATCACACATTATCACCCGAGCAATTACATAGTCAATCAAACCAATAAAATAGCTCAAGCAATGGTAAAACAATTTATGAAATAAACTAAGCATAAATCAATTTATAAAATATATAAGTTTGCAAGGATCCTCTTGCCTCAAGTCGAACCACAACGACCCCAGAGGTCTCCAAACCACTCGAACGAACCTGCGAAATCAATCCGAGCAAATCCCTGGCGTTAATTAACTCATACCAATGCACTACTAACAAACCCCCAAATTTCACCTTATCAACAACCCCTAAAATCAAATCCTTAATTAATTAAGCAAACCACCAAATTTCAAACTCCAATCAAAGTTTCAATTCAGCCAAACCCCCACAAAATAACCCAAAGTTTGCTGCACAAATCAACAATTCAGCCCCAAACTCACACATCTCGGTCACATATATACAGATTTAGCAACTCCTATATGTTCATATATAACATCCATTCGAACCCCCAACCAAAACCGATCAAAGGTTTACCTTGTCCCGTCGACAACCACCTTCAGTAGCCACCGGAGATGCTCCTCGACGCCGGAGACGACGGCGGCAACACCAGCAGAAAACACAGCACAGCAACAGATAACACACACAGCAGCAACAACAGCGACCGAGCTTCTCGTCGCCGGAACTCAGCAACGGTGGCGTCTCCTTTCAGCGAACAACAGCAACACGGGTACGTAGCTCACCGAAGAAGATGACGGCGGTCCGGTCCAGGTCGATCTCGCTAGAGGGGACGACCGAGCTGGGCACAGGAGAACAGACGCGGCTGAACAGGGGAGGAGCGAACCACTGAGCATCGGAGACGGTAGGAGGAGGCGGAGACACGGCTGAGCAGCTGGGAGAGAGAGAGCACCGGCTCACGAGAGAGAGAGGAAACAAAAATGGCAGAGATGAGTTTTTGGTCTGATATTTCGGTTCTTTGCAACCCAAACTTTACCCCAAATCTTCATTCTAATCCCTATCCAAAAAAAATCAGATGAGTCGGCCTTAAGGGATTTTATCCTTTCAAATTCCCCTTTTTTTTGATTTAATAAAATCCCAAAAATCTTATTTACCATTTTGCCATTTTTATAGCCTTTGGGGTATTTCAATATTTGATAAAGTTACACTTATATACTATAGTATTTCATTATATTTAATATAGTTACACTTATATACTATAATATTTCATTATATTTGATATAGTTACACTTATATACTATAGTATTTCATTATATTTGATATAGTTAGACTTATATACTATAGTATTTCATTATATTTGATATAGTTAGACTTATATACTATAGTATTTCATTATATTTGATAAGTTACACTTATATACTATAGTATTTCATTATATTTGATGTAGTTACACTTATATACTATAGTATTTCATTATATTTGATATAGTTACACTTATATATTATAGTATTTTATTATATTTGATATTGTTACACTTATAAACTACAGTATTTCATTATATTTGATATAGTTACACTTATATACTATATTATTTCATTATATTTGATATAGTTACACTTATATACTATTATATTTTATTATATTTGATATAGTTACACATATATATTATAGTATTTTATGATATTTGATATAGTTAAACTTATATATTATAGTATTTCATTATATTTGATATAGTTACACTTATATACTATAGTATTTCATTATATTTGATATAGTTACACTTATATACTATAGTATTTCATTATATTTGATATAGTTACACTTATATACTATAGTATTTCATTATATTTGATATAGTTACACTTATATACTATAGTATTTCATTATATTTGATATAGTTACACTTATATACTATAGTATTTCATTATATTTGATATAGTTATACTTATATACTATAGTATTTCATTATATTTGATATAGTTACACTTATATACTATAGTATTTCATTATATTTGATATAGTTACACTTATATACTATAGTATTTTATTATATTTGATATAGTTACACTTATATATTATTATATTTCATTTAGTTACACTTATATATTATAGTATTTCATTATATTTGATATAGTTACACTTATATACTATAGTATTTCATTATATTTGATATAGTTACACTTATATACTATAGTATCTCATTATATTTGATATAGTTACACTTATATATTATAGTATTTCATGATATTTCATTGAGTTACACTTATATAGTATACAATTTCATTACATTTGATATAGTTACACTTATATACTATAGTATTTCATTATATTTGATTCAGTTACACTTATATACTATAGTATTTCATTATATTTTATATAGTTACACTTATATACTATAGTATTTCATTATATTTGATATAGTTACACTTATATACTATTATATTTCATTTAGTTACACTTATATATTATAGTATTTCATGATATTTGATATAGTTACACTTATATACTATAGTATTTCATTATATTTGATATAGTTACACTTATATAATATTATATTTCATTATATTTCATTTAGTTACACTTATATATTATAGTATTTCATGATATTTGATATAGTTACACATATATACTATAGTATTTCATTACATTTGATATAGTTACACTTATATACTATAGTATTTCATTATATTTGATATAGTTACACCTATATACTATAGTATTTCATTATATTTAATATAGTTACACTTATATACTATACTATTTCATTATATTTGATATAGTTACACTTATATACTATAGTATTTCATTATATTTGATATAGTTATACTTATATACTATAGTATTTCATTATATTTGATATAGTTACACTTATATACTATAGTATTTCATTATATTTGATATAGTTACACTTATATACTATTATATTTCATTTAGTTATACTTATATATTATAGTATTTCATGATATTTGATATAGTTACACTTATATACTATAGTATTTCATTACATTTGATATAGTTACACTTATATACTATAGTATTTCATTATATTTGATATAGTTACACTTATATACTATATTATTTCATTATATTTGATATAGTTACACTTATATACTATAGTATTTCATTATATTTAATATAGTTACACTTATATACTATAGTATTTCATTATATTTGATATAGTTACACTTATATACTATAGTATTTCATTATATTTGATATAGTTATACTTATATACTATAGTATTTCATTATATTTGATATAGTTACACTTATATACTATAGTATTTCATTATATTTGATATAGTTACACTTATATATACTATTATATTTTATTATATTTCATTTAGTTACACTTATATATTATAGTATTTCATTATATTTGATATAGTTACACTTATATACTATAGTATTTCATTATATTTGATATAGTTACACTTATATACTATGGTATTTCATTATATTTGATATAGTTACACTTATATACTATAGTATTTCATTATATTTGATATAGTTACACTTATATACTATAGTATTTCATTATATTTGATATAGTTACTGAAATACCCCAAATAAGTTGATAATGGCAATTTGGTAAATTAATTAAGGTTTTGCTTATAATAGGAGAAAATGGGAATTTGAGGGATTTAATCCCTAATTTTGGTCGGTTGCCCTCTTCCTCGCGTGAACACTCCCGCTGAACAGCCAGCTCCCTTCTCCTTCTCCGGCGAATTCGCTCCCTCTCCGGTGCCAGCCGAGTTGTCTTCTCCGGCGAGCCGACTGGACCGCGCTGCTCCTCCTCCTTTCCTGCAGTCGTGCTGGTTCGTGGTTGCTGCTGTCCTGCGTGTTGTCGTTGCTCTACTGTTCGGGCTGCTGTTATCCGGTGTTGATGTTGTCGTCTCTAGCGACGAGGGGCTCTTTTTGGCAGCAAATTCAGGCCATCGACAAGGTAAGCTCGGGTTAAGGGTTAATTCGGTTTGGCTGAATTTTTGTGTGTTATTTCGAATTGATGTTGAGTGAGATCGAATTGATGTTGTGGTTCTACGTGGACAGTTGAAGAAAGGTGTGGTTTGCTGAATTTGTTTGATGGGTTGCTAAATTTTTGGGTGGTTGGCTGAATTTGTTTTAAAGGTATGATTTATGGTTTGATTTGGGGGTTTTTCTAGTTATGGTTGGTATGAATTAACGCCAGGGTTTTGCTCGGATTGATTTCGCAGGACCGATCGAGTTGGATTCGAGTTTCTGAAGTCGTTGTGGTTCGACTTGAGGCAAGGGGATCCTTGCTAACTTTATATATTTTTATAATTGATTTATGCCTAGTTGATTTCCTAATTAATTTTACCGTTGCTTGAGCTATTTTAAATTGGTTTGTTTGACTATATAATTGCTTGGTTGTGATGTGTGATTGTGTGTGATTGTGTGACATTGATTGTCGTTTGTGTTTGTTGAGTGTCGGTGTGGTGGTTGGATTGTCGTTGATTGGGGGTCAAAGGGTCAGGTGATGATCGTCTCACCAAACCTCGTAGGGAATCGCCTACGTTGTTAAGGGCCAAATATGTTGAATCAGAGTTGGAGGGTCAGGTGATGATCGTCTCACCAAACCTCGTAGGGAGTAGCCTATGTTGTTATGGACCAGGGGTTGGATGGTAAGAGACCGTCCCTATCCGGATAGTTGGTTTTAGGTGATGAGTGTCTCACCGGTGATGGGTTGGAATGGATTGGAGTTATTTGCTTTTGTTGAGTTGAGTTATTTGGTGGGAATGGGTCGATTATTGTGTGAATGTTATATATATATTATGTGATTGTAATTGGTTGAGTATTGAAATGATTGTGTATTGTTTCAAACTGTTTTGGCTTGGCTAGTCTTGCCAGTCTTTCGTGAGACTGACCAACTTCGATTTACGTGCCACGGTTGGCTAGGGTATCGGGTCCCCCAGTCAATCAGGCTTTGCAGGTTCAGCGTCGGCAAGGAGGATCCTGATCACCGTCGGTTTTGAAGTCGAAGGCTCTACTTTTGGTTTTGGATTTTCGATATGGTTGTATTGGTTTCTGATGATTTGGTTTGTAAATTGTTGTATTTTCTGAATGTTAAGTTTGTTTGTGGTTTCAAACTCTGGGCAGGAATTTCTGTTGTGCTGCTTTTGATATATATTATATATTTGGGTTATGTTTTGTATTTTCTTTTCTTTCACCCGCCTTATAATCCTTCAGGATTATGGCACTATAGCACCACTGGCCCGGGGGTGTTACAGGAGTTGGTATCAGAGCTCTTTTCAAAAATGTGTTCTTTCAGAGTTTTCAACTTGGGAATTTTTATACGTTGTTGTTGTGAACGATCGTGTGATCAGGAATCCTTGCTGTCAACCTGTAGTGAGTTGCGTTGGTAAGTGTTGTTTGTGATGTTTTGTGCTAATGTTTATATATTCAGTATGCCTCCGAAAGTGGGTCGTGGTAGAGGTAGAGGTCGTGGGCATGGTAGAGGACGTCCTAGGGCTGATCCTCAAGAGGTAGATGCAGGCAGTCAAGCTGTTGATAACTCTGCAGAAAGTCAACAGAATCCTACAGGAATTCCACTAGAGGCTGCCAATGCGGGTATTGACCCAGGAACTTTGGTTGCGCTGTAACAGATGGTGACTCAGGCTGTACAGGATGCTATGGCACGAGTTCCGCCAGCTCAGGTTGCTCAGCCAGATCATATTGGGCAGCAAAGAAATGAACAGCCAGTATTACAGGCAGGATTTAGCCGATTCATGGAAGATGTGGCTAGACTGAAGCCTCCAACTTTTGATGGGACTGGCGAACCTGCAGCTATGACATTCTGGTTGAACAGATTTGAGAAATTGCTAGAGGGTATCAGATGTCCCGAGAATGAGAAGATAACGATTGCTGCTTATTATCTAATTGACGATGCTAGTGATTGGTGGGATGCCGCTCGACCAACTGACCACGGGGCTACATGGAAAGAGTTTCGAGCCAAGTTAGAGGACAGATTCTTTCCAGAGACACTAAGAGACGCTAAGCTGCATGAATTTCAGTATCCAGAGAATGAAGGGCTGAAAGTGCATAAGTTGGCTGTGAAATTCAATAAGCTGCTGAAGTATGCAACTGCTGTAGTAAGGAATGAAAAGGATAAGATCAAGCACTTTCACATATGGTTATATCCTGAGATAAGGCCTTTGATGGCAAGACACAATTGTATCACACTTGAGCAATTTATTGACGAGTGCCTGACTATGGAAGCAACTATTGATGACTCTAATCAGGTTATGGATGCTCGGGATGGAAAGAGACAGAAGAGTCAGTCTGCACCTGGAGGAACTGGACCTCACAGTAATTTTGGTGAGTCCAGAAAACCTTTCTTTATCCCTAAGAGTACCCCTAGCACTGGGCCGGCTAAGACAAGTCAAGGTGGTGGTTCCCAGATGTCAGTGAATTATCAACAGTCATGGGGCCAGCCAAGGATGACTAGGAATGCACAACGTTGCTTTAACTGTGGGGATCCAACTCATAAGAGGGCAAATTGTACCAAAGCACCTCAGACTGTTTCAAATGTGGAGGAGTGGGACACATTAGAACCTATTGCAGACAAGGGGAAAATTCCACTCAAACTCAAGCTTCCTCTCCTGCTTATCGTCCAGTTCCGAATCAGAACCGTCCAGTACCGTCGCAGACACCACAGAATGCTATGGGAAACAAGGGCAAGGCACTGATGGGTGGAACTTCAACCCCTCGGATTTATGAGATGAGGAGAACTGAGAATGACAACACGCTTGTGACTACAGGTACACTTTTTTTTCAGTCTGAACCCATTCGTTTACTTTTTGACTCTGGTGCTACGCATTCTTTTATTGCTGAGAATTGTGTAGATAGACTTGGATTAGCATGTGATTTGGAATGTGAACCATTTGTTGTGGGATTGCCGAATGGTGATAAGTTAGTAGGTACTCGAGGACTTAAGGATTTTCCGATCATCATAGGTGGTCGGGAATGGATGGTTGATTTGATAGCTATCAATATGTTGCACTATGATATTATCCTAGGTATGGATTGGCTTTCTCGCCATGGTACTGTTCTAGATTTCAGGAAGAAGACAGTTACGGTAAGAACAGATGAGGGTGTAGCGCATGTGTTTGAAGGACATGATCCGCGAGACTCTGGTAGAATTATCAGTGCAATGACAGCTGCTAGACTGCTGAGACAGGGTTGTGCTGGGTTTGTGTGCTATGCTTTGGAGGAAAGGAATGATGAAGTAAGGATAGACGACATTCCCGTCGTTTGTGAATATCCGGATGTGTTTCCAGAGAAACTGGTGGGTTTAGCACCAAGTCGAGATGTTGATTTTACCATTGAGTTAGAGCCGGGATCTGCCCCGATTTCTCGAGCTCCTTATCGCATGGCACCAGTAGAAATGATAGAATTGAGGAAACAGTTAGAAGAACTTGTTGAATCAGGCTTTATTAGACCAAGTGTATCTCCTTGGGGTGCACCCGTATTGTTTGTTAAGAAGAAAGATGGTTCTCTTCGATTATGTATTGATTACAGGGAATTGAATAAGGTGACAGTTAAGAACAAATATCCGCTTCCTCGTATTGATGACTTGCTGGATCAATTGCAAGGAGCTACAGTATTCTCCAAGATTGACTTGAGATCAGGGTACCATCAGCTTAGAGTTCGAGAAGATGATATCTACAAGACTGCTTTCAGAACAAGGTACGGTCACTATGAATTTGTGGTGATGCCTTTTGGGTTGACGAATGCTCCTGCAGTTTTTATGGACTTAATGAACAGATGTTTTAGAGAATACCTGGATCGTTTTGTGGTGGTTTTTATTGATGATATTCTAGTATACTCTCGGAGTATGGAGGACCATGAAACTCATCTTAGAGAAGTACTTGACGTGTTGAGGCGACAGAAGTTGTTTGCCAAGTTGTCGAAATGTGATTTTTGGTTACCTAAGGTGGCATTTCTTGGCCATGTGATCTCTAGTGAAGGTGTAATGGTCGATCCACAGAAAACAGAAGCGGTAGCAAATTGGAAACCACTTCAGAATGTTAAGGAGGTTCGAAGCTTTCTTGGACTGGCAGGTTATTACATGAGATTTGTGGAAGGCTTTTCTCAGATTGCACGACCATTAACAAATCTACTGCGTAAGACCACGAAGTTTGAATGGGACAGGAAGTGTCTGGAGAGTTTTGAAGAGCTCAAGAGACGTTTGACTAGTGCACCAGTGTTAGCCTTACCGCAGGGAACTGAAGGATTTGCCATTTACAGTGATGCTTCTAAGCAAGGTTTGGGTTGTGTTCTAATGCAGAATGGAAGGGTTAAAGCCTATGCATCTCGTCAACTTAAATCTCATGAAGTCAATTATCCGACCCATGATTTGGAACTTGCAGCCGTAGTCTTTGCTCTCAAGGTTTGGCGACATTATTTGATTGGGGTAAGATGTCTAATTTTCACTGATCATAAGAGCCTGAAGTATATCTTCACTCAGAAGGAATTGAATTTGAGACAGAGACGGTGGCTAGAGTTGATTAAGGATTATGATATAGACATATGCTATCATCCAGGAAAAGCCAATGTAGTGGCAGATGCCTTGAGTAGAAAGTTGACTCTGGAACATAGGATTGCTTGTTTAATAGTTCAGCCAGAGTTACAACAAGAGTTTGTAAGAGGTGAAATTGAGATTTGGTGTGAGAAGGAACAAATGATGCTGAATGTGATGGAAATTCAATCAACGCTAGTAGAGTCGAACAGGGAGAAACAATCTCAGGACCCTGTGTTGGGTAAGTTGTGCAGTGAAGTTGCTCAAGGAAAGGCACCCGGATTTCTCATTCATGAGGATGGGATATTACGATTCCAGAATCGGTTATGTGTGCCAGCTGACAAGGAACTTAGAGAGTTAATCCTTGGGGAAAGTCATTCTTCAGCGTATTCAATACACCCAGGAGCCAGTAAGATGTATAAGGACTTGAGATGGAATTATTGGTGGAGTAACATGAAGCAAGAAGTTGCTGAGTATGTGTCGAGATGTTTGACATGCCAACAGGTTAAGATTGAACACCAGAGACCAGCTGGAGAGTTACAACCGCTTCCTATTCCTGAATGGAAGTGGGAAGACATCTCGATGGATTTTGTTGTTGCTCTTCCTAGATCCCGAAAAGGGAATGAGGCAATATGGGTCATTGTGGATCGCTTGACGAAGTCTTCACACTTTATACCTATCAAGATTACTTGGAATCCAGAGAAGTTAGCTGAAATATTCTTGCGAGAGATAGTCAGACTGCATGGTGTTCCCAAGACTATTGTGTCTGACAGAGATGGACGATTTGTATCCCGTTTTTGGAAATCCTTGCATGCGGCAATGGGAACGCAACTAAGATTTAGTACCTCTTTTCATCCTCAAACTGACGGTCAGTCTGAAAGGACAATTCAAACTTTAGAGGACATGCCTCGAGCTTGTGCTTTAGAATGGCCAGGGAATTGGGAAGACAGGTTGCATTTGATAGAATTTACATACAATAATAGTTGGCATGCATCGATTAAGATGGCACCCTATGAAGCTTTGTATGGTCGTCGTTGTAGATCGCCTTTGTGTTGGGACGATTTGACTGATGCTGTATTAGTTGCTCCCGAACTTTTGCAGAAAACTAGGGATGATGTTGAGGTGATTCGTCAGAGGTTGTTGACAGCTCAGAGCAGACAGAAATCGTATGCAGATGTCCGTAGGAGACCTTTGGAATTCAGTGTGGGAGATCATGTGTTTATTAAAGTTTCACCGACTAAAGGAGTATTCAGATTTGGGAAACGAGGTAAGTTGAGTCCTAGATATGTTGGTCCCTTTGAGATTCTGAAGAGAGTTGGTGTCGTGGCTTACCAAGTTGCATTGCCGCCAAGGATGAGTGGAATGCATGATGTATTTCATGTGTCTCAGCTAAGGAGATATGTGTATCATCCGACTCATGTTCTGAATTTTGAGGAGATGGAGTTTCAACCCGATGGCACGTTTGAGGAATCACCTGTAAAGATTCTAGCGGTTGATCAGAAGAAATTGAGGAACAAGGTTATTCCTTTGGTGAAAGTGTTATGGGCTAGGCATGGAACCGAAGAAGAGACGTGGGAATTAGAGTCGGTTATGCGACGCAGTTATCCGAACTTGTTTGACTCTAGTTTCGAGGACGAAACTATTATAAGGGGGGAGAATGAAATACCCCAAATAAGTTGATAATGGCAATTTGGTAAATTAATTAAGGTTTTGCTTATAATAGGAGAAAATGGGAATTTGAGGGATTTAATCCCTAATTTTGGTCGGTTGCCCTCTTCCTCGCGTGAACACTCCCGCTGAACAGCCAGCTCCCTTCTCCTTCTCCGGCGAATTCGCTCCCTCTTCGGTGCCAGCCGAGTTGTCTTCTCCGGCGAGCCGACTGGACCGCGCTGCTCCTCCTCCTCCCCTGCAGTCGTGTTGGTTCGTGGTTGCTGTTGTCCTACGTGCTGTCGTTGCTCTGTTGTTCGGGCTGCTGTTGTCCGGTGTTGCTGCTGTCGTCTCTAGCAACGAGGGGCTCTTCTCGGCAGCAAATTCAGGCCATCGACAAGGTAAGCTCGGGTTAAGGGTTAATTCGGTTTGGCTGAATTTTTGTGTGTTATTTCGAATTGATGTTGAGTGAGATCGAATTGATGTTGTGGTTCTACGTGGACAGTTGAAGAAAGGTGTGGTTTGCTGAATTTGTTTGATGGGTTGCTAAATTTTTGGGTGGTTGGCTGAATTTGTTTTGAAGGTATGATTTAGGGTTTGATTTGGGGGTTTTTCTAGTTATGGTTGGTATGATTTAGGGTTATTGTGTGACTGTTATATATATATTATGTGATTGTAATTGGTTGAGTATTGAAATGATTGTGTATTGTTTGAAACTGTTTTGGCTTGGCTAGTCTTGCCAGTCTTTCGCGAGACTGACCAACTTCGGTTTACGTGCCGCGGTTGGCTGGGGTATCGGGTCCCCTAGTCAATCAGGCTTTGCAGGTTCAGCGTCAGCAAGGAGGATCCTGATCACCGTCGGTTTTGAAGTCGAAGGCTCTACTTTTGGTTTTGGATTTTCGATATGGTTGTATTGGTTTCTGATGGTTTGGTTTGTAAATTGTTGTATTTTCTGAATGTTAAGTTTGTTTGTGGTTTCAAATTCCGGGCAGGAATTTCCGCTGTGCTGCTTTTGATATATATTATATATTTGGGTTATGTTTTGTATTTTCTTTTCTTTCACCCGCCTTATAATCCTTCAGGATTATGGCACTGTAGCACCACTGGCCCGGGGGTGTTACAGTTACACTTATATATACTATTATATTTTATTATATTTCATTTAGTTACACTTATATATTATAGTATTTCATTATATTTGATATAGTTACACTTATATACTATAGTATTTCATTATATTTGATATAGTTACACTTATTGACTTATATACTATAGTATTTCATTATATTTGATATAGTTATACTTATATACTATAGTATTTCATTATATTTGATATAGTTACACTTATATACTATAATATTTCATTATATTTGATATAGTTACACTTATATACTATAGTATTTCATTATATTTGATATAGTTACACTTATATATTATTATATTTCATTTAGTTACACTTATATATTATAGTATTTCATTATATTTGATATAGTTACACTTATATACTATAGTATTTCATTATATTTGATATAGTTACACTTATATACTATAGTATCTCATTATATTTGATATAGTTACACTTATATACTATTATATTTCATTTAGTTATACTTATATATTATAGTATTTCATGATATTTGATATAGTTACACATATATACTATAGTATTTCATTATATTTGATATAGTTACACTTATATACTATAGTATTTCATTATATTTGATATAGTTACACTTATATACTATAGTATTTCATTATATTTGATATAGTTACACTTATATACTATAGTATTTCATTATATTTCATTTAATTACACTTATATACTATAGTATTTCATTATATTTGATATAGTTACACTTATATACTATAGTATTTCATTATATTTGATATAGTTACACTTATATACTATAGTATTTCATTATATTTGATATAGTTACACTTATATACTATAGTATTACATTCATAGTCATAACGTAAATAACAAGTGATATGAGAGAGAAACAAAAAATATACAATTGTGTTAATTATTACACGGTGAGATAAAGCGCACTATAGATCTCGTAGTGTAGACTTTTTTCATATCGTCAGATCATAAACTCAAATGTTTAGGTTTAGCCTCACTATTTATCATAATAATCATCTTTACCAAAACCCAATTTTAAATATATAACTCCAATGATAGGAGATTTTATAGTGAATATATATATTTATTTTAATTATGTTTGCCTTCAAACGAAAACCGGTTCCATCGAAATATATTTCAACCATAATTCGATATACACAATTCAAACTCATATTTATTTGAAATTCGACTCAACCGAAATATGATTTACATAAAATCTAGCTCGGTCGTAATCCGAAATAACCTATCGAAATTGACCCAAATACCCGACTTAGCCCGATTAAATGAACAATCGACCCGATCGACCCGAATTGGATCGAGTTGTCAAGATACATGTCAATATGTGCAATAGCCCGGATCCGGATTAATCCGAAACCAAAATGACCCGATCTAAAACTGACCCGATTCGTCTGATTGACAACCCTAAGTTTGACCGAAATCCAAATTAACCCGACTGAAATTGACCCGATTTGCCCGATTGACAACCCTAAGTTCGACCGAAATCCAAATTAACCCGATCGAAATTGACCCAAAAATCCGATCTCACTCGAAATACGAATATCCGACCCGACCCGACATGATCCGACTTGTTACTATAGCACACATTGGCCCGAATCCGAACTGACCCAAATCCGAAATGACCCGACCCGGCCCACCCGATTGACACCCCTAGTTATTACCATGATGGTATTGGTGTGGATTTTGTGTGTGAACTAAAATGTAGTTAGAACGAGTATTCGTAGGAACGCTATGTACCTTGCGAGGTCTAGCCGTTTCTTTATAACTGTGGTGGATAGGATGTCCAAGCCCTAACACCCTTCTCTGGTCATGACTGTCCCCTATCCGAGTATAGGGGAGGTGCACACAGCTGGTGCCAAACATTCGGGAAATGTTCCCAAGATATCTCTCGTATCGAGATGATATATTATAAAAGCTTTAACGTGAATATACGTTTTGGAATTAAACAAGATAAGTTCCGTCGTGCACATAATTAATATACCCTCGGGCGAGTTGTACAACGTGGAAACCGCCTGGATTTCGGTTAGAGTAAGTCTTCTTTCCAATCTGGATTCGCATTGTGCGGTGAGGTTGGTCGTTGACCCAAATGATCAAGTCAGTTTTAAACGCTTGTATGAAAACTATAACATTCCCAAACATTTGTCATACTTTCCCGTAAGAGCCAATCTTTTGGAGTCTTCTCTTTATACGTTTCCCATAAGACTCAATTCCTTTGGAGTCTTCTTTTCAGTGCATGTCTAAACTTTAATCATTCTGTGAAAGTTCCGGGTTATATATCGTTCCTTCGGCTGTTATTCGAGGGACAATGATAGTAAACGGTTACGATCACTAGAACCATTCTGTTTTCACCCTTGCATAGTCTTTCATTAGACTAACCAACCGGGTTTTATTCCTTGCATGGTTGGTTGGTGTCATCCGTTCTATACGGCACATCAGTGGTTGGTTCCCGAAGTCTTGAAGTAACCAGTTGAAGAAGAGGCTTGCAGTTGCAGATTTAAGTGCCGGTATTTCAAGGTCATTAAATATTACTTTAATGTATATTTTTATAACCTAGTCATGTAATAGGTTTATTCTCAAAGTCTTCCGCTGTGTAATTCAAAAGTCTTCCGCTGTAATTTCACTCTGTTGTAAATCGTTATTGAATAATCTTTTAATAAAAATGGTTGAGTTTCATTTAAAAATGTCTTCCGCTGTTTGACCTTTCGTTATTTAATATGTTTAATTAAGATTAATTGTTTCGATTAAAGCCTAGGGTGACATCGGACAATAACGTCTGAGGTCACTGGCGTGTGGCACTACCGACGTAAGTCGGGGGTGTTACAGAGATGAACAGACATAGGATGTGGTGTGATTAATTGTGGAAAAATTTAGGGATCATATGCGTAAGATTTTGAGTTAAGATATGGCACAAGGGCCAAATTTAATTAAGGTAACCAATGAAATAGGTGAGTTATGTATGTAAGGAGTAAGACCTATATGACAAGTGGAGGTACTAAGTTGAGGTATAAGTGAGTTCTATGTATGTACTTTGAGGATTTGATCATCGAAAGGAAGTTAGTAAAAAAATGTTGTATTCTTCTACTTGAGGACATCAAGGTCTTTATGATGAATAGGGCATAATAGCGAGATTATATTGGAGATTTTAATGGATACTCGGATTAAGGTAATCATAATCATGTGGATGATCATATCAATTATAACGAGGGTAAGGAACGAAGGCAGTATGTAGTAGGTGGATTCATGATCGAATTAATAGTTCAACTTTGGTGATATAGGTTACATAGACCAAATTTATTTAAGGATATCAACTTAAGGAAGATAAGGTATGAACTTTGAGAGATGTTTATAAAGGGAAAAGTTGAAAGAGAAATGTGTATTCTCATGCTTAAGGTATGGCAAGTCCATTGCGATAATTTTGGAGACTTTTATCCTAAGATAATTATGACCTTGTGGATATAGTCACGAGTTATTACAAGTGTAACACATGGAGATAAGATATGCGAGATAATGGTATGGTTGAGAAAACATATCATTTTCCTAGGAGCAATTTCAAGGATGAAATGATTAAGGATACTAAGTTCAGGTAGTGAGGTTAATGGTGAAACAGGTCCCTCTACCTTAGTGATGTTAGTTTCGGGGTCGAAACTATTTTTAAGGGGGTAGTAATGTAATAACCCTCATGTTTGCCATAAGGATAATATGGTAAAATATATAATTGGTTATGAAAGGTCTAAATTATGGTTAACCTTACGTTAACTGTAATTGAACTAACTTATAACTTTTAACTTAGAAATGCTTGAACCAATTTACAAAGTGTTAAATGGGTTAGGCATGGTTAACTTATAAGGTTGGATAACTTAGAATAAGGTCGCTTCTCTGAGCTTTTATCGTCCAAGTTTCGGGGTCGAAACTTCTTTTAAGGGGGTAGTATTGTAAGAACCCATAAAAGTCCCGAACTGTCGTTTTGTAAGAAAGACGTGATGAGCAATTTCTGTAATCTCTGTAATAATCTTTTAGAACAAAATATTATACGTTAATAAGATTTTGGGTCATAAAGTAATTAGGGAATGCTAAAAATATAATTTAGCATGTCCCCGATCGAGACCCGCGACCAAAGGCTAAGAAATGCGAACTGTCGTTTTCCGCGACCGCGGCTCCGTTTCTGCGACCGCGGAAATCCCCCTGTTCGTCTTCTTCCTTCTTCCCACGTTGCGTTGCTTCGTTGGTTGGCGTTTCGCCGGTGGGGGGAGGTGAACGGCTTGGGTGCCGGCGTTGAGGCCCTCCTTCCCCTATAAAAGGAGGCCGATGCAGCCTCATTCTTCATCCATCAGATCTTCATCTCTCTCCCTCTCAAAGTTTTACTCATCGCCGGAGTTCTTGTGGTCGTCGGTGTTTTGGTGCTCGTCGGAGTTCGTTTGGTGGTGCTTGTGAAGCCCTTGGTTGTTGTGGTGGTGAAGCAAGCGGCATCGTCATTGGTAAGCCTTAAAGTCGGGTTCAGTCGCGTCGGAAGGGAGATCCGCGACCGCGGGGATGAATTCCGTGACCGCGGCTCTGCCCAGATTTCTGCGACCGCGGATGTGCAAACCGCGACCGCGGCTTGACTTAGCAAGCGCGATCGTGGCTTGGGCATCCACGGCCATGGCTTAGGCTTTATTTTTCCTTCGATTCGTTTCGTGTTTTCTTTCGTTCTGTTATTTCGTATTGTATCGTATCTAACTTAGGGTTCCGTCTTTTGTCTCGACGTCGTCGTAGGAATCCGTATTCAGATTCCAGTCTCCGGATCTCGGAACCCGACATCTTCTATTCGTCTAAACTAAGGCAAGTGGCAGTTCACTCTTGCTTATCATTCCATATTTCCTTTAATTAGCAATTAATTGATCGTTAATTAAGATGAGATAAAAGTTGTTGTTTTCAGTTTAGGAACAGATTTAATAAAATGATGTGTTTAAAATATGACTTTATAATAGGTTGTATATATTGCTAGAAACAACGCTATTATATATAGTCTTATATGTTATTACTGTAATAAATTTTGGTGTGGATTTAAATGTGAACTTAAATGTTAGTTTAGCACGAGTATTCGTAGGAACGCTAATTCCTTACGAGGATTAGTCATTTCTTTATAACGTCGGTGTTAGGAAGTAAGTACCCTAACACTATTTTGGTCATGACCTACCCCTATCCGAATATAGGGGTGGTACGCACAGCTGGTGCCAATCTTCGGGAGGTAATTCCCAATCTTAAGGGATTTATTCCCAATGTCTCATTGCGAGATATGAAGTTAAAAGTTTCAACGTTAATGTGCATTTTGGAAGTAAATAAGATAAGTGCGGTTATGCACATAATTAATAAACCCTCGGGCGAGGAGTACAACGTGGAAACCGCCCGGACTCTTGTTTGAGTAAGTCCTCTTTCCAATCTGGATTCGCATTATGCGGTGAGGTTGGTCGTGGACCCAAATAATCAAGGTCATTTTTAAACTTGTGTGTAAACTTAACGTTCCCAAACAATTTGTCATACATTTCCCATAAGACTCAATTCCTTTGGAGTCTTCTTTTCAATGCATGTCTAAATTCTAATCATTCCGTGAAAGTTCCGGGCTATGTATCGTTCCTTCGGTTATTATTCGAGGGACAATGATAGTAAACGGTTACGATCACTTGAACCATTCTGTTTTCACTCTTGCATAGTCTTTCATTAGACTAACCAACCGGTTTTTATTCCTTGCATGGTTGGCTGGTGTCATCCATCCTATACGGCACATCAGTGGTTGGTCCCCGAAGACTTGAAGTAACCAATTGAAGAAGAAGCTTGCAGTCAAAGATTAAGTGACAGTGTTTTAAGGTTATTACGTATTACTTTAATGTATATTCCTATAAAACGAGTCATGTATTAGGATTTATTGTAAAAGTCTTCCGCTGTAATTTCACCCTGTTGTAAAGTCGTCATTTTCAGTTAATGAGAGATCTTTTAATAAAAGGCTGAGTTTTATTTAAAATGTCTTCCGCTGATTAATCTTTCGTTATTTCGTATACTTATTTAAGATTAATTGTTCTGATTAAAGCCTAGGGTGACTTTGGACAGTAACGTCTGAGGTCACTAGCGTGTGACGCTACCGACATAAGTCGGGGGTGTTACAATGATACGCAGAAGGACCGTGATAACGCGACCCGACAACTAGAGGTGTACGGACAATATGATATGATAACACAATTTCTTGCAATGTAAGCAAGTACATATATAGGGGATTGAAGCATCAATCAAGGCATCATCTGCACATCGTCTTCTATTATGTTTAGCTTGTGAATTTTAGGCTTCGTGTTTTTTTTCAAAGCTTGTGGTTTTAAAGGTGATGATATTCATGGGCGGTGATGTTTTCGAATACTCACGATATTAGACATGACATTCACAATATTGGGTGGTTATATTTGTGTAATTAGGTGATGATATTCATGTAACTTGGTGGAAATATTAATGTAATTAGGTGGTGACCGATATTCACGAATGGGATGGTGATATTCATATAATTGAGTGTGATACTCATGTAACTATGTGTGATATTTATGTAACTGAGTGTAATATTCATGTAATTGAGTGAGTCTTGTATTTGGGTGGTGATATTCATGTAATTCGGTGGTGATATTCATATGTAGTGTGTTGAATCGTAGTGTGTTAGACAGGGAACGGTGTGACTGTTCCCTGGGCAGCAGAAAATATAAAGATTCAAAGTAACAAGTAATTCCTCAAAACATATACTTGTATTATTAAGAATTGTACAATCTCACAAGTCTTCTCTCCACCTATACCCTAGGTTAAAGAATTTGAGTGCAATCAACTCTCAATGACACAAGAATCACAACAAGACCCTTAGAAAGAACTACACGTACCTTGCCTTAGACCTTCGATCTCAGTTTCACAATAGCTCCTTGGTATGCTTGATGGTTGTCGTTGAGATACCTTTTCCCAAGGTGATCTCTTCTATATATAGTGTCTAACAAAATCCTATTACCAAATAACTAACAATCGACATATAAGGTAACAGTGAACAATTTTGTTACCAATTATACTATTCAGCTTATAAACACATGGTTTCCTTCTATAAACTTTCCTAAGACTCATTATCTTCTTCTTATTTTCCAAGTAAGACTCAAAATCTCGTTTCCTTGTATAATAGAGTCAATCTGGTAACATCTGTAACACCCCCAGGCCAGTGGTGCTACAGTGCCATAATTCGAAAGGATTATAAGGCGGGTGAAAAGAAAAAAATGCAAAATATAACCCATATATATAATATCAAAAGCAACACAGCGGAAAACCTGTAAAACTTGTCCAGAGTTTGAAACCACAATCAAACTTAACATACTGAAATACAACTATTTACAAACCAAAAACCAACAACCAAAAACCAAAACCAATACAATAGATAACCCATTCAAAGTCTGAAACCAAAACGACACGTGCAACAAGTCAAGTCCAAACCAAAAGAGTAGAGTTCTTGACTCCAAAACCGACGGTGATCAGGAACCTCCTTGCTGGCGCTGAACCTGAAAAGCCTGATTGACTGAGGGACCCGATATCCCAGCCAACCACGGCACGTAAACCGCAGTTGGTCAGTCTCATGAAAGACTATGGCAAGATTAGCACAGCCAAAATAGTTCAAAACACATACATATATCACCAATCAACTCACAACAACGACAACACGCCACACAATATATAATATCATAACTATACTTAATCATATCAACCAACCAATGCCAACCACACGTCAAAACATATATACACACTATCACATACCATTCATTACACATCCTTATCCAACTCTTCACTATACTAACCTCAATCAATCCATCCTCAAACTCATCACAAGCATAAACGAATAAAACGATCCAATCCAACTTCCTCTTCAATACTAATACCTCCAATCCAACTCCATGCACATACACAATCTCTTATTACTGACTTATAACCAAAGTTAACCAATAATACAGAACTCACTACTGCACTTAACACAACAAATTCAATGAACCTTCACATCAACAAACACATAAGCATCAACGAGATAATCATCACATAATACAATCATAACCAAAATAACGATCCAGGCCAGCCACCCTTCTGGTGCCGCCGGTTCGTCAACCACGATTGCAACTCATACCTTCAAACTCAACTCGTATTGGCCCACACCCTCAAGATGGAAACCAATCTATACACTCAAACAACACAACCAACATTCATAATCCACCAACTACCAATAATAACCATACCAACAGAAATTCACAACCTTGACCAGTTACAATCAATCACTATAACACACGAAATTCACAATCACAACCACTATTCAACATACAACCAATATACACACAATCAATAATCAAGTATACCCTCACTATTCAACACACAACCAATAAGGTACACATAACAGTCACGTAATCCGACCAATTCAACCAAGTAAGGTACAAATAAGTACACATAACAGTCACATAATCCGACCAATTCAACCAAGTAACTCAACTCATCAAACACAAACAACTCAAACACAACTCCAAACCAATATCCAATTCAACCTCCAATCCATTCCAACCCTTGGCCCTTAACGACGTAGGCGTATACCTTGTATACCCTGTGCGGTTTGGTGAGTATATCATCACCTGGCCCTTCGACCTCCAATTCCATTTCAACCCTTGGCCCTTAACGACGTAGGCGTAAACCCTATGCGGTTTGGTGGAATCCATTCCTACCTTCGGCCCTTAACGACGTAGGCGTATACCTTGTATACCCTACGTAGTTTGGTGAAATCCCTTTCAAATCCTTGGCCCTTAACGACGTAGGCGTATACCTTGTATACCCTGTGCGGTTGGGTGAAATCCATTCTAACCCTTGGCCCATCGACCTCCAATCAACAACAATCCAACCACCACACCGACAACCAATCAATTATTACACACGACCACTATTAACACATTTTCACATACACACACATACACACATTCAATCCAACACACACACACGATCCAACACACACACACACACATTCAATCCAACACACACACACGATCCCACACACACACACACATTCAATCCAACACACACACGCACACATTCAACACACACACCCATTCAATCCAACATACACACACACATTCAACACACACACCCATTTAATCCAACAACACTATTTACAACAATCAATCATATTTAGTCACAATTGACTACCACGTCCACATTTAATCAATCACGATACCAGACAATTACTATCACGCACACATACCCATATTCAACCAAGCAATGGTAAACTTAATTATGAAATAAATTAAGCATAAATCAATTTATAAAAATATAAGTTAGCAAGGATCCTCTTGCCTCAAGTCGAACCGCAACGACCTCAGAGACCTCCAACCAATCCGAACGAACCTGCGAAATCAATCCGATCAAATCCCTGGCGTTAATTACTCATCCAATCCTCAACCAATCAAAACCCCAATTCAAACCCTTAATTAATTAGGTCAATCACACCCTATCTCAGTCAATTTATGCCTGCGCAATTCAAATGAACCCAGCAAATTAAACCCCCAAATCAAACCCTAAATCATACCTTCTAAAATCCAGCACTACACACACACAAATCAACCCAAGCTCCACACGAAATTCTTCTTCAACTGCCCATGAAGAACAATTCAACATCAATTCGGACCTCCATACATC
This sequence comes from Rheum nobile, assembly GCA_027886185.1. Classification (NCBI taxonomy): domain Eukaryota; kingdom Viridiplantae; phylum Streptophyta; class Magnoliopsida; order Caryophyllales; family Polygonaceae; genus Rheum; species Rheum nobile. The sequence continues at coordinate 278,717 of WOAB01000665.1, read as the reverse complement.
ATCAATTCGAACATATACCAATATCAATTCAAACCTTAAAAAAAATCAGCAAAGCTTATTCAACCAAATCAACCCCAAGCAAACCCAAATCAACCCACCACCTTACCTCTTCGTTACTCACTCCGTCCTCGCCGTGAAGATGGCTCCCGACGCCGGAACCATGTCGGAGCTCAGCAGAGGCACTCGGACAGCAGCAGCTCAGCAGCGGCTCCATCACGCATCAGCCCACAGCTGCGAACCAGCAACGAACCAACACAGCCATGGCTCAACAGCGACTCACGGCAGCGGCTCAGCACCAGATATGGGTCCTCGTTCACCGGCTCAGCAACAGCGAGCACGGACAGCAGCGAAGCCCCACAGCAGCGAACACGGCGGACAGCGAGAGGAGGAGAAGAAGCGGCGCGGTGTCCGGGCAGCTCGCCGGAGGGAAGAGCTCGGCTGGCACAGGAGAAGGGGTCGGTTCGTCGGGGAAGATGAAGCTGAGCACAGGGAAGGGAGACCACGTACAGTGAAGATCGAGAGAGAGAGAGAGATCCGAATTTAGGGAGTTAGGGATTTAATCCCCCAAATTCCCATTTTCCCCCTTTTTAGTAAACCCCATAATTAATTTACCAAAATGCCATTATCAACTTATTTGGGGTATTTCAATATCTGGTAAATCTCTGCGTTCCGCATCGTTCCACAAACGATGTTTCCATATATAGAAGTTTTCTTGTATAGGAACCACGCGCGCTTCATATTTCCAATTTGCTTCTTGCGTAACTGTTCCATGTTTGCACCACGTTCCTTAGCATCCTCTGCTTTTTCTTCTTTCACATGCTTTCCATTGTTTCCTAAATCATTCATGAATCCTGAAACTCATAGAAACAATGTAAACCATAAAATCCAATGGTGTTTATCATCATCAAAACCAGAGGAAACGTCAAGGTTCCAACATAGTGGTATTCATTTTATCAAGTGGTGATATTTATATCTTTAAGTGATGATATTCATGTTTTTAACTGGTGATACTCATGTCTTTAAGTGGTGATATTCACACAAATATAAGGTGACAATCTAAATTAATAACAAGTGTATTAATATAATATACACTGAACTACGAAAACGAGGAATCACAGTAAACGAACAGAGATGTTCATAACAACGTATGACGATATTCATGCCAATGCATGACGATATTCATATCTAATAACTATATATATTCATTTTGTCCTGAACAAAAAACAAAATAATTGGATGAAAATGAAAGGAGGAGGACGAGAAAAACATTAGAAGTAACGACTGATTAGAAAATAGGAGAGAGAATGTGAGAATAATCAATATCCTAATTTGTTGGATTACTTGGATATCTATTATTTTAGTTTACTTTAGTTTGACAACAACCCCTTAATTAAGGAAATAGATTCTCATTAATTAGAATTTCATGTTTGACAACAACCCCCATATATCTTCAATGATTTGCATAGATACCACACTTCATAAACTTGATTGCATAAATAGCTAAAAAAATGGAGTTGTATGGATACATCAATTGGGGTATTTTTGCAAAAAAAAAAATCAATAATTTTACTTGTTTTTTTCCTTCCAAAGTACACAACTTTTCCCTATTAAAATACAACACAATTATTTCATTTCCCTCTTTTATTTTCTAGATCCCCTCTCAAATTTCATCTCCAACCCGATTTTTCTAGATTTGACTAAAACAAATTCATCTCCAACTTAAACAAATTTTGAGCTTAGATTGGGAAAACCATCCAGGTACATTTAACCATCTCTAAACCAATTTCTTCCAAATTTAGACTTCTCATAATATCTTGTTGTATCCAAAGATTCACAAGCGGCCGAAAATTAGCTCAGATCATGCAATTCGAATTGGCGGGTAACCTGCGGAAGAAATTCATATGTATACACTACAGATCAAGAATAGCCAAAACTTATTATGTCATACTTTGTTTTTTTACTATTATCAAAAAATAATGTCTGAAATACCCCAAAGGTTATATAAATGGCAAAGTGATAAATAAAAATTTTGGTATTTTTTAAAATCCAAAAAATGGATCAAAAGCAAATTATTGGGGAAGAAAATCAGGAAAATGGGTGAAATTAAAGGGATAAAACCCTTGCCTTGGTCTTAGCAGCAGTTGAAGAAGCCCGTGCTTCCCTCTAGCTCTCTCCCGTGTTCAGTCATCTCCTCCGACGAGTCCAGCTGAGCCGTCTTCTCCCCCGGTGAGCTCGACCCGGACCGCGCCGCTCCTCCTCTGTCCGTGCCTCTGTTGGTGTGATAGTTGATTGGAGGTGTTGGTTGGTTGCCTTGTGTCGTGTTTGATTGGATGTTGGTGTGATAGTTGATTGTAACTAATTGTGAGCTTGGTTTCTCACTTTAAGGGTGCGGGCCAACATGGAATAGGTTGGGACTGGGTGGCACCGGAAGGGGTGACTGGTCCAGGTCCTCCATGGTTGGTTTCTCACTTTAAGGGTGCGGGCCAACACGGGATAGGTTGGGACTGGGAGGCGCCGGTTGCTTTCCCACCTTGAGGGTGCGGGGCACGGGGTGGCTGGTCCAGGTCCTCCATGGTTGTTTTCCCACCTTGCGGGTGCGGGGCAACATGGGATAGGCCGGGGCGTTGATCGTCTCACCCGTTTGCTTGATAGTTGTGTGTGATTGGCAGTTGTGTGTGATTGGTTGTTGTGTGTGTGTTGGCAAATTGTGTATGTGTTGGATTGTGTGTGCTGACTTTTGTGTGTGTGTTGACAGTTGTGTGTGTTGGATGGTGTGTGTTAACAGTTGTGTGTAATTGGCTGTTGTGTGTGGTTGGTTGTGTGTGATTGGTTGTTGTGTGTGATTGGTTGTTGTGTGTGTGTTGACAGTTGTGTGTATTGACCTTTGTTGTGTTGGCAGTTGTGTGAGTTGCATTGTGTGTTGACAGTTGTGGGCGTTGACAGTTGTGTGTGTCGACATTTGTGTGTAGTGACAGTAGTGAGTTCGGTATGTTTGGTTAGCCTTGGTTACATGTTGGTAGTAAGATATGTATATATGTTTTGTAAGTTGAGAATTGAGGTGTTAATAGTAGAGAAGAAATTAGATTGGATCGTTTTATGCGTTTATGCTTGTGATGAGATTGAGGTTGGATTGAAAGAGGTTAGTATAGTGTAGAGTTGGATAAGTATGGGTACTTGATCGGTTATGTGATAGTGTGTGTTTATGTTTTGTGTTTTGACGTGTGATTGGTTGGTTGGTATGAGAATGATTAAGTATAGTTGATATTATGTTATAGGTATATATATTGTGTGGCATGTTGTTGCTTGGTATGAGTTGTTGATATGTTAAAACTGTGTTTTTAACTGTTTTGGCTTGAGGAGTCTTTTCAGTCTTTCAAAAGACTGACCAGTTTCGGTTTACGTGCCGCGGTTGGCTGGGGTTTCGGGTCCCCCAATCAACTGGTCTTTGCAGATTTGTAGCAACAAGCGGGTTCTGGATCACAGATTGGTCTTCACAGTTAAAGATTTTGTTTTGCATCGGATTTGAAAATGTTGTATTTCGCTTCTGTGTTTTGGATATAAATTGTTGCTTTAACTGGATGACAAGTTTTAGTATTGATTCAATCTTGAGCAGGGATTATTGTTGATGATTTTTATGTAATTGGAAGAGTTTTGGATTTCTTTTCTTTTAAAATCGCCTTATAGTCTTTCGGGACTATGGCACTGTAGCACCTCTGGCCCGGGGTGTTATAAGAATTGGTATCAGAGCATTTATGTTCGAAAATGGTTTTCAAAAGTTTGACGTGGAAAAAGATTATTCGCCAAAACTGTGAAGCAATCGTGTGATCAGAAAACCCTTGTTGCTACGTGTAGGTAAGTTTGTGTTGATATATTTATATGTGATGTTGAGTATTGATGATTAATTTCATATGTGATGTTTAGTGTTGTTGAATAATTTTAATGGTGTGTTCCCTGATAAGTGGGACGTGCTAGAGATTTAATAGGTATGGGTATGATAGAGGATGAGATCGTTGGGCTCATCGTCAAGATGTTGATGCTGGTAGTTAGTAGTGATGATTCGGTATGGATTTGTTGTGTGTTACTGTTATTGTCAGGAATGAAGAGAATGACAGATTAAGCGCATTCAGATATGGTTGTATTCAGATATGAACCTTTGATGGTAAGACATAGTTGTACGATCATTGAGCAGTATGTAGATGAGTGATTGATTATGGAAACCGCTATAGATGATTATGATCAGATTATTGATGCTTGAGGCGGTAAGAAACAGAGAACTCGGTCTGCACCTGAGAAAGTGGGATTTTACGACTATGGGTTCGGCTGAGCTGAGGAACAGAATGTGTCTGTGACTTCCGGAAGATGAAAGTTATCGTAATAGGAGATAAAGGTTTAGTGCATGTGTGAGAGTCATCATCCTAGAGACTCTGGCAGAATTGTTAGTGCGATGACAGCTGTAAAACTGCTAAGAAAAGGTTGGGTTGCCTTTCGAGTTGACTAATGCTTCTGCAGATTTCAAGGTTTAAGGAATTAATGTTTTTATAAAGTACTTGGATTGGTTGCAGTGAGTTTCATTGGGAGTATTCTCGGACTGGCAGATTACTGCATGCGATTGTGGATGGATTTTCTAAGGTTGCGTGTGACTAAGAATTTAGAATGGAACAGGAGATGTCAGGAAGGAGTTTCGAAGAACTCAGGAAGTGTTTGCTTAGTGCGTCAATATTAGTTTTACTGCGGGAAACAGAAGGGTTTGTTATCTACAGTGATGTGTCTAATCAAGGTTTGGATTGCGTTTTGATACAGAATGGGAAAGTCATTACATATGCTTTTCGTCAGCTCAAATTGTATAAGAGAGAGTTGAACTTGAGACAAGATGGTTGCTAGAATTGATTAAGGATTGTGATATAGATATCGTTTCTCGTCCAGAAAGGGGTATTGTGATAGAAGGTGCTTTGAATAGGAAGTTGACTCTCGAGCATGTGGTTGCCGGTCTGATGGTTCAGTCGGGATTGCAACAAGAGTTGGTGAAAGGCGAAAGTGAAATTGGTTCGGGAAAGAGTGGATACAATTGAATGCGATAGAATGTTGAGTAAGTTATGTAGTGAGATTGCTCAGGGAGGAGTGTCCAGATTTTTGTTCAAGAGGATGGAGTATCGTGATTTCAGAATCGGTTATGTGTGTTAGCTGATAAAGATATTAGATAGTTGATTCTCGAGGAAGGTCATTCTTCGGCAAGTCATGTACATTCTGGAGTCAGTTATGCGAGACAGATATCCGAACCCGTTTGATCTTAGTTTCGAGGACGAAACTCTTATAAGGGAGGGAGAATGAAATACCCCAAATGTTATATAAATGGCAAAGTGGTAATTAAGATTTTTGGTATTTTTTAAAATCAGAAAAGTGGATCAAAAGCAAATTATTGGGGAAGGAAATCAGGAAAATGGGTGAAATTAAAGGGATAAAACCCTTGCCTTCGTCTTCTCTGAGCAGCAGTTGAAGAAGCTCGTGCTTCCCTCTAGCTCTCTCCCGTGTTCAGTCATCTCCTCCGGCGAGCCCAGCTGAGCCGTCTTCTCCCCCGGTGAGCTCGACCCGGACCGCGCCGCTCCTTCTCTGTCCGTGCCTCTGTTTGCTGTTGTTGTAGCTGCTGGCTGCTGCTTTCCGGTGTTGGGAAGCCAGATCCGGCAAGCTGCTGAGTCGAGCCACTGACGAGGCGAGCCGAACCTCTGTTGAACCGCGACGAGCTGCTGCACAGATTTGGATCCGCTGGTGTCGCTGCGTTCTGGAGCTGCTCGCTGCTGTTTTCTGGTGTTGCTGAGTCGTGGCTGCTGTCTGCTGGTGTTGTCGTTGCGCCACCGTTGTTGTTGCCGTCGTCTCCGGCGACGAGGAGCCTTCCCGGTGGCTATGGTTTGATTGACAACAAGGTAAGGGTCAATCTGAATTTTTGGGTCCGGTATTGATAATTTATGGTCATCAAACTTGCTGAAATTGGGCACATGTTCAGTAAATTAAAATCGGTGTGCAGCTAGGTTTGGAATTGAAATAAATGGATTGATTATGAGTAATTTGATGAATATATATATATGTGGGTGACCAAGTTGTTGTTGTTCTACGTGGAAATATGTGGAGATTGGTATGCAATTGTGAAGTGCTGGGCTGAATTCGGTCATAATTGTGCAGCAAAGATTGAAATTGGAGTTGGGTTAAATTTTAGGTGTGGTTTGCTTAATTAATTTGGGTTGACTTTGGAGTATTTGAGCTTGGATTAATTTGGGTGATTTGCCTAATTATTTAAGGAATGATTTTAGGGTTTGAATTTGGGGATTTGTTAGTAGTGGATTGGATGAGTAATTAATGCCAGAGATTTGCTCGGATTGATTTCACAGGTTCGTTCGAGTTGACTGGAGATCTCTGAGGTCGTTGTGGTTCGACTTGAGGCAAGAGGATTCTTGCTAACTTTATATTTTTATAAATTGTTTTATGCCCAGTTTATTTCATAATTAAGTTTACCGTTGCTTGGTTGAATATGGGTATGTGCGTGTGATATGATTTGTCTTGTATCGTATTTGATTAAATGTTGACGTGGTAGTCAATTGTGACTAAATGTGATTGATTGTTGTTAGTGTCTGTTGACACGTGTGTGTGTGTGAATGTGTGGGTACATTAGTAATTGTCACGTGTTGTAGATGGACTGATGTGGTTTGATTGGATTATTAATTTTAAAGTTACTTGGGTGAATATATATATGTGTGATATTGTGTGATGATGTGTGTGTGAGGATATGTGATAATGTGTGATGATGTGTGTGTGATGATATGTGATAATGTGTGATGAGGTGTAGTTATGTGATTTTGACTGTCGTTGTGTTGTGTTTGCTTGGTTGGTTGGTTATGGAGCCGGGGTGAGGGTGTGACCTCATCCGACCACGCGAAGATGACCTCCGTTGGTTCAGGCTATGGGTGTGGTGATGGTTGGTTATGGAGTTGGGGTGAGGGTGTGACCTCATCCGATCGCGTGAGGGTGTGACATCCGTTGGTTAAGGCTAGGGTGGATGGTTCAAAGTCTCATCCGGTGGTGGGTTGGATTGGAGGTGTTGGTTGGTTGCCTTGTGTCGTGTTTGATTGGATGTTGGTGTGATAGTTGATTGTAACTAATTGTGAGCTTGGTTTCCCACTTTAAGGGTGCGGGCCAACATGGAATAGATTGGGACTGGGCGGCACCGGAAGGGGTGACTGGTCCAGGTCCTCCATGGTTGGTTTCCCACTTTAAGGGTGCGGGCCAACACGGGATAGGTTGGGACTGGGCGACGCCGGTTGCTTTCCCACCTTGAGGGTGCGGGGCACGGGGTGGCTGGTCCAGGTCCTCCATGGTTGTTTTCCCACCTTGCGGGTGCGGGGCAACATGGGATAGGCCGGGGCGTTGATCGTCTCACCCGTTTGCTTGATAGTTGTGTGTGATTGGCAGTTGTGTGTGATTGGTTGTGTGTGTGATTGGTTTTGTGTGTGTGTGTTGGCAAATTGTGTATGTGTTGGATTGTGTGTGTTGACTTTTGTGTGTGTGTTGACAGTTGTGTGTGTTGGATGGTGTGTGTTGACAGTTGTGTGTAATTGGCTGTTGTGTGTGATTGGTTGTTGTGTGTGATTGGTTGTTGTGTGTGTGTTGACAGTTTTGTGTATTGACCTTTGTTGTGTTGGCAGTTGTGTGAGTTGGATTGTGTGTTGACAGTTGTGGGCGTTGACAGTTGTATGTGTCGACATTTGTGTGTAGTGACAGTAGTGAGTTCGGTATGTTTGGTTAGCCTTGGTTACATGTTGATAGTAAGATATGTATATATGTTTTGTAAGTTGAGAATTGAGGTGTTAATAGTAGAGAAGAAATTAGATTGGATCGTTTTATGCGTTTATGCTTGTGATGGGATTGAGGTTGGATTGAAAGAGGTTAGTATAGTGTAGAGTTGGATGAGTATGGATACTTGATCGGTTATGTGATAGTGTGTGTTTATGTTTTGTGTTTTGACGTGTGATTGGTTGGTTGGTATGAGAATGATTAAGTATAGTTGATATTATGTTATAGGTATATATATTTGCTTGGTATGAGTTGTTGATATGTTAAAGTTGTGTTTTTAACTGTTTTGGCTTTAGGAGTCTTGTCAGTCTTTCAAAAGACTGACCAACTTCGGTTTACGTGCCGCGGTTGGCTGGGGTTTCGGGTTCCCCAGTCAACTGGTCTTTGCAGGTTTGTAGCAACAAGCGGGTTCTGGATCACAGATTGGTCTTCACAGTTAAAGATTTTGTTTTGCATCGGATTTGAAAATGTTGTATTTTGCTTTCGTGTTTTGGATATAAATTGTTGCTTTAACTAGATGACAGGTTTTAGTATTGATTCAATCTTGAGCATGGATTATTGTTGATGATTTTTATGTAATTGAAAGAATTTTGGATTTCTTTTCTTTTAAAATCGCCTTATAGTCTTTCGGGACTATGGCACTGTAACACCTCTGGCCCGGAGTGTTATAATGTCGGTCTTACTAAATATATAATCTTAGACATACTAATAACAATGTCATGATTACTGAAAAATGTCATGCTGGTAAAAATAATTAGAGGTGCTATGGCGATTTTCAAACATTTGAAGTATTTTCATTCATTAATGGAGATTTAAAGGGCACTAGTTCTGGTGCATGTAACTTCAAGACAACATCTGGTATTGTCGTTCACTTCCAAATTGAAGCATTGTCCTCCATTAATGGTGATTCCAAAGGACAAAGAGCAACACTCAAAAAAGTTTGTATTGCATACCAAAGATCAACACTTAAGTATGTAATCAACACTCCTGACTTATGTCGGTAGTGTCACACTCCAGTGATTTCAGACTTTAAAGTCCAAAGCCATCATAGGCTTTAATTGGAACATTTTATGCTTAAATACATTGATAACAAAGAAAATAGCAGCAGAAGACTTATGAAATAAATACTCAACCTTTATTAAAATTCCTCTTGTTAATTGAGAAGGCTAGATTTAGAAAACAATATGAAATTATAGCAGAAGACTTTATATTTACCCTAAATACATGACTAGGTGATCTAGATATAATAACATATTACATTCATTAGGAAAATTAAAACGATATTAAACAACTTCAGAATGGTACTTTAAAACTTAACCTTCAACTACAAGCATTCTTCTTCGATTTGTTACTTCAAGATAGCTTGGGACAAACGAGTGATGTGTCGTATGGGACGGATGACACCAGTCAGCCATGCAACGAAAAGGAACGGTTGGTTAGTTTAATAAAAGACTATGCAATGGTATTTATGTGAGGTTCTGTGTAGTCGTATATAGTTAATACTCTTGTTTCTCGAATACTCGATAAACGATATATAACTACTATACTTTCATTGAAACATAAGTAGAGGCATGATTCAAGAGAAGACTCCAATGAAACTGAGTCTTATGAGAATTATATGTATTTGTTTGGGAACATTTATAATTATTACACATCAAGGATTTAAAAATGACTTCTTTGACTATTTACGTTCTCAACCAACCTCGCCACATAATGCGAATTCAGATTGGAAAGGGAACTTATTTTAAACAGGAGCCCAAGCAGTTTCCACGTTGTACTTATCGCCCGAAGTATATTAATTATGTGCATAAAAGCACTTATCTTATTTAATTTCAAAAAATGCATTTACATTAAAGCTTTTAATCCGCACCATCTCGATACGAGAATATCATGGGATAAATCCCGAATAACGGCACTAGCTAAGTGCACCACCACTTATATTCGAATAAGGGTATGGTCATGACCAAAAGTATTAGGGCAATAATCCTCCTAATACCAAGTTATACAGAAACAGCTAAACCTCGCGAGATATATAGCGTTCCTACGAATACTCGTGCTAACTAAGCATATAAGTCTACACCAAATTCACATCAAAGTTCAATTAGCACCCTATGATGATAATAATATCTATACAAGGGTCATCAATAGCAGTATATACAACCTAGTGTATAATTCATACTTTTCCACAACATTATAACACAGAAGTTCTCAAACACAAAGTAGAAATATGTATCCCAATTCCCAACCTAATGAAAATAATTAATTAACTATCAATTAAGGAAAATATAGAATAAATGTAAGAGTGAACCGCCATTTGCCTCGAGTTATGGTATAGGTTGCACGGCGTAACGGAAGAAGTTGCTCTTTGAGCAACAGAATGGATTCCTGATTCGTTTCTGTTCCCAATAGCAATTCCTAGACATACCTAATTCAAACAAAAAAATTATAATTAGATAATTTATTCATAAATGAAAATTGAACTTTACTCGTCTCGGTTTCTAATTTGATTTATTTAAATTTAATTATCGAGGTTACACAATATAACGATTATTTATACGATTATAAAGATCCTTTTGTTCTAAATAATCATACCACAAATAAATAAATTATTTTATTTATTTACAACACTAATTAATTATTTAATCCAAAAAATTATCTAATTGTAATATTAAAAATAACATTTTACAACTTAATATAATACCATAAAATATGTTTAATTTAATTTTAACATCAATAAAATTAAATCAACTCAATTTATCACTAATAAATCCCAATTAGCCTAACTAATTAAGATTAAAAAACGGAATTCGGGTTTTACCGAAACAAAGTCGAGTGACATTGGTTCGAAACGGGCTCTATTCAGGCTTGTCTGGGACTTCAAGGTGGTTTGAATGGTGGTGGTATTAGTGGAAGAGAAGCACTGAGGTGGTCGAATTTAATCGAAAGTAGAGGCATCAGGTTCGTTGGGGTTCGTGAGTTTAAGCTCAAAATTGGATGGGAAATCATTGATGTACAGGGTTGTATTTATAGGGAAAATAAAGCCCATGACGATATCCCGCAAATTTCAACCTTAACGGATTAGAGATGAGATCGAATTTTGCAATTTTATCCAAATCTCACAAAACCGATATGTTCAACTTTAAAGAAAAAAATTCTTTTTTTTGGGAGTGTTTTAAATCCCAATTTTGGGGGAATTAGGTACGGGATATCCATATCTTCAAGTCCATGGACCAATTTAAGGAAACGAGTCAAAAACGGATTGAAATCCGCCATTGACGAGCTTCACTGTTGCGACCCGGCTGGAGGTTGAAGAAGAGGGTTGCTTTTCAGTCGTGGTCCCTAAAATTTAGCTTATTTACAAATTTTTGCCCAACTTTTCAAGTTGTGGAAACAATTCCCCTATTTTAATTTTAAAAATTATCCAAACTTATTTATACACTATCCTAAGTTTATTTATATATTTTAACCCGGATTTAAGATGAAAGAAAAATTAAGTTAGATTAGTTCTAAGCTTAAGTCACATTTTCTCATAAACTTATCCATATTTGAACCTTAATTAACATATTGTTAATCCTGACTTAGATAATTTCAGTTAAATTGATAAGTTTATTGCATTTATAACTACCATAAGGTTAACATAATTTAAATAATTCATGACTTAAAGAGATAACATACTTAGGTAGTGTATTATTTTATCCCTACATGGAATATTCATAATAAATCATATAACCTTTATTATAATATTCAAAACTCCAAAACAACATTCATGGTTATACTTATTTATTTATTTCAACACTATACTGATATAACCCATTTGATAATCTGTACAAAAAAAATCTTAACATGATTTTTGAACTTAAGTTAATGAAAATTTAAATTATTCCTCTATAATGAATAAAATAAATTTTATAACTTTTATTATTATCAAAACAAAATTACCATATTGTCCTTCTAATTCAAGTGGGATATTACAGTTCTCTTCCAAATTGAAGCATCTTCCTCCTTTAATGGTGATTTCAAAGGACAAAATCAACACTAAGGTATGTAATGTATACTAAAGAGCAACACTTAAGTATGTAATGTGACGTTAAATTTTGAAAATAGAATGAATTTCATTTGTGATATTTATTTGGTTAAGGACGAAAATAAAATGTCTAATAGATGACAAGAAGTTAAGGTTGATAATATCAACACTAAATTTTATTGTCAATTTCCACATATTACATGAAGAGCGACATTTTTTTAGTACTATTACATTTGTATTCTACATTTAAAAAAAAAAAAAGCCTATCACTTACAATAAATGTTGATAATGACAGTTGTAAACTAGCCTATCGACATAATGCAAATCAGTGTAACTTGAACGGTGCATATTTTTTTTGGTAATATGATATTCTTATCCTATAAATGACATGAAAATAGTTTTAACTTGCAAAAAATGTTTAACAAATTATACTTATCACATACAAGATATGGTAGTATGACAATATTTTTAGTCAACCTTACATAAAGAGCGACGTTATTCTTTGGTACTCTGACATTTTCATTCGACCATATTACATGACTATACTTACCACTTACAAGAAATAGTTTTAGTTGAATACTCTATTAGTTCAGCTTGTGCAATTCATTAATTATAGCTACGCAAAATATGTCACCAAAATGGCTCCAAACTATCTCATAATGTGTTGAGTTATCAAAAAGTCGACAATCTTACCAACATCGCTAATATACAAACATTACCCAAAACCTTCTAATTCATAAAACCACAATTATCATTCATCCACTTACACAAAAAACCAAGTCATCGAGTACCCACTTCGTACTTATGACCTACTTGCTAGAAAACAAATACTAGTAGCACTAATCCTTACAATTACACCAATGCCAAATGCACATATAGGATTGAATACAAGTTGTCTCATTTTTTTCTAGGCACGTTCACCTTCAAGTTATGTCACCCTTTTGTAGTGGGCCCTAATTGTAGCCACCAACTGCTACTCATTTTTATGGAGTTCCATTACTTTGTTCTTGCATTCATGTTTCTCAGTATGTAAGTGTGTGACTATTTCATCCAACATGCAGGAACGTTGGCTATTCATTAGCCACATCTCTAACTCTTCTTGCAACTTCTCCTCTTTTTCCAAGCGTGTAGGTGATGTAGGTGGGTATTCATATTTTCTGGGATCCCCATTTTAATAACTTGAGTTGTCATCGTCTGACATTGGACTTCAGTTGAACTACATAAATAAAACAGAATTCCAACACAAAAAACCATGATTAACATGTAAGAAAACGAGTGTAACCACATTAGGCATAGAATAGTTGGATACCCATCATTCATGATCAAAAATACCCCATTGTCCTAAATTCAAATTATGCCAACTAAAAGCACTAAAACACATCCACACAAAGATAGATTGTTACTTAACAAGTTAGCTTAGCTCTTGCATCTTGTTTGGTATCTTAGCTTTCTAAACTAATAATAGAAATTTTAGTTTTATATGTTACACCTACACCATTAAAGGTTCTTTTGTAGTCCATAATTGCACCTTAATAAGCATCCAAAGAAATGGACAGAATTGTAAATCCAATATATTCAAGCAAAAAAATAAATCATAGTACTCCGATGGGAATTGAAGTATGTTCCATATTCACCAGATTAAGTGTTAAATTGAAGTATGTTCCATATTCACTTTTGGATCATGTTGGAAGCCTCAAGCCACTGAAAAAGTCAAAACGACAAGACAAGACAATACAAGACAAGACAAGACAAGAGCCTCAAGCCAGTACTAAAACTATCAACTTACCTATCTCTTATTTGAGCAAACTTTCTAGTATGATTTTACATTGCCCTTAAAAAAAGGATGAGTATACAAGTCACAAGAACAAAATTGTATGCATGGCCAAAGTATTACACAGGATACAAGTCAAAAGGTAAAAATTGTATGCTTGGCCAAAATACAATTTACGCAAAATTTGAAGAAACCCCTAGCAAAGTTGTATTCTTGGAAAAAATATTACACAAGATACAATCTTGAAGATGCATTATCTGATCCTGGCAAATTAAGCACAAGACTTGATGCCGAAGACCAACAGTATAATGAAAAACAACATAGAGACAAGACAACAAGCACACCATAGCAATTTAGATAGCATCAACCGTGGGAAGGAAAATGAAAAACATACAATGGTAGGTGTCCTCCATCCATGAAGTTATGTAAGCTTAGACATTTGAAAAATTAGATAATTTGCATATAAAACAAAAGGCAGAAATAACATATGTACACACTTTTTTCCATATTCGCCATTAACTTTGGAAGGGGCAAAGTTGTAAAATCTCACTTAAATTAGAAGGGTAATATGACAATCTTTATTTGATAATAATAAAAGTTATGAAATTTATTTTATTTTATTTAGAGGAGTAATTTAAATTTTCATTAACCTAAGTTCAAAAGTTGGGTTAAGATAACTTTTGCACAACTTATCAAATGGGTTATGATCGTATAGTGTAGAAATAAATAAATAAGTATAACAATGAATGTAGTTTTGGAGTTTTAAATATTATAATAAATGTTACATGATTTATTATGTTTATTCCATGGAGGGATAAAATAATAAATACCTTAAATATGTTATCTCTTTAAGTTATGAATGGTCTAAATTATGATTAACCTTATGTTAATTATAATTTAAATAAACTTATCAATTTAACTTTAATTATTTAAGTTAAGATCAATAAAATGTTAATTCAGAGTTAAAAATTGTTAGTTTATAAGAAAATATGATTTAAGCTTAAAGCTAGCCTAATTTAATTTTTCTTTCAACTAAAATTTAGGTTAAAATGTATAATAAATATAGGGTAATTTTTAGAATTTTTAAAAAGTGAAATAGGGGCACTTTTCCCAACTTTAGAAAGTTGGGCAAAATAATGCAAATAAGCTAAAATTTTGGGAGGCCGTGCATGAATAAGACTTCATCTTCAACCTCCAGCAATCGAAATGGAAGGTGAGCTTCCATGGCGGAATTCGGCCCAAATTCAAGCGCGATTTTTGAATTTGAACACTGGGTTTTATGGTAAGATCAATAGACGTCTAATCCCACAAAAATCGGGAATCAAATCCCCCCATATCGTCCAAAATTTTCCCCGAAAGGTAAACAATACCCTAGAACGTGATCGTGTAAATGACGAAATTCGATTCGATTCGGGGTCGTTTGAGCCTTATCAAACACGATTGTGTAGATCTATTTGAGGGATATCCAACCACTATAAATTAAGCCTCACCCATGGTCATTTCGTCATCCAATTTCAAGCAAAAGCTTCTGATATCCTTTGTTCGTTGCCGCGTCTGAAATTTGTGTTTTACGACAACTACCGTGCTCCACCACCGCAATTGGCGCCACCACTAGCACCGCCCAAAAGTCCTCTTTAAAAGCCCCTTAACCCTAACCCAATTGGTGCTCCGAAGAGGCCAAATTTTTCCGTTCTCCGCCGGTACCCATTCGAACCTCCGGTAGCCTTTTTTCCCAAATTCGGTTTTTGTTATTTTTATTTTTATTAATCTTCATTAATTAGGTTAATCTGGATTAATGGAAAAATATATTAGGTTAATGTTATTTTATTAATATTAAAATTAGATTAATTATATTTTTATTTTTTATCTTATATTATGAATTGTTAATTTATAACATTTCATTATATAATAAGTTGGTTATAAATTATAAATAAATTATTGAATCAATTTATTTATGATATGATTATTTAGAATATACAACTAATTGATTTTTTGTATCGTATAAATAATCGTTCTATTGAAAAGCCTTGAAATTGATTTATTTAGAGTTAAAAAATTCAATTTAAAATTGTGGCTTGTATCCTTCAAATGTCGTTATTGAATAAATTAACTAATCATAATTTATTATGTTGTGTGAATTGGATATATCTCATAATCGATTTTGGAATGTAAATAAAGCAGGGAGCCAATTTGTTTTTTGAAAGCAACCATCTCTGTTACGTCATTCAAGTTCTTCGTGATTCAAGGCAAGTGGTGGTTCGCTCTTGCAATTTATTTCATATTTTTCTTAATTGACAATTAATCTATTGTCTTAATTAAGTTAAGATAAATATTCTTAATTTTGTGTTTGAGAACTTCTGTGTTAAATTGGTGAGTAAATAAACCTTATTATTAGGTTGTATATTTGCTAGCAATGGCCCTCATATATATATTAATATTTTTAGGGTGCTAGATGAACTTTGGGGCGGATTTGTTGTGCATTTGGTGTGGACTTATATGCTAGTTAGCATGAGTATTCGTAGGAACGCTAATTACCTTACGAGGTTTAGCTATTTCTTTATAACTTGGTATTAGGAGGATTGTTGCCCTAATACTTTTGGTCATGACCTACCCTTATTCGTATATAAATGGTGGTACACTTAGCTAGTGCCGAAATTCGGGATTTGTCCCATGATATATATCTCATTGCGAGATTGGTGTGGATTAAAAGCTATAACATAAATGCACGTTTTTTAATTAAATAAGATAAGTATCATTTTGCACATAATTAACATACCCTCGAGCAAGAAGTACAACGTGGAACCCGCCCGATCTCTTGTCTAAAGTAAGTCCCCTTTCCAATCTGGATTTGCATTATGCGGTGAGGTTAGTCGAGGACCCAAATATTCAATGAGGCGTTTTCAAAACTTTGTGTGATAAATATAATGTTCCAAAACAAACTCATTTATTTTCTATAAGACTCAATTCGTTGGAGTCTTCTCTTTAAGCATGTCTTTTCTTTTGTTTTAGTAGGAGTATAGTAGTCATATACCGTTTACCGATTTTTATTCGAGAAACAAGGGTAGTGACTATATATGACTATAAGAACCATTCCGTTTTTCACCCTTGCATAGCCTTTCATTAGACTAACCAACCATTCATTTTCCTTGCATGGTTGGTTGGTGTTATCCGTCCTACACGGCACATCAGTGGTTGGTCTCAGACGAGTTGAAGTAACAATTGAAGACGAAGGCTTGTAGTTGAAGGTTGTGCTCTAAAGTAATATTATTTTGAAGATGTTTTTTTAATAAATGTAATACTTATATAAATTAGTCATGTATTTAGGGTTTATTTAAGAAGTCTTCCGATGTATTGTGATTTCGAGTTGTAAAATTTATCTCCTCAATTTACGAGGAAAGATTTCAATAAAGGTTAAGTATTTCTTTTAAAAAGCCTCTCGTTGTTTACTCTTTAATATGATTGTATTTAAGGATAATTGTTCAGATTAAATCCTAGGGTGACTTTGGACTATGAAGTCTGAGGTCACTAGCGTGTGGCACTACCGACATAAGTCGGGGGTGTTCCAAGAGTTGAGTGGAAACACTAGCTCGCACGCTTGACAACATAGGAGAATGAGGGCTCGGGCTCACAGATGAGGAGAGGGCGAGAATGGCCCAAAAACCTTAAATTAAATGGATCTGTCTTGAGGGCTCGCTGAGAACTAGCTTGTCCTCGTGAAGGAACACTAGTCTCTTCCTCATCGTGAGAAATGAAGATCTTATAACCGCCAAAACCCTAGATATATGGATATAGAAAGACAAACCTTTAAGGTAGGATGAAGGCAAAGCTTTGGACGAAAAAGCCTTGTACAGAGGAGGAAGAGCAAGCGCTAGAGGGAGGAGGAAGATGAAGATTTGCTACTATGGAGGAGGAAGACAAAGCTTGGAGGAGGAGCTCTGCCCAAAATCGTTTTATTTTGTGAGGGAGAAGATGGTTTGGGGATTGGGGTTTTTGGTTTTTAAGTTTGATTTTTGAACTTTTTTCTTGCTTTTTCTTTTTTTGTTGACATGTCATTTTTGCTCTTGAAATTAAAAGGGAAAATGTTGTCTTAGTTTATCTTTTTGGAAGGGGGTATTTTTTCTAAAAAAAACCTTTTCAAAAGCTGACTAGGGTATTCTTACAAAAAGAAAAGAAACAGGCATATATGCAAATGGAGTTGTAAAATGGTATATGGGTTGCTATTGTTCGTATATTTTTATATGAACTCCAAATCTAACCACTCATTTTTCATCAATCTGACGCTCCTTATTAATACTTCTGTTTTATCATAAAACTCATTTTACTTGAACTCACCTCTATACCTAGATGTACATTTGGGTTATACTAGATGTGTATTTGGATATGACGTGATGTGCAATTGGGCATAACACGATGTGTATTTGGATTTTGTAGGATGTGGGGTTATATACAACTAGATGTTAATTTGATCATAACCTAATGTTCATTTGAAGAAAAAATGGCCCGAGAAAAAAAATGGTGCATTTGATTATAACGTAAGTGATGTGCATTTGGTTATAACTTATAACGTGATGTGCAATTGGGCATGACACGATGTACATTTGGATTATGTAGGATGTGCAATTAATTGTATAAAACTAGATGTGCACTTGACTATAACGTAATATTAAAAATAAAAAAATTGGTGCATTTAATTATAATATAATGTGCATTTGGTTATAAAGTGATGTACATTTGGGTATAACACGATGTACAATTGGGCATAGCACGATGTGCATTTGGATTTTGTGGGATGTGCAATTGCATATAACTAGATGTGTATTTGCATGATACTAGAAGTTTATTTGGGTATAACGTAATGTGTATTTGGGTATAACGTGATGTACATTTAGTTATAGCGTGATGTGCATTTGAAAAAAATTAGGAAGAAGAAAAAAAATTGGCCCGAAAAAAAATCGGTCCGTCAACGCCCAAGGCCGGCAGTTAACGCCGAAGACCACCATTGTTGACCGGTCAACTCATTTAAAAGATCATGTGTTTGGCACATGTTCATCAAAATGACTTTTTTAGGCTATTTTTTAAAATTCCACTTATTTAAATGGACCTAAAGAGATAAATTGGCCCGAGAAAAAAGTAAAAAATTGGCCTAAAGAGATAAATTGGCCTATTTTTAAAAATTCCACTTATTTATCATAATGTCCCCATGTGCAAATGCTCTTTGGTTCTCACCTAAGAGGTGCGTTCTCACGAAAAAAATAGTTCTCACCCGAGCACCCGACATATGTTACGGTAACCTTAAACGCTTCTTAGAAGAGATTAACATTTGGGTATTTTGCGGAAAATAAATAAAATTCAGGGTTATCACGCGAAATAGTCTATATCTATGAATATTTGCGGAATTTGCAAAAACTACGGGTTATCTCGCAAAAAATTTCATTAAATTTATTATTATTCATAAATGAACATAACAAATTTGCATACTTGCACACATGGAATCAGATTTTATAAATTGCTTTGAGGCGTGAAAAGATCACTATCTTTAAAGTGATATTTGTCCCCTTTTAATTGTTGTAGGGTTTCAGACAAATTCACTCTCTAGGATACAACAAAGCTCTCTTAGAAAATCAGACAACAAATCTGAATTTTCTTCTTGTTTCTTATGGAGAAAACATTCTCTATTTATAGAGAACTTTTGAACTGTCAGCGACAGTTAATTCAGAATTCAGTTAGGAAAATCAGTTTAGAACAGTTTGGAAGTTATTCTAAGAAAATCACAGCCATTGATCTCAAGGAGATCAACTTTAATCTCAGCTACTGATTTTCAATAAATCAGATTACTCCCTTTTAATTTCATAATTAAATTTCTTTTAATAAAAATTCAATAAGTCTTATTAATAGACTTTTAACAACAATCCCCACTAAGTCTATAAATCAGACTTTTGTCAATAATGTCATACATAATGAAAGTGTCTTTCAACTTAAACTTCCAATTAGTACAACTCTACCAAAGTGTCAACATATTCAATGGTGGTCAATTCCTTAAACCATCTTTCTTTTATCAACACCGGATAGAGCATACATACAACACTTTTCCAGCTCTCCACTTAATTTTAAAACTTGCTATTAAGCCTTGAGTTCACCCAGATTCATAGACAACTTACAAAACAATTGGTTTTATTTAAGAGCAACTCCACTCTTATGTTATCTATATAGGTAAGATCCTTTAAAACCATTAAAGTTCTTCAAACTTTTCCAGAATCTTATTAAGAGTATCAACACTCAACCTTCTTTTTTGTACTGGTTGTTAAGCTCTTAAATATACATTTTCCAATCACTTATCATCAACTTGTTATTACCCTTTAAACTTCATAACTAGAATCTCTAGAAAGAAGTTGGATTCATGTTGTGGTGACTTTAATTTAACTTCAATCCTATTGCAGTTGAGGTTTTCCTTACCAATTCTCTCGAGAATGCCTTTGTACAAGGATCAGCCAAATTCTCACAAGATTTGACATAAATAATGGTAATAACCCCTTCAATAATCAATTGTCGAACATAAGCATGTCTCAAGCTTATATGTCTAGATTTTCCATTATAAATTTTATTATTTGCTCTAGACATTGTTGCAACACTATCACAAAATACGGTTGGCATCGGTTGTGGCCACAACTTTATATCCAAAAGAAAATTTCTCAGCCATTCTGCTTCTTTTCCTGCTGCACCAAGGGCTACAAACTCAGATTCTATTGTGGAATGAGTTATACATGTTTGCTTCTTTGAAGCCCGTGAAATAGCCTCTCCTGTTAGTGTAAAAATCCATCCACTAGTTGACTTGTTTTCATCAGCACTAGATATCCAACTAGCATCAGTGTAACCTTCCAAAACTGTAGGAAATCCAATGTAGGACAATTTCAGATCCACTGTCCTTTTTAAATACCCTATAACTCGATTAATTCCCTTCTAATGTTCAATTCCAAGATTGCTAGTGTACCTAGACAGCTTGCAAACTGCAAATGCAATGTCAGGTCTTGTACAATGCATTGCGTACATTAAACTCCCAATTGCACTTGCATAATCAGTTTGGGAATTTGATCTACCTTCGTTCTTAAATAACTTGCATGAGGGATCATATGGAGTATTAGCTTCTTTAATCTTAAGATGCTTAAATTTATCTAACATCTTATGAATATAATGAGACTGAGATAAAGTAAACTCCCCACTATTTTTGAGTATTTTAATACCCAGAATAGTGTCTACTTCCCCCAAATCTTTCATCTTGAATTGTGACTTTAAGAAATCCTTAGTCTCATTTACTCCATTCATGTTATTGCTTAATATTAACATGTCATCAACATAAAGGCAGATTATTACACTATAATTTTCAGCAACCTTAGTGTAAACACATTTATCTGCTCCATTGTGTTTAAAACCATAAGACAAGATGGCAGAATCAAATTTCTCATGCCACTGTTTTAGAGCCTGTTTTAATCCATACAAGGATTTCACTAGTTTACACACTTTCTTTTCACTTCCAAGAATTACAAATCCTTCAGGTTGTTCCATGTACAACTCTTCATCCAAATCTCCATTTAGAAAAGTTGTTTTAACATCCATTTGATGCACCTCACATCTATATAATGAAGCAAGTGCTAGAAGCACTCTAATTGACATTATTCTTGCCACTGGTGGATATGTATCAAAGTAATCTATACCTCATTTTGCCTGAATCCTTTGGCCACTAATCTAGCCTTAAAAGTATGTATAGTGCCATCAGTATTATATTTTCTCCTAAATACCCATTTACTGGATATAGATTTGGATCCCTTAGGCAAATCCACAAGAATCCATGTATTATTGGACCGTATTGAGTCCATTTCATCATTCACCGCTTCTTTCCAGAATGTTGCGTCTCTAGAAGACATTGCTTCTTTAAAAGTCTTAGGATCTCCATCTACTTGAAAGACTATCGGTATTTCATTGAACAACTCATTCCTAGAACCTTCAACTAGGAGCAATATGTCATTTGGTAATGAAAAATCAAAACCAAAATGTTGTTGAATTCTAACCCTTTGACTCCTTCTTGGCTCAACTAGTTCGTCAGCTTGTCTCTTTTTAGAAGAAGAAGTTGATGGATCCAATCTAGTGGCATTTTCAGCATTGTTACTAGTTGAATCCCCACTGAATTTTATCTCAAAAAATTCAGCATCTCTGGATTCTATAATTAAATTTGATTCCACATCCAGAAATCTATAAGCCTTAGAATTTTCTGCATAACCAAGAAAAATACTTTTCATTGCCTTAGGACCCAATTTTGTTCTCTTAGGATCTGGAATTCTATAGTAGGCTATGCAGCCCCAAACTTTCGAATAACTTAAATTAGGTTATCTACCATTCTAGATTTCATATGGTGACATTTTAGTTCCCCTTGAGGGTATTCTATTGTGTAAATGACATGTTGTGAGTAAGGCTTCTCCCCACAGATTTGAAGGCACTTTTGCATTCAACATCATTGCATTAACCATGTCACAAAGAGTTTGATTCTTTCTTTCAGCCAAGCCATTTTGTTGTGGCGTGTAAGGGGCGGTTCTCTGATGAATAATCTCATTAATTTCACAAAATTCATTGAATTCAGTTGAGAAGTATTCTCCACCCCTATTACTTCTTAGAATCTTAATTTTCCTCTCCTTCTGATTTTCTACTGCAGTCTTATAGATTTTAAATTTCTCAAATGCCTCATCTTTTTTCTTCATTAAATAAACATGAGTATATCTAGATTTGTCATCAATAAAAGT
Source organism: Rheum nobile (assembly GCA_027886185.1). Classification (NCBI taxonomy): domain Eukaryota; kingdom Viridiplantae; phylum Streptophyta; class Magnoliopsida; order Caryophyllales; family Polygonaceae; genus Rheum; species Rheum nobile. The sequence goes on along the minus strand of WOAB01000665.1, from coordinate 256,294 downwards.
AATGAAGTATCTATTTCCTCATCTTGTTAATACTCCATTTAATTCACATATATCAGAATGTACAAGATCTAGAATATCATTTGTCTTTTCTACTGCGGGAAAAGGTCTTTTAGACATTTTTTTCTTGAACACAAATTTCACAATCTTTAGTTGTAGAGTTAAAGTCCCCACTGATCATACCATTCTTAGACATCAATTTTAGTGTTCTAAAATTAACATGAGCAGTTCTTAAATGCCATAAACTAGAGGAAACAACATAATAAGTAGAATTAGTACTTTTATTCAAAATACTGAGTTTGAACATTCCATTACAAGAGTACCCTTTGCCTACGAACACCCCACCCTTAGTTAAAATCAGTTTATCTGATTCAAAGACAGCCTTTATGTCGGCCTTACATAAAAGAGATGCAGAAACCAGATTCTTCCTAATCTCATGAACGTGTAAAACATTTGATAACTTTACTCTTTTCCCAGAACTGAACTGAATGTTAATATCTCCTATTCCCACAACCTTAGACACATTATTGTTGCCCATTAGGATACCGTCATCCTTTTCGAAAGCCTTATAGTTTGTAAACTGAGAGAGATCGTTGCATACATGGACTGTAGCTCCAGAATCATACCACCAGTCCTTGGTAATTCCTGTTGCAGCCATGTTTAGTTCAGTTACCATACCAATTTGTAAGTCATAAACCATTGCAACAATTTCAGAAACTTCTTTTTCAGCCATGTTGGTCTGCTTGTTTCCACTTTCCTGTTGCTTTTTCTTCCAGAATCTGCAGTCCCTTTTAAAGTGACCTGGTTTGTGATAAAAGTGACACTTAGGCCTATTATCCTGGTCATCCTTCTTTGACCTTTTGTTGTTGTTGTTCCCTTCACATGATTTTTTCCTTTTGTTTCCTACATTCTTTCCAGAACACTCACCAACAACATTATTAACTTTTGATTCAGAATCCACTTGTTTGTTATATTGCTTCCTAGTTTCTTCCTCAATCTTTAGATGTTTATGTAATTGCTCTAAGGAGAGTTCCTCATTTGTATGCAAGAGTTTCTTCCTATAATTATTCCAAGATGTAGGTAGTTTTGCAATTATGGCCCCTACTTGTAATGGTTCGAAAATATCTATTTTTAATTCCTTAAGTCTATTGACTATACTTAGTAGATCATTAACTTGATCCATTACAAGTTTGTTAGTGTTCATGGAAAATTCAAAAGTATTTCATGATCAGAAACTTATCTATTCTTTGCTTCTCATTGTTGTATCTTGTCTCCAGCGTGGTCCAAATCTCTTTGGGAGATTTGATGGTTGTAAACATATTGTACAACATGTTAGAGAGGCGATTCAGGATGTGGCATCTTCATCTCTCTTCTTGCTCTGATCCTTGATCTCTTGGCTTTCTTCTTATGTTGGATCAGGGATAACCATTAGATTATCATCCAACACGTAGGAAATCTTCAGGGCAGTCAATAGGAACATCATCTGGTCCTTCCATCGGTTGTAGTTAGTCCCATCAAAGCAATCAAGTTTGAAGAAATCTTGATTCATCAGGGTAAGGGCTATTGCTTGTGATCTGGCCTCCATGACAGAATATCACTTTAAAATTGTTGGAAATAAGGGTCTAGAAATTGCTTTGAGGCGTGAAAAGATCACTATCTTTAAAGTGATATTTGTCCCCTTTTAATTGTTGTAGGGTTTCAAACAAATTCACTCTCTATGATACAACAAAGCCCTCTTAGAAAATCAGACAGCAAATATGAATTTTCTTCTTGTTTCTTGTGGAGAAAATATTCTCTATTTATAGAGAATTTCTAAACTGTCAGCAACAGTTAATTCAGAATTCAGTTAGAAAAATCAGTTTAGAACAATTAGAAAGTTATTCTAAGAAAATCACAGCCATTGATCTCAAAGAGATCAACTTTAATCTCAGTCATTGATTTTCAATAAATCAAATTACTCCCTTTTAATTTCAGAATTAAATTTCTTTTAATAAAAATTCAATAAGTCTTATTAATAGACTTTTGCGAACATTTGATCCATGTAATAGTTTTGGATCTTTAGATGAGATATAGCCATTTTTTTATGGAAGAGGACGATTATATTATAGGCTGCAGCCAAAGAGGCCGGAAGCTGGGATACATGAGAGAAGAATACCATTGCCATATAATTTTGGTCTTCTCTCCTTGTATATTAAGCGGCTTGTAGCTTCCTTTAACTTTGGTACTGTTGTTTTTGTTCCTAGGTCTTGTGATAGTGCCGTTTATTTATGTGGACAAGCAAATAGCTTGAAACTGCACTCATGTTCGACTATAAAACAGCATCTCTTTGGCGCCCAATTAAAGGGAAGTGGGTGAAACGAAGCGTAGAGGCCAGTGGGGGATGGTAAATCTGCTTAGAAAGGTAAAAGGGGCTTGGTCATAAACCAAGAACTCTATGATCAGATTCAGAGCGTAGAAATGGACTACTAATATTACACCCAGAAATTGTAGTCTCAAGCGTCAAAAAATTACATTTCCTTCTGTAAAGTCTACTGCTCTTCTCCAGCACAGGTTGTAAATCAATATTTTCTTTCCCTCATAATCTAGATTCAACCTGAAACCACACCCTCACAGCTTCTATCTAGTATAAGCGCGGGTGAATCCAGTGATACGGGTCGATCTCTAGTCACATTTGATGTTTCTGTAGATCCTCCTGACAAACAGGTTCGAACCGAAATAGCCAACCGCCCCTGGTTCATTGCATAAACAATGTTACAAGAAAGTGTAAGTTGAGGGGAGAGAGGAGGAAGTGAGGGACTACTTACCACAAAGGATTCCAAGACCGAGGCAGAACATCGTGGTATATCCAAAGTAAAAGCTGATCTGGAAGAAGCCTGACATTTTGGTCTTGACATGGTAGTAGTAGACTGAGTAGAGGAAGACGTAGATAGCTGTTGAAGCGGCAGAGAAGAATGCAGTCCATTGCCAGTGATAGTTCTCGGCATTCAACAAGAAGTAGGTTCCGACGATAGTGACACATATGGTGACAATCACTAATATAAGGAAGACGAGCAGCATGAAGCCATAAACATAGTAAACCTACAAATAGGATACGACACCAATTTTCATTAGCGGGAATGGAAGGGTAATTCCAAAAGAAATCAAGCTCAATGTTGCACTATGAATTTGATGATGAACAAAGATGCCTTTAAGAAAGGTTAATGCTTGGCCATAGCCTTAAGTTAAACAGGCTGGGTTCGAGTTGGGTCCTTTCATGTTACGGGTAAAAACTCAAAAGGTTCAAGTAGATCATGCTGGATTTGGTATAATTTAATACTGGATTAGTTTTTACAGTTCGAAAGTGCTCAACTAAAGACTATAGCCTAAATTCTCTTGTTTGGTGGTCAGGTTTAGGGTGGGTCATATTTCAACAGGTCAACCCCAAACTCCTAGACAGACTGGAAGAGAAAAAAGGGGGACATTTTGTTACCTTGTAGTTCCAGAAGGATGTGAAGACAAAGTACATCTCTATGAATATACTCCCAAAAGGAAGCAGGCCCCCCATGAGCGCGATCATAGATGGAGCAAGATACCATTTCTTCTCTGGAATGGGCCGAGGAATTGTCTTCACACGACATGGATTGTTTGGAGTACCTGTCCAATTTCTTCCCACAACAGTGCCAAGTAGTGCCAGAGGGAAGGAGATGAAAGCAAAAATGACAAATATGACTACTATTGTTCCAAAGGGAATAGCTGCGAGAGATCCATAGAATATGGCAATTGTATTGAGGATGAAACCAATTCCAAAGCACAAGAACGGGAAGAGAGAGGCTGAAAGAACCATCGTCTTTATCCAACTTTTACCTGACAATCAGATCAAGAGTCCATCTTGTTAGTTATTGAGCTACAACCACGGGTGAGAAAGAATTAATTGAAATCACAGGATGAAGCAACATTATTCCAACCAAGGAACCAGGAAGCTTTAAACTAGAGCAAAAAACCATTAATAGGAACAACAACGTACCACCATTACGAGCATACATGCCACCACTTACATAGCCAGAAATGAATGACGTCAAGGCATAACACACTATAAAAGTTGTTACTATTGCTCCTCTCCTGAAGCATCAACAAACAGAAGCAACATGTTAATAGTTGCATGAAGCAGAACAAAAGCAGTGAAAAAGGCACATTGTCACATAGACTACCAAAGCCACAACGAGGTTAGTTACAAATTGAACAAGAGAAGTTCAACACAAGATATACCAGTAAGCAGAAACATGGTAAGACGGTCCTAAATAGAGCATCAATCTAATATCAATATCTAACTTAGATTGAAATACCCTGATGAATATTGTAGTGGTAAAAAAAATCAGTTTAAAAAATATTTCAGTATACATACCCGATATACAACATCCCAATAATTGCCAAGTTGATGACAAGGAGCACAAGGGTTGCCAACTGAGCACCAGTTCCAATAAGAGCTGAAAGAAGCGCGGAGTAGCGAGGAGGTCGGAAAACATCACCATGAACCAATTTCCAACCAGTTTCTTCATTGACATCCCTCTCCTGATGATGAAAAGTGAATCAACAAGAGTATGTCACATAAGAAGACGTCTGTACCAAGACAAGATCAAAATATTGGCTGAAAATTGAATTACCAAGCTCTCCAAATCATCATCATCCCTGGCATACTTAGCATAGTCGTTTCTAAGCGTCCGCATTAATATCATTGAAACCAAGCCCGTTAGGAAGATCACCATCATAAATGAATTAAAAATGGAGAACCAGTGGATCTGTATACAGAAGAAGTCGTGAATTGTACAAGTCAGAGGAGATCACCATCATGAATGAATGAATTTATATATAGAACCAGGGGAACTGTATACAGAAGTGGTGAAGTGAACAAGTCAGACAAGAACAATACATCAGTAAACACATCTGAAAGAAGAAACATTTTTTTGTAACCAATGTCCTTAAAACCCAAACTGCCGTAGTGAAGAAATATACTAACAGCAAGTTCCTAAGTGGGTTTACACACACCATACCTGGTGCTCAAAGAACGGGTAGTCCAGATAAACATCAAAACGCCTTGCAAAGGTAACATTTGTAGGTATCCACTTCACAGTGTAAGTCATGTCATATACCCTCCCCTCTTCCAGTGGCCTAGAATTGTCCTGAGTGAGATTAACATGTATAATCTGCAAATATCATAGCAACATTCACATTCCAAAAAACTATCAAATTTAGTTGAATAACACCAAGACACAGGCATAGGAAGAAAACAATTGACAACTGACCTGATTAGCATTGTATTTGATAATGATATTCTTGTTAGTGAACAATAATTGTTTAACATCACCATTCTTATCAGGCTGCATCTCACCAACAAATCCTTAAAACAAAAGAACACGGTAAATTAAAATCCAAATATATAACTAAGCATAATAAGGAAATGCTTCATACCCCATAATGGTAGATCATCTGGAATGTGTCATGTCACCAGAAGCCAGAGACGGAGGAGAACGGTAATTGAGATCACCAAGCAATGAGGAAAAGTCAACGAATATGTTAGTCCAAGACTCCAAGTATGCAGAAAGAAGAGCATGAAAACAGTAGATTCATTTTGACACAAGAATCATAACCAAACATATCACAGTCTAGAAATAAAAGGAAACATCATCGTTGACTTACCAATAAAAAATTCAAACCAGTAGGAATGGTCGATAGCATCTTTAAACTGTTTAACCTTAGCTGCATCCAGCTGAAGTTCACATATCTTAGTTTTATCAACACTTTCTGCAACCAAACGAATTGAAAAGGGAAATCATTGTCAGGTTGAAAACAAAACAGACCACAGAGAATAATTAAGACTATAAAGGGTTGGTTGTCTGACAAGGCTCAGAAAAGACAAGGGCGGATTAATGGAAATATACATACTTCCAAATTTGATATTGACTTGGCTGTCAATTAATTCATTCCCGCCCAGAACTTCTCCAAGGCCACCCCATTTGTGAGCAGCATTACCAGAGGAACGACAATATGGAAGGCTAAAGTAGTTGTAGGTTTCTTGTGGATTGTTGTATGGACCAACCTTGTTCACCCATAGTGTCACAGGATCCTCAGTGTCATACTGCCACGAAGCAAAGAGAGAATGTCCATCAATCACCAATGCAGCAAATTATATGAGCACATACGTGAATAAGAATCAAAAAGAGGAAAATGAAATATAACAAGCATCTACATAGATGACTAAAAACAGTCCACGTCACAGCAAATGGAACTACTCAACCATTAAACCAATAAACTAGAAGATGTCACTGTCATATGGAAGTGGGTTCTTTACATGACCTTGCATGGACTACACAGGGTGAACCTTTAGTCTAGACCACCAGCCCATGCTTCAATCCAAAATAAAATAAAATAAACTAAATATTTATTTTGGATGATGCTCCATCATGGATGCCCAACATCCCATCCCCTACCCTGAGGCCCAAGGAGGTAAATCACATGATACGAGACAGCACATCATGGTTCGAACCCATGAGCACTGTAGTCCATGTTTAACTCTACATCGTTTGCTTTTACTTCCATATATGTGCACTCTCAACACTGATTACAATATCAAACTGAAAAAGAAATCAAACCTACATTGTTTGCATTTTGCTGCCATAAATATGCACTCTCAACACTAATTCAAAAACTGGAAAAGAAATCAAAACTAAATTTCAGAATGGCAAAGAAAGGTTCCCCAATCGGCCACAATCCATATAAGCCATCCCCGGATATGGATTTCAGATAACCGAACTTCAGCAATTAGGTCAACATTGAATGAAAAAGGAGCATATAAACCGAATTTCCACCACAGGAATAACCCAAACAACAAAATCCGAGCATAAAAAGACCACATTGACGCATGAAATCAGAGATCTACCGCTACTGACCAGTTAAATCAGAAATGAAACTCATACTAGAACGCACAAAAGGATCCGTGCAACTTCACGACAGAGAGAAATTAACAAGCAACAAATAAGGAGATCTACAACACATCGTAATGAAGTGGAGAAGAAACCCTATCGAGCGAGAAGTGTAAAGATGTCCTTACCTTGTGATCAGACTCAGAAGCGAGGGCTGGGGAAGAGGAGAGGAGAAGAGCGATAAGAAGGACGGAGAAAGCGGTGGAGAAGAGAAATCGGGCCATGGAAGCCATGGATCTGGAGAGGGGAGAGAACGAAGAATAGCTCTAAGCTATGGTGGTTAGATGGGATGGGAACATATATGCATCTGATATGGAAATGAGAGAGAATTAGAAAAAATTGACCTAAATAGTTCATCAAAAATTACGATTATTTACCGAAAACAACCCATCAAACTGCGATTTGGGTTTTTACATGAAACCAGCAATTTATTCGAAATTACATGAGTTCTTTTTTTTATTAAGAAAGGAATTATGAGCTCCTTTAATGCAAGGCGGCCCACGGACGAGATTATAAAGGTGTGGTAACATGAATTTGTATCATTAAATCAAAGAAATTGATAATGATAGATCTTTCAAAAGCTCAATCAACGAACATCACCCAAAAAATGAGTCAATGGAAGGGTCGGATTTCCCCTAAAGCCCCTCCAACACTTAAGTCAAATAAAGAGAACAATCAATTCTCTCTAAGCTTCAATTGCTCTCTCATGGAGGTTGCCTCCAAGAAAAAGAGGAACCTAAGAAGAGGAAGAAAGAAGCTAGATTTTAGGTTATTAATTACATGGGCTTGCTTTGTAAACTTTCTCATGGGTCTATCACTTAATAGGCCCATTAATTATCTCTTAATCAATAAAGACTGCACAATTAAATATCTTCTATTTTCCATCCATAACTAATTACCTTTTTAATTGGGAAAATAGTTAATTAAGATAATTGTGGAAAGATATAATTTCCTTCATCAAAAAGGTCTGTATTGGCTACTGGGTCGGGTGAGATTGTTTTGTGGTAGAGTTTTGCAATGAAGTCAGTCACAATATTAATCTCCCGATTGACATGAGAAATACGACATGACGATAATTGTCGTAGGATAGCATTTTGAATGCCTAGTTGCATAAAATGAGCATTTGCTATGATTGGATATACATTCCCTAGGGCACCATTTGCCATAAATATTGGTTGGCCCAAATGGTCCCTAATTATGTAGCCAAAAGTTGCGGTTGGAAAATTTAAATCATTGTATCTAGGTCGGGTGAAATTACATACGGCTTTGAATATACTTATAGTATATTTGGTTGGAGGGATTTGAGGGAATCACAATAGAGAGGAACGGTTGAAGATCATTTTTCTTATTTAGTTAAGATTCTTTTTTATCTTTCGTCTGATTCAATCGACATGAGCCCCTCTACGTCCGGTCAATTCAGTATTTCCATACATGCCGCCGAGGAGATTCGAACTCAAATTTTTGGACAAACACTTAAGGGAACCTAGCGCCTCATCCCGCTAGACCAATAAGTGATTCGTCTAGTTTGGCTAAGATTAATGAGAGAAATTGAAAAGATTTTAGGAAAAATAGGAGAGGAAGAAAAGGGAAATAAATCCCACAAATTGTTGGGATTTGGGTGAAAATCAAGACATAAACATTTAAAATGAAAAAAAAAAGATTAATTATTCTACTTAATTTTGTATCAATCCATCCTCTTAAAACCCCTCTCATTCAAACAAGATAAATATTAAATTATTTCATATCACTCGTTATCCTCTCCTTTTGTTTTCCATCTCCAATTTTTTTACATTGTTTTTCTCTTCCCTTTCTAGTCAATAACTATTTGTCAAACATACTCTTAGTGTTCGTTTGGTTGGTAAATGAATTCTCGTGAATCTAAATTTCCCATGAAGTGTTAATGAATATAGGTGTTTGGTTGAATTTTTTAATTAAAAAAATTCAGATATTCAAATTCTTGGGATTTTCAATTCTTGCAAAACACATGAGTTCCAATTACCTATGAGATAATGGGTAAGATTTTTTCCCCCATATTTCCAATTATTTGAATTTTAACCATACATAATTTTTCAATTTCCATGAAATACAAGCTCATGATATAATTTCACAAGAAGTGATTTCACAGGAATCACACTTCTTATATTCAATCAAACGAGCACTTAGACCGATTCAGCGGGTTGGGTATGTCAGGGTTAGTCGAGTCAATTCAGATCGGACCACTTACAAATTAGGTCACTCTAGAATGGATCGAAAAATGTAAAATCTTATCATAAAGTCAAGTTCGGGTCTATCCGTCAAGTTGAGAGCATTAACTATAAATTGGTCAACTAATTCTTGTGTTTTGGATCGTTTTGAGACGCCAATTTATTAAAGAAGTCGCTCAAGTCAAGTTTTATTGAAATTGAGATGGAAGTTGTAAGTTCAATTGAGATGGAAGACTCGGAAATGGGAAGAGCACGGTTAATGAAACTCGAACTTTTATTGAAAATTAACTCGATCTAACCTTGCATAGGTCCACCAACACTCATTTGAAAGAAAGGTCAAATTAATCATGGATACACACACCAAGCTTGGTGCATTTAGGGCAAATCAAGTCGAAGAATCGGTTCACCAACGACAAGATTAAAGTTGATCTAATTGAAGGATAAGTTCCACCAACAATTACAATCAAAGGTTTAATATTGACCAGCTCCACAAGATCTAAGTTGTATAGGTTCTGTGATAAGCACTACTTTGTAGGGCTTAAGTAAGAGTCATTAGAGGATTTATTGGTGTCATTCAGATAGATTTAGACACATTCATGTGCATGGAGTTTGGGGGCGAAGTTTGGTATTTTTGGAGGTGTTTGAGCTGTTTTGGAGATCATAGGAGACACTGAGGAAGAAGCCACCAGTAAAAGACGCAAAGGAAGTGAAGAGAAGAGTAGAAGAACAGTGTGCTGAATTCATTTGGTTCGTTCTCTCTACTCAGATGTCCAAATGGAGTGATTCCAACTCGAGGAGTTAGATCTTGAAGTCTAATACAAGTCCTCAAAATATGAGCGCAATCCGAGTTGGGAATCAAAAGTTATGGCGTTTTGCCTGAAGTGTCGCAGATGTTGAAGGCCAATGAAGACTGCCGCACCCCGCGACACTTGACATTTTGAAGCCTTCAATTGATTGGTTGTGAGTTTTCTACTCTTGTTCGTTTTCCTATCTAGTTGGATTAATTCTCTTGCGCTTGATTGTCTATTGGTTTATGTTGATTTATCTAGAGTAACTACCTAGGTCTATTGATATCTTCATGATTGCTAGGACTTGTGATTCCGGGTTCGGGTTGCATATCTAGTGGCAAGCACGATTTACATAAGCGGGTTGCGAGTGTTCATCATGAGAGAGAGTTAATTGCATCCTTATAGTAACGGGTTATTTCTATTGCATGTATCTTGTTGAATCCTTGGTTGAATGCTATTGCTTTATTGAGTCTTGAAAGTTTTTGGATTTGATTTAGTAATAAGTACTATTAGGGCTGATAGAACTAATAGTTACCTAAGATCGGGATAAGAACAACTAAAGGAAAGATAAGAACTTGAGATTAATAGAATTCCGTGATCGACCATTCTCTTGTTGTGTGGATCTTTGTTAAGTGTGGCGCTTTTCCTCATCATATTCACAACCTTTACTTGCTTACTTGTTACTTTGTTTCGAGATTTCTACAAACCCCCCCCCCCCCCCCAGTTCCTAGTTGGTGACGTGAATTACAAGAATAGATAACCTGACTCTCTGTGGGATCGACCCTGACTTGCTTGCTATACTCTGTTTAGTAGGTACTTTAGGATTTCTTTGATTAGGCATACGACTTTAGCCCTGTCAAATTTGGCGACGTTGCCGGGGAGTCAAATTTTCTATTTTTGTGGTTTGTTTGTTACCAACCTTGGTGTGGACCTATCTTATGGTCCACACTCGTGCTACTAATTCACCTCTTCTTGATTTTGATCCAGAGATTGAGAGAACTTTGTCCCAGGATCGCAGAGTGAACCGTACTTTGGTTTTTGACAACCCTGCATTTGAGATGGGTGACGCAGATAGAACGTTGAGACAGTTGACTGCGCCCGACCTGCAACAGCAACCTTTGGCTGTGACTATTCCTGCTATAAGAGCAGGCGTACACTTTGAGTTGAAGCCGGAGCTGATTCATTTGCTCCCATCTTTCCATGGACTGGCTGGAGAGGACCCAATCAAACACATGGGTAAATTCCACACAGTCTGCATGAGCATGAAATCGGCGAACGTTACTGAGGAGCAAATAAAGATGAGAGCTTTTGGGTTCACTCTGAAGGACACTGCTGATGACTGGTACTATTTCCCTGCAAAGAAGGCAAACAGTTTGAAAAAGGCTATTAGCAACATTGAGCAGGAGGTTGACGAGAGCCTGTATGAGTACTATGAGCGGTTCAAGAGACTTTGCTCAAGCTGTCCGTTCCACGGGTACTCCAATCAAGATCTGGTGCTCCACCTTTACAATGGTCTGATGGACAATGAAAGGAGGATTGTCGACGCTGCATGTGGAGGCAATATTCTCAACACAACACCGGCAGCAGCTATGGAGAAGATTCAGGAGATGGCAGAGGGCACAAGAAATTTCGGCAGAGCTTCTACCAAGAGAGGAGTCAATGCTGCTGACTCTAGTCGCTCTGCGTATGCCAGTGATATTGTTGAGTTGAAGGACATGGTGAGGAGACTTACGCTGCAAGGAACTCCTCAGCAACTCAAAGCGTGTGGGGTCTGTGCCGATCAATTCCACCCCACTGACGCCTGTCCTCAACTACAAGATGATTCGCCTGCTGAAGTAAACGCTGTAGGAGGTTATGGAGATCCAAGACCTCAGCATGATCCCTACTCCAACACTTATAATCCGGGATGGAGAGACCACCCAAATTTTAGATGGAGGGATCAACAACAACAGCCTCAGTTTCAACAACAACAACAGCCAAGACCTCAATTTCTACAAAGGTCGCAAGATCCACAACCTGATGCGTCTCCTTCAACTGCAGATATGCAGCCTTGATGAAACATTTCACTACTCATGTTCAAGCCACAACGTCAAGCATAAAGAATTTGGAAACGCAGGTGAGCCAAATGGTTGAAGCCATCACGAGGATCGATGCAAAGATGTCGGGAAATCTACCATCTCAAACGGTAGTTAACCCACGGGCAAATGTTAGTGCTGTGCCCCTTAGAAGTGGAAAGCAATTGCCGGTCGCTCCTAGCGCTGATGGAGATGACTCAGAAACAAGAGAGCTTCTGGAAGAGGACCGCCCCCCGCGGCATCGTTCTCACCGCCCCCCGCGGCAAACGCTGATTCTCGAGACTTTTCTGCTGATTCACCGCACCCCGCGGTAACTTCTGGCCGTACCCCATGGCAACCTTCTGGAGCAGTTGACGAGCCTTATGTGGACACCTACATTCGTCCATACTTTCCTCCTCTCGGTTCCGAAAAGCCACCCGCCCCATTCCCAGAGGCGCTCAAAGAGAGAAGGGTAGTCGACGACAAGGACCTCTTCGAAACTTTCAGCAAGTGTGAGGTTAACATCCCTTTGCTCAAACTTGTTAAAAGCATTCCCAAGTATGCTCGGTTCCTGAAGGAGCTCTGCACGATCAAGAGAAACCAGAAGCAGAATAAAAAGAAGCAGGTCCAGGTGAGCGAGCAAGTATCTGTTGTATTTCAAAAGCGTTTGCCCAAGAAGTGCAGTGATCCAGGTATGTTCTCTATCCCTTGCATCATTGGTGAGACAAAGATTGATAAGGCTATGCTAGATCTTGGTGCTGCTATTAATGTCTTACCAATGTCGTTCTATGAGTCCTTTGGTCTGCCACCACTACAGGACACTAGACTAGTTATTCAATTAGCTGATGGAACCAATGTCTACCCGAAAGGGGTTGTTGAGGATGTCCTTGTTATGGTAGATACGCTGATTTTTCCCACTGATTTTTATGTTCTTGATATGGATGGTGGTACAGGTGCACATATGCTGTTAGGTAGACCTTTCATGAAAACTGCAAATACCACAATTGATGTTAGAAGTGGGAAATTAACTATGGAATTTGATGGGGATGGAGTTGAATATAACATATATGATATGAAACCCGTCATTAACACCTCTTTGAACTTTGTTGATGTAATGAGTCCTAACCCTTTGGATGAATTGTAACCTATACTAGAGGATCTCATAGTTGACTTGCCTGTCGATATTACTGTATCTTCTAATCTACAGGAAGTCACGACTTTATTGGATGAGAAGGGTGAGTCTCCTACTTCTCTTTTGGGCATTGGCCCCACTGTGCTAACTCCGAGCGAGAAACTCGTTCCCTCTATGGTGCAGGCCCTTGAAGTTGAAGTTAAACACCCCCCTGATCGATCTAAGTATGGGGGGAAGGCGACTACGAAGGCCAAGGTGGAGGAGCCGTTGAAAAAGAGGAATGGTCTAAGGTTCAAACCTTTCCATGATTGGTTCAGGAAGGAGGTGCTGAATGAGAGGGTACCTAAGGAACCCGATGCTGTGGATTAAGGTTGTTCGAGTAGTATGTCGAGCCAACGACATTAACTAAGGCGCTGCTCGGGAGGCAACCCGAGGTATCGTTTTTCCTTCTTTCTTTTATCTTTGAGATTTCATCGCATAGCTAGGTAGTTTGTTTTTGCTTCTGTTTCGTTTCGCCTGTGCACTAACACGCAGGTACATAAGAAAATGAGCAAAATGAGGTTCTGGAGAGCTCACCGCACCCCGCGGTGAGCAGCCCACCGCACCCCGCGGTGGGCACCCTTTACTTTCTGCTTGTTCTAAAAAAAATAAAGGGCCCTGAAAAAACCTTAAACGGGGAGTAAAAAAAAAAATCAAAAAAACAACAAAATAGAGTTCTACCGTAGGCCAATTGTCCGGAGTTTTCCATGAAGAAGGTGCGCATCATGTTGTCAAGGAGGAGACATTCGCCCCACACATTATTTGGCAATGATGATGGCCCTACAGTCGACAGCTGGAGAGGAGGACCACCAGGGCCCACACCATGATGACATCCGGGCCCTTTTTTTGTGTTCCTAGAAGGCCGTGCAACCCCGATATCATTGTTTTACCACTACCCACCAAAGTGGTTCCCTATGGTTGCACGATAGAAGAAGACTCCCGCTCAACACCAGAGACATGAGCTTTCATGAATATACCGCCAGCAACAACGTACGTGTCCAAGCCAACTCAGCGGCGTCTGTGAGTTTTTTTTTTTGCTCTTCCCTATGCTTCTATTCTTTTGTCTTTCATTACATTGAGGACAATGCAATTTTTAAGCATGGGGAGGATTTTATACTTGCTATGTCGTTGAGAAGAAGAAAAAAATGAAAAGAGCCAAAATTTTGAAAAAATGCTTAAATAGAAATCCTGGGATAGGTCGAAAACCCGAAAGGGTGTAGGAACGCATATACGAAATATAAACTACAATAAGAAAGCGTACAATAACGAAACGAAATTATACCGAACAGAATTACGAAGCAGAGTCGAGAACGATATCTCTCTCCTTAATTCCGAAAACGCCCCGTATTGCGACGGTTGATGGCGTTCCGAATCCCAGGATACAACTGCTTGAACAACTTCGGACTTGCGCAACCAAAGGACCGAAGGCTACGAACCGTTTCTGTGGAGCACTCTCAGACTCGATTTTCGGAAAACAGAGAGGAGGGAGGAGGATAGATGTGTTCAATGTGTATATCTGAATGAGAGGAACCCCGCTCTTATATAGAGCTCGGAAGAGGAGCCGTTGCAGATCTTCTGCATTCATGGAGGAAGTCGTTGCAAATCTTCAGCATTCAAGGAGGACGTTACAGATCGTCCGGATTAATGGCGAAGATCTCCGGTATTGATGGCGGTAGATGTGGTCTGCAGCCCATATCTCCCCATGTACCAAAATCGGCCCAACTGGCTTCCAAAAAGAAGCTTAGCTGCTGCTTGGGCCTTCGGCACAAGCCCACAAGCCCGAGCCCGAGCCGACCCGACCGGATCGGATCGGACGGCGCGCGTATGTGGTAAAGCTCTTCTCTCCATACTCACCAAGTTCTTACCTTGGCTTGGATGATAGTGGTTTATAAACCACTCAATTCTACTCCCACATTTCCGATGTGGGATGTAGAATTGCACCCCCCCAAACTCAAATAGGGTGTTGTAAACAACCACCTTTGAGCCATCATTTCTCATTCAAACGAAACTCGAATTTATCGTATGAGCACACTACGAGAATGTGCTCGCGTAGAGGAAGCCAATGCTTCCACTTTCCGGTGTTGACAATGGCCGGAGCCCACCGGAATTGTGCCCGAAAAAGTGCCCGGTGCCACATTATTTAAATGAGTTCCAACAATCCCCCACATGAATAGAAATCATTCTAAACATTGGTTTAAAAGCATAAAAACTTTTGAGAGTACAGTCGAAAAATCACTGCATCTGGGCTGGTAGCATGTTTCAGCCTTGAACCATCCATAGTGAGTAGCTATCGGATTTACTCGACCAGGTAGTGAACATGATGTCTTGAACCACCCGGGCTTTGATGTAAACCGAGACAATAGCTATCACACAGTTTCATCTTCTCACAGAACTAGGTTCTCTTGTTGTGTTCATTTTGGCCTTGAACATCCCTGGTTATTCATGAGTGAACTTGGAGAATTCAGCCTTTCTTAATTCTCCTAGAAACGGCCCCATTTCACACTCATAAGGTGATTTCCATGAAGAGTATCCTGTCATACCCCACTTTTATTTCCAAGCTATGGAATCATTAAAAGCCAAGCTTAACCTTAACTCATACAGGTAGCACTGTTCATCATCCTAGGAATTGGGAGGAGACTTAAATCTCTCAGTGCTCATGGTGATTCAACTTGATTTAGTTTTCCCTTTGAACCTACTTCTTGGGATCTCCAGTCAAGTAGGTAGGGTTAGCCATCAAGCATCCTCTTTAGTCATAGGCTTTAAACTCATTCCTCTTGATGATTTAACAACTTGATCTCGTGACAAACCTTTAGTAAATGGATCCGCTAGGTTGTCAGCCGACTTGATATAATCTATTGAGATTATACCATGCGAGAGTAGTTGTCTGATGGTTTTATGTCGTCTTCTTATGTGACGAGACTTACCATTGTACAAGCGACTCAGTGCCCGAGCTATAGCCGATTGGCTATCACAGTGTACACTTACTGATGGCACTGGTTTTTCCCACATCGGGATATCTTCCAACAGATTTCGAAGCCATTCAGCTTCCTCTGCTGCTTTGTCCAAAGCAATGAACTCAGACTCTATAGTGGATCTGGCCAATAGTGTTTGTTTGGAAGATTTCCATGAGACTGCTGCACCACCAAGTGTAAATACATATCCACTTGTGGACTTTGAGTTTCTGGAATCTGATATCCAGTTTGCATCACTGTAGCCTTCCAAAACTGATGGGTATTTACCATAGTGCAGTCCATAACTTTGAGTATATCGTAAGTAGTTCAATACTCTAGTTATCCCTTTCTAGTGTTTGTGCCCTAGATTACTTGTGTAGCGACTTAGTACATTTACTGAGTGCGCCAAGTCAGGTCTTGTGCAGTTGGTCAAGTACATGAGACTTCCAATCACACGTGCATACTCCAATTGTGACACTGCATCCCCCGAGTTCTTAGTCAAGTGAAGATGAGGGTCCACGGGACTCTTTGCAATCTCGCTTGAATAGTTCTTGAATCTCTCAAGTACTTTTTCAGCATAATGAGCTTGAGACAGGATAATTCCTTCAGAATGTCTAGTGATTTTAATCCCTAGTATGACATCTGCTAATCCCATATCTTTCATGTCAAACTTCCCACTAAGCATGTTCTTAGTTCGGTTGATCATGTCCTTATTGCTTCCAATAATGAGCATGTCATCTACGTACAAACACAACAAGATGTAACCATTTGGTGTGTTTTTGAAGTAGATGCATTTGTCACATTCATTGATGCTGAAGCCATTTGACATCATGACATTGTCAAATTTTTCATGCCACTGCTTTGGAGCTTGTTTCAGTCCATATAGAGACTTCACAAGTCTGCACACTTTGTGTTCCTGTCCGGGAACCACATAACCCTCAGGTTGTTTCATGTATATCTCCGCTTCTAATTCTCCGTTTAGAAAGGCAGTTTTCACATCCATTTGATGGATTTCGAGGTTTCGTAATACTGCTATTGCTATTAGCATTCTGATTGAAGTTATTCTCGTAACTGGAGAATAAGTGTCAAAGAAATCCTGGCCCTCTTTTTACCGGAATCCTTGCACCACAAGCCTCGCCTTGTGCTTATCTATTGAGCCATCGGTTTTCAATTTGGTTTTGAAAATCCATTTGCACCCAAGTGCTTTACACTCTTGTGGCAAATCAACTAACTCCCATGTATGGTTTTGCATAATGGAGTCGATTTCGCTTTTAACTGCTTCCTTCCATGAAGGTGCATCAGGTGTAGACATGGCTTCTTTGAAGGTTCTAGGCTCATTCTCCAAGAGAAAAGCCGTTATGAACTCTTGACCAAAAGTCTTTTCCTTTCGAGCTCTCGTGCTTCGTCGAGGTTCAGCTTCTGGTTCCTTTCGAGCTCTTTTGCTCTGTCCAGGTTCATCTTCTGTTTCATTTACAGAAGTTCCTGCTTCACTCTGTTCACGAGTTCATTTCGGATGTTCTTTATCCTTGCACGGAAACACGTTTTCAAAGAAAGACGCATTCCTTGATTCCATTATTGTATTGGCATGTACATCTGGTATATCAGATTTATGTACCAGAAACCGATAAGCAATACTGTTATGTGCATATCCTATGAAAATACAATCAACGGTTTTAGGTCCAATTGTGACCTTTTTAGGAGGTGGTACCGCCACTTTTGCTAGGCACCCCCACACTTTGAGGTATTTGTAAAAAGGTACGTTACCTTTCCAAAGTTCGTATGTCGTCTTGCCAGTAACTTTATGCGGTATTTTGTTGAGGATATAATTGGTGGTAAGCAG
Organism: Rheum nobile; assembly: GCA_027886185.1. NCBI lineage: Eukaryota > Viridiplantae > Streptophyta > Magnoliopsida > Caryophyllales > Polygonaceae > Rheum > Rheum nobile. The sequence continues at coordinate 238,333 of WOAB01000665.1, read as the reverse complement.
CGCTTCCCCCCACATGTTCTGGGGTAACCCAGATTCCTGCAACATTGCATTCATCATCTCTTTCAGAGTTCAGTTCTTTCGTTCCACAACTCCGTTAGATTCTGGTGAGTAGGGAGCAGTTGTTTGATGAATAATCCTGTGTTCTCTACAGAATGCGTTGAACGGTTCAGCGTACTCTCCTCCTCTATCACTTCGGATAATCTTTATGGTTTTACTAAGTTGGTTTTCAACCTCCAACTTGTATTCCTTGAACTTTTCCATGATGGGCTTAGAGTCCACCATCTTGTAGTCCAGAAACTTCACCACGGCGAACTTCTTCGAGCCTGCATCCTCAGACTTGTACTTCTTCTCCAAAGCAGTCCAGAGCTCCTTGGAGGTCTTGACCTTGCTGTACACTCTGTACAGTGGGTCTATCAGGCGGCTTTGAACCCAACCTTTGCACATGAAGTCTGCATGAGTCCATGCCTCAACACTGGCTAGCAGATAAGCATCTGTATTATCAGGCGACAGCACAGGCTTGTCCTCAGTCAGATACTTCTCAAGCCTTAACGTGGTCAGGAAGAAGAACATCTTCTGCTGCCATGTCTTGAAGCCAGTTCCATCGAACTTGTCAGGCATCAAGCCAGCGTTCACAGCCCCAGGCAAATGCACCGTTGGTACAACAGTCTGTAGAGCAGCTGGGTGGACAGTCTGACGGACCTCAGAATTCCCAGCCACTGCGGGTTGCAGATTAGCAGCAGGCATGTTTGCATCTTGCAGATTAACTGCTTGCACATGCCCCATTGGCAAACTCACTACTGGCAGACCACTCCCAAACTGAATTTGGGGCGTCGACTCAGACGAGTTCCCATTGCCAGCTCCAGCGATCTCGGTGTTATCACCCATGAAAACAGAACTGCACAAAAAATTAGAATTTAATTTTTCTGCACAGAATCCGCACAGAAAACGCAAACAGAAAAATACAGAAGTGAAATTCTGCGCACAGAAATAGCAAGATCTGCAGCGAAACGTTAGTAAATACACAGAAATATATTCAAAATTAATTTCCTGCAAAAACGAATAGAAATCTGCACAGAAATGACAGAATCTGTACAAAAATTCAGAAACTGCACAGAAAATTCAATATGTATAGGAAATATGCAAAGAAATTCAGAATTGAATTTTCCCTGCACAGACAAATCAGAACTAAAAATTTCCTGAACAGAAACGGATTAGAAACAACGCAGACAGAACTCGGATTTGATTATTTTTTCCTGTGCAGAAACGAATAGAAGTTCGTTGCAAAAGTGCACAGAAAATTTCGGAAATGGAATTTACAATAGTTCCTGCGAAGAACCGAACTCAGAAAAGCAAGTTTCGTTAGTGCGACAATGCAGTTTAAACGTTTTTAGAATTAAGACTGTAGGAACGCATATACGAAATATAAACTGCAATAAGAAAGCGTACAATAACGAAACGAAATTATACCGAACAGAATTACGAAGCAGAGTCGAGAACGATATCTCTCTCCTTAATTCTGAAAACGCCCCGTATTGCGACGGTTGATGGCGTTTCGAATCCTAGGATACAACTGCTTGAACAACTTCGGACTTGCGCAACCAAAGGACCGAAGGCTACGAACCGTTTCTGTGGAGCACTCTCAGACTCGATTTTCGGAAAACAGAGAGGAGGGAGGAGGATAGCTGTGTTCAATGTGTATATCTGAATGAGAGGAACCCCGCTCTTATATAGAGCTCGGAAGAGGAGCCATTGCAGATCTTCTGCATTCATGGAGGAAGCCGTTGCAAATCTTCAGCATTCAAGGAGGACGTTACGGATCGTCCGGATTAATGGCGAAGATCTCTGGTATTGATGGCTGTAGATGTGGTCTGCAGCCCATATCTCCCCATGTACCAAAATCGGCCCAACTGGCTTCCAAAAAGAAGCTTAACTGCTGCTTGGGCCTTCGGCACAAGCCCACAAGCCCGAGCCGACCCGACCGGATCGGATCGGACGGCGCGCGTGTGTGGTAAAGCTCTTCTCTCCATACTCACCAAGTTCTTACCTTGGCTTGGATGATAGTGGTTTATAAACCACTCAATTCTACTCCCACATTTCCGATGTGGGATGTAGAATTGCACCCCTCCCAAACTCAAATAGGGTGTTGCAAACAACCACCTTTGAGCCATCATTTCTCATTCAAACGGAACTCGAATTTATCGTATGAGCACACTACGAGAATGTGCTCGCGTAGAGGAAGCCAATGCTTCCACTTTCCGGTGTTGACAATGGCCGGAGCCCACCGGAATTGTGCCCGGAAAAGTGCCCGGCGCCACATTATTTAAATGAGTTCCAACAAAGGGCGGCCTAGGTAATAAGCAGGTGGCTTGGACCAGCATTAGGCTGGGGTAATAATTGGTCAAGAGTGACGTGAGCTTATGTGAGCACATCTATGAAAAAATATGAGTGGCTTGGTGAAAACCCGAAAGGGCGCCTTGGCAAAATGAGCGAAAAAGAAGAAGAGTAATTTTAGGATTTCTCATTATTCTTGGCGAGGCGTCATAAGAAGAGGAGTCAAAGAATGATTGTCGGGTATGTCACTCTGGGAGACATAAGGAGTCATATATGGAGGCTAGGATTAGAGGTTACTCACACTATTGGATGTACGGGTTAAGCTTGGGGAAAGTACTCTGCTTGCCCCTTAAACTTGTTGAGTTGTGGATGAGTTTGGTGTCAGGAGCTTGGCATGGGTTATGTGACTCTTAGTTGGAGGATATGCTTCCTGAGACCTTGGGTGCTGCATTGGAGGAGTAGACTCTTTATTAGTTTAATCGAGGACGAGCAAAGGTCTAAGCATGTGGGAGTTTGATAAACACTACTTTGTAGGGCTTAAGTAAGAGTCATTAGAGGGTTTATTGGTGTCATTCGGGTAGATTTAGACACATTCATGTGCATGGCGTTTGGGGGCAAAGTTTGGTGTTTTTAGAGGTGTTTGAGTTGTTTTGGAGATCATAGGAGACACTGAGGAAGAATCCACCAGTAAAGACGCAAAGGAAGTGAAGAGAAGAGTAGAAGAACAGTGTGCTGAATTCAATTGGTTTGTTCTCTCTACTCAGATGTCCAAATGGAGTGATTCCAACTCGAGTAGTTAGATCTTGAAGTCTACTACAAGTCCTCAAAATATGAGCGCAATCCGAGTTGGGAATCAAAAGTTATGGCGTTTTGCCTGAAGTGTCGCAGATGCTGAAGGCCAATGAAGACTGCCGCACCCCGCGGCATGAAGGCCACCGCACCCCGCGGTGGCAACGCGCTGACGAGATTTATTTCCGAGTTTTTATTTTGTTCTATTTTATTTCCGAGACTTAGTTTCCTAGTTTGTTATTTTATTTTCTTTATTTCTGAATTATTACTTTAGTATTTAAGTTAGGTTTAAGACTCTTTTAGAGCATCATCTACTCTTTACCCTAGTTGCCACATTTCTACGTTTTTGCTCTCACAAACCCTATAGAGAACTAAACCTTCATTGTTGCACTTGACATTTTGAAGCCTTCAATTGATTGGTTGTGAGTTTTCTACTCTTGTTCGTTTTCCTATCTAGTTGGATTAATTCTCTTGCGCTTGATTGTCTATTGGTTTATGTTGATTTATCTAGAGTAGCTACCTAGGTCTATTGATATATCCTGATTGCTAGACTTGTGATTCCAGGTTCGGGTTGCATATCTAGTGGCAAGCACGATTTACATAAGCGGGTTGCGAGTGTTCATCGTGAGAGAGAGTTAATTGCATGCTTATAGTAACAGGTTGTTTCTATTGCATGTATTTTGTTGAATCCTTGGTTGAATGCTATTGCTTTATTGAGTCTTGAAGGTTTTCGGATTTGATTTAGTAATAAGTACTATTAGGGCTGGTAGAACTAATAGTTACCTAAGATCGGGATAAGAACAACTAAAGCAAAGATAAGAACTTGAGATTAATAGAATTCAGTGATCAACCATATCTTTTGTTGTGTGGATCTTTGTTAAGTGTGGCGCTTTTCCCCATTATATTCACAACCTTTACTTGTTTACCAAGAAAACACTACAACCCCCCCCCCCCCCTAGTTTCTAGTTGGTGATTGCGAATTACAGAAATAGATAACCTGACTCCCTGTGGGATCGACCCTGACTTGCTTGCTATACTCTGTTTAGTAAGTACTTTAGGATTTCTTTGATTAGGCATACGACTTTAGCCCTGTCATTCTGCCTACTCGATTATATTAAAGGTCCATTTGGATCTCCCAAAATAATACATCAAGTGGTGTTAAATTGCATTAAATATATGAGTTAAAAAATGCATTAAATATATCAATGCAACTTAAAGCATAATTTCGGGATATCCAAAATGACCCAAGATGTAAAAAATAAAGATAAAAACAAAGCAACAAAAGACATATTCTTGGTTTAATTCTTGTATATCCACAATTTAAATCTGAGTTATTGAAGTTCAAACGCGCGTCCAAACAAGATTTCCCCCAAGAAAACCCTCTTTTTTTCAAAAATCGGGTGTGTCGTAATAAATCCGAGCTATGGAAGTTAAAGTGAAGGAGAGATTTGAGACTTTAATTTTTTCAATCCCACAACCCACAATCCACAATCATTCACATTCTTATTTCCCACATGCATATCTATTTTCAAATAATCCTCCCTCCATATTATTATGATAAGATCAATCTACTATCAATACATATTAAAAGAAAAGCCTATTGCTTACATGTCTGCCTCACATCAATTTCGCTTATTTGTCGGCTTTACAATGATTTCGCCTACGTGTTGACTTTTGGAATATGTCACGTTATCCGTTCTTTAAAAAAAATTAGACTAGTAGATCCACATTAATAATCGATTAACTGTAATTTAATTATATTAATTTGGTTTTAATTAAATCACTTTGTTTTAATTATAGAAATTCATAATGTAAGTAATCAGCTATATATTTTTTTACGTAAGTTCAAAATTTTACTATCATTCATGATTATAAAACGTAAATGTTAAACATCACCTAAATTTAACCACTTCATCACCATTTATGAGTTTAATACCAAATGTACACTCGCCTCTGCCATCAACGAGTCCTCCGGTTTGTGATTTGTCCAAGTTGGAGATCATTGAAACATATTAAAAACACAAAATTTAAACCTCAAAATTAAGTTTGCTTTGTCTTCATCAAAGATCATTGATGCTTCTCTACGCGAGTAGAAAGAGTAACGAATCGTTAGCATTTTACTTTTGGTCGACTTTCTGTGAAATCTTACGTCGTATAATTAACCTCTATTTTTAAAATTTGTAGCTACATATCTAGTAGTGTGAACTGCAATTTGTAGATGCTTCTTATACATTGTATAACATATTAAGTATTAATTATTTATTGTACATCGGCACCGTCAAATTTAGTCTTCCATGTTAAGTCTTTCTGCCATCGACAATAAATTCTCCAAAATTAAGTTCTTTTTGTCTTCGTCAAAGATCGGCGATGCTTTTCTATGTGAGAATAAAGCATAACGAATCGTTAGCATTTGACTTTCGATTGAATTTCTGTGAAATCTTACACAGTATAATTAACCTCCGTTTTTTTGTAACTAAATGTCTAGCACTGTGAACTGCAATTTGTAGATACTTCTTATAGATTGTACAACATAATACATATTAATTATTTGTTGTGCATCGACGTACACCATCAGATCAAGCCTTTCGTATTCAGTCTCTCCACCATCATCGACAATAAATTCTCGAACTCCCATGCCAATTTGTATCCAGCAATTTTGATTTGGAGATCAAGAAGAAAACAAGATGGATTCGATGTAGATAGGGGAATATGGTTTTAATATTATGTTTTTAAATTGGATAGAAAGTGGGTCAGACAATGGTGGAGGGGAGCTAAAAGAAGGGGACATGTTGGTTTATTGTGTAATACAGAGTATTGAAAAATCTTAGGGATGGTTTATGAAAATTTAAATGCTGATGGTTTTTATTTGGTGATGTTCAATTGTCCCCTAATAAAATATCCACAAGAAGTCGACAAATTTAGCTTGTAACCGTGTAGATCTTCTAAACATTATTTTGATTCTTTTTTAATGTTGAACAATTAGTTATGATACTAGCAAACGATTCACTTTGATTACTTCTCGAATTGTAATCAAGTATATATTGAAGATGCTAACAAATCAAAACCAAATAATCACACTCTCTTAATTAAACTAATCAATTATATCCGCTTTAAAACTAATGAATAAGTTTGGTGGAAAATTCCTTTCAAATCTTATAATTAAGCTCATATTCTCACAAATTCTTTCTTTAGGTTATTGTTCCAGTATATAAGCACCCTTCTCTATCTCCACATCTTCTCACCTACTTCTGTTGCTTACGCTCTCTCCAACTAGCTTACATGGCTTCGTCTCCACCTGGCTCTACTTCACCGCCACGGATACCGCCTTCCTCCTGGGCATGATGGGGAAGAGAGTGGTCCAGTCCTCCGCCACCGCTGATGCAAAGGCTTCAGATCTGGAAGAGAGTGGTCCAGTCTGCCTTCGCCGCTATCAGATGAGTCATCTGTGTGTCACCAAAAATTTGAGGTCACCCTGCCGGAGAAGAGGAAATGGTCCTTTCCTCCCATAGATCTGTATCGTTTGTATATTGACCGATTTTCAACATCGTTATTTTCTTCGTTTACATGTGCAGGTTTTGATTAGATATCTGAAATTGTGTTGAATTTCGGTTTGATTTTTTGTCGGCTTGAAGGTCCATATCCTCATCGATGAGATGAAGGAGTTTGTGGAAAATCAAGCAAAGCTGAACGAATCCGTTTAAGCACGGAGACTAGTACTTTTTATATTCACAACACCGGGCTTCAGGCTTAAATTGAAAAGTATTATTACAAGTTTTCTATATGGCTTATACAATCCAGGTATGATCGAAATTGACCTGGCTTGTTCTCTGCTTGCTTTGAGATTCGCTTCCTACATTAAGTGCTACGAGAAGGGTGATAACATTTCTCTAATGAACATATTTGGATGCTGATACGTTCTACTTTATAGTGCGTAACTGATCAGCGCTACTTTATAGGGTTTAACTAGGAGTTGTTATCGGTGTTTTGGATACCATTTGGAGATGTTTAGAGCACAATTATGGAATATGGAGTTGAGGAGTAGAAGTGTAGATATAGTGGTTGGGAGAAGCTTAAATGAAGATATATTGAAGAGAGAAGGAAGCCACCCAAGAAGACGAAGAAGTAGAACCAAGTGGTCTACGGGAGAAACCGCGATCACGGACGAGCAAAGGCCTGGTCGCGGAAAAGTCGAGAGCAAAGGATCTAGGAATGAATTTTCCGCGATCGCGGAAATTCTTCCGCGGTCGCGGAAATCTGCTCAGCACGCGTCCGAAGTTTTACTTTTATATTATTTTCCTTTTCTTTTATTTTCTTTATTTCGTTTACATTATTTTATTTCCTTCTAAGACTATGTTTGTTATCTTTTTAGCATTAGGTTTTGGGTTAGGTTATTTAACCTAGTTTCCCTAGCCACTTTCATACATTCAGATTCAGTTTACATCATCGTTTATTCCATTCAGTATTGTTTTTCCTTCAAGACTATGAAGAACTAAGCACTCTTTGCTTAGTCCGACAATTGAAGCCTTGGTTTGAATTTGATTGTGAGATTATTCCCTTACTCTATCTTTGAATGTTATTGATTCTCTTATGCTTCATCCCATTGAGTTATATTGATTTCTCTAGATTAGCTACATAGTTTTATTGATATTATTCATATTGTAGGATTAGGGTTTTGAATTCTATTGGTTGATCTAGTTCATCAATTGTTGTGATTAGTATTATTAATATTAGTTTCCCTAGCCTGACAAACTAGTTGAGATTGATATTATCTATAGTGCTAGTTACTTTAATCTGGTCAACTTGTTAAGATTAATATTGTTCATACCTAATTCAGAGTAGCAAACACGATTTACTGGAACGAGTTGTGAATGTTTATTGTGAAGAGAATTGATTGCATGTCGAGTATTGACGAGTTATTAAGTATTGCATGAGCCTATCTATTCCTGAGCCTACTGCTGCTGTTAGATTTATCTTGATAGTTTCTTGATTGTTTAATAGTTAGGGTTATCAGGACTAGTTGGACTGATAACTAATTTGGAACAGGGATTAGGACATTCTTGAGGATTGAGGACTAGGAATAATCAATGATCAATCAACCAAACTAAAGGTGGATATTTGTTTGGCTAAGTGTTTTTCCCAATTTGATTACAAACCTTTGCTTTTGTTTCCTTTGTTTACTTACTTACAAACAGCCAACCAAAGTCCCCCCTTGTTACTTTAGCATACAAACTTACATAAAGAAAGACAACTCCTCCCTGTGGGATTCGACCCTTGCTTGCCTATTCTACTGAGTTAGGTTTGTTTAGGATTATTTTGATAAGGCGATACGACTTTAGCCTCTGTCAAATTGGCGCCGTCAACCGCGACTGCGGCAAACACTATGAGAAGAATCCACGATCGCATAAATTTTTCCGCGATCGCGGCCGCCGCGACGATTTTAGGGTTTAGTTGAAAAAAAATGGAAAAATGGGGGAAAAAAAGTTCGGCGTTTTTTTCCGCGATCGCGGCCCAGTTGTCTAGGTTTTATTTTGAAGAGACGGTGCGCATCATGATTGCCAAGAAGGAGACATTAGCCTCACATTTGTATTTGGCACCGATGATGGCCCGACATTCGACAACTGGCGAGGAGGAACACCAGAGCCCACACCACGATTACAACTGAGCCCCATTATGTGTTCATTGAAGGCCGTGCAGCCCCGACATCTTTGCTATTCCACTACACCTTACAATGGATTCCTTTTGGTTGCACGGTAGAGTTTGATTATGAAGACCGATGCGACACCAGCGACATGTGTGTATATTGATTTACTGCCAGCAACATCTTCTACGTCCAAGCCATCTCAATGACGTTTGTGAGTTATTTTTTGCCTTTCCTTATGCTTCATTCTTTTTTGTCTTTCATTACATTGAGGACAATGCAATGTTTAAGCATGGAGGAGTGTTCTATACTTGCTAGTCGTTGAGGAGAAAAGAAAAAAATAAAGAAAAAGCCAAAAATTCGAAAAAAGGCAAAAATAGAAATCCTAGGATAAGTCGAAAACCCGAGAGGGCGGCTTAGGTAATAAGCAGGTGGCTTGGACCAGCATTTAGGCTGGGGTAATAATTGGTCAAGAGTGATGTGAGTTTTATGTGAGCCCATCTATTGAAAAATAAAATGAGTGGCTTGGTGAAAACCCGAAAGGGCGCCTTGGCAAAATGAGTGAAAAGAAGAAGAGTGATTATTAGGAATCATCATTTTACCTGACGTGGTGACATAAGAAGAGGAGATATAAGGAGGATTCGGGTAGGTCACTCTGGGAGACATAAGAAGATAGATGGAGGCTAGGATTAGATGTTTATTCACTCTATGGTGTTCGGGATAAGCTTGGGGGAAGTACTCTGCTTTCCTTTAAGCTTGGATGTTGTATGTTTGGTTGTGTGTTGTGTTGTGTTTATTGATTTGGTGCCTTGGAGTTTCATGTTTAGGTGCAATTCTTAGTGGAGAGAGTTTTTCAATGCTTCCTGAAACCTTGGGGATTTGATTAGAGGAGTAGGTTTCTTTTAGCTTACTCGAGGACGAGCAAGGTTTAAGCATGGGGGAATTTGATCAGCGCTACTTTGTAGGGTTTAACTAGGAGTTGTTACCGGTATTTTGGGTACCATTTGGAGATGTTTAGAGCACAATTATGGAATATGGAGTTGAGGAGTAGAAGTGTAGATATGGTGGTTGGGAGAAGCTTAAATGAAGATATATTGAAGAGAGAAGGAAGTCACTCAAGAAGACGAAGAAGTAGAACCAAGTGGGTCTACGGGAGAAACCGCGATCGTGGACGAGCAAGGGCCTGGTCGCGGAAAAGTCGAGAGCAAAGGATCCAGGAATGAATTTTCCGCGATCGCGGAAATCTGCTCAGCGCACGTCCGAAGTTTTCCGAAGTTTTACTTTTATATTATTTTCCTTTTCTTTTATTTTTTTTATTTCGTTTACATTATTTTATTTCCTTCTAAGACTATGTTTGTTATCTTTTTAGCATTAGGTTTTGGGTTAGGTTATTTAACCTAGTTTCCCTAGCCACTTTCATACATTCAGATTCAGTTTACATCTCGTTTATTCCATTCAGTATTGTTTTTCTTTCAAGACTATGAAGAACTAAGCACCCTTTGCTTAGTCCGACAATTGAAGCCTTGGTTTGAATTTGATTGTGAGATTATTCGTTTACTCTATCTTTGAATGTTATTGATTCTCTTATGCTTCATCCCATTGAGTTATATTGATTTCTGTAGATTAGCTACCTAGTTTTATTGATATTATTCATATTGCAGGATTAGGGTTTTGAATTCTATTGGTTGATCTAGTTCATCAATTGTTGTGATTAGTATTATTAATATTAGTTTTCCTATCCTGACAACTAGTTGAGATTGATATTATCTATAGTGCTAGTTACCTTAATCTGGTCAACTTGTTGAGATTAATATTGTTCATACCTAATTCAGAGTAGCAAACACGATTTACTGGAACGAGTTGTGAATGTTTATTGTGAAGAGAATTGATTGCATGTTGAGTACTGATGAGTTGTTAAGTATTGCATGATCCTATCTATTCCTGAGCCTACTGTTGCTGTTAGATTTATCTTGATAGTTTCTTGATTGTTTAATAGTTAGGGTTATCAGGACTAGTTAGACTGATAACTAATTTAGAACAAGGATTAGGACATTCTTGAGGATTGAGGACTAGGAATAATCAATGATCAATCAACCAAACTAAAGGTGGATATTTGTTTGGCTAAGTGTTTTTCCCAATTTGATTACAAACCTTTGCTTTGGTTTCCTTTGTTTACTTACTTACAAACAACCAACCAAAATCCCCTTGTTACTTTGGCATACAAACTTACATAAAGAAAGATAACTCCTCCCTGTGGGATTCGACCCTTGCTTGCCTATTCTATTGAGTTAGGTTTGTTTAGGATTATTTTGATAAGGCGATACGACTTTAGCCTCTGTCAGTAACTAGAAGTTGTTACCGGAGTTTTGGGTGTCATTTGTATGAGTTTAGAGCTTAAGTTAGGAGAGTGGAGTGGATGAGAAGGAATGTTGATTTGGTGGTCTCAAGCACTTAAATGAAGATATATCGAAGATGGAAGAGAAGACCACAAGTGAAGAATGAAGCAAGACTTGAAAACGATGCAGGAAGATTTCCGTGGTCGCGGAAGACACCTCCGCGGTCGCGGATCGAAGAGACAGCGACGAGCCACAGAAAGATTTCCGCGATCGCAGATATATGTCCGCGATAGCGGATACTGTTCACGCACTCGGGATTTTCCCTTTATTCGAACTTTGTTATTTTATTTTTATTTTATTTTATTTTATTTTATTTTATTTTCGTTAGTTTCCTTTTGGATATTATTTCTTATCTTTTGAGTTTAGGTTTGCTAGGGTTATACCTAGTTTTAGTTGACAGTCCTTTTCATTATTTAGTTGATAGACTTTACGTATTGCTCTTTTCCCTAGTTTTTGCTCACAAACCATGAGAAGGAACTAATTTCCATTATTTCGCGTGACGATTGAAGCCTTCAGTTGATTTGGTTGTGAGGTTATAAATCTTGTTCTATTTCCCTTGGATTGTTTTGATTCTCTTGGGACTTATCTTTATTGAATCTTGCTAATTTTGCTAGCATGTGCAACTAGTTGATATTGGTAATTTTCTATTGCTAGGGTTTGGTTATTTCTAGTTAAAATTCCTTATCTTGAGTAGCAACCACAATTTACTAGAACTAGTTGTGAACGTTTATTGTGAAGAGAATTAATTGTATGTTAAATACTGACTAGTTGTTAATTATTGCATGCACCTATCTATTCCTATGCTTACTGCTGCTGGTAGATTAAATCTTGATAGTTTCTTGATTGTTTATCGGTTAGGGTTACCAGGACTAGTTGGACTGATAACTATTTCAGAATAGAGATTAGGACAACCATAGGATTGAATGAACTTGAGAGACCAATGATCAACCTATCATATTGAAGTGTGGATATATGTTAGGTAGAATACCTTCACCATCATATTTACAACAAACTTAATCACTTTCTGCTTTCATTCATTAGTTTTAGAAATCAAACAACAAAACCCCCTAGTTCCTAGTTGGTAACTTACTTTCATACTTAGAGATAGATCCTTTGATTCCCTTGGGATTCGACCCTTACTTACCTACTATACTTAGTTAGGTTTTTAGGGATTCTTTGATAGGCATCACGACTTTAGCCTCATCAAATTTGGCGCCGTTGCCGGGGGATTGAATTTTCTATTTCTTTGTTTGTTTGTTTGTTTGTTTGTTTGTTTGTTTGTTTGTTTGTTTGTTTGTTTATCAACTGTTGTGTGGACTTATCTTATGGTCCACACCCGTGCTACTGACTCGCCTACTTTAGATTTTGATCCAGAAATTGAGCGCACTCTTTCCAAGAACCGTAGAGAAGTGCGTGAGACACTCGATATGGCTGACCAACAACGAACTTTGAGACAACTGGCCGCACCCAACTTGGCACAGCAACCGTTTGCTATGCAGTTTCCTGCTTTGGCTGAAGGAGTGAACTTCGAATTGAAATCTGGTCTGATTCACTTGCTCCCATCGTTCCATGGCCTGAATGGCGATGATCCCAATAAACAGCTCGCTGAATTTCATGCCGTTTGCACGAGCATGAAACCTACTGGAGAAAGCCATGCTAGATCTTGGTGCATCTATAAATGTTTTGCCTTATTCTTTGTATGAATCATTAGGATTAGGACCATTGCATGAAACAGGGATAGTCGTTCAATTGGATGATAGATCTAATGTGTACCCGGAAGGGGTAGTTGAAGATGTTCTTGTAATGGTTGATAATTTGATTTTTCCTGTGGATTTCTTTGTGCTGGATATGGATCATGATAAGCATGCAGCCCCTATACTGTTAGGTAGGCCATTTTTGAAAACATCCCAGACAAAGATTGATGTAAGTAGTGGAACCCTTACTATGGAATTTGATGGGGAGAAGGTGGAGTACAACATATATGATGCTATGAAACACCTAATTGATGATCATTCTCTGTGTTCTATTGATGTGATTGATCCTATTGTGCAAAATGTCTTTGATATCACTTGTTCCGATGAGTTGCAATTTGTTATAGAGAATGACATAGTAGAACCACATGCAGAGTTTGCTTTATCCACTAACCTGCAGGAAATTATGACTCACTTAGATGCTCACGGTAAGCCTCCCTTCCATTCTTTGGGCGATGGCCCCATTCCACTAACAGTGCCAAGCGAGAAGCTTTTGCCTTCCATTGTACAGGCACCGGAGATTGAACTCAAGCCGCTGCCAGACCACCTCAAGTATGCCTTCCTGGGAAAGGATGACACATTACCGGTCATTATCTCTAACAAGCTCTCCAAGGACCAAGAGGAGAAATTGGTGGTAGTGCTCAAGGAGCACAAGACAGCTTTGGGATGGACAATTGCCGACATCAAGGGGTTTATTCCTACTACATGTATACACAGAATTCTGCTGGAGGGCGAAGCCAAGCCATCTAGGCAACCACAGAGAAGACTTAACCCACCAATGATGGAGGTGGTAAAGAAGGAGGTGTTGAAGCTCCTACAGGCAGGGATGATTTTTCCTATCTCTGACAGTAAGTGGGTGAGTCCGACACAAGTTGTACCCAAGAAGGGAGGCATCACAGTTGTAGAGAACCAGCAAGGAGAGTTGGTCCCCACACGAGTGCAAACAGGATGGAGAGTATGCATTGACTCCCGTAAGCTGAATGCGGTAACTAGAAAGGATCACTTTCCTTTACCCATTATTGACCAAATGCTCGAGCGACTTGCTGGTCGCCCCTATTACTGTTTCTTGGATGGATACTCAGGTTATTTTCAGGTGGCCATAGCACTAGAGGATCAAGAAAAGACGACATTTACATGCCCTTTTGGTACTTTTGCATATCGCAGGATGCCATTCGGGTTGTGTAACACACCCGGGACATTTCAAAGGTGTATGGTAAGCATTTGTTCTGAGTATGTGGAGCAGTTTATTGAGGTCTTTATGAATGATTTCACAGTCCATGGTGACAGTTTTGATACATGTTTAGACCACTTATCACTTGTGCTTAAAAGATGTGTAGAAACCAACTTGGTTCTTAATTCTGAAAAGTGTCATTTTATGGTTGAACAAGGCATTGTGCTAGGACATATAGTGTCGGCTAGAGGTATTGAGGTCGATAAGGCAAAGATTGATGTAATTCAGTCTTTACCTTATCCTACTAATGTGCGTGAAGTGCGTTCTTTCTTAGGCCATGCAGGTTTCTACCGCCGGTTTATTAAAGATTTTTCAAAGATCTCATCACCCCTTTGCGAGCTGCTGAAGAAGGAGGTAAATTTTGAGCTTAATGATGAGTGCAAGAAGGCATTCGATGAATTGAAAGCTCGCCTCACTAGTGCACCAATTATTCAAGCATCGGATTGGTCTCGCCCTTTCGAGATAATGTGTAATGCTAGCGATTATGTTGTAGGAGCAGTCCTTGGGCAAAAAGAAGCAAGAGCTTCTCATGTGATTCACTATGCCTCCATGACTCTGAATGGAGCGCAGTGGAACTACTCCACCACCGAAAAAGAATTGCCAACTGTCGTGTTTGCCTTGGAGAAATTTAGGCAATACTTACTTGGCACCAAAGTGATTATCTATACGGATCATGTAGCTCTTCGTTATCTATTGGTGAAGAAAGAGGCAAAACCAAGATTGATTCGATGGATATTGCTGCTGAGTGAGTTTGATGTGGAGATCAGGGATAAAAAGAGAGCCGAGAACTTGGTGGCTGATCACTTAAGCAGGCTCGTACATGAAGAAGACATATCCGAGAAGGAGGCACAGATACAGGGCGATTTTCCCAATGACACACTGTGCAGAATCACTACAAAAGGTTTTCCGCGACCGCGGACAAATTTCCGCGATCGCGGAAATTCCCCTGAATCATCACCACGCAAAAGCCACTCCACAGAAACTTTTCTGCGACCGCGGAAAAGTCCCTGGGGCATCTGTTTGTCTCGTCAATTTTCTCGAAAAAATTCCGCGACTGCGGACTCACAACCGCGATCGCGGAAAATCTTTTCACTCTCCCTCCGAGCTTGGTTCTGAAGATTTGGTTCTTGGACTCCGCACATTCAAGCCATGGTATGCTGACCTGGTGAACTTCCTCGTTCGAGAAGAATTCCCACCTAATTTTTCTAAGGCACAAAAAGATAAGATACGGCGTGAGTCTCGATTCTATGTGTGGGATGACCCCTATCTTTGGAGGCATTGTGTTGACCAGGTAATCCGTCGATGTATTCCGGATAATGAGGTACAATCTGTTTTAGCTTCCTGACATTCTCATGCATGTGGGGGCCACTTTGGGGCAAATAAAACTGCTAGGAAGGTGTTGGACGTAGGATTTTATTGGCCACACATCTTTCGGGATGCACATGCCTTTTGCAAATCCTGTGATCGATGCCAGAGAGTTGGGAATATGTCTCGACGGAACGAGATGCCACAATCACCATTAATCTTTTGTGAGATTTTTGATGTTTGGGGCATTGACTTTATGAGACCCTTTCCTAGCTCTTTTATGAACCTTTATATTTTACTTGCGGTGGACTACGTTTCCAAATGGGTGGAAGCGAAGGCCGCCAAGACTGATGATTCTAAAGTGGTGGCAGGTTTTCTGAAGGAACACATTTTCTCTAGATTTGGAATCCCCAAGGCTTTGGTAAGTGACAGGGGAACTCATTCTGCAACACGACTATGAGGGGACTATTGAAGAAATATCATGTCACGCAGAGAGTGTCCACTGCCTACCATCCACAAACCAATGGGCAAGCTGAAGTGTCAAACCGAGAGATCAAAGCCATCCTTGAGAAGACAGTCGCTCCAAATATGAAGGATTGGAGCTTGAGACTAAATGATGCCGTGTAGGCTTATCGTACAGCCTACAAAACTCCCATTGGGATGTCACCTTTTAGATTGGTATTTGGCAAAGCCTGCCATCTTCCGGTGGAGCTTGAGCACAAGGCATTATGGGCAGTGAAGAAGTGCAATATGCAGATTGATGAAGTAGGAGAATTTCGCAAGTTACAGTTGCAAGAGTTGGAAGAGATACGCCTTGACGCGTATGATAATGCAGTTATTTACAAGGAGAAGACGAAGGCTTGGCATGACAAAAACATTCTGAGAAAGGATTTTAACATTGGGGACAAAGTCCTACTATTTCAGTCTCGCCTGCAACTTTTCCCAGGGAAACTCCGTTCCAGATGGATGGGTCCCTATGTTGTTGCTCGCGTCTTTCCACATGAAGCGGTTGATATATATGATGGGAAGACTGACAAGGTGTTCAAAGTTAAAACCTTACCATGAGGGATTCAACAAAGAGGCGATAGATGAGATGGTTCTTGAGGAACCAATTGCTGAGACCTAGTTGACGAGCATCCTTTCGAGCCAAGACAGTAACTAAGGCGCTGCTCGGGAGGCAACCCGAGGTAAGTAGTTAACATTCATTTCCTTTCAATTAGTTTTTGTTTTTCTTGGTGTGTAGACTAACATGGAGGAGTAGGTTTCTATTACCTTACTCGAGGGCGAGCAGGGTCTAAGCATGGGGGAATTTGATACGCTCTACTTTGTAGTGCGTAACTAAGAGTTATTACCGGAGTTTTGGATGCCATTTGTATGAGTTTAGAGCTTAAGTTAGGAGAGTGGAGTGGATGAGAAGGAATGTTGATTTGGTGGTCTCAAGCACTTAAATGAAGATATATCGAAGATGGAAGAGAAGACCACAAGTGAAGAATGAAGCAAGACTTGAAGACGATGCAGGAAGATTTCCGCGGTCGCGGAAGACACCTCCGCGGTCGCGGATCGAAGAGACAGCGACGAGACACAGAAAGATTTCCGCGATCGCGGATATATGTCCGCGATCGCGGATACTGTTGACGCACGCGGGATTTTCCCTTTATCCGAACTTTGTTATTTTATTTTATTTTATTTTCGTTAGTTTCCTTTTGGATATTATTTCTTATCTTTTGAGTTTAGGTTTGCTAGGGTTATACCTAGTTTTAGTTGGCAGCCCTTTTCATTATTCAGTTGATAGACTTTACGTATTGCGCTTTTCCCTAGTTTTTTCTCACAAACCATGAGAAGGAACTAATTTCCATTATTTCGCCTGACGATTGAAGCCTTCAGTTGATTTGGTTGTGAGGTTATAAATATTGTTCTATTTCCTTTGGATTGTTTTGATTCTCTTGGGACTTATCTTTATTGAATCTTGTTGATTTCGCTAGCTTGTGCAACTAGTTGATATTGGTAATTTTCTATTGCTAGGGTTTGGTTATTTCTAGTTGAAATTCCTTATCTTGAGTAGCAACCACAATTTACTGGAACTAGTTGTGAACGTTTATTGTGAAGAGAATTAATTGCATGTTAAATACTGACTAGTTGTAAGTATTGTATGCACCTATATATTCTTATGCTTACTGTTACTGGTAGATTAAATCTTGATAGTTTCTTGATTGTTTATCGGTTAGGGTTATCATGACTAGTTGGAATGATAACTATTTCAGAATAGGGATTAGGACAACCATAGGATTGAATGAACTTGATAGACCAATGATCAACCTATCATGTTGAAGTGTGGATATCTGTTAGGTGGAATACCCTCACCATCATATTTACAACAAACTTAATCACTTTCTGCTTTCATTCATTAGTTTTAGAAATCAAACAACAAAACCCCCCTAGTTCCTAGTTGGTAACTTGCTTTCATACTTAGAGATAGATCCTTTGATTCCCTTGGGATTCGACCCTTACTTACCTACTATACTTAATTAGGTTTTTAGAGATTCTTTGATAAGCATCACGACTTTAGCCTCATCAGATGCCTTAATTAAAATGTTAGGCTTTGAGCTCATCGTGTCTATTGTGCTTTTGACAAAGACACGGTAATCAGCTCAACAACTTCAATTGGATTAAATTTTGTGATGACCTCAGGTTTTCTTTTGATAGATTTACACTAAGAATAAGGTTCTTTGCAAGTGCTAGTGACAATGTAAAGCTAGATGGTTGTATGTGGTGTTACTTTTGTGTTATGTTTATAATTTCTTAATGAGGAAAATGTGTTGCTTTTGAGGAAAATACAAGGTGTCATCGGATCATACAGTCACAAGGTTAATGTTTTTCTAATATCTCTTTTGTTCATATTTTAAGATTGTTTTTCATACTTATGTTGATTTTTGTGTTTGTGGAAATTGAGACATGGCTTTTCTTTGTAGCTCCACAAGGAATTGAGAAGGATTTAATTGTAACATGTAATATACATAACAAATTGAAAAGCCACAACAACTGCATACTTGTAGTAACTTTATTTATGGTTCCAGTCTGGTACTTGTAGAAGTTGGCTCTTTTCAGATGTCTATCATAACTTCATTTAGTGTCTTTTTTTGTTACATTGGGATGTTTCAATGATGAGGGAACTACGTTTCATTTTGCTAAAAACCAATTACAACTATAGTCTCTTCACTAATAGCTATGTTTATGGTTTACTTGTGTGATCTCAGTAGAATATAGTCAAGTTCTTTCTCAATGATTTACTAGAGCACATCACCTTATACTTAGGGATTCTATGATAATTATATATCAAAGACTTTTTCATCTTTTAATAAATTTAATTAATTATATATCAAAGATCTGTATCCTAAATTTGTGATAAATCTTTTGCCACTTTAAATACAAATCAATCACAAAGATTATAAATCAATCACAATAGATTACAAATCCAAAACATACACAACACTCATGAACTCAGAATTGGACTGATTTCCATGTGAATCTTCTTCAAAAGGACTATCCAGAACACTAGACTCATCGCTGCCTTGCCTTCGCCTCTTTCAAAGCTCAATCGTCATCACTATGCCATCGTCGATGAGCGTCAATGTTTTTCCCCTCCATGGTCGATCTCCCTTTACCGCCATCACCACACCCTCATCGATGAGCGCCGATCTGCACATCCCTTGCCATGTCACCGTCTTGGAATCCCTGGTTCATCGTAGTGTTTGTCTCGGTTATGCCTTTGGACCTCTTAATTAATAAAAAAAATCTTAAAGTTGCAGTATTACCCATTAGCCGAAACACAACAGTTAAAGTACTTGTGCATTTTCAAAAAGTGGGACAACATGATTATCATAAATTGAAAAATCTGAACAACAAAGATTAATGGTCAATTGAAAATTAAATAACAGTTATAGAAAATCGAGACAAGCATCGAGGTAACTAATTGCTACATATTTGTGGATAAATGATTGTAAACTAAATAAAAGTTATGAAGAATCGAAGATCATGAGTTTTGGTCATGACATTTTTTTAGAAAAATAATTAAAAGATATTATGAGATTAAAAATACAATATCTAAAACTTATTTAGGATATCAGATTTATGATTGATTTTTTCTTTCAATTTCGTAATTCTCCATTTTAGCTTATGGTTCTTAATTAACCCAAATAATTGTTGACACTACTAACTTATTTTTCATTTTACCTAGTAGGTATGATGTGTCAAAAGATTTGGCCATAACGACTTTCTCTAAGAAAATAGAGATATATGATCAAATCAAAGATTAAGAAACATGATATCCACATCAAATACTTTTCAAATAAACTAAAGCCCATATAAAAAAGCACACATTTTTTTAAGTTAATATTTATTTCTCAGCACAATATCCAAATCAAAATTCATTTTTGTTATTTTGATTTTTTTTAGATTTAAAATTCAATCTAATCATAAATATCTCATCTAAACGATATATTATATATACTAGAATAATTTAAATGTTACTTTAATTAATAGTATTCAAATATCCAAAAATTTAGTAATAATTTATTGTTTGAGGAACAACATTGCTGACGAGATATGGAGTAAAATGACAGAGTATTTTCGTAGGGTGGCCTATGGGGTGTTAGGGGTGGCGAAAGGAGGCAGGGATTACAAAAAAAGGGAAAGGTGAAACTTGGTAGGATGAAGAGGTACAACGGAGGGTCAATGCCAAACAAATGGCATACAAGAAGTTAGTGAGAAGCAACAACGAGGTAGATAGGGCAGATTGGTTAGCCAAATACAAGATTGCAAAGGAGGCCAAGAAAGCAGTTGGAAAGGCCAAAGAGAGAGCATTTAATAGTTTGTACAAGGCGTTGGATGAAAAGGGTGGGAAAAGATTGGTGTATCGGTTAGCGAAGGCTAGGGAGAGGACGAGAATAGATTTATTCATTGTGAGGTGTAATAGAGATGAAGAAGGAAAGGTGTTAGTTGACGACAACGACATGAAGCACAAATGGCAACTTTACTTTGTCAAGCTGCTAAACGAGGGACACGAGGCACCCGTAGATAACCAAGTTGCAGAAGGTTGGGCTGCATACAGTTACTACAGACACATCTCTAAGGAGGAAGTGAATGAGACAATCTGCGGAATGAGGAACATGAGAAAGAACTTGACTATATTCTATTGTTGTTAATAATGGCATTATAAAATATACACGTCGTTAACATTTGCTTGTAGGAAAAGAATCCCCAGTCCCTCTCACATGCGTCTCCCAAGCTTTTCTCCACTTCATTCTAAGCTCAAGTAGAGTTTATCGAATGGAAATCGACAAGAAGCCTTTTCTGATTTCATAGCAATGAAAAAAGCGGGTTTCAGCTCACAGATCCTTCTCTGCGCCCTACCCTCGTGAAAGCTGCTTCAAACATCTCCTTTTCACATGGAGCTTGTATTCATGCTTGTTCAGTTAAATAGGGCTTTGAACACTTCACTTCTATGGGGAACTCCACCATGGACTTGTACCTGAAATGGGGTTTCATGGGTGTTGCTGAATTGGTATTCGAAGGGATCATATGCCAACACTTTGTTTCCTAGAACACAATCGTTTGTGGGTACCTTGATCATGGTGATTACGAGCAAGGTTTGTGGTGTTTTATGCAGGGTAGAGTTGCAAGGTTTGAGCCAAATGTTGCAACGTTAGTTCTTCTTGTCTAAGCGTGTCGGAGTCTCGGTTTATTCTAGGAAGGGCAAGAGCTTCATAGATACATGATGAGGATTGGGTTATGGGGTGTTGGCTCTGTTCAGAATGTGATGCTTGGCTTGTGATGTTGACTTGGTGGGTGCAAGCCAGGTGTTGGATGAAATATTTGACAGATATGTGATCTCATGGAGTATGATGATTGGTGGGTTTGTACAGAATAAAGAATCCATGTTACCACTAGAGGTGTTCGTGGACATGGTGACTGAAGAGTCTATTGAGTCAGATGGGCTCAATTTGGTGTCTGTTCTCAAAGCATGCTCAGCTGCAGGAAACATTGACATGGGAACATCCATTCATGGGTTTGTCGTTTCAAGAGGCTTCGACAACAATGTATTAATGGATAACTGTTTAATTGATATGTATTCAAAATGTGTTGATACACACTCTGCTTGTAGGGTGTTCAATGATATGCCCTTCAAGAATGTGTCTGGGAATTCTATTTTATCTGGGTTTGTGCACAATGACATGCATTATGAAGCTGTAGAATTGTTGAAATCTATGAAAATGGCTGGAGTAGAGGAAGACGATGTGACCTTGACTAGCCTTATTTAGACCTGCAAGTTGATCCATTCCCGAATGGTTAGACGAGGTTTTGAATCAAACCAGCTGCTAGTAAACTCTCTCATGGATGCTTATGCAAAGTGCAACTTGATCCAGCTTTCTTGAAAGTTGTTCCAATCGGTTAAAGAGCATGAACAAGGTTTCTTGGGGCATAATGATTGCAGGATTTGGTCACTGTGGTCTGCCAGAAGAAGCCATGGATGTATTCCATCAGATGATCCAATCAAGAGAGCCTCCAAATGCAGTCATAACCCTAAACCTGGTTGAAGCCTCAAGATCAACGTCTGAACTAGGCAGAGTCAAATGGGCCCATGGGATTGCCACCAGAAGAGGCCTATCCTCATACTCAGAGGTAGCCGTAGGAACAACCATTGTTGAAGCATACTCAAAATGTGGGGCCATAGATTGCGCGAGTAGAGCCTTCCACCAAATACACCACAAGAACATCATGTCATGTCATGGAGCGCCATGATGAGCGCGTACGGGCGGACCTAAGAATCATTCTCTCATGAAACGCCAAGGCCTAAAACCGAACCAAGTCACCACTCTCTCCCTGCTATCCTCATGCAGCCATAGAGGGCTAGTCATAGAAGGGCTCTCCCTCTCCAAAGACATGGTGGAAGAGCACGGAGTCACACCATACGCTCCATACTACGCTTGCTTGGTTAACCTACTGAGCCGAGCAGGGTGGTTGGAGGCTGCCCAGGAGCTGATTGGGTGGGCTTATGCCTGAGCCCAATCAGCTTTCGGGCAGCTTATGGGCGGCCTTGCTAAGTGGGTGCAGGAGGTCAAGTGAAACTGAGATTGCTTGAGTTGGAGCCATGGAGCTCGTGCGGGTACTTGCTAGCGAGTGAGGCCCACGCCTTCGGTGGGTCCTGGCAGGATGTGGGGAGGGTGAGGAGGCTGGTGAGGGAGACGGGGGTATTGAAGGTGGTGCCTGGCTATAGCTTGGTGTATGTTGATGAAAAAGGAGTTAAGTTTGTTGCTGGAGACAAGTGTAGCCCACAGGTTGCTCAATGCAGTGCCATTGTCTTAGGTTTAGGGGTGTTCAAACGATATGTACGGTCCGGTCCGGTGGACCGTAAACTTATAGACCTTTGGACCGTGGACCGGACCAGACCAATCTGGTCCAGTTCTTTTACGGTACGGTCCACGGTCCGGACCGTAAAGACCGTTTATGTAATTACTCTTTTAAAAAAACATTTTTTTAACTTTTTATGGTCCGATTACGGTCCAAATCGGATCGGACCGTAAATGAAATGAATATTTCAACAATTTTCACAAAAATCTCATCTATTATAGCTTTCAAGCATAACAAAAAAGTCTAAGTAGATGAAGTGAGACAAAAATGCAAAAATCATTCAACTTAATACAAGAAAATAACAATAATCAATGTGCCTTAAGGTAAAAAATTACGGTATGGACCGAGACCGGATCGTAACCCGGTATGGACCGGCAGATTACGATCCATTACAGTCCGGACCGGAAAATTATGGTCCAGGACCGAAACCGAACCGTAACCCCTAATACGAAAAATTAAGGACCGTGGACCGGACCGTTGAATTACCGGTCTGGTTTTATAGTCTGGTCACAATATGCACACCCCTAGTTTGCATTCCTGTATAACAATTGTTCACAAACTAGATCTAGCTTTTATTGAATGAGGAATGAGATACATAATCTTGCCATTTTTTGTTCATACAAAGAGTTTTGAGCAATACTAGAAACCAATTTAACAGTATATCAATGAAGAGCCACTTTTTGTTGGAGTTAAATTACAATTTGAGCCTAAGTTGTAACTTTGTTAAAAAAAAGTTATATGACACATTTTGTGAACACCAATTTATTATATGGTTTAACTTTCTTTTTAGTAACCAATTTGATATAATTTGACTATATAAGATTTTTGAACGAATTTACTCCATATCACTTAGCTATTAGGACAAGAAATATAAAGGTTGTGAAAAGTTTTGAAATTGGTAAAAAAAAGTCATGAAAATGCTTCCCGAAATCGACACCCTCCACCATCGCCTGCTGCATCAGTATACCCACCACGAGTCAGCCAAAGAGCCCATATTTTCCCTTGTAAGAGTTTTGGCGAAAACGGGTTTGATTGATAATGCTATTGATCAGTTTCGATCGATTCAAATTTGATTCTGAATCATGCGATGATAGATGAATTAATTTAGTGTTCAGAAGGTGATATTGATTTCAAAAAACTAACACTACTATTTTATAGTCTCTCGGAGGAATACGTAATGAACAAGAAAAACCAAAAGCATAAGAAAAATCATACACTAAACAAATATTGAAATATACCTAGTTATTCTTTCTGCAGAATCACCCTTCTTCGCCTTCACCTTCACAAATGGAGGTTGAAGCAAAGATGCACCACTTCTTAGACTTACAAATTCTCATGATAACGTACCAGATTATCCCAACAATAGTCATCACTCCACTCACCATGAACACAGTCTTTGTAGCAATCACCATGATGAACACTAGAAAAGCAGACGACACCAAACACATTATCACCAGACAAGGAAGATTCAACGGCAATCAAAACGGTCTCTTCCTCCTCAACCATAAGAAAGCTGCAAACTCTAACAACATCCCCAAGCTGTATAGAAAATTGGTTGAAGCGACAATGTCTTCGAAGTTCAAGTATGATGCCCCTAGTGAAACCAAACATGCCACAACAATCCCAACCCATGGGGTATTAAACCACTTTGACCTCGCAGCGCAAAATCTTGGCAAAAACCCTACATTAACCATGCCCAGAACTTGATAAGTGCAAGAACTCATCTAGGCTTCAAAAAGCCCAATTGTAGATAGCACATCACCGATTTCAATCCAAATTTTGAGCCACTTGCCAACAACAGTTTGTGTAGCATCAACCAAGAATCCAAATTCCCATAAACGTTGATCAACTGATATTGCCCCAGTGACACCCATTAAAGGAAACAAGTAAGCCAAGCAAGTGATGATCACATCGATAAATAGCCCAAGAGGAAAAGTTTTGTCTGGTCTGTCTACTTCTCCTGCTAATGTAGAAACACTATCCCAAAAATTGAGATTCTAGAAGAGTATATTGAAATACAAATTCCAATCTTTCTTTACCCCTGTTTGGCCTAAACTAAGCCACCGCTTCGGTTGAATTTGAGGGATTGCAACAAGAGACGTAATTATGAAAGGTATCAGTGAAACCACCCCTAGAGCAACTGTGCCCCAGCCGACAATTGTGAGGCAAGTATTGTTAAAATGTGATTCAACACTTAGATTATATTTCATGTTATTTGTTTTATTTCAGTTGTAACTAGCTATCTTTAAGGGATTTGTTAAGCTAGTTAGTGGGGTTATTTGGAGTCGAAATCTTAGGCAAAGTTGTAGACGTGGTTAGTGGGAAGTTAGTAGTGCTTTCGTTGTTTAAGAATTCAGATTATTGAGTCAGTTATTAATCAATGAAAATCAGAACATAGTGCAGTTCTGGAAAAGCTTTCTCTGTTCTCTGTGTTGTTGTTCTTCATTTCTGGGTGAGTTTCTGAGTAATTCTGAGACTCTTTGCCAACAAATTGGTATCAGAGCTATACTAGGTTCCGATCCTAGGAGAGTGAGTGAAAGAATTGAGAGAAAACACAAAGGGAGACACGGGAGAAAGAGTGATGCAGAACCCTGGAGGAAACAACAATGGGACCTCGCAATTGCCCATTTTCAAGGGTTCAAAGTATCAGTTTTGGGGCTTGAAAATGAAGACCCTTTTCAAGTCACAAGAACTGTGGGGATTGGTTGATGAGGGGTTCGAGGATGATGGCACAGAAGAGCCGGATCAGGACCTGAGAGAGAAGAGAAAGAAGGATGCAAGAGCCTTGTTTATGATTCAACAAGCTCTCGATGATGAGATATTTCCAAGGATTGCCTCTGCTTCAACATCAAAGTAAGCCTGGGACACTTTGAAGCAGGAATACCTTGGAGATAAGAAGGTGATCACAATGAGATTGCAATCACTGAGGAGAGAATTCGAGACCTCTCTTATGAAAGACAAGGAACCAGTGCAGGAATACTTGTCTAGGATTTCAGGCATTGTGCAGCAGATGAGGTCATATGGAAAAGAAGTTTCGAATGAGCATATTGTTGGTAAGGTCTTGAGGAGTCTTACAACAAAGTATGATCATATTGTTGCTGCTATAGAGGAATCAAAGGATATGGAGACCTATTCCTTTGATGAGTTGATGGGCTCTCTGCAAGCTCATGAGGAGAGGCTGAATAGATCAGGAGATCAGAAGGAAGAGAAGGCTTTCATGGGAAGAGATGAAAGCAAAGAAAGATCAGGCCAACACTTCAATAGAGGTAGAGGCAGAGGTGGCTTTAGAGGAAGAGGTCGAGGCAGATTTGGCCAAGGAAGTGAAGGAAAGGAGTCTGATCAGCAAAAGAAAGTGTTCAAGTGTTATTACTGCAAGAAGCCTGGACACAAAGAAGCCCAATACTGGAAGAAGCAAAGGGATGAAGGAGAGAAGAAGAATGATCATAGATCAAACTTTGTGGAGCAGGAAGAGAAGTTGTTTCTAGCACAACAAGTAGAGCAAGAAAAGTTGCTTCTTACACAGAACACAGTAGTCAAGATCACAAGTGGAGTTTGGTATGTCGATAGTGGATGCTCCAACCACATGTCAGGAGTAAGAGAGTTGTTCAAAGACCTGGATGAGTCAAAGAAGAGCCAAGTTAGGCTTGGTGATGACAATCAACTGGATGTTGAAGGAAGAGGCACAATGGCCATGATGTCAGAGAGAGGTAACATTAAACTGATTTATGATGTGCAATATATGCCAAAGTTAGCTCACAATATGCTCAGTGTTGGTCAGTTGTTATGCTTTGGATTTTATGTTGTGTTTGATGATCAGTCTTGCTTCATAAAAGATAAGAAATTAGATGAAGTTGTTGTGAGAGTTGCAATGGGAAAGAACAAAGTCTTTCCTCTTGAGTTGTCTTCAAGTGCAGGGAAGGCATTGATAGCAAAAGGTGATGATGACACCAGAGTGTGGCATCACAGATATGGTCATCTCAATATGCAAGGGTTGAGGCTGCTTCAGACAAAAGAGATGGTGAATGGCTTGCCAAAGATTGGTGAGCTAGAGTTATGTGAAGGCTGTGTGTATGGGAAGCAGTCAAAGGGGTCATTTCCAAGTGGCAAAGCATGGAGAGCAAGTGAGGTGCTAGAGCTACTTCATGCAGATTTGTGTGGCCCTATGCAAACTGAATCACTGGGAGATAGCAGGTATTTTCTCTTGATC
Organism: Rheum nobile; assembly: GCA_027886185.1. Lineage (NCBI taxonomy): Eukaryota > Viridiplantae > Streptophyta > Magnoliopsida > Caryophyllales > Polygonaceae > Rheum > Rheum nobile. Next base: position 211,278 of record WOAB01000665.1, on the reverse strand, counting down.
ACAGATGATCATAGTAGGATGAGTTGGGTGTTCTTCTTAAAGGCTAAGTCTGAAGCCTTTGAGAACTTTAAGAAGTTTAAGGCATTGGTGGAAAACCAAAGTGGCAAGAAGATGAAGGCCTTAAGGACAGATAGAGGAGGTGAATTTCTGTCTAAGGAGTTTACTGAATTCTGTGATGAGCATGGAATAAAGAGAGAGCTCACAGCACCCTATACACCTGAGCAAAATGGTGTGGCTGAGAGGAAGAACAGGACAGTGGTAGAGATGGCAAGGAGCATGTTGAAGGCAAAGGAAGTGCCAAATGCTCTCTGGTGTGAGGCAGTAGCAATTGTTGTCTACATACTCAACATATCTCCTACCAAGGCAGTGATGAATCAAACTCCATATGAAGCATGGAGAGGTAAGAGACCTAGTGTAAGTCATCTAAGGATATTTGGCTGCATTGATTATACTATGGTGAACCTGAGAGCAAAACTAGATGATAAAAGTGTGTCTTCATTGGCTATGCAACACAGTCTAAGGCATATAGGTTGTACAATCCTGTGTCAAAGAAGGTGATTATCAGCAGAAATGTAGTGTTTGATGAAGGCTCAAAGTGGGACTAGAAGGAAGAGCAAAGTGAGACTGCTCAGAGACAAAGTGTAGACTTGGTTGATAGTCCAGGAGAAGCTGCAACAGAAAGTACTCAAGATGTTGATCTTGGTAGTGGCAATGCAAGCTCATCAACATCACCAACTAGCAGTTCTTCAAGCAGCTCGAGGTCATCAAGCTCAAGCTCATCAAGTGGTACACCACCAAGAGGTATGAGATCATTGGCTGAATTGTATGAAAGTTGTGATTTTGCTCTGAATGTTACTGATCCAAGTAACTATGAGGAAGCTGCAAGTAAGCATGAATGGCAGCAGGCAATGAAGGAAGAGATGAGCTCCATTCAAAGGAATGAGACATGGAATTGGTTGATCTTCCTGAGGGCAAGAATGTGATTGGTTTGAAGTGGGTTTTCAGAACCAAATTCAACACAGATGGAAGCATTCAAAAGCACAAAGCAAGGCTAGTTGCCAAGGGGTATGCACAGAAGGAAGGGATTGACTTTGAAGAGACATTTTCTCATGTGGCAAGGTTTGAAACTGTGAGACTTGTGCTTGCAATAGCTGCTCAGAAAAAGCTTCATGTATATCAATTTGATGTGAAGTCAGCCTTTCTGAATGGAGAACTTCAAGAAGAGGTATTTGTTGAGCAACCTGAGGGTTTCATCAAGAGAGGGGAAGAGAGCAAAGTTCTCAAGCTGCACAAGGCTCTCTATGGGCTAAAACAGGCCCCTAGAGCATGGTATAGCAGAATTGATGATTTCTTCATCAACAATGGCTTTGAAAGGAGTGAGAATGAGCCTACACTGTATGTGAGAAAAGAAGAAATGAAGAGGTTCATTGTGGTGTGTCTCTATGTAGATGACATCATCTACTTCAGTGACTCAGAGAAGCTGTTGTCAAGCTTTCAAACTGTGTAGAACAAGCATATCGAAATAGGCATGAATAATATGATGAAGAGACAAAACATAACTAGATGTAGAATAATCATTAGTGAATTGCATATTCTCCCTTAACACCAGATCTAGTTCCTTAGTTCTCCCTTAATGAAACAACTAGATCAGAGTTCCTTTCAGCCTAGCAGTTCCAGATTGCCAAGTTCATTCCCCCTTTGGACATCATCGAAAAGAGGCAGTTAGATGAGTAACACTGAGAATTTAGAGAGATAAATAAGATAATGATGAACTCTAGAGAAATGGCACCATAATAAAGATTGAAAGCATATTACAAACAGGGCAGGGAACGCAAAATAAGTTCATTAAATATCAAAGGGCATGAACTACATAAGCATAAAAACAAAAAGAGTAAAAGCACTCAGAGACACACAAAAAGGGATCATGATGTGGAAGTGGGATCCTAAGGGAACTATAAGTTCCGTGTCATCTGAGAGGGAGAAGAGTGATGAGAGCCTTCCTTTGTCGGTGTAGGGGAGGACGGCCGAGAGAGAGTGTGCTCTGATGAGGCCACTAGCTTGGCTCTTTTGCCGGGGAAGACACCGGCTGAGAGGGTTCCGTCGCAGGTGGGGGCACAGAAGATAGTGCCTTTGGCGGGGTTGCCACCTGAGAGGAGGACGGTGTTGCCTTCAGTTTTCTAAGTTCCTCGATGTAGGCCACTTCTTCGGCGGTAAACTGGGGAATTTTGGGTTCCATAGTTGTGGAGATTTGGTGTGATAGAGAGGTTGTTGTGAGGATTCTTGAGAAGGCGGAAGTAAACTTTAGGAGAGCAGAGAGAATATGATAAGCGGTGCCCAATTAGGTCTGCCTTGTTGCCTTTTATAATTCTCAAACAAATTCTATCCAAATCACACCGTTGCCAGATCTTGATCAAATAAGGGAACCGAAAGTCTCTCCAACGGCCACAAAATCTTCAACCAAAATACTAGCCATAAATATCCTCATCATGATAATATCAGATCAATCACATCAGCTTGGGCTTCAAATCGGCTGAGTAAGAACGGCTAGAAGAGCATTTATGCCTCTCGGGAAGCGGACTCTGTCAGAGATCAGAATTCAAAATATCTGGCCGTTGAGGCGGCATACCCAGTTCCTTTCCTCAGATAATGACACGGAACTAGGGAAGTATGGGCACATTTGATGTAGGGAACCAAGCAAACACTCAAGAAAAGTACGTACCCATATAAATAAAATTAGGAAGGCAATTTTGACATTACACAGATAATTCCCAGTGTGGATTAAACAGAGGGTCATAAGGAATTATGCAATGTAATCAGGCTTAGGGATGGCTTGTAGTCAATCATCATTTCGGCTTGTAATATAGAATAGATGTGATCAGATTGACTATATTAAGGCTTAATCAAAGAGATGTAGATATGCACAAGATATATCATGAAAGAATATGTGATCATGTCATAATTTAGAACATGCTTTAGAATCAATGTTACAGGACATGCGAGGCCAGCACAAAATCAAATATCATCAATATTTTCAATGGAACCATAGAACATATCAAATCTAGGCACAACAAGGGAACTAGTAATGGCAACCGGAACTACTAGTTTAAGGAAATCATTCCTAGAAGTAACCTAAAGGACTCGTAAGGTTCCCGATTGAGTTCCTTGGTAAATATATCGGCAATTTGATCTTCTGTCCTACAATGTTCTAGCAGTATGTTCCCTTTTTCAACATGATCACGTAAAAAGTGATGCCTTATATCAATATGTTTGGTCCTAGTATGATGCACAGGGTTCTTAGATATGTTGATTGCACTGGTATTGTCACATAAGATTTTGAGGGGACCGAAAGACATACCAAAGTCCGCGAGTTGTTGTTTGAGCCAGAGGAGTTGGGAACAGCAAGCAGCAGCTGCGATGTACTCAGCCTCCGTGGTGGAGAGAGCAACTGAGTTTTGCTTCTTGGATCCCCAAGAGATTAAGCAGGGACCAAGGAACTGGGCCATTCCTGATGTGCTCTTGCGATCGACCAGGAACCCAGCATAGTCGGCATCCGTGTAGCCAAGGAGGTTGAAATGGCAATCTTTGGGGTACCAAAGACAGAGGTCGTCAGTTCCCTTCAGATAGCGAAATATGTGTTTCACCTCAGTGAGATGAGATTCCCTTGGATCAGCTTGAAACCTAGCACAAAGACACACAGCAAACACAATATCTGGCCTACTTGCTGTTAAATACATCAAGGAACCTATCATACCACGATAGAGTTTCTCTTCAACTCGTTGTCCAGTGTGATCGGCAGTGAGATGAGTTGCAAGGGAGATGGGAGTGGAGATTGGTTTACTGGAATCCATTTTGAACTTTTTCAGGAGTTCCTTTAGATACTTCTGTTGATGAATTTGGATCACATCGCTCTTCTGAGTGACTTGCAATCCCAGAAAGAATGTGAGTTCCCCAATCATGCTCATTTCGAACTCGCTGCTCATTAGATCTTTGAACTTTTCTACAAGAGCCAAGTTAGTGGAACCAAAAATAATATCATCAACGTATACCTGAACCACCAAAATGTCACCCTTCACATCTAGGATGAATAGGGTTTTGTCGATCACACCACGCCGATAGCCATTTACTGTTAGGAATTGGGCAAGGCGATCATACCAAGCACGAGGTGCTTGTTTTAGACCATAGAGCGCTTTGTCCAAGAAGTACACGTGGTCAGGGTGATCATCATCCTCAAATCCTGAAGGTTGCTTTACATAGACTTCCTCTTGAAGAATGCCATTTAGGAACGCAGTTTTTACGTCCATTTGAAAGAGCTTGAAGCCTTTGTGGGACGCGTAAGCAACGAGCAAACGAATGGCTTCCAATCTTGCTACATGGGCAAACGTCTCATCGTAATCAATCCCTTCTTGTTGATTATACCCTTGAGCAACCAAACGAGCTTTGTTCCTTGAGACTGCACCAGAATCATCTAGTTTGTTGTGAAAAACCCACCTAGTTCCTATGATGTGTCGATTAGCGGGACGAGGAACTAGTCGCCAGACTTTGTTCCTCTCGAACTAGTGAAGTTCTTCTTGCATGGCAATGATCCAATCGGCATCCTTCAGTGCTTCCGTGATGTTCTTGGGTTCTATAAGAGACAGAAAAGCATTGAAGGCACATAAATTCATATCCTCAAATCCATACCTGTCCGGGGGCTTGATTGTTCTTTTAGCTCTGTTTGAAGCTAGTACATCCGTCCCTGGAGTTTCAGTTGCTATATGGACGGGAGCTGAGGAGGAGGCGATGGGAGGAGCAGAGTCAGTTCCTTGTGTGGTTGGGTTGACCGGAGCATCTGAGCTGGAGGGAACAGAATCGATCAGGGGAACAGAGTTAGAGAGCACAGTGTCTGGTTGAGGGGGAGGAGCTGGGGAACTCTCCGTGGACATCGACTCCTTGGGCTCAATCACTGGACTCGTTTGAGGAGGATTAGCGAGGGAAGGATATGAATTGGGCTTTGATGGTGCGTCATCATCGGAGTCTTCGAGTGGACGTTGAAATGGATCTTCTGAGGGAACTGAGGGATCCTGTACAGACTTTGAAGGCAATTTTTCATTGAAAACAACATGAATACTTTCTTCTACCTTTTTAGTCCATTTGTTAAAGACTTTGTAAGCTTTGCTGTTTGACGCATATCCGATGAAAATCCCTTCATCGCTTCGTGGATCAAATTTGCCCAGATTGTCCTTCCCATTATTGTGAACAAAACACGTGCATCCGAAAACTCGCAGATGAGTAATATTGGGAAATCGTACTCGAAGGAGCTCATAGGAGGTCTTCTCAAGCATGAGACGTAGCATAGCTCGATTTAGAATGTAGTAGGCTGCATTTACGGCTTCTGCCCAAAAGGATTGGGAAAGTCCACTGGAGATGAGCATTGTGCGAGCCATATCCTCCAAAGTCATGTTCTTCCTCTCAACTACCCCATTTTGTTGAGGAGTGTAGGGAGCTGAGAAATTGTGATCAACTCCATGTTCCTTGCAAAAAGTTAGAAAGTCTCCGTTTTCGAACTCAGTTCCATGATCGGAACGAACAGCTCGAAGAGGAACATTCAAAGATTTCTCAAGAAAGGGAACTAACTCACTAAACCTATCAAAGACTTCACTTTTAGATTTGATAAATAATGTCCAAGTGAATGTTTTGGGGCGAAAAGATCGGACGACCTAAATCGCCTTAGACAGGGTAACTAGTCGATCGGGTGATAGAAAACAATCCAAACCAAGCCAAAAATAGATAAACACAGAATAAATGTATAATAGCGTGATGATCTTATTAGATGTCGTGTGAATCAGACTGAATCGTGATACAACTTATCGTAATAAAACCAGAGATCGAGTGGGACTCGACCGGCGACTTGTGAGTGGCGACCGGCAGGGATCTAGCGTAAGCAGCCGTTAGAGAGCTAGGTGGAGAGCGAGAGTGCTATTCTGGTGAGTTGTTTTTTTTCCGAACGCCTGTTCTGTGTGTAATTGTGTCGTCTTCTTCTTATCTTCCTCGTCGTCCTGATATGGTAAGTCTTTTACTCTTGTGACCGTTTATGCTTCGGCCGAATATTCCATCTTCAATGCTCGGAGTGATGGTGAAGATTGCGCCATTAAATCTCTGCGTTTATGGTGGTTTGAAGGCAGTGGCCGTTGTGTGATCTAGCATTTAATGCTTGGCGAGATCCTCGCGATCCTGTCGGAAGGCATTCGACCAGAGACGTCTCGTCGGATCCTCTGGGCTTTCTTCTTCGATCTTTCGATTGGCAATGGGCTTGGGCTCGACCGATTTGACCCATCTTCTCTGGAGAATCCAGGCCCAACAATAGCCCCAAGTTGCTATGGGCTTACGGTTTAGGCAAGTTGACCGGAATCCGTGGCAACTTCTCTAGACGCGATCTCCACCTTCCAATTTGGCGCGTTTGCTCAGGGCTACGTGGCGCGTGATCGAGGCATGATGCAACGCCTCTACAGGCCTTCACTTCCCTCCATAAATTTGTAGCAGAAGGAATCGATTACTCTTCATCATCTTCCTTTGCAAGTTTCTGGTAAGCCTCTTGGTTTCTCTTGCCATAGCTTTCTGATTTCTCTTAGTCGTAGCTCTTCGATTCTCCTATTTTCCCATTCTCGAAATGGTTTCTCTCGAGGCTTCTGAGTCGTCGAAGACTCTCTCCGATTCTCGTGAAGGCGAAGCTCCTCCTCGTTTTATTTTAAAGGAGTCGGATGCATTGGTTAGCACTATGTCCCAGGCGGAACTGGATCAGGTGCTCCAAGTCGGAGGTTTTCCGCCGGAGACGGTTGCCAGGCTGCCTCACCCAGACGAGAGGGCCGATGCTCGCTATGAGGGATGGGTTTGCTTCTACTCTTACCCGTTTAGAATAGGGCATAGGTTTCCTTTTTTCCCCCTTGTCAGGGACTTCTTAACTATGTTGGCGCTGGCGCCATGTCAAGTAATGCCTCAGGCGTGGAGAGTACTTAGGGTTTTAGACCTTGTGAATGTTCAAACTGGGGCTGATTTTGACTTCGACGCCCTGTGGTACAACTACTTCATAGGATCGAAGAGTTCCTGTCGCGTTCAGTTGTGTGTCCGACCTAGTCGGAAGCCCTTGGTGTAGAGCCCTGATGTTAACGACCGTGGATGGGGGTCGAAGTTCTTTTTCATCGAACGCTCTTCTCTGGAGAAGGAGGGAGAATGTCCATTTTTGTTGACGGAGTGGCGAGTCGATAGTATGTACTTGTCTTTTCTTTCGTGTATTTGTGTGTCTTAACTCTTGTTTTAACTTTTCTTTTTTGTAGTCCCCGAACCAGAGGATCTAGAAGTGAGTAGCCGATCAGAGGGCTTGTCAAAGATTGTGCTTGAGATTCCCGCGTCTGAAAGGAAATTTGTGAACGTCAACTTGCTGGCGACGACTCCTGCCTCACAAGAAGATATGTCGAATGTCTCTTTATCTCGTGCGAAAGGTAGACTTTCGGCTTTAGGAGTCTTTTTATTGTTTTTCACTTTGTCGTGTACTTTAGGATTTCTCCTTTTTTGTTGTCCTGTCGTGTCAGGTTCCCCTGGTGGTCGGTCGAGTGCTCGCCTGAGGATGGCGTCGGGAAAAAGCTTGATTGAGCAAAGGAAAGCAGCAGCCAAGGCGGCGTCGAGCAAACCGGCTCTGATTGACCTGACGACTACGGTTAAAGCTGGCTCTAAGAGGAAATCGAGCGCTCGTCCTGATGATGTCAAGGCGGAGGACGTCCCTAAGAAGAAAGGCGCGACCGCCGAAGGGGTCGGCAAGATCGGTGCCGCAGGGCCGTCGATCGTTGATCTTTTTCGCGCTCAAGACCCGACTTTGAAGTCGGAAGTTAAGGACGTCTCCCCTTTGGATTGTATTGGTGAAGCGGGCAGTTCCGCGTGGAGGGTGTGTTGCCCTTTGTTTTATGCGTTTTTGTATTTCTTTTGTTCGACTGTGTTTTCTGATTCGCGTATTTGTGTTGTCGTATGCCTTTTTGTCAGGCTTTTCAATACTTCTTGGGAGCTTACTCCGGTGTCTAGGCGATGCTTGTCAAGGCTGAGGACATGGCTGCTAGGTCAGAGTCCGACCTTGCCTCTTTAAGGACCAAGCTGGAGGGAGCGGAGAGTCGCTGTCATGAGACTGAGCGTCGTCTCACCAGGGAGCTGAAGAGATGTCAAGGGGAGCTGGTCGCATGTCAGAGGGAGTTTGAAGAGTGCAGGGCAGGCATTGAGGAGGAAGTGAAGCGGGCTCGGATTGCCGACGGTCAGATTGCTGGCGACGTTGGGGCCTTCTACGCGGTGAAATCGCGCATCGAGATGATTGAAGAGTTCAACGAGGGCAAGCATGAGCTCTGGGACCTGAAGGCGGAGAAGGAGACTTTGGACTCCATGTTTCCAAAGGGCGATCCTGGTCAGGAGTTGTTCTGCTTAGCCGGCATCGGAGAAGAGGCTGTGGATGAAGATGCCGATGAGGACGAAGCTCATTCTGGCGATGCTAAGCCGACCGACGAGATAGCCCCATTGGAGCCAGCCCCTACCGAAGGTAACGTTGTTGTTCCCGATGCTTGACTTTGTTTGTCCCACTTGTGTGTGGGTTTAGACATTTGGTGCCTTTGGATAATGTATGTTTTGGCGACCCGTCCACCATCGCGGGTCGCAGAATATTTCTGTTTGATGAAGTCCTACAGATGTGTAGGCAGACAATGTGGTTTGGCGACCCGTCCGCCATCGCGGGTCGCATATTTATAAAAATGCTTTTTATTTTGCTGCAAATGCGTTTTTACATGTAGAATTGCATGCTAGTTTGTTTCGTACATGTTCGTCGAACTTTCAAGGAAGTTGTCGACGACGTTTAGTATGTCGTGTATGTCGGTTTCACCTGTGTGCTCCGTCGAGTGGGGTTTCACCGTGTGTATGTATGTAGAGCAGGCCTGTGATGTGTTTGTGTATGTGTTAGTCATGACATTATGCCGGGGAGGTAAGCAATATATAATAAGGTGTTTGTTCCTTATGTTTAATTGCGTGAATGTAATAAGGTGTTGTACCTTATGTTTTGTATAAGGCAGGCGGTGTGCCGACGTGCCTGTATTGTCATCTCCCCGTAATCCGATCGATCGTGTAATGTAAGCGCTATATGCGGATGACAGGATCCATTTACGGACGACTGGGTCCATTTGCGGACGACGGGGTCCAATGTAAATGTTGTTCTGGATTTGTGTTTTTGTAAGGAGGAAATCCTCGCTTAGTGTCAGATGATGACATGTAAAAGAAAGTAGCGATGTATATGCGATGGCATGCGATATGTATGCGACGGATGACAATGTATATGCGATAGCATGCGATATATATGCGACAGATGGCAATGTATATATGATAGCATGCGATAGGTAGCCATGTATATGCGATGTATAGAGTTTTGCGTGATGTTTTTACCTTATCGGTTCAGAAATGGTATAGCTTGAGATGTGCTGCGTTCCAACTCCTCGGGATTGGTTGTCCGTCTTTGTCTTATAACTGATACGCTCCTTGTCCGACCACTTCGGTGATCAAGTAAGGTCCTTCCCATTATGGTGCTAGCTTTCCGTCGGATGGGTTCTTGGTGTTCTGGAATGTATTCCTTAGGACCCAGTCTCCGACCTTGAACGCCTTGATTCGGACGTTCTTGTTGTAACTCCTTGCGACGTGTTGTTGGAACCTGACCATCCTGATTCGAGCTCTCTCTCTAATTTCGTCCGCTGTGTCGATATTGTGTGTTAGTTCGATGTCGTTCTGTTCACTTGTCTGAAGGTTACAGCGAGCGGTCGGAACCAGTAACTCAGCCGGGATGACCGCTTCACTCCCGTAGACGAGAGAGAAAGGCGATTGCCCGGTCGCATTCTTTGGAGTAGTCCTATCGGACCAGAGAATAAGTGGGAGTTCGTCTGCCCATTTGCCTTTAGCCCCTGTGAGGCGTTTCTTGAGGTTGTTGATAATGATCTTGTTGCTGGATTCGGCTTGTCCGTTGGATTGCGGATACCGAGGTGTGGATGTGACCAATTTGATGTTCCATTGGTCACAGAAGGCTCGAGTCTTATGACTGATGAATTGGGAACCGTTGTCGCACACGATTTCTGATGGGATGCCAATCTGCACAAGATATTGCGTTTTATGAATGAAATGACGTGTTGATCTTTTACCTCTCTGTAGGCTTCGGCTTCGATCCATTTAGAGAAGTAGTCCATCATGGCAAGGAAGAAAACTATTTGACCCGACGCGGGGGGAAGCTTTCCGACGATGTCCATTCCCCATCGCATGAAGGGCCATGGAGCCAGGGTCGGATGGAGGAGCTCTGAAGGCTGATGATGGACGGGTGCGTGCCGCTGGCAGGCGTCGCACTTCTTGGTGTATTTCATGGCGTCTTGGTTCATTGTTGGCCAATAGTACCCGTTTCGGAGGGCTTTTCCTGAGAGGCTTCGTCCGCCGGTGTGGTTGCCACACTCTCCTTCGTGTAATGATTGTAAGATACGTCCGACTTCTGGAGTCCTAAGGCATCGTAGGAGTAGCCCTGTAACAGATCTTTTGTACAAGATATTGTCAATGACATCGTAAGAGAGTGCTTGTACCTTGAGCCTTTTTGCTTCTATCTTGTCGTCGGGTAGAATGTCGTCTTTTAACCACCTGATGTAAGGTAGCGTCCAGTCGTTATTGGTATCAATGATGTCTTCTTCTGGTCGGTCGCCTATTTCCATAGCGACGAGTTCTTCGAGTGGTGTTGTTAACTCGACGGATGTCCTTGGGACGGCTGGCGTCATGATGTGGGCCAATGGTATGTGTGGAAACTATTTCGGGTCTAGGACGGATCCTAGATTGGCGAGTGCGTCAGCTTGGGAGTTAAGATCCCTGGGCACTTGTCGGATGTTGAATGTCTGGAATTGTCCGATCAGTTTCTTGGCTACCTCCAGGTAGGCTATCATTCTGGTATCTTTGGCACTGTACGACCCATGTATTTGGTTTACGACCAGCAAGGAATCGCAAAGGACTTCGATCTCTCGGACCCCTAGGTCGCGAGCCAGGATGAGTCCGAATATGAGTGCTTCGTATTCAGCTTCATTGTTGGTCGCATCCCACTCACATCTGACAGCTTGAGCTATCTTGCCCCCCTGTGGCGATTTCAGTACGACCCCAAGCCCCGATTCTCTGGCGTTCGATGCCCCATCTGTGTGGAGCTCCCATGTACCTGTCTCATCTGTCGCGAGTAGTTGTGTCGCTTATTTTGCGGCTTCTTGCTCTAGGATCGGACTGAAATCAGCCACAAAGTCGGCTAAGGCTTGCGACTTGATCGCTGTCCTAGGCTCATACTCGATGTCGTAACCACTGAGGTGTATGGCCCATTTGGTCATTCGTCCTGTGAACTCAGGTTTCCTCATGATAGCTCTCATGGGATGATTAGTGCGAACAGTAATAGTATGGGATTCAAAATATGGTTTGAGTTTGTTCGAAGCCATTACCAATGATAGTACGAGCTTTTCAAGTGACGAATACCTCGTTTCGGCTGGTAACAGCATCCGACTGACGTAGTATATTGGCAATTGTTTGCCGTCTTCCTCTCTGACCAGTACAGCACTTACGGCCGACTCTGACACTGCAAGATAAAGAAATAAGGGCTCGTCGCCTTTAGGTTTGGTCAGTAACATGGGACTGGCCAGGTATTCTTTGAGGTTCTGAAATGCTGTTTCGTGTTCTTCCGTCCATTGAAAGAATTTGTTCTTCTTGAGTGCGTCGTGGAAGGGTTTGCACTTGTCGGATGATTTGGAGATGAATCTGTTTAGAGCTGCTATCCGACCTGTGAGCTTCTATATGTCTTTGACACATCGGGGGGATCGAAGGTTGATAAGAGCCCTGATATGTTCTGGGCTGGCTTCTACTCCTCTTTGTGTCACCATGTAACCTAAGAACTTCCCTGACGACACTCCAAAGGAGCATTTAGTAGGGTTTAGTTTCATGTTGTACCTTTTGAGCACCTCAAAGTTGTCGCATAGGTGGTCTATGTGATCTTCTTTCTTTTTGGATTTGACCAACATGTCGTCTATGTAGACTTTCATCGTGTCTCTAATTTGGTCTTTGAACATTTTGTTGACTAGTCGTTGATACGTAGCCCCTGCATTTTTTAGACCAAAGGTCATTACTTTGTAACAATAGATACCTTGACTGGTGATGAACGCTGTTTTTTCTTGATCGTCGGGATCCATGAGGATCTGATTGTAGCCGCTGAAAGCGTCCATGAAAGTGAGCATTTCGTGCCCTGCCGTGGCGTCGACCATGGCGTCGATATGGGGTAGAGGAAACGAGTCCTTGGGACAAGCCTTGTTGAGGTCTGTGAAGTCGATGCAGACTCTCCACTTGCCGTTCTTCTTCTGGACTACGAACACGTTGGCTAGCCATTCGGGATAGTGGACTTCTCTGATTTTTCCTGTTTCCAGTAAGCTTTTGACTTCGTCGTCGACTATTTTGTTCTGCTCGGGGGCGAACTTCCTGCGTTTTTGCTTGATAGGGGGATGAGATGGGTCTACATTTAATTTATGAGTAATAACGTTTGGAGATATTCCGATCATATCCTCATGCGACCATGCGAAACAGTCGGCATTGACCCTGAGGAAGTCAAGGAGTTGTCGTCTGGTCGAGTCGTCCAAGTCTGACCCGACCCTTACCGTTTGGTTTGGCTTTGAAGGATCTAGTGCGATCTCGTCGAGTTTTTCCATTTCTGGTTCGACGTATCGACTAGGTCCTTCGCCGTTCTGTGATTGCTATGCGGTCTTGTGTTCGACTGCATTCTTCATGGAAGCGATGTAGCATTCCTTTGCGGTCCTTTGATCTCCCCTGATCTCTTGGACCCCCCATTCAGTAGGGAACTTGATGACCTGGTGATATGTTGAAGGTACTGCCTTCATAGCATGTATCCACGGCCTGCCAAGGATACAATTATAGGGAGACGGACAGTCTAGGACTAAGAATTTAACTTGTTGGTTGATTCCTCTAGCGTATGTGGTCAGAATGATTTCACCAGTCGTGTGTTTAATCTCACCGCTGAACCCGACCAGTGGACTTCTTGATTAGGTCGTTCTCGGTCAGACCCATTTCTTTGAGAGCATCGAGGGTCAAGAGGTTTGTCGAACTCCCTATATCGATTAGTACTCTCCGTATTAAGCAATTACCAATGGACAAAGAGATTACCAGTCCGTCATGGTGGCTTTCCGACCCGTCGGAGTCGGACTCGTCGAATATGACCGTCGAAAGGTTAGATGCCCTCCTTGGTTTGAGTTCCGATGCCTCGGTCTTGTCGCCTTTGCTTTCCTTGGCGTGTCGCTTGGCCGCGGAGTATGTGTTCCCACATATGTCGGACCCACCTGAAATGGTATTGACAACTTTTGTATGGACAGGAGATGGGGGTTTGTTCTGTTTTACCTGATCTCGGCGTTCCATGGTGGCTTTTGCCCATTCCGAGATGATGTCGCGTAGGAGCCCCTGTGAGAGCAGCCTAGCGACCTCCTTTCGCAGGACGATGCACTCGTCGGTCGAATGACCGTGGTCGCAGTGGAATTCGCACCATCGACTCATGTCCTTCTTGACGTCCGGCCGGTCGCTCTTTCGGGGCCATCTTACGTCTTTTCCATACTTGTCGAAACTCTTGACGAGCTCGGACACGGAAACGTTGAAGTTATAAGACTGGACCCTAGGAGGCAACGCAGAGCCGTCTCTCCATTCCTGTGACCTATCTTGGAAAGCATTTACCTAATTTGGTTCGTTTCGATTACGAGAATAGGGATGTGGACGTCTGTCTCGACGGTTATCAGAGGAATGTTTACGATCGGATGGATCGGGTCCGCGGGAGGCTTTACGCGACTCACGGTCCTCTTCCAGTCTTACCTCGGCCATAGTTTTGGCCTGAACATCTTCAAAACTTTTGCACGGGTACTTGGTAATCTCGTCGTAGAGATTGCTATCTTTGACCAAGCCTTGTCGGAAGGCTTCGATTGGGTTTTCTGTAGTTGGGGTAGGATTTTCGGTTGGGTTTTCTGTAGTTTGGGTTTCGTCTTCGAGACGTAGTTCTTGATTGTCAGTAGGAGGGTCAATAGTCATGGTTGGAAGGTTTCGGAAGGGTGATCGGCAAGTGGCCCCACGGTGGGCGCCAAATTGTTTTGGGGCGAAAAGATCGGATGGCATAAATCGCCTTAGACGGGGTAACTAGTCGATCGGGTGATAGAAAACAATCCAAACCAAGCCAAAAATAGATAAACACAGAATAAATGTATAATAGCGTGATGATCTTATTAGATGTCGTGTGAATCAGACTGAATCGTGATACAACTTATCGTAATAAAACCAGAGATCGAGTGGGACTCGACCGATGACTTGTGAGTGGCGACCGACATGGATCTAGCGTAAGCAGCCGTTAGAGAGCTAGGTGGAGAGCGAGAGTGCTATTCTGGTGAGTTGTTTTTTTTTCTGAACGCCTGTTCTGTGTGTAATTGTGTCGTCTTCTTCTTATCTTCCTCGTCGTCCTGATATGGTAAGTCTTTTACTCTTGTGACCGTTTATGCTTCGGCCGAATATTCCATCTTCAATGCTCGGAGTGATGGTGAAGATTGCGCCATTAAATCTCTGCGTTTATGGTGGTTTGAAGGCAGTGGCCGTTGCGTGATCTAGCATTTAATGCTTGGCGAGATCCTCGCGATCCTGTCGGAAGGCATTCGACCAGAGACGTCTCGTCGGATCCTCTGGGCTTTCTTCTTCGATCTTCCGATTGGCAATGGGCTTGGGCTCGACCGATTTGACCCATCTTCTCTGGAGAATCCAGGCCCAACAGTGAATCTAGAGTAATCATCAACAAGTACTAGAATATACATGTTACCACCAATGCTTTGAACTCGCATAGGACCGCAGAGATCCATGTGAATGAGTTCCAGGGGTTTAGAAGAGCTTACCAGCGTTTTGGACTTGAAGGAACTACGAACCTGTTTCCCTTGAACACAGTCATAGCAGATTTCTGACTTTTCAGCGTTGATTTTGGGAAGACCACGAACAAGTTCCTTTTGATGCAGCTTATGGATTAGCTTGATGCTTGCATGACCAAGTCGTTGATGCCAGAGGTTTTTTTGATCATCAATGGAAGAGAGACACAACTTTTCTTTGGGAACGAACTTGGGATCAATGATGTAAACATTATTGAACCTTTTTCCTTTTAGGATCACAGTTCCCTGTCTATCTTCCACGAAACATTCCTTTGAGGTAAAGCGAACCTCATTTCCCCCTTGATCACATAGCTGTGACACACTTATTAGATCAAAGCCTAAATTTTCAACAAGGTTGACATTACTTACCTTAATGTGATCAGTAAGATTCACGCTTCCAGTTCCACAAATTGTTCCCTTTCTCTTGTCTCCGAAGGAGATAGTTTCTCCTCGGTGTTGCTGAAGTGACGACATTTTCTTTCTGTTTCCGGTCATATGGAACGAACATCCACTGTCAATGTACCATTTGTCTTGTTGTCGCACTTCGTCCTGCACAAGGGAACTCAAACTTTTGGAACCCAGCTAAGCGTAGCTTCTCTGGGTGAATGAGGTTGAAATCTTGTCTGTGGGTTAGAAGCAGGAACAAAATAGTAAGGATCATTTAAATCAGTAATAGTGTGCGTCCTTTTCTTGTTGTTTATTTTCTGGTTCCTTTTCTTAGCATGTTCTTCCATTTGTTTCTTCTTATGGATGCATTCATGATAAGTATGACCATTTTTACCACAATGCCAGCAAACACGATTATAGATAACATGACCATACTTACCTTTACCGGGTCGGAATGGTCTTTCTTGTTTTCTTTGCTTAAAGTTGATTTTCTTACTTGTCGTTCCCTGAGCTTGGGAGACATACATCTTGTGAGCCTTTTAGCCATTGAACCAGGTTTGGTTTTCTTTGGGCTTTTGTTCAAACACCTTTACCTTCTCCTCTAGGAACTGGGCTTTATCACGAGAGTTTTGTAGCGCACCACTGAGGAACTCATTTTTCTCGGCCAGTTCCTTTCTTATTTTCTCATTTTCAGCAGAGCATGTTTCCTCATAATCGATTTTACCAGTGTAACCAAGACTATGTCGTTGCTTAACAAAAACAGTTTGATTCACAGTTTTCTCATTTATAGAGTGAGTGAGATGATCAAGTTTGTTCATAATTTCATCAAGCATAGAGGATGTCTTATTTTCAGAGTCTGTTATGGGAACTGGGGGTTTATCAGCATGCATGAGTTCCTTTTTGACATTTTTGCAAAACTCACACTTTCTTAGAGGATTAGCTAGTAATTTCTCAGTATCCTCAAGTTTCTTACTCCAGACAGAGTTTTCAGTTGTTAAGCAAGAGATTTTATCTTCGTATTCTTCCAATTTCTCTTGTAGGGAACTAGTTTCCTTTCCAAGTTTCTTAATTATTTTGACCAGTTGTTTTTTGTCATATTCAAGAAGAGACTTAGTAAAGTCAGAAGAAGATACCTCAGAGTCGTCCGATTCAGTTGAATCTTCCTTGGCCATTAGACACCTTCCTCTGGTAGTTCCCTTTGGCTCTTGTTCCTCTTCGGAGTCTTCTGAATCATCTCCGAAAGTAGCAAAGAGAGCCTTTTTGTGTTGAGACTTGTCGTCGTCGTTGGAGTTCTTAGGACAGTTCATTGCCAGATGTCCTCTTTCTTTGCATTGATAGCATTGATATTCAGAGAGGTCCTTCTTTTGGAAGTTTTTCTTGAATTTTCCTTTGACGAAATGCTTTCTGATATGCTTTGTGACGAGGGCGGTCATTTCATCTTCTTCATCTTCAAGGTCGGAATTTTCTTCTTCCATTTCTAACCTGGAGAAAGCTTTTGAGATTTTTAAGACAATTCCCTTCTCCATCTTTTTGACAGAACTTGTTTTGAGTGCCTCTCTTTCTTTGACTTCAAGTTTTCCTATGATTTGAGTTAAGGGGAGACCTTGAATTCCAGGAGTAGTCTTCAGAACTCTTTTAATGAGGCTGAATTTGGAATTGAGACCGTTGATGATGACAAGGGCTTTGGACCATTCATCAAGTTCCACATCGGCGTTGGTGAGTTTTGTGACGAGCCTTGTGAAGCGGGAATGGTACTGAGAGATGTTCTCAGTTTCAAGCATTTCGAAAGTGTGATATTCTCCTTCTAGAGCAAACTTTTTACTTTGCTTTAGTTCCTCACTTCCTTCATGCATCTCCTTCAGAGCGGTCCAGATCCCTTTAGCAGTTGAGATTCCTATCACCTTGTCCATATCTTCTCTAGTCAACCCATTGAGAATAAGTTGACGAGCTTTAGCATTTTTCTCCTTGATGGTGTAGTATTCAGGCTTCCATTGGTCTTCAGTTAAGTCCTTAGGAATGACTCCATCACCATTCTCTATCACGCGCCAGCACTAATAGTCCATGGTTTGGATGTAGTTGGTCATGCACTTCTCCCACCATTCTTCTTCTCCCTTCTTACGAATGTGGGGGTTGTTGATGGAGATTCCTAGGCTGAATTCGTTTGAACTAGACATCTTGTAATCTGTAAACTAACACAAATCTAGAGTGCATGCTCTGATACCAATTGTAGGATCGTACTTGTTAGTTATCGAGGGAACTAGGAGTCCAGTTCCCTAAGCAGCGGAATAAGTAAACAGTAGCAGATTCAAGACAAGTTCCTTAGAGTGGGAACCTTTGATAACCAACTAGTTATCCAGGATAAAACTCACTACCTCTCTTGCAAGAGGATTTCAAAGTCTACTTCTTGTATTAATACTTCGGTTACAATCAACTAGAATAGAACACACAGATTCAAGTCTTAGACACACTAAAAGACTCTCTACCTAGTTCGACTTAACCAAGCAACAACAAGCAAGTAACTTACTTCGTTCTTCTTCAAAGAACTCGGCACAACTTCTTCACAGCACTCGAAATCTTCTCTTCGTGAATGCGTCGAAAGATGAGAGAGTTTTAATTACTTTATTTATATGATTTAATTACCGGAGGAAACAAATCTCCAATAACCGAATCAACCAAATAATTAATTAAAAGTAATCGTTAAAGATAACATTTGTTACCAAATATAATCTTTACCGATTTTTACATGTTTTGTTTCCATAAAGATAAACTTTAAGCTCCTAAAATATATGGAAACAGGATAAGATCTCATAGTTCTCTCCCTAACTAAAGATCTACCCTAAACAGCTCGCCACCGCCTTCACAGGATTATCCAAGTGTTTCTGGCGCCAGCAAGCTTCAGTTCCTTCCGCCAGTTCCCAAGTCTGGCGTCAGTAGTTCTGTTCCGTGCTTTCCAAGTCTAAAGTTCCCTGTTTTGTCACACTAATGGAAATATTAATAGCAAAGGTGTTTGTCATTATCAAAACTAGGAAAACTGAGGAAGGGAATTAGATAGGGAACTAGAGTTCCCAAAAGTTCATTTCCTAACAGATGGTTTTTATTTGGTGATGTTAAGTTGTCCCCTGATAAATTATCCACAAGAAGTCTACAAATTTAGCTTGTAACCGTGTAGATCTTCTAAACATTATTTTGATTCTTTTTTAATGTTGAACAATTAGTTATGATACTAGCAAACCATTCACTTTGATTACTTCTCAAATTGTAATCAAGTATATATAGAAGATGCTAACAAATCAAAACCAAATAATCACACTATTTTAATTAAACTAATCAATTATATCCCCTTTAAAACTAATGAATACATTTGGTGGAAAATTCCTTTCAAATCTTATAATTAAGCTCATATTCTTACAAATTCTTTCTTTAGGTTATCGTTCCAGTATATAAGCATCCTTCTCTATCTCCACATCTTCTCACCTACTTCTTTTGCTTACGCTCTCTCCAACTAGCTTACATGGCTTCGTCTCCACCTGGCTCTACTTCACCGCCACGGATACCGCCTTACTCCTGGGCATGATGGGGAAGAGAGCGGTCCAGTCCTCCGCCACCGCTGATGCAAAGGCTTCAGATCTGGAAGAGAGTGGTCCAGTCTGCCTTCGCCGCTATCAGATGAGTCATCTGTGTGTCACCAAAAATCTGAGGTCACCCTGCCGGAGAAGAGGAAATGATCCTTACCTCCCATAGATCTGTATCGTTGGTATATTGACTGATTTTCAACATCGTTATTTTCTTCGTTTACAAGTGCAAGTTTTGATTAGATATCTGAAATTGTGTTGAATTTCGGTTTGATTTTTTTTCGGCTTGAAGATCCATATCCTCATCGATGAGACGAAGGAGTTTGTGGAAAATCAAGCAAAGCTGAACGAATATGTTTAAGTACGGGGACTAGTACTTTTTATATTCACAACACGGGGCTTTAGGCTTAAAGTGAAAAGTATTATTACAAGTTTTATATATGGCTTATTGAAGGATCGTACGTTGTTAGTTATCGAGGGAACTGAAAGTTCAGTTCCCTAAGCAGCGGAATAAGTAAACACGAACAGATTCAAGATAAGTTCCTTAGAGTGGAAATCTTTGATAACCAACTAGTTATCCAGGATAAAACCAACTACCCCTTTTACAAGAGGATTTCAAAGTCTACTTCTTGTATTAATACTTCGGTTACAATCAACTAGAATAGAACACACAGATTAAAGTCTTAGACACACTAAAGACTCTCTACCTAGTTCAACCTAACCAAGTAACAAGCAAGTGACTTACTTCGTTCTTCTTCAAAGAACACGGCACAATTCTTCTTCTGCACTTCAGAAAGTTTCTTCTCGTTCATACGTGAGAGGTGAGAGAGGTTTGATCACTTTACTTATATTATTTAGTTAATGAGATAGTGAATCTTCAATAACCGAATCATATAAATAAAATAATCAAAGGAAATCTTTAAAGATAACATTTGTTACCAAATATTATCTTTACCGACTTTTACAACTTTGTTTCCATAAAAGATAATCTTTTACACTCCTATTATATATGGAAACCAGATAGAATCTTTAGTTCTCTCTCTAACTAAGATCTACCCTAAAACAGCTCGCCGCCGCCTTCACATAAATCTTCAAGTGTTTCTGGCGTCGACTAGCTTGGGTTCCTTTCGCCAGTTCCCAAGTCTGGCGACAGCATCTCTGTTCCTTGCTTTCCGAGTCCTAAGTTCCATGTTTATCACACTAATAGAAACATTAATAGCAAAGATGTTTGTCATTATCAAAACTAGGAAAACTGAGGAAGGGAACTATAGTAGGGAACTGAAGTTCCCAAAAGTTCACTTTCTAACAATTTCCCCCTTTTTGATGATGACAAACATGTAGAACTGGCATATCAAAATAGGCATGAATAATATGTGAGAAAGGACAGAATATGGCTAGATGTAGAATAATCATTAGTGAATTGCATATTCCCCCTTAACACCAGATCTAGTTCCGTAGTTCCCCCTTAATGAAACAACTAAATTAGATTTCCGTTCAGCCTATTAGTTCCAGATTGCCAGGTTCATTCCCCCTTTGGACATCATCGAAAAGATTCAGTTAGATGAGTAACACAGAGAATTTAGAGAGATAAAAAAACTAATGCTGAACTCTAGAGAAATGGCACCGTAATAAAGATGGAAAACAGATAATAAACGGAACAGGGAGCACAAAATAAGTTCATTAAATATTAAAGGGCAGAGACTACATAAGCAATGCAACAAGCAAAAATAAAAACACTCAGAGACACACAAAAGGGGATCATGATATGGAAGTGGGATCCTAAGGGAACTATAGGTTCCGTGTCATCTGAGAAGGGAACATAACACTGTCCCTAGCTACTGCGTGCCCTTGGCCCTGTGTGCCCTGTCCTCTGCAATCCTTTCATCAACCAGTCGCCGAATTTCCTTGGCGAGGTCACCAGTGTACTTCCATAGTTCCACCATCATCTCATGGGTGGCGTGGTTCCCCTTTTCCACAGCAGTAGCAACCTTGTCAACGCCATTGACCAAGGCATGCTCAATATGAGCCAAGCTGTTGAGCAGCACATGGGTATCTGGGACCAAGCGCGGATCAGATTGGCCAGGCAGCAGCTCCTCCTCAAGATCTTCAGCCTCAGACACTTCATCAATATGGGCCTTCTTAGCAAGGCGTTGCACCGTGGTCATGGTGAGGATGTGGGAGAAGTGGGTCTCTTGGATGTCAGCAGGGTAGAGACCAAGGCTGGAGAGAATAAGCTTAATCACATTTGGGTAGGGAAGACCATGGGTAGAGTGGGCCTTGCAGAATTGCATGTGGCCCAGGATGATGCGAGGGAGGTCGATGGGTTCTCCCAAGAGAAGTTTCTCCAACAGAACAGCATCGGAGACAGCCACTGTGTCTCTCTTTTCTTGGCGGGGGTGATATTCTTAATGAGGAAGGTGTGGAGGATTTTGCGGTCAAGGCCAAGTTGTTTGGTGAAGAGGGTACCTTTGGCGGGGGCATTGCCTTCAAACACAGTACGGAGGATGGCTGCCTTTCTTTTCCCTGGCCAGTTCCTCTTGATGATGACCCCAAAACCTTCACCGGTCTCCAAACCAAGCACAGTTCCTATCACACCAACAGAGATAGGGAAGAGTTTGCCACCCCAGGTGAGGAGAGCATCATGAGCAGGCTGGTCCTCCTTGGCAGATACAAACTGCAGATTTTGATAGAAGAGGCGCACCATATCCTCATTTGCTGCGAACGGAGAGGGAACCAGAGAGTCCCAACCCTGAAGTTGAAGCTTGGCGTAAGCAGCAATGACACTTTCGTCATCGGATGAGGTCCAGAACTCCTTTCCAACGATGAGGGGCTCCAGAACTTTCCTGGTGGCCAGAGAAGCCTCCAACTTTGGCGTCTTGGTGGAGGAGTGAGTCGGAGAAAATGACATCGGCTTCTTTCCTTTGGAGGGTGGGGAGATCTTGGCCCTTTTTGTCGGAGGCGTCTCATCAAGTTGGAGAGAGGGGACGCCGGAACCACCCTTAGCAGCGCGGCGCTTGACTCGACCGGCGACGGATTGCGAGTCGCCAGGTTTCCGAATAGAGGGGGTCGGCGTAGGCAAGAGATCCACATCAATGGGGGGACTCCTCTGAGAGGGAGAGGAGTGATGAGAGTCCTCCTTTGTCGGAGTAGGGGAGGACGGCCAAGAGAGCGTATGCTCTGAGGATGCTGAGTGACTAGGTGCCTTCTCCGGCGAGATTTCCGGCTCAGAGAGAACCACCACAGGTGGAGGCAAAATAGGGAGTGCTTTTGTCGGTAAATCCACTTGTGAGGACGATGAAGCGGCCTTCTTCTTGCGAAGTTCCTCAATGAGGGCTATTTCCTCATCGGTGTACTGGGATGCCTTGGGTTCCATGGAGAATTTTGGTGGTGAGAGAGAGGATTCTGGAGAGGAAGGCAGAAACTTTTGGGAGAGCAGAGATAATATCAGAGGCGGTGCCGAAAGAGATCTGCTTTGTGTGCCTTTTATCATCATCACCCAACGGCCAAATCTTTCCGAATTATGAGCAAAAAATATCTTTTCAAATCTTGATCAAGAAGGAAACCGAAATAAGTCGCCAACGGCCATAAGATCTTCACCCAAGAGAATATCCATAATGAGCTTTATAAGGGTAGCAACGGATCAATCACAATCAACTCATGCTACAAAATCGGCTGAGAAACGGCTAGAAATGCAATGACTCCTTCTCGGGACGCGGAGACTGTCAAGGTTGCAGGATTCAAAAAATATGGCCGTTGATGCGGCAAACTCAGTTCCTGTCCTCAGCGAATGACACGGAACTAGGGAAATATGGGCACATTTGATGTAGGGAACCAAGCAAACACTCAAGAAAGTACATGCCCATATAAATAAATGTAGGAAGGCAATTTTGACATTACACAGATAATTCCCAGTGTGGACGAAACAAGGGATCATAAGGAATTATGCAATGTAATCAGGCTTAGGGACGGCTTATAGTCAATTATCATTTCGGCTTGTAATATAGGTTAGATGTGATCAAATTGACTATTTTGAGGCTAATCAAAGAGATGTAGGCAAGCACAAAAATATCATGAAAGAATATGCGATCATGCCATAATTTAGAACATGCTTTAGGATCAATGTTACAGGACATGCGAGTTCCAGCACAAGATCAAATATCATCAATATTTTCAATGAAACCATAGAACGTATCAAATCTAGGCACAACAAGGGAACTAGTAATGGCAACTGGAACTACTAGTTTAGGGAAATCATTCCTAGAAGTAGCCTAAAGGATTCGTAAGGTTCCCGATTAAGTGCCTTGGTGAATATATCAGCAATTTGATCTTCTGTCCTACAATGTTCTAGCAATATGTTCCCTTTCTCAACATGATCACGTAGAAAATGATGCCTTATATCAATATGCTTGGTCCTAGTATGATGCACAGGATTCTTAGATATGTTGATTGCACTGGTATTACCACATAAGATCTTAAGGGGACCGAAAGACATACCAAAGTCCACGAGTTGTTGTTTAAGCCATAGAAGTTGGGAACAGCAAGCAGCGGCTGCGATGTACTCAGCTTCCGTAGTGGAGAGTGCGACCGAATTTTGTTTCTTGGAGCCCCAAGAGATGAGACAAGGGCCAAGGAACTGAGCCATTCCTGAAGTGCTTTTTCGATCAACTAAGAATCCAGCATAGTATGCATCCGTATATCCAAGGAGGTTGAAGTGGCAATCTTTAGGGTACCAAAGACAAAGGTCGTCAGTTCCCTTTAGATAGCGAAAGATACGTTTCACCTCAGTGAGATGAGATTCCCGTGGATCAGCTTGAAATCTAGCACAAAGACACACAGCAAACACAATATCTGGCCGACTGGCGGTTAGATACATCAAGGAGCCTATCATACCGCGATACAGTTTCTCCTCAACGCGTTGTCCAGAATGATCAGCAGTGAGACGCGTTGCAGGGGAGATGGGAGTGGAAATGGGTTTGCTGGAGTCCATCTTGAACTTCTTTAGGAGTTCCTTGACATACTTTTGTTGATGGATTTGGATTCCATCTGCTTTCTGGGTGACTTGTAGTCCCAGAAAAAATGTGAGTTCCCCAATCATGCTCATTTCGAACTCGCTGCTCATTAGTTCCTTGAATTTATCTACAAGAGACAAGTTAGTGGAACCAAAAATGATATCATCAACATATACCTGAACCACTAGAATATCACCCTTTACATCCAGGATGAAGAGAGTTTTGTCGATCACACCACGTCGATAGCCATTGGCAGTTAGGAACTGGGCAAGGCGATCATACCAAGCACGAGGTGCTTGTTTGAGTCCATAGAGCGTTTTGTCCAAGAAGTACACGTGGTCAGGGTGATCTTCATCCTCGAATCCTAGAGGTTGTTTGACATAGACTTCTTCTTGAAGAATCCCGTTGAGGAACGCAGTTTTCACGTCCATTTGGAAAAGTTTGAAGCCTTTGTGAGACGCATAAGCAATGAGCAACCGAATGGCCTTCAATCGTGCTACAGGGGCAAACGTCTCGTCATAATCAATTCCTTCTTGTTGATTATATCCTTGAGCAACCAGTCGAGCTTTGTTTCTTGAGACTGCACCAGAATCGTCCAATTTGTTGCGAAAGACCCACCTAGTTCCTATGATGTGGCGATTAACGGGGCGAGGAACTAGTCGCCAGACCTTGTTCCTCTCGAACTGGTGAAGTTCTTCTTGCATGGCAATGATCCAGTCGGCATCCTTCAGAGCTTCCGTGATGTTCTTGGGTTCTATAAGAGACAGGAAAGCATTGAATGCACAAAAGGTCATATCCTCAAATCCGTACCTGACTGGGGGCTTAATGGTCCTCTTATCTCGGTTAGGAGCAAGCAATTCAGTTCCTGGAGATTCATCGATTGCAGGGATGGGAGTTGAGGAAGAAGCAACTTGAGGTGTAGCGTCAGTTCCCTGAGAGATTTGATTAACTGGAGCCGTAGAGCTGGAGGGAACTGCATCGATCAAAGGAACCGGTTGAGCAGGGGAACTCTATGTAGAGATTGACTCCTTGGGATCAATTACTGGACTTGCTTGGGGAGAGTCAGCGATGGAAGGATAGGAATTGGTCTTCGATGGTGCATCATCATCGGAGTCTTCATGTGGTCGTTGGAATGAATCTTCGGAGGGAACTGAGGGATCCTGCACGGACTGGGAAGGCAATTTTTCATTGAAAATAACATGAATACTTTCTTCTACCTTTTTTGTCCGTTTGTTGAAGACCTTGTAAGCTTTGTTGTTGGATGCATATCCTATGAAGATTCCTTCGTCGCTACGGGGGTCGAACTTACCCAAATTGTCCTTTCCATTATTGTGGACGAAGCACTTGCATCCGAAGACCCGTAGATGAGCGATGTTGGGAACTCGTTCTCGAAGCAGCTCATAGGAGGTCTTCTCAAGCATAGGGCGTAGCATGGCTCGATTTAGAATGTAGCATGCAGCATTTACGGCTTCTGCCCAGAAGATCTGTGGGAGCCCACTAGAAATAAGCATGGTGCGAGCCATGTCTTCCAAAGTCTTGTTCTTCCTTTCAACAACTCCGTTCTGCTGTGGGGTGTATGGAGCCGAAAAGTTGTGATCAATACCATGTACCCTGCAAAAAGTTAGAAAGTCTCTATTTTCGAACTCAGTTCCATGATCGGAACGAATGGCTCGAAGAGATACATTTAACGATTTTTCAAGCAAGGGAACTAGCTCACTAAATCTATCAAAGACTTCACTCTTAGATTTTATAAATAGAGTCCAAGTGAATCTTGAGAAGTCATCAACAAGTACGAGAATGTACCTGTTACCGCCAAAGCTTTGAACGCACATAGGACCGTAGAGATCCATGTGAATGAGCTCAAGAGGTTTGGATGAGCTTACCTGAGTTTTGGACTTGAAGGAACTACGAACCTGTTTCCCTTTGACACAATTAGAACAGATTTCTGACTTTTCAGCGTTGATTTTGGGGAGACCACGAACAAGTTCCTTTTGATGCAGTTTATGGATTAGCTTGATGCTTGCATGACCAAGTCGTTGATGCCAGAGGTTTGTTTGATCATCAATGGAAGAGAGACACAGCTTTTCCGTGGGAACGAACTTTGGGTCAATGATATAAACATTATTGAACCTTTTGCCTTTTAGGATCACAGTTCCCTGTCTATCTTCCATAAAACATTCCTTTGAGGTAAAACGAACCTCATTTCCCCCTTGATCGCACAGCTGAGACACACTTATTAGATTAAAACCTAAATTTTCAACAAGGTTTACATTACTTACCTTAATGTGATCAGTGAGATTCACGCTTCCAGTTCCACAGATTGTTCCCTTTCTTTTGTCTCCGAAGGAGATAGTTCCTCCTCGGTGTTGCTGAAGTGATGACATTTTCTTTCTGTTTCCAGTCATATGGCACGAGCATCCACTGTCGATGTACCATTTGTCTTGTTGTCGCACTTCATCCTGCACAAGGGAACTCATACTTTTGGAACCCAGCTAAGCGTAGCTTTTCTGGGTGAATGCGGTTGAAATCTTGTCTGTGGGTTAGAAGCTGGAACAAAATAGTAAGGATCATTCAAATCAGTAATAGTATGCGTCCTTTTCTTGTTGTTTATTTTCTTGTTCCTTTTCTTAGCATTTTCTTCCATTTGTTTCTTTTTATGGATGCAATCATGATAAGTGTGACCATTTGTACCACAATGCCAGCATACACGATTATAAACCACATGACCATACTTACCTTTACCTGGTCGGAAGGGTCTTTCCTGTTTTCTTTGCTCAAAATTGAAGTTTTTACCTTTATTTTCCTGAGCTTGGGAAACATACATCTTATGAGCATTTTGACCATTGAACCAGGTTTGGTTTTCTGTGGGCTTTTGTTCAAGCACCTTTACCTTTTCCTCTAGGAACTGAGCTTTATCACGAGAATTTTGCAGTGCACCACTGAGGAACTCATTTTTCTCGGCCAGTTCCTTTCTTATTTTCTCATTTTTAGCAGAGCATGTTTTCTCAGAATCCTTTTTACCAGTATAACCAAGACCATGTCGTTGCTTAACAAAAACAGTTTGATTCACATTTTTCTCATTTATAGAGTGAGTGAGAAGATCAAGTTTATGCACGATTTCATTTAGCAGGATGGAATTCTTCTTTTCAGAGTCAGTTGAGGGAACTGGGGGAATGACAACATGCATGAGTTCAGTTTTAACATTTTTGCAGGACTCACACATTTTTTTAGAGTTGGCTAATTGTTTCTCAGCTTCATCTAATTTCTTACCCCAGACGGAGTTTTCAGTAGTTAAGCAAGAAATTTCATCTTCACATTCCTCCAGTTTCTCTTGTAGGGAACTAGTTTCCTTTCCAAGTTTCTTAATAATTTTGACTAGTTGCTTTTTGTCATATTCTAGAAGAGACTTAGTGAAGTCATAAGAAGATACCTCAGAGTCGTCTGATTCAGTTGAATCTTCTATGGCCATTAGACATCTTCCTCTGGTAGTTCCCTTCGTCTCTGGTTCCCCTTTAGAGTCTTCTGAGTCATCTCCAAAGGTTGCGAAGAGAGCCTTCTTGTGCTGAGATTTGTCATCGTCGTCAGTGTTCTTAGGACAGTTCCTTGTCAGATGTCCCCTTTCCTTGCATTGGTAGCATTGATATTCAGAGAGGTCCTTCTTTTGGAAATTCTTCTTGAACTTTCCTTTGGTGAATTGCTTTCTGACGTGCTTCGTAATCAAAGCAGTTATCTCGTCTTCTTCTTCCTCGAGATCGGAATTTTCCTCTTCCATTTCTAGTCTGGAAAAAGCCTTTGAGATTTTTAAGGCGATTCCCTTCTCCACTTTCTTGGAAGAACTGAATTTTTGTGCCTCTCTTTCGTCAACTTCAAGTTTCCCTATGATTTGAGTTAAGGGGAGGGCCTGAATTCCAGGGGTAGTCTTCAAAACTCTTTTGATGAGGTTAAATTTTGAGTTGAGACCGTTGATGATGACAAGGGATTTTGACCATTCGTCGAGTTTTACTCCAGCAGTGGTGAGTTTCGTCACGAGCCTTGTGAAGCGAGAGTAATACTGAGAGATGTCTTCGGTGTCAAGCATCTCAAAAGTGTGGTACTCTCCTTCTAGAGCAAACTTCCTACTCTGTTTCAGTTCCTCACTGCCTTCGTGCATTTCCTTCAGAGCAGTCCAGATCCCTTTAGCAGTTGGGATTCCCATCACTTTGTCCATATCTTCTCTGTTCAGCCCATTGAGAATGAGTTGACGAGCCTTAGCATTTTTCTCCTTGATGACATAGTACTCCGGCTTCCATTGGTCTTCAGTTAAGTCCTTAGGAATAGTTCCATCGCCATTTTCTATCACGCGCCAGCATTGATAGTCTATGGTTTGAATGTGGTTTTCCATGCTTTTCTCCCACCATTCTTCTTCTCCTTTCTTGCGGATGTGAGGCTTGTTGATGGAGATTCCCAGACTAAATTCACTTGAGGTAGACATCTTGAAATCTGTAAACTAACACAAATCTAGAGCGTCTGCTCTGATACCAATTGAAGGATCGTACGTTATTAGTTATCGAGGGAACTGAAAGTTCAGTTCCCTAAGCAGCGGAATAAGTAAACACGAACAGATTCAAGACAAGTTCCTTAGAGTGGGAACCTTTGATAATCAACTAGTTATCCAGGATAAAAACCCACTACCCCTTTTGCAAGAGGATTTCAAAGTCTACTTCTTGTATTAATACTTCGATTACAATCAACTAGAATAGAACACACAGATTAAAGTCTTAGACACACTAAAGACTCTCTACCTAGTTCAACCTAACCAAGTAACAAGCAAGTGACTTACTTCGTTCTTCTTCAAAGAACACGGCACAATTCTTCTTCTGCACTTCAGAAAGTTTCTTCTCGTTCATACGTGAGAGGTGAGAGAGGTTTGACCACTTTACTTATATTATTTAGTTAATGAGATAGTGAATCTTCAATAACCGAATCATATAAATAAAATAATCAAAGGAAATCTTTAAAATTAACATTTGTTACCAAATATTATCTTTACCGACTTTTACAACTTTGTTTCCATAAAAGATAATCTTTTACGCTCCTATTATATATGGAAACCGGATACAATCTTTAGTTCTCTCTCTAACTAAGATCTACCCTAAAACAGCTCGCCGTCGCCTTCACATAAATCTTCAAGTGTTTCTGGCGTCGACTAGCTTGGGTTCCTTTCGCCAGTTCCCAAGTCTGGCGACAGCATCTCTGTTCCTTGCTTTCCGAGTCCTAAGTTCCATGTTTATCACACTAATAGAAACATTAATAGCAAAGATGTTTGTCATTATCAAAACTAGGAAAACTGAGGAAGGGAACTATAGTAGGGAACTGAAGTTCCCAAAAGTTCACTTCCTAACACTTATACAATCCAGGTATGATCAAAATTGACCTGGCTTGTTCTCTGCTTGCTTTGAGATTCGCTTCCTACATCAAGTGCTACGAGCAGGGTGATAACATTTCTAATGAACATATTTGGATGCCTTAATTAGAATGTTAGGCCTTGACCTCATCGTGTCTATTGTGCTTTTGACGAAGACACGGTAATCAGCTCAGCAACTTCAATTGGATTAAATTTTGTGATGACCTCAGTTTTTCTTTTGATAGATTTACACTAAGAATAAGGTTCTTTGCAAGTGCTGGTGACAATGCAAAACTAGATGGTTGTATGTGGTGTTGCTTTTGTGTTATGTTTATAATTTCTTAATGAGGAAAAAGGTGTTGTTTTTTTTAAAATACAAGGTGTCATCGAATCATACAGTCACAAGGTTAATGTTTTTCTAATATCTCTTTTGTTCATATTTTAAGACTATTTTTCATATTTATATTGATTTTTGTGTTTGTGGAAATTGAGACATGGCTTTTCTTTGTAGCTCCACAAGGAATTGAGAAGGATTTAATTGTAACATGTAATATACATAACAAATTGAAAAGCCACAACAACTGCATACTTGTAGTAACTTTATTTAGGGTTCCAGTCTAGTACTTGTAGAAGTTGGCTCTTTTCAGATGTCTATCATAACTTCATTTAGTGTCGTTTTCTGTTACATTGGGATGTTTCTATGATGAGGGCACTATGTTTCCTTCTACTAAAAACCAATTACAATTGTAGTCTCTTCACTAATAGCTATGTTTATGGTTTACTTGTGTGATCTCATTAGAATATAGTCAAGTTTTTTCTCAATGATTTACTAGAGCACATCACCTTATACTTAGGGATTCTAGTACATTGTATCTTTCTTAGGATGGTGATTTTATGAATAATGCATGCTTTTGTGCAATAGGATCTCTATTTTACAAATAAACATATTCCTTCTCTAGTGTGGCTATGTATATCCCTTGCACTCACATGAAAAGCAATACTCAGCAGCTCCATCAGTTCATTTGTGATGCAAGGCTGAAAAGTTATAGAAAATGTTGATATGAACTAGCATACTGGAGCTTGGGTGAATATCTTAAAATTGCTACTTACAAGTAAAAATTGCAATTCCATCTTAAACAAGTTGCTTGTTTGTAAGAACTTTATGGCTTCGATTACAAAACACTTATGGAAATTATTGTGCAACTGAAAATGATGAACTTTTTTGATGTCTATTTTTATGGTTTCCAAATATCATGTATTGCCATCTCAAAATGACAGCACCAAGCTTCTTGTGGAACTCTAAATCATGCTCCAATACTAGATCGTTGAATTTGATTACTTTATCTTTCAATTTCACAACTTCACCATGTAAATATGACTAGTTTTTGTTATTGAATTTCAGATATTATTACTTTATTTTTTATTTTAAAGTTAATTCAATATCTTTACATTCATGCATGTTATTGGTTTACTTTTTGGTTTATATTTTGTAGAAGATAGAAATCAAGATGATACTATAAATTTTGGAAATGTGAATGAACTTTGTATAAGTCAAGTTAACCACACATGAAAGCTTTGTCCTCATGATTGCAATTCAAAGGTCGTGGTAGAACTTCATATTTGTGGGTAGATATCTTAGTTGTTTATGAGGCTAATTATTCTTTTAGTTTTCTTCTACGGCTGATCTTATCTGTATTAAAAAGAACATGTTAGTCTTTTGAGATTTTAGTATTTTTTGAAAAAGGGTTTATATGTGAATTGTAAGCTGACAGGAACAAATATATCAAGCTTTCTGGGAGCTTTAATGTATGTGAAATGAAATATTTTTGCATGACTCGAATTTCTAATATGTTGTGTATTTTGTTGCAGTAGGAGCGGTCATAATGCCTATAAGGGCTAAGACTAGTTGTCATGCTTAAATCCATGAATTGTGACATCAACATCATCTTATCAATCTTGGATGATGAATGAGGATAAATCGACCTGGTATAAGAGGCCATGCTTCTCTTTAATTTCATACGTGTGTTAAAACATGTGCGGTTTAATGTTACTTATTCACTAGTCCAGCTTTGGCTATAGATAGCAGAATTTGTATTGCGGATTTAGAAAAAAAAACGCTATAACCTAGAAGAACTCTTATCGCTTTCAAGAAATAACAAAGCGCTAAGAGTGTCAAAATAAACATAGCTCTTTTCTAGAAAAGCGATCTATTTTTTGTTTTTAAATATAGAACTTTATCCTGTAACACCCTCGACTTATGTCAGTAGTGTCACACGCCAGTGACCTCAGACTTTAAGTCCAAAGTCACCCTAGGCTTTAATCTGAACAATTATACTTAAATACAATCATACTAAAGAGTAAATATATAGCGAAAGACTTGTATAAAGAAACTCAATCTTTTTATTAAAATTCCTCTCGTAAATTGAAAAGGATAGTTTACAAATGATATTGAAATTACAACGGAAGACTTTACATAAATTCTAATTACAAGACTAGGTTACCTAACACTTATTCTTATTGCATTAGTTAGAAAAGTAAATGTTATACTTAAAACAAACTCGAAAATTCTTCAAAAACTAACTTCAACCGCAAGCCTTCTTCTCTGTCTCGTTACTCCTAAACATCCTGAGGCAAGTCGATTGATGTGCCGTATAGGACGGATGATATCAGCCAACCATGCAAGAAAACATAGTGGTTGGTTAGTCTAATGAAATACTAAGCAATGGTATAAACAGAATGGTTCTTGAGGTTGTATCAAGTTACTATCATTGTCTCTCGAGTAAAAGCCGATATATATAACTAAAATATTTCCACTGAAACGAAGGATAGACAAAAGAGATATGCACCAAGAGAATACCCGAAATGAATGTGGGTATTATTGCAAGAAGACATGATTTGTTTGAGAACGTTTTAAATTACACACAGCATACAAAACCCGATTGAATAATTGGGCCCGACCAACATCACCGCATAATGCGAATCCAGATTGGAAAGATGGCCCGCTTAAGCTGGAGCACGAGCGGTTTCCAAGTTGTACTTCTCGCTCGAAGTTTATTGATTATGTGCTTACAGCACTTATCTTAAAAACTTCAACACATCACAATTCTTCTTTACGCTTTTAATACAATCTCGAATAACAACGAGAACAACACAGGGCGACATTACGTCCAACCCAATTGTACTAGCAATAGGGGTGAGCAAACGGATCGATCCGATCCGTTATACCGGATATCCGGTTCAAATAATTTACAAAACCCCGATCCGTATCCGGTCCGTTTTGAAACGGATATCCGGTAAAAAGGACCCGGATCGGATCGGATATCTGAGCCGGATATCCGAATTATCCGGTTACTACAAATCTATTAAAAATAAAGCAATATATTCATTTTTTAAATTTGTAAATTAAGAAATAAAATTTGTAGGTTGTTTCTTAATTTGTTCGTACGATTTAAATTATATACACACTTATTATTCATATGAAAATGTATTTACAATATTTTACTTGGACAACAATATAAATATGTGATTAAGGATGTAAAATTTATTAATATATTACTCAATATATTAGTTATAATAAACAAATTTATGATTATAAATATTATATGAATAGTACCGGATATTTTCGGATATCCGGTAAGCTAAATATCTCGATCCGTATCCGGTTCAAGTATCCGGCAAAATCACCCGGATCGGATCGGATACGGATAAAAACTTAAAGGATATTTTCGGATACGGATTTTTAGGATACGGATCGGCGGATTTTCGGATCGGATCAGCCGGATCAGATATATTTGCTCACCCCTAACTAGCAATGTGCTTAAACACCTCTTATCCTTAACTGGTGGATAAGAAGCAATGGTCATGACCTTAAAAGTATTAGGAAATTATTCCGACTAATGCCGAGTTATAAAGAGATCATTACGCCTCGCAAGGCAATAATATCTCTGACACACACGACTATTAAAGTCCACATTTAATGACTATAGAGTCCCACACATAACACACAAAGTCCACACACAATACCGTCATTACGACGATAACAACATTAATCATATATACCTATATATAACTATATATATCAATAATACCTAATAACCTAAATACAAAATTATTTATAGCACACAAGTGTTCCCAAACATTAATTATGTTTTAAAAATTACCCAATTAATTAACAATTTAATTAACAATTAATTTTAATATTAATTGTCGGTCAAAAGAACAAAGAGCGAACCACCATTTGCCTTGAATCACGGAGAGATGAACGGTATCACGGGGATGGTTGTTTCCGAGTAGCAACTTGAATCTCTACTCTGAATTCCGGTTCGGCGGTGGAGACGTGGTGGTTTCCGGCCAAATTGAGGCTCGACGGTGAAGATCCGGAGGCGCAACCTTAGGCTTTTGAAGTAGACTTGAAGACGAAGCCAATGGTGTAGACAATTGCAAGGGTGAAGCTCCAACGAACTCCAATTTTGATGAAGAACACCGACGTCGGATTTTAGGGTTCGTGAGGAAGGTTTGCGAAATTGGATGCCAAAATGACATCGATTAGGGAAGTATTTATAAGGGTTTGAAAGATCTTGGAGAGCTCAAATTTGGCTCAAAAAGTTTACAAATTGATCCCGATTTGCCCAATTTACCATAATTCGTTTTCGGATAAAATTCTTGCTTTAAATGTTAAAATTCGATCTTGTTTTTGATTTATTCCTCCCGATTCCACCGCAATTAGGCGCGTTTAATCCTCCTTTAAAAAGCTCATGAATTAGTCGAAGCAATCGAGCCCAAACGGGTCCAAATTTTGGACTAAAACCGCCATTGTTGAGCTTCAAGCTCGGCTGGGCATTTTGGAGGGGGATGATGAACAGTAACCAGTCGGGCCCCCTCACTTTTGGCTTATTTGCATTTTTTGCCCCAACTTTTATAGTTGGGGCAAAATGCCCTTGAATATTTTTTAAAAAAAATTACCCAAACTTTCCAAAACTTAATTATTTAATAATTCTAATGTTTCTACTATTATTTTAGCCCAAAATTAATATTTATAAAAATTAACTTAAGCTAAAATAAGCTTAAGCTACAATTTTTATGGCTTTAACCATATTTAAATCCTTTAACAAAAATTTTTAAACTTGATCTAAATAGTTTAGGTTAAATTTTATAAGTTTTATTTAAATTTAGAATCAACATAATCTTAACAATAAATTTAAATAACCCATAACTTTAAAGTTGTAACAACTTATATTAAGAATCTCTATTTCATTTCTATTTTTGAAATTATGAAATAAATACCAAAAATTATTTTATTAGAAATAGAGTTGGGAAATTACATATGGAATAAATATTTGGATAAATTAACTTAGGCTATGACAATGCTTAAGTTATCTTAAGTTGCCCTTTCTTATAATTTTAACCATACTTAATCCATTTAACACTTTGTTAAATTGGGTTCAAGCATTTCTAGGTTAAAGTTTATAAGTTGATTTAAATTATAATTAACATAAGGTTAATCATAATTTAGACCATTCATAACTTAAAGAGATAACATACTTAAGGTATTTATTATTTTATCCCCTTACGGATAAACATAATAACTCTTATGACCTTTATTATTATTTAACATTCTAAACTATATTTATCATTATACTTATTTGTTTATTTCTTCACCATACTATCATTCCCATTTGATAATTTGTACAAAATTATCTTGAACTAGTTTTTGAACTTAAGTTAATGAAAATTTTAAATTACTCCTCTAAAAGAAATAAAATAAATTTTATAACTTTTATTTTTATCAAATTTAAATTTACCATATTATCCTTATGATAAGACGAGGGTTATTACATATCCTTTTTTTTTTCCTGATTCAGCACACCCTTATGTCGTGAGGAGTCTAGTGCTCCGGCCCTAACGACCGTTTTCTCCACTTCCGGCGAGTTCCTCCAACGTCATCATTTTTGCTCCTATGTCGGCGATCGTCATCAATGCACCTAACCATCGCCATATTTATTCCTTCTTTAGATCTCATGTCTCAACTGTTGGCGAGTTCCTACGGTGACATATGTTGTGCTTCTATGTTAGGGATCGTCTTCATCGCGTCATTAGTGTTCTCTTCCCTTATTGTTGGTTAGCCTTCTCCAAATTATTAGTTTATAAATTACAGAAATTAGTTTATGTGATTAGGGTTAGGGTTCCTTCAAACGAGAACTTTTTTGACAAGATAAGGGAAAATATTGGGATAATGGGTTAGGAATTGAGCTAACGTGAATGCCATATATATCCCGCTCCGCTCGCCTCCTCCTCCTGTAATTCTCCTTTCGTTAATACTCAAAATCGAGGGCGGGCGTGTATCCAATTCGAAGCTTCTAGAAACAATGAAGTATGTGCTTGTCACCGGAGGGGTCGTGAGTAGAGCTGTCAAAATTTGACCCGACCCGCAAACCCGATCCAACCAATCCGCGTTTTCTGGGTTAAGACCCGACCAGAAAAGTATTGGGTCAAAAGTGACCCGACCCGTTCGACCCGAAAATTTCTAGGTTGGGTCATTGACATGTTGGGTTAATACAAATGTGTTTATATTTTATATCTTAAATATTATATTTTATTTTATTATTCAAATATTATATAATAAAAAAAATTGATTTTTTTTTTGTTTTAATTAAAATATTCATTTTATAAAATTTTGACAAGGCGCTCTCGACCCGTTGGATCGACCCGAACCCGTACATGTCCCGCAATGACCCGGCCAACAATTGACCCGCAAATTTTGACCCGTAATCGACCCGACCCGATACACATAAACCCGAACCCGACCCGTTTGACACCTCTAGTCGTGAGTGATCTTAGTAAAGGGGTTACGGCCGGCAACATCGACGTCATGCTCAAGGCTTGTGGGATTTGTGTCACTTCCATTAAAATGGGTGCATTTTATTGTGTACATTGGGTTTGAATTGGGTGGTTTAGGCGTTGTTTGCTCTGTTTTTGCGTTTCTGCTTGTGGACTAGTTTAGACCAAGTTTCGGCTTTGCTATTGTTGATGGAATGATGATAATTTAAATTTTTGTATCACTGATCTTTGTTGTTTTTAGAAGCAATTGAATTGATACCCATTTTGTAGTTTGGTGGCTGCATTTTGGGTTTTGTGTTATAGGTTATTCCAGCTCCTTGTGGGGGTAGGGGCTCAACTTATGTCTTACTCTTGATCATTTCCGTATCATTTTCTGTATTGATGATTTTGTAAAATTTCATCGGTTTTGTATTGTTCTGATCTTATTTGTCTAATTGTTGAATTGTTGTTTGGCCTAGTTTTCTCTCTACTCTAGCAAGTGTTTATCTAAATTCATGGACGATAGCATACAATAGTTGAAAATTTTTCTTTCTTATGAAATTTTGGTAGGATTGAGAAGCCTAAGAGACTGCTGCTCTTTTGTAAGGCAGATGGTTGATTCTTGGTGTTTGATGCAATTGGCATGGAACAAGTCCAAGATCCCAGATCTATAAATAGACTGAGGATTGTCTGGAATAGTCCAGTCTTGAATATTGTCAGGGTCAAGACTATACATGTTCTCATTGCTATGAACGATTTGTTCCGAATTGCTACCGAAACCTCGTCGGAATAATCTTCTTGCCATCGACATGTTTTTAAAACAAAGTAAAGTTTTCTAAAACAAGGTTTTATCTAAGGCTTATAACAACGGGACCGTCCACCGGGACCACCTATCATCAAGGCTGACCAAACGGATCTTACGGGACTAAACCAAGCGTTGTGCCCAAAGCCTAGATAAGCACTTAAAATAGAAAGACTGAAACTTAAATTTTTAAAACGATGAAGAGGATAAGGAGATTAAATTAACAAGGCTCTGATACCAGGTTGGCCAAAAGGATCAAAAGCAATGAAAAAATGCTAGAAATGATAGGCAAGACAATAACACAATACTGGACTATTGTGCTTGATAAAAATTGCAAAAGAAAGAAACTGTACAAAACTTACAGGTAGCCGAAGAGCAGCAAAGCAAGAAACTAAAAATATAAAGGAGAGAGAGGGAGAGAGATTTTTAGCGTGCCTCTAACAAGTGAGGGCTTACCAGCTTAAATAGAGAAAGGAAAAATTGCTATTTGAAGGCACTATTAAGGCTCCGTACAACTGTTCATATGAATAGTGCCTAAATAAGTGCGTTGATACTGTTC
The DNA here is from genome assembly GCA_027886185.1 of Rheum nobile. Classification (NCBI taxonomy): domain Eukaryota; kingdom Viridiplantae; phylum Streptophyta; class Magnoliopsida; order Caryophyllales; family Polygonaceae; genus Rheum; species Rheum nobile. The sequence goes on along the minus strand of WOAB01000665.1, from coordinate 173,754 downwards.
AGAGTGGACTTCTGCTTTTGCTGTAGAAGTTGTTTGTCATTTGCTGATGAGATTTGTCTGATTGTATTTTGTCTGATTGTGTTGCCGACATCTTTTGTCTGAAAGATTTTTGATGGGCTTTTGCGAACGGCCTTATGGACTTGCAACCTTACTGGGCGTAAGGGTCTTGTGCGAACTGATCATATGGGTCATAATCAGTTTGCTGGGCTAAATTGGTCGAGCTGGCTTGGTCTTCTTCTTCTTGGACTTTATATGCCCAAGACTTGGGCTTCTCGTCCGAGATGTCAACAATTGTTACTGAGTTTTGCTTAGTTTTGAGATTCTTGTATTTCTTCCATTCTTGGTAGTCAAGCCAGTCTTGGTCTTGGATTTGTGAGGGTGACGCAGTTGCCACCGGGACTCCTGACGGGTGAATGACAATCTCCTTTGAGGGGGCAGGAGAAGCTTGTGTTCCTTTTGCTTTGAAAATTGCATGGATGTTGTTGAGTGAGTAGGATTCTGGATCAATCTTTTCCCACCAACGAACTTTGAACTTGCGACAGAGAGAAAGGGGACACGGACAGGGTAATGCTTGCTGAAGTTCATAGATCCAGCAGAGTATCCAAGATACACCAGTGCACCTATGGAATTGTATTGGTTTTATGTAGTTTTGGACCGGACAATGTTTGATAAAGAAGTCATAGGATTGCCTAGCTTCTTCTGGGTAGATTTCAGGAGTAGGTCCAAAGTAGTTCCACCAGTCAAAGAACCAGACTGGTAAATTGCTGTTGCATGTTTTTGCGAAGAAAAAGAACCAGGAATGGTTGAATGCTCGGATAAGAAAGGCCTTGGTCCAAGCATCTCTATAGTCATAATAGGAATAGCCTTTCGGCCAGAAAGGGATTGAGAATGCCTTTTGTGTGCTAGGTTCTCCCCAAGATTCTCTGAAGATGACCTTCAGAATTTTGCATTTTGAGAAGACAATGAGGTTGGGGTCATTGTCGTCTCTGGTATGCGAGATTTCGGCAGATTCAGAATCTACCAAAACGAACTCATAGAACTTTTGGGTTTTTGCCGGGTCAGAAGGAAACCATTGGAAGTCTTTGGAGAAGAGATTTTTTATGAAGGGTCCAAAGTCCTTTTGGTCAGGGGGATTGAATTCTTTTGTGAGGCAGATATTTTGTAGGGATGATTGCTTGAGGATGTATCTGTGGAAATGCTTGGTGGATTTCTGTTTGTCAGTTTTTTGTGGAGTCCTCGGGTTTAGAGGACTGTTTGTGAGAGCTGGGAATTGGGATAAGGATTGAAATTGGTTTTGCGTTTGGACAACGCTTTTTGCTGGGGACGAGCTTGCTGAAGCATAATCCTGTGGGGTTTGCTTGCGAGGGTTTCCCCTCCCCGCCATTCTTGAGAACCTGTTTTAAACAAGATTAAAAAGGTACATTAGAAAGAATGCAATCCCTAATGATCCTGTCAGCAGTTTGTTGGCGAATGTTGAGGATCCTGATTTCACTGGAGAGAATGATATGTTTAATCTTCTCGGAGTGAAATGATTCTTGAGTAGTTTTGCGAACGGTCTTTTGGGCTTCAAAGACTCGAAAATAGGAGTAGTAGGCCTTTTGTTTGTCTTGGAGGGTTTTGAAATAAGAAAAGGGGGCCATGTGTTTTAAGGTTTTCCATGCAGAAATTCTCTTGTCAGAAAATCTGGTAAAGAATTGCTTTCTCCTTTGATAAATTCAATTTCAAAATCAAAGACAGATAAAATGGCTTGCCATCGAGCAAAAATTTGTTTTGAGACTATGTTCTGGACATCTTTTTGAAGTATATCTTTAGCGGATTTGCAATCAACTCTAAGAAGAAAAGACTTGTTGTATAAATCATCTTGAAATTTGGAAATGCAAGCGACGATGGAAAGGATTTCCTTTTTAATCGTGCTATAGTTTAACTGAGGCCCAGCCCAGCAACCAGAGTAGAATCTAACCAGTTGCTCTTTGCTTTCTGGATCGATCCTTTGTTTAAGAATGCCACCAAAACCAATGTTGGAGGCATCAGTTTCAACGATCATAAAAGCATTGGGCTGAGGAAGGCCTAGGCAAGGAAGAGATTTAATCTTGCTTTTGATGATTTGGACGGCTTTGGTTTGATCAGAACCCCAAGGAGCAGGATTCTTTTTGAGTCTGGAAAATAAGGGAATGCAGAGTTTTCTGAGATCGGGAAAGAAATCAGAAATATAATTGAGGCAACCAAGGAATCTTTGTAATTGAGTTTTGTCTTTGATTTCGTCGGGAAATTTATCTGTGAACTCAATGCTCCTTTGGATAGGTTTGATGGTTTGTTGATGAATGTCATGGCCAAGAAATCTAATCTTGGTCTGAAAGAGTTTTATCTTAGTGGCAGATAAAACTAATCCATTCTTTTTGATGACATGCAGAAAGGTATTGAGATGCTTAGAGTGTTCTTCTAAGGTTAGGGAATAAATGAGGATATCGTCGATGTAGACGATGAGGAAGTCAGAGAAGGGATTCAGAATATCATTCATAATCCTTTGATATTCTGAAGGGGCATTTTTGAGACCAAAGGGCATGACATTCCATTCGTAATGCCCAAATGGTACAGTGAAGGCGGTTTTGTATCTGTCTTCTTCGACAATCTGGATTTGCCAGTAACCGCTCTTCATGTCAAACTTAGAGAAGACTTTTGCTTCGAAAAGTCTGTTGAGGAGGTCTCTCTTATTGGGGATAGGATACCTGATCCATTGTAAGGCTTTGTTGAGGGGTTTGTAGTTGATAACCAGCCTAGGAACGCCTCTTTCCTTTTCGGCTGCGTTCATGACATAGAAAGCCGCACAACTCCAGGGAGATTGAGATTTTCTAATTAGTTTCTTAACTAACAAGGTCTCAATTTCTTTCTTGCAGGTTTCTAAGAGTTCTTTGTTCATTTGAATAGGCCTAGCTTTGGTTGGGATATCTCTCTCATGAAAGTCTTTTTCATAGGGGAGATAAACATGATGCTTCTTTCTGTCCCAGAAGGCATTGGGGATATTCGCACAGACTTGCTCTTTGAAGAGATTCTCGAAGTCTAGGGCCTTGGTTTGCCAAAGAGGGCCTTGCAGCCTTTCTTCAATCTTTAAAAACCCAATTTCATTAGTTAAATCTCTAATGAGGGTTTTCTTATGCTGAATGTTGTTAAGCTGTCTTTTGATAGAAGCATTTTGAAGGAGATCAAGATCTCTGCTCTTAATTGGGGAAAGGAAGGGGAAGTCTAGGTTTTTTCCTAGAACCTTGGCATGAATGCCGTCTTTATCAACTGAGAAGGGATAAAGCTGGGTTAGGAATGGGGATCCTAGGATGACTTCTTGTTGAAGATCTTTGACAAGGACAAAAGAATTTAGGAGACACCATCCATTGCTGCAGACGGAGGCTTCAGGAATTTTGTAGTTTAACTGCATTTTAATGCCGCTGGCATTAAGAAGTCTTTCATTGGTCTTGACAAAATACTTGGAATTGACAAGGCCTTCTCTGATACAGTTGAGATCAGCTCCGCTGTCAATGAGGGCGACAATTTTGAAGGTGGAATCTTCAATCTTAATCTTAACAGGACAATACCATTTTTGGCATTCTACTTTGTTAAGAGCTGAAAGAAAGAGATTGTCTTGCTGAAAAAAGGGGTTAAATGATTCATTTTGCGAGATGAGGGGTTTTTTGCTGGTAGAGGAAGAGGTTCTAATTTTAACAGAGCATTGGCTGGATCTGTTAGATGATCTTATCTCAGAACTACAGCTAGATTCATTTTAGATTCTAGCTTGTTAATTCTGATTTCTATGAGATCATCCATAGAGTCTCTTAGTCTAACATACTCTTGAAGTCCTTTAACTTCTTTTTTGAGAGTGTTGACTTCTGATTGAAGGTCTTTGATGGTGACTTTGGAACCTAGAATATTATTACTAGGTTGATTTTCAAAGAGTTTTGAGATGCTGAAGGGTCTATTGAGGGCTGGTCTTTGCTCGTTGAAGATAAGATCCTTAAGTTTCATGAAATAATCATGCTTAGTTTGAGGATCTGGGATCTGATTGATGAGGTCAAAAAGAGCTTCTTCTCTTTCTGCTTTGGTAATAACATTGCAGTAATGCTGAGGTTGATCTTGGTCAGAGCTTGAAGAGTCATAGTTGACCTCATATAATCCTTCATTGTCAGAGGAGGATTCAGTGTCTAGGCAGAGAAGTTCACCAATCTTTTCTTTAAGATCTGGTTCATCTTTGAGAAGCTCGTTGATCTTCTGCTTCATTGGACAGCTGTTGGCCTTGTGACCTGGCTTACGACACTTGTAGCAGATAATCTTTTTGCCGTAGCTGGGTCTATTAGGCTTGCTATCTCTGGTGTGAACAGGTTTATCATACCTGTTAGATCTCTGTTTAGGTGAATATCTTAAAATTGCTACTTACAAGTAAAAATTGCAATTCCATCTTAAACAAGTTGCTTGTTTGTAAGAACTTTATGGCTTCGATTACAAAACACTTATGGAAATTATTGTGCAACTGAAAATGATGAACTTTTTTGATGTCTATTTTTATGGTTTCCAAATATCATGTATTGCCATCTCAAAATGACAGCACCAAGCTTCTTGTGGAACTCTAAATCATGCTCCAATACTAGATCGTTGAATTTGATTACTTTATCTTTCAATTTCACAACTTCACCATGTAAATATGACTAGTTTTTGTTATTGAATTTCAGATATTATTACTTTATTTTTTATTTTAAAGTTAATTCAATATCTTTACATTCATGCATGTTATTGGTTTACTTTTTGGTTTATATTTTGTAGAAGATAGAAATCAAGATGATACTATAAATTTTGGAAATGTGAATGAACTTTGTATAAGTCAAGTTAACCACACATGAAAGCTTTGTCCTCATGATTGCAATTCAAAGGTCGTGGTAGAACTTCATATTTGTGGGTAGATATCTTAGTTGTTTATGAGGCTAATTATTCTTTTAGTTTTCTTCTACGGCTGATCTTATCTGTATTAAAAAGAACATGTTAGTCTTTTGAGATTTTAGTATTTTTTGAAAAAGGGTTTATATGTGAATTGTAAGCTGACAGGAACAAATATATCAAGCTTTCTGGGAGCTTTAATGTATGTGAAATGAAATATTTTTGCATGACTCGAATTTCTAATATGTTGTGTATTTTGTTGCAGTAGGAGCGGTCATAATGCCTATAAGGGCTAAGACTAGTTGTCATGCTTAAATCCATGAATTGTGACATCAACATCATCTTATCAATCTTGGATGATGAATGAGGATAAATCGACCTGGTATAAGAGGCCATGCTTCTCTTTAATTTCATACGTGTGTTAAAACATGTGCGGTTTAATGTTACTTATTCACTAGTCCAGCTTTGGCTATAGATAGCAGAATTTGTATTGCGGATTTAGAAAAAAAAAACGCTATAACCTAGAAGAACTCTTATCGCTTTCAAGAAATAACAAAGCGCTAAGAGTGTCAAAATAAACATAGCTCTTTTCTAGAAAAGCGATCTATTTTTTGTTTTTAAATATAGAACTTTATCCTGTAACACCCTCGACTTATGTCAGTAGTGTCACACGCCAGTGACCTCAGACTTTAAGTCCAAAGTCACCCTAGGCTTTAATCTGAACAATTATACTTAAATACAATCATACTAAAGAGTAAATATATAGCGAAAGACTTGTATAAAGAAACTCAATCTTTTTATTAAAATTCCTCTCGTAAATTGAAAAGGATAGTTTACAAATGATATTGAAATTACAACGGAAGACTTTACATAAATTCTAATTACAAGACTAGGTTACCTAACACTTATTCTTATTGCATTAGTTAGAAAAGTAAATGTTATACTTAAAACAAACTCGAAAATTCTTCAAAAACTAACTTCAACCGCAAGCCTTCTTCTCTGTCTCGTTACTCCTAAACATCCTGAGGCAAGTCGATTGATGTGCCGTATAGGACGGATGATATCAGCCAACCATGCAAGAAAACATAGTGGTTGGTTAGTCTAATGAAATACTAAGCAATGGTATAAACAGAATGGTTCTTGAGGTTGTATCAAGTTACTATCATTGTCTCTCGAGTAAAAGCCGATATATATAACTAAAATATTTCCACTGAAACGAAGGATAGACAAAAGAGATATGCACCAAGAGAATACCCGAAATGAATGTGGGTATTATTGCAAGAAGACATGATTTGTTTGAGAACGTTTTAAATTACACACAGCATACAAAACCCGATTGAATAATTGGGCCCGACCAACATCACCGCATAATGCGAATCCAGATTGGAAAGATGGCCCGCTTAAGCTGGAGCACGAGCGGTTTCCAAGTTGTACTTCTCGCTCGAAGTTTATTGATTATGTGCTTACAGCACTTATCTTAAAAACTTCAACACATCACAATTCTTCTTTACGCTTTTAATACAATCTCGAATAACAACGAGAACAACACAGGGCGACATTACGTCCAACCCAATTGTACTAGCAATAGGGGTGAGCAAACGGATCGATCCGATCCGTTATACCGGATATCCGGTTCAAATAATTTACAAAACCCCGATCCGTATCCGGTCCGTTTTGAAACGGATATCCGGTAAAAAGGACCCGGATCGGATCGGATATCTGAGCCGGATATCCGAATTATCCGGTTACTACAAATCTATTAAAAATAAAGCAATATATTCATTTTTTAAATTTGTAAATTAAGAAATAAAATTTGTAGGTTGTTTCTTAATTTGTTCGTACGATTTAAATTATATACACACTTATTATTCATATGAAAATGTATTTACAATATTTTACTTGGACAACAATATAAATATGTGATTAAGGATGTAAAATTTATTAATATATTACTCAATATATTAGTTATAATAAACAAATTTATGATTATAAATATTATATGAATAGTACCGGATATTTTCGGATATCCGGTAAGCTAAATATCTCGATCCGTATCCGGTTCAAGTATCCGGCAAAATCACCCGGATCGGATCGGATACGGATAAAAACTTAAAGGATATTTTCGGATACGGATTTTTAGGATACGGATCGGCGGATTTTCGGATCGGATCAGCCGGATCAGATATATTTGCTCACCCCTAACTAGCAATGTGCTTAAACACCTCTTATCCTTAACTGGTGGATAAGAAGCAATGGTCATGACCTTAAAAGTATTAGGAAATTATTCCGACTAATGCCGAGTTATAAAGAGATCATTACGCCTCGCAAGGCAATAATATCTCTGACACACACGACTATTAAAGTCCACATTTAATGACTATAGAGTCCCACACATAACACACAAAGTCCACACACAATACCGTCATTACGACGATAACAACATTAATCATATATACCTATATATAACTATATATATCAATAATACCTAATAACCTAAATACAAAATTATTTATAGCACACAAGTGTTCCCAAACATTAATTATGTTTTAAAAATTACCCAATTAATTAACAATTTAATTAACAATTAATTTTAATATTAATTGTCGGTCAAAAGAACAAAGAGCGAACCACCATTTGCCTTGAATCACGGAGAGATGAACGGTATCACGGGGATGGTTGTTTCCGAGTAGCAACTTGAATCTCTACTCTGAATTCCGGTTCGGCGGTGGAGACGTGGTGGTTTCCGGCCAAATTGAGGCTCGACGGTGAAGATCCGGAGGCGCAACCTTAGGCTTTTGAAGTAGACTTGAAGACGAAGCCAATGGTGTAGACAATTGCAAGGGTGAAGCTCCAACGAACTCCAATTTTGATGAAGAACACCGACGTCGGATTTTAGGGTTCGTGAGGAAGGTTTGCGAAATTGGATGCCAAAATGACATCGATTAGGGAAGTATTTATAAGGGTTTGAAAGATCTTGGAGAGCTCAAATTTGGCTCAAAAAGTTTACAAATTGATCCCGATTTGCCCAATTTACCATAATTCGTTTTCGGATAAAATTCTTGCTTTAAATGTTAAAATTCGATCTTGTTTTTGATTTATTCCTCCCGATTCCACCGCAATTAGGCGCGTTTAATCCTCCTTTAAAAAGCTCATGAATTAGTCGAAGCAATCGAGCCCAAACGGGTCCAAATTTTGGACTAAAACCGCCATTGTTGAGCTTCAAGCTCGGCTGGGCATTTTGGAGGGGGATGATGAACAGTAACCAGTCGGGCCCCCTCACTTTTGGCTTATTTGCATTTTTTGCCCCAACTTTTATAGTTGGGGCAAAAATGCCCTTGAATATTTTTAAAAAAAAATTACCCAAACTTTCCAAAACTTAATTATTTAATAATTCTAATGTTTCTACTATTATTTTAGCCCAAAATTAATATTTATAAAAATTAACTTAAGCTAAAATAAGCTTAAGCTACAATTTTTATGGCTTTAACCATATTTAAATCCTTTAACAAAAATTTTTAAACTTGATCTAAATAGTTTAGGTTAAATTTTATAAGTTTTATTTAAATTTAGAATCAACATAATCTTAACAATAAATTTAAATAACCCATAACTTTAAAGTTGTAACAACTTATATTAAGAATCTCTATTTCATTTCTATTTTTGAAATTATGAAATAAATACCAAAAATTATTTTATTAGAAATAGAGTTGGGAAATTACATATGGAATAAATATTTGGATAAATTAACTTAGGCTATGACAATGCTTAAGTTATCTTAAGTTGCCCTTTCTTATAATTTTAACCATACTTAATCCATTTAACACTTTGTTAAATTGGGTTCAAGCATTTCTAGGTTAAAGTTTATAAGTTGATTTAAATTATAATTAACATAAGGTTAATCATAATTTAGACCATTCATAACTTAAAGAGATAACATACTTAAGGTATTTATTATTTTATCCCCTTACGGATAAACATAATAACTCTTATGACCTTTATTATTATTTAACATTCTAAACTATATTTATCATTATACTTATTTGTTTATTTCTTCACCATACTATCATTCCCATTTGATAATTTGTACAAAATTATCTTGAACTAGTTTTTGAACTTAAGTTAATGAAAATTTTAAATTACTCCTCTAAAAGAAATAAAATAAATTTTATAACTTTTATTTTTATCAAATTTAAATTTACCATATTATCCTTATGATAAGACGAGGGTTATTACATATCCTTTTTTTTTTCCTGATTCAGCACACCCTTATGTCGTGAGGAGTCTAGTGCTCCGGCCCTAACGACCGTTTTCTCCACTTCCGGCGAGTTCCTCCAACGTCATCATTTTTGCTCCTATGTCGGCGATCGTCATCAATGCACCTAACCATCGCCATATTTATTCCTTCTTTAGATCTCATGTCTCAACTGTTGGCGAGTTCCTACGGTGACATATGTTGTGCTTCTATGTTAGGGATCGTCTTCATCGCGTCATTAGTGTTCTCTTCCCTTATTGTTGGTTAGCCTTCTCCAAATTATTAGTTTATAAATTACAGAAATTAGTTTATGTGATTAGGGTTAGGGTTCCTTCAAACGAGAACTTTTTTGACAAGATAAGGGAAAATATTGGGATAATGGGTTAGGAATTGAGCTAACGTGAATGCCATATATATCCCGCTCCGCTCGCCTCCTCCTCCTGTAATTCTCCTTTCGTTAATACTCAAAATCGAGGGCGGGCGTGTATCCAATTCGAAGCTTCTAGAAACAATGAAGTATGTGCTTGTCACCGGAGGGGTCGTGAGTAGAGCTGTCAAAATTTGACCCGACCCGCAAACCCGATCCAACCAATCCGCGTTTTCTGGGTTAAGACCCGACCAGAAAAGTATTGGGTCAAAAGTGACCCGACCCGTTCGACCCGAAAATTTCTAGGTTGGGTCATTGACATGTTGGGTTAATACAAATGTGTTTATATTTTATATCTTAAATATTATATTTTATTTTATTATTCAAATATTATATAATAAAAAAAATTGATTTTTTTTTTGTTTTAATTAAAATATTCATTTTATAAAATTTTGACAAGGCGCTCTCGACCCGTTGGATCGACCCGAACCCGTACATGTCCCGCAATGACCCGGCCAACAATTGACCCGCAAATTTTGACCCGTAATCGACCCGACCCGATACACATAAACCCGAACCCGACCCGTTTGACACCTCTAGTCGTGAGTGATCTTAGTAAAGGGGTTACGGCCGGCAACATCGACGTCATGCTCAAGGCTTGTGGGATTTGTGTCACTTCCATTAAAATGGGTGCATTTTATTGTGTACATTGGGTTTGAATTGGGTGGTTTAGGCGTTGTTTGCTCTGTTTTTGCGTTTCTGCTTGTGGACTAGTTTAGACCAAGTTTCGGCTTTGCTATTGTTGATGGAATGATGATAATTTAAATTTTTGTATCACTTGATCTTTGTTGTTTTTAGAAGCAATTGAATTGATACCCATTTTGTAGTTTGGTGGCTGCATTTTGGGTTTTGTGTTATAGGTTATTCCAGCTCCTTGTGGGGGTAGGGGCTCAACTTATGTCTTACTCTTGATCATTTCCGTATCATTTTCTGTATTGATGATTTTGTAAAATTTCATCGGTTTTGTATTGTTCTGATCTTATTTGTCTAATTGTTGAATTGTTGTTTGGCCTAGTTTTCTCTCTACTCTAGCAAGTGTTTATCTAAATTCATGGACGATAGCATACAATAGTTGAAAATTTTTCTTTCTTATGAAATTTTGGTTCTACTTCCTGCTCCCTTTGACGCATCTTTTTGGAAAGAAAGATTTGTTTCAGGATTACCATCCCTCTTCGCAAAAAGAATCGTTACCAAGCTTAAAGAAAACATAGGTAAGGAAGAAATCCCTTGGAAGGATATCACCTATGGGCAGCTTGGAGCATTCATCAAGAAAGAAGGATTAGCATTATGCACTGAATTAAAAATTCAAGCAAAATACGGGGGAGAAAAGGGTAAATCCAGAAGAGAAATGGGAAACTTCTGTGAAGCCTTTGGCATGGAAAAGATCCAAGCCCCCTCCAGAGCTAGAAAAGAGAAGACTCATAGACCTAAAAGAGAATTCTTTAGGCGCTCTAAACAGAGATCTAACAGGTATGATAAACCTGTCCACACCAGAGATAGCAAGCCTAATAGGCCCAGCTACGGCAAAAAGATTATCTGCTACAAGTGTCGTAAGCCAGGTCACAAGGCCAACAGCTGTCCAATGAAGCAGAAGATCAACGAGCTTCTCAAAGATGAACCAGATCTTAAAGAAAAGATTGGTGAACTTCTCTGCCTAGACACTGAATCCTCCTCTGACAATGAAGGATTATATGAGGTCAACTATGACTCTTCAAGCTCTGACCAAGATCAACCTCAGCATTACTGCAATGTTATTACCAAAGCAGAAAGAGAAGAAGCTCTTTTTGACCTCATCAATCAGATCCCAGATCCTCAAACTAAGCATGATTATTTCATGAAACTTAAGGATCTTATCTTCAACGAGCAAAGACCAGCCCTCAATAGACCCTTCAGCATCTCAAAACTCTTTGAAAATCAACCTAGTAATAATATTCTAGGTTCCAAAGTCACCATCAAAGACCTTCAATCAGAAGTCAACACTCTCAAGAAAGAAGTTAAAGGACTTCAAGAGTATGTTAGACTAAGAGACTCTATGGATGATCTCATAGAAATCAGAATTAACAAGCTAGAATCTAAAAATGAATCTAGCTGTAGTTCTGAGATAAGATCATCTAACAGATCCAGCCAAGGCTCTGTTAAAATTAGAACCTCTTCCTCTACCAGCAAAAAACCCCTCATCTCGCAAAATGAATCATTTAACCCCTCTTTTCAGCAAGACAATCTCTTTCTTTCAGCTCTTAACAAAGTAGAATGCCAAAAATGGTATTGTCCTGTTAAGATTAAGATTGAAGATTCCACCTTCAAAATTGTCGCCCTCATTGACAGCGGAGCTGATCTCAACTGTATCAGAGAAGGCCTTGTCAATTCCAAGTATTTTGTCAAGACCAATGAAAGACTTCTTAATGCCAGCGGCATTAAAATGCAGTTAAACTACAAAATTCCTGAAGCCTCCGTCTGCAGCAATGGATGGTGTCTCCTAAACTCTTTTGTCCTTGTCAAAGATCTTCAACAAGAAGTCATCCTAGGATCCCCATTCCTAACCCAGCTTTATCCCTTCTCAGTTGATAAAGACGGCATTCATGCCAAGGTTCTAGGAAAAAACCTAGACTTCCCCTTCCTTTCCCCAATTAAGAGCAGAGATCTTGATCTCCTTCAAAATGCTTCTATCAAAAGACAGCTTAACAGCATTCAGCATAAGAAAACCCTCATTAGAGATTTAACTAATGAAATTGGGTTTTTAAAGATTGAAGAAAGGCTGCAAGGCCCTCTTTGGCAAACCAAGGCCCTAGACTTCGAGAATCTCTTCAAAGAGCAAGTCTGTGCGGATATCCCCAATGCCTTCTGGGACAGAAAGAAGCATTAGCATTATGCACTGAATTAAAAATTCAAGCAAAATACGGGGGAGAAAAGGGTAAATCCAGAAGAGAAATGGGAAACTTCTGTGAAGCCTTTGGCATGGAAAAGATCCAAGCCCCCTCCAGAGCTAGAAGGGTAATGGTGCACTTTGGATCTGTTAAAGAACTCATGAGTTTGAAATGCAGTCTATAAATAACAGCAAAGTTTTTAGTGAACTGTTTGCAGTTGTTATTTAGCATTTTGATGTCTAGGATGACGGTTTGACAAATCCTAGGGTCAGTCAAGTCGACTGAGAAGTTTAGAGAACAATTGAAGAACAAAGGTCCATTGCAGATGTTGGATTGTACTAAAGCCAGAATCGAGTCTTTGTAAGAGAGAAACCGGTCATCCCTAAGGGCTAGGAAGACAGGAGAATCAATTCCTTTTCTATGAAGAGGTTTTAAAGCAATTTGGATTAACCCAAGATGCAAAAATCTATAACCTTTTCTAAGATAACTTTGAATGGTTGTAGGATTGAGAAGCCTAAGAGACTGCTGCTCTTTTGTAAGGCAGATGGTTGATTCTTGGTGTTTGATGCAATTGGCATGGAACAAGTCCAAGATCCCAGATCTATAAATAGACTGAGGATTGTCTGGAATAGTCCAGTCTTGAATATTGTCAGGGTCAAGACTATACATGTTCTCATTGCTATGAACGATTTGTTCCGAATTGCTACCGAAACCTCGTCGGAATAATCTTCTTGCCATCGACATGTTTTTAAAACAAAGTAAAGTTTTCTAAAACAAGGTTTTATCTAAGGCTTATAACAACGGGACCGTCCACCGGGACCACCTATCATCAAGGCTGACCAAACGGATCTTACGGGACTAAACCAAGCGTTGTGCCCAAAGCCTAGATAAGCACTTAAAATAGAAAGACTGAAACTTAAATTTTTAAAACGATGAAGAGGATAAGGAGATTAAATTAACAAGGCTCTGATACCAGGTTGGCCAAAAGGATCAAAAGCAATGAAAAAATGCTAGAAATGATAGGCAAGACAATAACACAATACTGGACTATTGTGCTTGATAAAAATTGCAAAAGAAAGAAACTGTACAAAACTTACAGGTAGCCGAAGAGCAGCAAAGCAAGAAACTAAAAATATAAAGGAGAGAGAGGGAGAGAGATTTTTAGCGTGCCTCTAACAAGTGAGGGCTTACCAGCTTAAATAGAGAAAGGAAAAATTGCTATTTGAAGGCACTATTAAGGCTCCGTACAACTGTTCATATGAATAGTGCCTAAATAAGTGCGTTGATACTGTTCAGAGTGGACTTCTGCTTTTGCTGTAGAAGTTGTTTGTCATTTGCTGATGAGATTTGTCTGATTGTATTTTGTCTGATTGTGTTGCCGACATCTTTTGTCTGAAAGATTTTTGATGGGCTTTTGCGAACGGCCTTATGGACTTGCAACCTTACTGGGCGTAAGGGTCTTGTGCGAACTGATCATATGGGTCATAATCAGTTTGCTGGGCTAAATTGGTCGAGCTGGCTTGGTCTTCTTCTTCTTGGACTTTATATGCCCAAGACTTGGGCTTCTCGTCCGAGATGTCAACAATTGTTACTGAGTTTTGCTTAGTTTTGAGATTCTTGTATTTCTTCCATTCTTGGTAGTCAAGCCAGTCTTGGTCTTGGATTTGTGAGGGTGACGCAGTTGCCACCGGGACTCCTGACGGGTGAATGACAATCTCCTTTGAGGGGGCAGGAGAAGCTTGTGTTCCTTTTGCTTTGAAAATTGCATGGATGTTGTTGAGTGAGTAGGATTCTGGATCAATCTTTTCCCACCAACGAACTTTGAACTTGCGACAGAGAGAAAGGGGACACGGACAGGGTAATGCTTGCTGAAGTTCATAGATCCAGCAGAGTATCCAAGATACACCAGTGCACCTATGGAATTGTATTGGTTTTATGTAGTTTTGGACCGGACAATGTTTGATAAAGAAGTCATAGGATTGCCTAGCTTCTTCTGGGTAGATTTCAGGAGTAGGTCCAAAGTAGTTCCACCAGTCAAAGAACCAGACTGGTAAATTGCTGTTGCATGTTTTTGCGAAGAAAAAGAACCAGGAATGGTTGAATGCTCGGATAAGAAAGGCCTTGGTCCAAGCATCTCTATAGTCATAATAGGAATAGCCTTTCGGCCAGAAAGGGATTGAGAATGCCTTTTGTGTGCTAGGTTCTCCCCAAGATTCTCTGAAGATGACCTTCAGAATTTTGCATTTTGAGAAGACAATGAGGTTGGGGTCATTGTCGTCTCTGGTATGCGAGATTTCGGCAGATTCAGAATCTACCAAAACGAACTCATAGAACTTTTGGGTTTTTGCCGGGTCAGAAGGAAACCATTGGAAGTCTTTGGAGAAGAGATTTTTTATGAAGGGTCCAAAGTCCTTTTGGTCAGGGGGATTGAATTCTTTTGTGAGGCAGATATTTTGTAGGGATGATTGCTTGAGGATGTATCTGTGGAAATGCTTGGTGGATTTCTGTTTGTCAGTTTTTTGTGGAGTCCTCGGGTTTAGAGGACTGTTTGTGAGAGCTGGGAATTGGGATAAGGATTGAAATTGGTTTTGCGTTTGGACAACGCTTTTTGCTGGGGACGAGCTTGCTGAAGCATAATCCTGTGGGGTTTGCTTGCGAGGGTTTCCCCTCCCCGCCATTCTTGAGAACCTGTTTTAAACAAGATTAAAAAGGTACATTAGAAAGAATGCAATCCCTAATGATCCTGTCAGCAGTTTGTTGGCGAATGTTGAGGATCCTGATTTCACTGGAGAGAATGATATGTTTAATCTTCTCGGAGTGAAATGATTCTTGAGTAGTTTTGCGAACGGTCTTTTGGGCTTCAAAGACTCGAAAATAGGAGTAGTAGGCCTTTTGTTTGTCTTGGAGGGTTTTGAAATAAGAAAAGGGGGCCATGTGTTTTAAGGTTTTCCATGCAGAAATTCTCTTGTCAGAAAATCTGGTAAAGAATTGCTTTCTCCTTTGATAAATTCAATTTCAAAATCAAAGACAGATAAAATGGCTTGCCATCGAGCAAAAATTTGTTTTGAGACTATGTTCTGGACATCTTTTTGAAGTATATCTTTAGCGGATTTGCAATCAACTCTAAGAAGAAAAGACTTGTTGTATAAATCATCTTGAAATTTGGAAATGCAAGCGACGATGGAAAGGATTTCCTTTTTAATCGTGCTATAGTTTAACTGAGGCCCAGCCCAGCAACCAGAGTAGAATCTAACCAGTTGCTCTTTGCTTTCTGGATCGATCCTTTGTTTAAGAATGCCACCAAAACCAATGTTGGAGGCATCAGTTTCAACGATCATAAAAGCATTGGGCTGAGGAAGGCCTAGGCAAGGAAGAGATTTAATCTTGCTTTTGATGATTTGGACGGCTTTGGTTTGATCAGAACCCCAAGGAGCAGGATTCTTTTTGAGTCTGGAAAATAAGGGAATGCAGAGTTTTCTGAGATCGGGAAAGAAATCAGAAATATAATTGAGGCAACCAAGGAATCTTTGTAATTGAGTTTTGTCTTTGATTTCGTCGGGAAATTTATCTGTGAACTCAATGCTCCTTTGGATAGGTTTGATGGTTTGTTGATGAATGTCATGGCCAAGAAATCTAATCTTGGTCTGAAAGAGTTTTATCTTAGTGGCAGATAAAACTAATCCATTCTTTTTGATGACATGCAGAAAGGTATTGAGATGCTTAGAGTGTTCTTCTAAGGTTAGGGAATAAATGAGGATATCGTCGATGTAGACGATGAGGAAGTCAGAGAAGGGATTCAGAATATCATTCATAATCCTTTGATATTCTGAAGGGGCATTTTTGAGACCAAAGGGCATGACATTCCATTCGTAATGCCCAAATGGTACAGTGAAGGCGGTTTTGTATCTGTCTTCTTCGACAATCTGGATTTGCCAGTAACCGCTCTTCATGTCAAACTTAGAGAAGACTTTTGCTTCGAAAAGTCTGTTGAGGAGGTCTCTCTTATTGGGGATAGGATACCTGATCCATTGTAAGGCTTTGTTGAGGGGTTTGTAGTTGATAACCAGCCTAGGAACGCCTCTTTCCTTTTCGGCTGCGTTCATGACATAGAAAGCCGCACAACTCCAGGGAGATTGAGATTTTCTAATTAGTTTCTTAACTAACAAGGTCTCAATTTCTTTCTTGCAGGTTTCTAAGAGTTCTTTGTTCATTTGAATAGGCCTAGCTTTGGTTGGGATATCTCTCTCATGAAAGTCTTTTTCATAGGGGAGATAAACATGATGCTTCTTTCTGTCCCAGAAGGCATTGGGGATATTCGCACAGACTTGCTCTTTGAAGAGATTCTCGAAGTCTAGGGCCTTGGTTTGCCAAAGAGGGCCTTGCAGCCTTTCTTCAATCTTTAAAAACCCAATTTCATTAGTTAAATCTCTAATGAGGGTTTTCTTATGCTGAATGCTGTTAAGCTGTCTTTTGATAGAAGCATTTTGAAGGAGATCAAGATCTCTGCTCTTAATTGGGGAAAGGAAGGGGAAGTCTAGGTTTTTTCCTAGAACCTTGGCATGAATGCCGTCTTTATCAACTGAGAAGGGATAAAGCTGGGTTAGGAATGGGGATCCTAGGATGACTTCTTGTTGAAGATCTTTGACAAGGACAAAAGAATTTAGGAGACACCATCCATTGCTGCAGACGGAGGCTTCAGGAATTTTGTAGTTTAACTGCATTTTAATGCCGCTGGCATTAAGAAGTCTTTCATTGGTCTTGACAAAATACTTGGAATTGACAAGGCCTTCTCTGATACAGTTGAGATCAGCTCCGCTGTCAATGAGGGCGACAATTTTGAAGGTGGAATCTTCAATCTTAATCTTAACAGGACAATACCATTTTTGGCATTCTACTTTGTTAAGAGCTGAAAGAAAGAGATTGTCTTGCTGAAAAAAGGGGTTAAATGATTCATTTTGCGAGATGAGGGGTTTTTTGCTGGTAGAGGAAGAGGTTCTAATTTTAACAGAGCATTGGCTGGATCTGTTAGATGATCTTATCTCAGAACTACAGCTAGATTCATTTTAGATTCTAGCTTGTTAATTCTGATTTCTATGAGATCATCCATAGAGTCTCTTAGTCTAACATACTCTTGAAGTCCTTTAACTTCTTTTTTGAGAGTGTTGACTTCTGATTGAAGGTCTTTGATGGTGACTTTGGAACCTAGAATATTATTACTAGGTTGATTTTCAAAGAGTTTTGAGATGCTGAAGGGTCTATTGAGGGCTGGTCTTTGCTCGTTGAAGATAAGATCCTTAAGTTTCATGAAATAATCATGCTTAGTTTGAGGATCTGGGATCTGATTGATGAGGTCAAAAAGAGCTTCTTCTCTTTCTGCTTTGGTAATAACATTGCAGTAATGCTGAGGTTGATCTTGGTCAGAGCTTGAAGAGTCATAGTTGACCTCATATAATCCTTCATTGTCAGAGGAGGATTCAGTGTCTAGGCAGAGAAGTTCACCAATCTTTTCTTTAAGATCTGGTTCATCTTTGAGAAGCTCGTTGATCTTCTGCTTCATTGGACAGCTGTTGGCCTTGTGACCTGGCTTACGACACTTGTAGCAGATAATCTTTTTGCCGTAGCTGGGTCTATTAGGCTTGCTATCTCTGGTGTGAACAGGTTTATCATACCTGTTAGATCTCTGTTTAGGTGAATATCTTAAAATTGCTACTTACAAGTAAAAATTGCAATTCCATCTTAAACAAGTTGCTTGTTTGTAAGAACTTTATGGCTTCGATTACAAAACACTTATGGAAATTATTGTGCAACTGAAAATGATGAACTTTTTTGATGTCTATTTTTATGGTTTCCAAATATCATGTATTGCCATCTCAAAATGACAGCACCAAGCTTCTTGTGGAACTCTAAATCATGCTCCAATACTAGATCGTTGAATTTGATTACTTTATCTTTCAATTTCACAACTTCACCATGTAAATATGACTAGTTTTTGTTATTGAATTTCAGATATTATTACTTTATTTTTTATTTTAAAGTTAATTCAATATCTTTACATTCATGCATGTTATTGGTTTACTTTTTGGTTTATATTTTGTAGAAGATAGAAATCAAGATGATACTATAAATTTTGGAAATGTGAATGAACTTTGTATAAGTCAAGTTAACCACACATGAAAGCTTTGTCCTCATGATTGCAATTCAAAGGTCGTGGTAGAACTTCATATTTGTGGGTAGATATCTTAGTTGTTTATGAGGCTAATTATTCTTTTAGTTTTCTTCTACGGCTGATCTTATCTGTATTAAAAAGAACATGTTAGTCTTTTGAGATTTTAGTATTTTTTGAAAAAGGGTTTATATGTGAATTGTAAGCTGACAGGAACAAATATATCAAGCTTTCTGGGAGCTTTAATGTATGTGAAATGAAATATTTTTGCATGACTCGAATTTCTAATATGTTGTGTATTTTGTTGCAGTAGGAGCGGTCATAATGCCTATAAGGGCTAAGACTAGTTGTCATGCTTAAATCCATGAATTGTGACATCAACATCATCTTATCAATCTTGGATGATGAATGAGGATAAATCGACCTGGTATAAGAGGCCATGCTTCTCTTTAATTTCATACGTGTGTGTTAAAACATGTGCGGTTTAATGTTACTTATTCACTAGTCCAGCTTTGGCTATAGATAGCAGAATTTGTATTGCGGATTTAGAAAAAAAAAAACGCTATAACCTAGAAGAACTCTTATCGCTTTCAAGAAATAACAAAGCGCTAAGAGTGTCAAAATAAACATAGCTCTTTTCTAGAAAAGCGATCTATTTTTTGTTTTTAAATATAGAACTTTATCCTGTAACACCCTCGACTTATGTCAGTAGTGTCACACGCCAGTGACCTCAGACTTTAAGTCCAAAGTCACCCTAGGCTTTAATCTGAACAATTATACTTAAATACAATCATACTAAAGAGTAAATATATAGCGAAAGACTTGTATAAAGAAACTCAATCTTTTTATTAAAATTCCTCTCGTAAATTGAAAAGGATAGTTTACAAATGATATTGAAATTACAACGGAAGACTTTACATAAATTCTAATTACAAGACTAGGTTACCTAACACTTATTCTTATTGCATTAGTTAGAAAAGTAAATGTTATACTTAAAACAAACTCGAAAATTCTTCAAAAACTAACTTCAACCGCAAGCCTTCTTCTCTGTCTCGTTACTCCTAAACATCCTGAGGCAAGTCGATTGATGTGCCGTATAGGACGGATGATATCAGCCAACCATGCAAGAAAACATAGTGGTTGGTTAGTCTAATGAAATACTAAGCAATGGTATAAACAGAATGGTTCTTGAGGTTGTATCAAGTTACTATCATTGTCTCTCGAGTAAAAGCCGATATATATAACTAAAATATTTCCACTGAAACGAAGGATAGACAAAAGAGATATGCACCAAGAGAATACCCGAAATGAATGTGGGTATTATTGCAAGAAGACATGATTTGTTTGAGAACGTTTTAAATTACACACAGCATACAAAACCCGATTGAATAATTGGGCCCGACCAACATCACCGCATAATGCGAATCCAGATTGGAAAGATGGCCCGCTTAAGCTGGAGCACGAGCGGTTTCCAAGTTGTACTTCTCGCTCGAAGTTTATTGATTATGTGCTTACAGCACTTATCTTAAAAACTTCAACACATCACAATTCTTCTTTACGCTTTTAATACAATCTCGAATAACAACGAGAACAACACAGGGCGACATTACGTCCAACCCAATTGTACTAGCAATAGGGGTGAGCAAACGGATCGATCCGATCCGTTATACCGGATATCCGGTTCAAATAATTTACAAAACCCCGATCCGTATCCGGTCCGTTTTGAAACGGATATCCGGTAAAAAGGACCCGGATCGGATCGGATATCTGAGCCGGATATCCGAATTATCCGGTTACTACAAATCTATTAAAAATAAAGCAATATATTCATTTTTTAAATTTGTAAATTAAGAAATAAAATTTGTAGGTTGTTTCTTAATTTGTTCGTACGATTTAAATTATATACACACTTATTATTCATATGAAAATGTATTTACAATATTTTACTTGGACAACAATATAAATATGTGATTAAGGATGTAAAATTTATTAATATATTACTCAATATATTAGTTATAATAAACAAATTTATGATTATAAATATTATATGAATAGTACCGGATATTTTCGGATATCCGGTAAGCTAAATATCTCGATCCGTATCCGGTTCAAGTATCCGGCAAAATCACCCGGATCGGATCGGATACGGATAAAAACTTAAAGGATATTTTCGGATACGGATTTTTAGGATACGGATCGGCGGATTTTCGGATCGGATCAGCTGGATCAGATATATTTGCTCACCCCTAACTAGCAATGTGCTTAAACACCTCTTATCCTTAACTGGTGGATAAGAAGCAATGGTCATGACCTTAAAAGTATTAGGAAATTATTCCGACTAATGCCGAGTTATAAAGAGATCATTACGCCTCGCAAGGCAATAATATCTCTGACACACACGACTATTAAAGTCCACATTTAATGACTATAGAGTCCCACACATAACACACAAAGTCCACACACAATACCGTCATTACGACGATAACAACATTAATCATATATACCTATATATAACTATATATATCAATAATACCTAATAACCTAAATACAAAATTATTTATAGCACACAAGTGTTCCCAAACATTAATTATGTTTTAAAAATTACCCAATTAATTAACAATTTAATTAACAATTAATTTTAATATTAATTGTCGGTCAAAAGAACAAAGAGCGAACCACCATTTGCCTTGAATCACGGAGAGATGAACGGTATCACGGGGATGGTTGTTTCCGAGTAGCAACTTGAATCTCTACTCTGAATTCCGGTTCGGCGGTGGAGACGTGGTGGTTTCCGGCCAAATTGAGGCTCGACGGTGAAGATCCGGAGGCGCAACCTTAGGCTTTTGAAGTAGACTTGAAGACGAAGCCAATGGTGTAGACAATTGCAAGGGTGAAGCTCCAACGAACTCCAATTTTTATGAAGAACACCGACGTCGGATTTTAGGGTTCGTGAGGAAGGTTTGCGAAATTGGATGCCAAAATGACATCGATTAGGGAAGTATTTATAAGGGTTTGAAAGATCTTGGAGAGCTCAAATTTGGCTCAAAAAGTTTACAAATTGATCCCGATTTGCCCAATTTACCATAATTCGTTTTCGGATAAAATTCTTGCTTTAAATGTTAAAATTCGATCTTGTTTTTGATTTATTCCTCCCGATTCCACCGCAATTAGGCGCGTTTAATCCTCCTTTAAAAAGCTCATGAATTAGTCGAAGCAATCGAGCCCAAACGGGTCCAAATTTTGGACTAAAACCGCCATTGTTGAGCTTCAAGCTCGGCTGGGCATTTTGGAGGGGGATGATGAACAGTAACCAGCCGGGCCCCCTCACTTTTGGCTTATTTGCATTTTTTGCCCCAACTTTTATAGTTGGGGCAAAAATGCCCTTGAATATTTTTTTAAAAAAATTACCCAAACTTTCCAAAACTTAATTATTTAATAATTCTAATGTTTCTACTATTATTTTAGCCCAAAATTAATATTTATAAAAATTAACTTAAGCTAAAATAAGCTTAAGCTACAATTTTTATGGCTTTAACCATATTTAAATCCTTTAACAAAAATTTTTAAACTTGATCTAAATAGTTTAGGTTAAATTTTATAAGTTTTATTTAAATTTAGAATCAACATAATCTTAACAATAAATTTAAATAACCCATAACTTTAAAGTTGTAACAACTTATATTAAGAATCTCTATTTCATTTCTATTTTTGAAATTATGAAATAAATACCAAAAATTATTTTATTAGAAATAGAGTTGGGAAATTACATATGGAATAAATATTTGGATAAATTAACTTAGGCTATGACAATGCTTAAGTTATCTTAAGTTGCCCTTTCTTATAATTTTAACCATACTTAATCCATTTAACACTTTGTTAAATTGGGTTCAAGCATTTCTAGGTTAAAGTTTATAAGTTGATTTAAATTATAATTAACATAAGGTTAATCATAATTTAGACCATTCATAACTTAAAGAGATAACATACTTAAGGTATTTATTATTTTATCCCCTTACGGATAAACATAATAACTCTTATGACCTTTATTATTATTTAACATTCTAAACTATATTTATCATTATACTTATTTGTTTATTTCTTCACCATACTATCATTCCCATTTGATAATTTGTACAAAATTATCTTGAACTAGTTTTTGAACTTAAGTTAATGAAAATTTTAAATTACTCCTCTAAAAGAAATAAAATAAATTTTATAACTTTTATTTTTATCAAATTTAAATTTACCATATTACCCTTATGATAAGACGAGGGTTATTACATATCCTTTTTTTTTTCCTGATTCAGCACACCCTTATGTCGTGAGGAGTCTAGTGCTCCGGCCCTAACGACCGTTTTCTCCACTTCCGGCGAGTTCCTCCAACGTCATCATTTTTGCTCCTATGTCGGCGATCGTCATCAATGCACCTAACCATCGCCATATGTATTCCTTCTTTAGATCTCATGTCTCAACTGTTGGCGAGTTCCTACGGTGACATATGTTGTGCTTCTATGTTAGGGATCGTCTTCATCGCGTCATTAGTGTTCTCTTCCCTTATTGTTGGTTAGCCTTCTCCAAATTATTAGTTTATAAATTACAGAAATTAGTTTATGTGATTAGGGTTAGGGTTCCTTCAAACGAGAACTTTTTTGACAAGATAAGGGAAAATATTGGGATAATGGGTTAGGAATTGAGCTAACGTGAATGCCATATATATCCCGCTCCGCTCGCCTCCTCCTCCCGTAATTCTCCTTTCGTTAATACTCAAAATCGAGGGCGGGCGTGTATCCAATTCGAAGCTTCTAGAAACAATGAAGTATGTGCTTGTCACCGGAGGGGTCGTGAGTAGAGCTGTCAAAATTTGACCCGACCCGCAAACCCGATCCAACCAATCCGCGTTTTCTGGGTTAAGACCCGACCAGAAAAGTATTGGGTCAAAAGTGACCCGACCCGTTCGACCCGAAAATTTCTAGGTTGGGTCATTGACATGTTGGGTTAATACAAATGTGTTTATATTTTATATCTTAAATATTTTATTTTATTTTATTATTCAAATATTATATGATAAAAAAAATTGATTTTTTTTTGTTTTAATTAAAATATTCATTTTATAAAATTTTGACAAGGCGCTCTCGACCCGTTGGATCGACCCGAACCCGTACATGTCCCGCAATGACCCGGCCAACAATTGACCCGCAAATTTTGACCCGTAATCGACCCGACCCGATACACATAAACCCGAACCCGACCCGTTTGACACCTCTAGTCGTGAGTGATCTTAGTAAAGGGGTTACGGCCGGCAACATCGACGTCATGCTCAAGGCTTGTGGGATTTGTGTCACTTCCATTAAAATGGGTGCATTTTATTGTGTACATTGGGTTTGAATTGGGTGGTTTAGGCGTTGTTTGCTCTGTTTTTGCGTTTCTGCTTGTGGACTAGTTTAGACCAAGTTTCGGCTTTGCTATTGTTGATGGAATGATGATAATTTAAATTTTTGTATCACTTGATCTTTGTTGTTTTTAGAAGCAATTGAATTGATACCCATTTTGTAGTTTGGTGGCTGCATTTTGGGTTTTGTGTTATAGGTTATTCCAGCTCCTTGTGGGGGTAGGGGCTCAACTTATGTCTTACTCTTGATCATTTCCGTATCATTTTCTGTATTGATGATTTTGTAAAATTTCATCGGTTTTGTATTGTTCTGATCTTATTTGTCTAATTGTTGAATTGTTGTTTGGCCTAGTTTTCTCTCTACTCTAGCAAGTGTTTATCTAAATTCATGGACGATAGCATACAATAGTTGAAAATTTTTCTTTCTTATGAAATTTTGGTTCTACTTCCTGCTCCCTTTGACGCATCTCACAAATCTAATATCTATTTTCACTGTAGATCTGTACCTAAATACAGATGTTGGCACTATGTCCCCATTTGCAGATGGGAGAAGTGTTTGTTCTAGATGATGGAGGAGAGGTACTTATATCATCTATTAATTCATCTATGCGTGTGGATGTTAGAAATTAGAATTAAAATGAACTCAAAGGTTTTGTAATACTATCTATCGATATGTATAGGTTTCCTCAATTGAAATCATTATCTTGCTTTTGCATTTTGTGTTTCATTCTACTATGTTTTTGTAACAAAATAGTACAAATGACTTGAGAGTGCTTTCATCAATTGATGCATGTCACTTGTCACTGATGAAGGTTGTTGGTGTATATCACAAGTCACTTGGTAATTATGAACGGTTCTTGGACATGACTCTAATGAAAGACAACAATATAACTACTGGCAAGATATATAAGGTGCATAAATTTTCCTCTGATGTTAATTTGTTGTGTTGTTCTACTTTCTCATGTAGATTCGATAACCCTTCTATATGTATAGTATGTCCTTGATAAAGAAAGACTATTTAGGTGATATTTTGCCTTGGAGTTGAAGTTTGCATCTTCCATATTGTAGTTCAAAAATATTGTGAGATATATGAGGTGTAATATCTTTCAGGTGGTAACTCATATAATTGATGCTATAAAAGAAAAGATTGAGTGTGTTATTGTTGTTCATGTGGATGGAAAGGATGAACTTGCTGATGTATGCGTTATTGAATTGGGAGGGATTGTTAGTAAGTGATATCACGTTTTTATTTCTTAAATGATTTTTTCTTCCTATTTATGTGATCTCAAATACTCCGCTCTCCATTAACTTCGTAGGGGATATCGAATCCATGCCATTCAATGAGGCTCTACGTCAATTGTGTTTTATAGTTGGTATGATAAAATGCTATATTCTTCTCTTCGTTTAGACTCTTTGTAAGTTTATATTATGAGGAGTTATTCAATTTAACTGTAGGGCAAGAAAATGTTTGTCTCATTCATGTGAGCCTTACACTTGTTCTTGGTGTTGTTGGAGAGCATGTTAGTTTTTTTTTCTAGTGTAATCCTTGCAATTTTCTAGGTGATATATGTCATTGTTGTCCAGGTTCTCTTTGCCCATGTGGTTTCTAACCTTTAACTAGTTTCGGAGGTTCCATTTTTTAGCAGTGTAATCTTTTTACGTCCACTTTGTTGATATGTCATATTCTTCGTCATAGAAAACAAAGCCTATTGATAGACGTTACTTTGTAGGGCGTAACTAAGAGTTGTTAGAGGGTTATTGGTGCCATTCGGGTAGATTTAGACATATTCTTGTGGCATGGTGTTTGGGGGCGAAGATTGGTGTTTTGGTGGTGTTTTGAGCTTATTGGAGTATATTTGGAGATTCGGGATATGGAGCCACCAAGGAGCGGATTAGGAGCTGAAGAAGTGATGAGGAGAGGAACAGCGGGCCCACAGGCCGCGATCGCGGGTCCACAGGCCGCGATCGCGGGTCCAGGCGGATCCTAGCCGGGAGCAGGCCAAGCCGAGATCTATCATTTTCTACTTTTTAGTATTTTATTATTATCTATTCTTTTTCTTTAGGATCATTATTTTATATTTTCTATTTATTTCTTTTTCCTCGTTATTATTTTCCCTAATGGGCTTAGGAACTTGTTAGGCCCATATTAGTTTTCTTTTCTATTTAACCTAGGAAGAGAGCTCGTTCTAGGGAGACTCTCATATCAGGTTTTAGTTTTACATCATCGTTGTTTTCTCAAGACTATGGAAGGCTAAGCATTTTTGCTTAGTCTGGCAATGGAAGCTTAAGTTTTGATTATTGGTTGTGAGGTTATGTTCCCTTTCTTAATTCCTATTGATCTATATCTCTTCTCTTAAGCAGAATATCATTGAATAATTATTGATTTGTCTAGACAGGCCATCTAGGTTTATTGATTGTTACTCATATTGCTATGACTAGGAATGCTTCTAGTTGAGGTGTTATGTGTATCCTGGTTAATTCTTATGTTCATTGCTGCCTTTGGGTTGAATCACTAGTGGTGCTAGGGTTATTCATTGGTAAGGGTTCTTATGGATGGTTTCCTTATTAATCTACACAAGATCGGGACAGGAATAATCATAGGAAGGAATTGGAAGTAATCTAGGATCAACCAACCAAAACTTAAGTGGAAATTGTCTGGCTAAGTGTTTTCTCACATTTGATTGCATACTATTTATTCTGTTTTATTTTCTACTTGATTAAAACCTCAAAAAAAAAAACTTTTGTTACTATTGTTCGATTGGTATTCAATTTATGACAGGAATATAGATGCTTGTGATTCTCTTGGGATTTCGACCCTATCTTACGGTTCCCTCTAACATTACTAACTTTTCATTGACGAAGTGCAATTCATAGTAGATAATTCTGTTGGAGAACTCTAGCTAAGGCGCAAGAAAGCATGACATTGTTGGAGAACTCTAGCTATGGTGAGAACACACTGCTGGCACTCACCCAGACACTTCAAGCACTAACACAAGCGGTGATTCAAGCCGGTGCAAACAACGCACAAGTGATGAGAGAGGGATTCTCTCAGCTCTCTCAGGAAAATCATATTCAGCACCAATCATCTCATCAAACTTTGTTAAGCTTGGGTGCATCAATGGAGCGGCTGACGCAATGGATACATGTTATAGCAGAATCTCAACCCAAGGGCAATGCTGCCCAGCGGCATGTTGAGGAGAAGGCAGAATTTGGAGAGCTCCCCGCAGAATAGAAACCGCGACCATGGGAGGAGTGCTGCAACCACGGTATGCTGGGTGAAATAGGGCATTGTGCTGAATTTGATGATGAGGTTGAGAAGGACCTCGAAGAGGAAATCAAAAGCTTCAAGAACAGTATGTTACCTGACGCGGTATGTTCTCCTGAAATTGAAGAGGAGATGGACGAGGACAGGGTCTATGAGCCTCAAAACTACACTCAACATGAATGGCCCTTGTTGGAGTCCCAGATTCCCATCACACCTCCCCATGAGGCTCTCAATGGAAGCAAGCCAGAAGCTCATTTGGTCACACTGGCCAACAGCATCCCTCATTGTGCAGATTCTGTGAAGGCGAGGCGGAAGATAGGAAAGAAGCCGAAGGTGAAGCAAAAGAGTGAGGTTGCAGGCCAGATATCGGATTACCTCATACTAGACACGGGATAGGATAGGCGTACAACCTCTGCAATGCTGGGAAGAGAATTCTTGAAGATGACAACTGCGGTCATGGATACGAAGGGTGATCCGCTCACAATGAAAGGCAGAAGGAAGGGGGTACAGTCGTACCTAAAGAGGCACCCCCCAGATTTGGAACCAAGAAGGGTGGTCGCTGTAAGCGACCCGGGATGAATAGAGAGCACCATGTTGATCCACGACAGTAACCAAGGCGCTGCTCGGGAGGCAACCCGAGGTAAGACTTTCAACTTAGTTTTTCTTTCAGAAGCTTAGTTTTCCCTTGTTTTCGAAATTTTTGCTCTGTTTTTGTTCGACTAAACCACGCAGAAAAGCCGAGAAGAACCCGCGACCGCGGCATAAAACCCGCGATCGCAATCGGAGAAAGTCGAGCAAAAACCGCAATCGCGGCATAAAACCCGCGATCGCGGCCCCATGGCGCGCCGCGAATTAGGGTTTAGTCTGACAAAAAAAAAATCGTATGTAACCCGCGATCGCGGCCTTCACTGCCGCAATCGCGGTTCCTCCACGATGTTCCTTCCATGGCGATTCTTCCACGACGGTTCCCTCCTTTATGGCGGTTATTTCCACGGTGGTTCATTCATGGCGGTTCTGAGGCGGTCTTTCTTCATCATGTTCACGAGCAACAACCGGTGTACCCTTGATCCATCCATTGTTGTTGTCCCCTGCGGTACGTCTTCACCTGTGCATCACCACCTGTGCATACTGAGTTCGGAGTTTCAGCATTCCATGATCTATCTCTTGGGAAGTTCGACTGTTGAAGTGGTGATGACGTTTATGGGGATCCCTACATCCCTGAGTACCTTCCTAGCGTTATTGACGAAGACTACCACCCCGGCGTACGCTCAGTGAGTACTTCCTTTCTTCCCCTCATATTTTTCTTTGTCTTCCATACATTGAGGACAATGCATGATTCAAGCATGGGGGAGTAGAAAGTACTTGCTATCTATCTTGTAAATCAGTTTCGATTTCAGCATTGTTATTTCCATTCAGCATTGTCCATTGTTCGCATTCCCTTTTTAAAAAAAAAGTCAAAAAAGCAAAAAAGACATACATGGAAATTCTGGGACAAGTCGAAAACCCGAAAGGACGGCTTTGGTAATAAGCAGATGGCCCGGACCAGCGCTAGGCTGGGGTAAAAAGGTGTCTGAGTGACGTGAGCATATGTGAGCACCTCTATGAAAAAAAATACGAGTGGCTAGGATGAAAACCCGAAAGGGCTCCTAGGCAAAATGAGTGAGAAGAAGAGGAGTGATTTTAGGATCTCATTTTACCTGGAGGGGCGACATTGTAACACCCCCAAATTTCCATCCATTTGAAAGTATTACTGCCGATGACTCCGGACGTAAACCCCGAAGTCACCCCAGGCTTTTCCAACGACATAACTGTCTTAAACATAGTTACAATACTAATATCATAACTTTTATTAAACCACAGTCTTGGAATTACACATGATTCCAGACAAAACGAAATACATCATCAGAATTTAATACAAAATCAGAATAATTACAACGGAAGACTTTAAAATATTACGAAAAGGGTTGTGATCGTAGTGATCACCTGCCCAAGGATCTTAACCTGATTAAAAATAATAAAAACATCAAAAACCATCGTTCATCTTCATAGTCGTTCTAGCCTTCGCGGAACAGCAACCTACCTGATGTGCCGAATCGAACGGATGACACCAGCCAACCATGCAAGGAATATAACGATTGGTTAGTCTAAATGAATAGACTAGCAAGGGAATAAAGCAGAGTGGTTCGAAGCAGTCGTATTAGGTTAGACTCATCGTTTCTCGAATAATAACCGATGACGATAGTCAACCATCATACTCCTACTGGAATAACAAAAGGTATGCACAAGAGAAGATTCTGGAGACCGAGGCTCACAGCAATCAATCCCAAAAGAAGACTCCAAATGAAATGAGCCTTATAGGAAAATATGACAAATATTGGGAAACATTAATTTATAACACACAATCACAGAATCACAGTATCGCATTCGAGCGACTAAAAGTTAAGACGAACTTTCCTAGCTGCACTAGCATCTAGCTGCACTACTCGCCCAAAGTATATTAATTATGTGCGACAAAGGCACTTATCTGATTAAATTCCAAAACACACACATCACGTTATAAGCTTTTAGATATATGTGTCGTCATGAGGGACATATATCGAAGGAATAGACCTCACAGAGTCCAAACCTAAATCCACATCACAGTTGGTCATGACCAGAAGTTTGGCATAGGGACTTGAATGCCCTGTTATTTGCCAGTTATAAAGAAACGAATGGACCTCGCAGAGTCCAAGCGCTCCTACGAATACTCGTGCTAACTAACAGTTCAGCACAATTATAATCCACATCAAAGCCAACATGGCCAACATCATAGATCTAACAATCTATATATATATATATATCAAAATAGCGTTGCCACTAACAGTATATGTAACCTATTATAATCTTTTTATATGAATTTCACCTTTAAAATCCACAATAAAACCATTATGAACATAATAGCGCTGTATCTAGCAATATACAACCTATTATAACAGCACTTCTTTTATCAAATAATTGATCAAAATTGTTCTCAACTTAAGCAGATGAATCATCCCAAATTAATTAACAACAAACAATTGATAATTAATGAAAGTATGGAATGATGAGCAAGAGCGAACCGCCACTTGCCTGGAATAGATTCGGCGATGAATCTGGACGAGACGACTACCGAAAATACCATTTCCGAGGATATGGCATATGCTTCAGAATAGTCCTAGCAGAAAACGAGTCCACACGCGATCCAGCAAATCACGTTCTAACTGATAAATTAATTATCTATCAATTAATCTGACTGGACGAATTTAAGGAATTATATTTAATAAATTTTTTATGATATTAAACCATAAAAATATTTATTAAATTTTCCTAAAGAAAAAATACGGATAAAAGGGAGTCGAAATTATACCGCTCGAATAATTTCGGGTTGAAATTGGACTGGAAGCTTAATGGGCCTTCTCGGCCCAACAGCAACTTAATTAGCAAAGGAGGGCTACTGTTCATCTCCTTCTTCCTTCAATCACCAGCACAACTAACAGGGACCACAACGGCAACAACCACGCGGGGCTTCGCCGGGACTT
Organism: Rheum nobile; assembly: GCA_027886185.1. Classification (NCBI taxonomy): domain Eukaryota; kingdom Viridiplantae; phylum Streptophyta; class Magnoliopsida; order Caryophyllales; family Polygonaceae; genus Rheum; species Rheum nobile. The sequence goes on along the minus strand of WOAB01000665.1, from coordinate 142,923 downwards.
CTCGACGCCGGAGAAGCGGCGGTAGCAACCAGCAGCAGGGCGCAGCAGCAGCGGCGCTCCAACACAGCAGTTCGGCGGCGGCAGGAACAACACGCAACGACAGCAGCATGAACCAGAGGAGCTCGACTGGGCTTCGGCTGGGGAGGTTTGACGACGACGCCGGGGAGCAGGAGGCGGCAGGGAGGAGCAGCGGCGGAGTAGCACAGCTCGGCAGCCACGGAGCTTGTCGCCACGAACAGCTCGGCAGCTCAGCGGAACGGCTCGGCGGGAGGACGACACCAGCGAACGGAAAATAGGGGAGCTCGACGATCCGGGGGAAGAAAGACGATCCGAGATGGGCTTCTCGACGCCAGCCACTAGCAGCAGCAGCAGCACCGCGACGCGGCAACACAGCAAGGCTCGCCGGAGACGACGTCGGGAAAGGAGAAAGAGCTCGCCGGGACTTCGCCGCCCACCTTGCTCTCGTCGTCGTGACGAGCGTCACGACGCCGGGGAGGGCAGCACAACGGCGATGGACAACAGCTTCACAACACAACAACGCCGGGGAAGGAGAAGGAGCTCGCCGGTGGGAGAGATGGTGGCCGAGAGGGAGATCGGGAGAGAGAGAGCTTCAGGAGAGAGAGAAAAAAAATGAGAGAGGAGAGAGAGATTGGCTATTTATAGCCAAGATATTTTGGAGATATTTGTACAAATATCTCGTACAAATATCTCGTATAAATATCTCACATAAATATCTTATACAAATATCTTGCGTAAATATCTTACACAAATATCTTGCGTAAATATCTTACACAAATATCTTGCGTAAATATCTAAGCCCTGAAATTACATCGAATGTAATTTATTCCACTCAGATAATTATTTCGGAGATCATGAATATTACGGAAAATCCGAACTCCACTGAAAGCGAAATATTAATCGAACGAAGGATGGGAAAATTACCCAAATATCCTTACTAAAATTGAGGGATGTTACAGACATAAGAAGAGGAGACAAAGAAGGATTGTCGGGTAGGTCACTCTGGGAGGCATAAGGAGTCATAGATAGAGGCTAGGATTAGAGGTCACTTTACACTATTGGATGTGTAACACCCCCAAAACTTAACCCTTTTGGAAATGTATTACCGTCAGTGACCCCAGTGTTCCTTACCGAGATCACCCAAGGCTTTACCAAATAAATACAATTTATGAAATACAATTGATACACAAAGATCAAGCATTAAATTCAAAAACATAACATTGTCGAGGAAACAATAGTTACAGGATTACAACCCAATCCCGAATAGGTCAAAACATAATTTAAACCAAACACAGCGGAAGACTAAGAAAGTACATTACAAACAGAGTTATTGTCCAAAGGATCATAACCTGATTAAATAAATAATTAAAACATTCAAAAACCACCGCCGACTCCATAGTCCTTCTAATCTTCTGAGCTACTTCTTAACTGATGTGCCGAATCGAACGGATGACACCAGCCAACCATGCAAGGGAAAATATTGGTTGGTTAGTCTAAATGAATAGACTAGCAAGGGTATAAAGCAGACTGGTTCGAAGTAGTCATATTAGATTAGACTCATCGTTTCTCGGATAATAACCGATAACGGTAGTCAATCATCATATTCCTACTGGAATAAACAAGAGGTATGCACAGGAGAAGATTCTGGAAGACTGAATCTTCACAGAAATCGACTCGAAAGAAGACTCCAACGGAAATGAGTCTTTAAGGAAGAATGACAAATCTGGAATATTATAGAATCATACAACAATGATTTAAAACTGACTGAGATGCTTCGGTTCACGACCAATCTCATAGCCTACAGCGAATCCAGATTGGAAAGAGAACGTACTACATTCGCGTCAAGACGAGTTTTCCTAGCTGCACTGAACTTAGCTGCACTACTCGCCCAAGGTGTATTAATTATGTGCGTCAAGGTAGCACTTATCTGATTTATGTTTCAAAAAAAATACGCATCACGTTATAGACTTTTACATGTGTACCCCACCAGTGGGACGACACATCTTAGTATACGTTTCGTCGAGAGTGACGTATACCGACAGGTTTGTGACACCAGCTAAGTGTCCTGTCTCTACACACATGTGTAAGAGACCGATCATGATCATAGAATAGTACTAGATGGGGACGAGCCATCCCGATACCAGATTATAAAGAAACGACTGGACAGAGTCCGAGTAACGTTCCTATTTAACAGTGCTAACTAAACAGTTGCAGCACAACAATAGTTACAAGATAAATCCACATAAAGGCCCGAAAGGCAATCACAGATAATAGCGTTGTTCTAACAGATATACAACCTATTATATGGTTTTCAAAACAGTTTATCAAAACCGTTTCCAGACAAACAGAATATTCATTCCAAATTAATTACTCAGATAAACTACTGATAATTAATGTAAATATGGAACGAATGAGCAAGAGTGAACCGCCACTTGCCTTACTCTGCAGAATAGTCTAAAGACGTCACTGGATTCCGGGCTCGACACGGTATAGTTCCGACAGCACAACAACCTTCGAGTCGACCCATAAAAGGAACCCTAAGTTAGATCCGACATAAACAGTACGAATCTAAACACGGCGAAAGAACACGAAAGGAAAGACGCCACGATGACAACCGACCAAGCCAAAGCCACGAAGGCATTCTGGGCACTGGCGGCGGTCGCTGTTCTTGGCAGCGGTCGCCGTATTCATCACGGCGGTCGCCGTGAAGAACACGGCGGTCGCCGTGACGAACTCAGACGACACAGAACGAGAGAAAACTCATCCCAAAACACGAGCGGTTCGGCCTCCTTCGACTTGCTTTGGATTCTAACCTCCAAGGCTAACCAAAAGCTTCACAAAGGCACTCAGGAACCACACCAAAGCAACACCGGTGAGACCTTCAAATTCCGGCGAAAACACAACTCCGGCGAGAGGCGAATTTGGCAGCGATTCGGGGTTGTAGATGACCCAAAACCCATGCCCAAGTTCATCTATTTATAGGCAAACCCCAAGGAGTGATCTGCAAACCCTCAGACGCGGCAAACGACGCAACGGCGCGCCTCGAACGACACCGGCGACCAACGGGCAATGCCCACTGGACAATCACGGCGGTCGCCGTGATTTTGCCTGCGGCGGGCACGCGGCGGTTGCCGTCGTTAGGCCTGTCGCGGCCAGCTAGAAGCTGACACGCTAACTTCTCGGGCCCAACCACGGCGGTCGCCGTTTCTGAACGGCGGTCGCCGTTTCCCCCTTTTCCCGCCCATTCGGCTTTGAACGAGCTTGACGATAAACCGGGATAAAAATTATCGTATGCGAACGACAATTAAACTCCAAGGCATGATGTCTGTATTTTATTTCACTGAGAAAAATATTACAGATATAGAGCACATTACAGAATGTCTCAAGCTACCTGAATTAAATCCGACGTACACAACGGTTACTCGGGAAAATTCCATAATTCCCAAATAACCTTACAAAATTACGGGGTATCACATCTCTTCCCCCTTACAAGAAGTTTCGACCCTGAAACTTAGGTCGAGAATAACTTGGGAAAACGCATGAGCATATATGACTCGGTTTCCCACGTCTCCCAAGTAACTTCTTCGGTCCCTGACTTGGACCACAGCACTCGTACCAACGGCACGATCTTGTTGCGCAAATGCTTCTCCCGACGCTCCAAAATGCGCACGGGCAACTCTTCATAAGTACCATTAGCTTGAATCTCGATGTCTTCATAACTAAGCACATGAGATTCATCTGGTACATACTTTCTGAGTAAAGATACGTGGAACACGTTATGCACCGGGTGAGCCAATGGCGGCAACGCCAAGCGGTACGCTAGAGATCCCACTCTATCCAAAATCTCGAATGGTCCCATGTAGCGAGGGTTAAGCTTCCCACGTTTACCAAATCTGAAAACTCCTTTGGAAGGCGATACCTTGACAAAAACTTTCTCACCGACCTCGAACTCGACAGTCATGCGCTTCCGATCTGCGTAGGACTTCTGTCGACTCTGAGCGGTCAACATTCTTTGTCTGATCAAAGCAATGTCTGAAGCCGTCCTTTCGACCAACTCTGGTCCAAGCAGAATTTTGTCGGCATTATCGTCCCAACAAATCGGAGATCTGCATCTGCGACCATACAAAGCTTCAAACGGAGCCATCTTGATTGTAGCATGCCAGCTATTGTTGTATGTGAACTCAATCAGACTCAAGCTGTCCTCCCAACTAGTCGGACGATCGAGCACACAAGCTCTAAGCATATCCTCCAGAGTCTGGATGGTCCTTTCAGACTGGCCATCTGTCTGAGGATGAAACGTTGTACTGAACCTCAACTCGGTCCCCATAGCCTTATGAAGTTCCTTCCAGAATCTTGACATGAAACGGCCATCTCGGTCCGATACAATGGTCTTAGGAATGCCATGTAAGCGGACAATCTCCTTCTGGTAAACTTCGGCTAGCTTCTGGGTTTCCCATGTGGTCTTGATGGCTATGAAATGAGCATTATTCGTAAGCCTATCCACAATTACCCAGATAGCATCTCTCTGACTTCGAGTCTTGGGTAGCCCAGTGACGAAGTCCATGGAAATGTCCTCCCATTTCCATTCTGGCACGGGGAGAGGTAGCATCTCACCACCTGGTCTGCGGTGTTCGATCTTGACTTTTTGGCAAGTTAAGCACTTTGCCACAAAGTCTGCTACGTCCCACTTCATGTTTGGCCACCAAAACTTCTTCCTGAGATCCTTGTACATCTTGCTAGAGCCAGGATGCACAGAATAAGCAGATGAATGAGCTTCTCTCATCACCAACTGACGAAGACCTTCTGTGTCAGGCACACAGATCCGATCCTGAAACCAAAGTGATCCATCATCCTGAACCACAAAACTGGGAGCTTTCCCATCCATCACTTCACTGCTTAACTTTACCAAGATGATGCCATCGACTTGTTTTTCTTTGATATGATCCAGCAGCGTAGCCTGAATCTCCATCATTCTCAGGTACCCTCTACGCTGGTCATATAAGACTTCAATGTCGCATGACTCTTGGTTTAGCTTGGTTTGAACAGTAAGTAGAGCAACTACAGTCTCGTGCGTTGTCTTCCGGCTTAGTGCATCAGCTACTACATTAGCCTTGCCCGGATGATACAACAACTCCATGTCGTAGTCCTTGAGCAACTCTAGCCAGCGGCGTTGTCTCATATTTAACTCCTTCTGAGTAATATATACTTGAGACTTTTGTGGTCGGTGAAGACTTGGCATCTTATACCGTAGAGGTAATGCCTCCAAATCTTCAGCGCAAAGACAACCGCTGCTAACTCAAGATCATGGGTCGGATAGTTTTCTTCGTAAGTCTTGAGTTGTCTAGATGCATAAGCAATGACTTTGCCCCTTTGCATCAAAACACAACCGAGACCACACTTGGAAGCATCACTATAGACCACATAATCGTCATTCCCCTCTGGGAGTGCTAACACGGGTGCCGAGGTCAACCGTCGCTTCAACTCCTGGAAACTGACCTCGCACTTGTCATTCCAGACAAACTTCTTATGGACTTTGCGGAGTAGATTGGTCATAGGTAGAGCGATCTTTGAAAATCCTTCTACGAACCTTCTATAATACCCGGCAAGTCCAAGAAAACTGCGTACCTCCTTCACGCTCCGGGGCTGTGTCCATTTGGCCACCGCTTCAATCTTTTGGGGATCAACCATAACCCCATTTTTATTGATCACGTGGCCTAAGAAAGCCACTTCCTTTATCCAGAATTCACACTTAGACGGTTTAGCATAAAGCTGATGTTGTCTAAGGATCGACAAGGAAATCCGCAGATGTTCCTCGTGGACTTCTTCATTCGGAGAATAGATCAAGATGTCGTCGATGAAAACCACCACGAACTTATCCAAGTACTGGTGAAAACATCGGTTCATCAAATCCATAAAGACAGCTGGAGCATTTGTAAGCCCAAAAGGCATCACTACGAACTCGTAATGACCATATCTGGTCCTAAACGCAGTTCTAGGAATGTCCTGCTCCCGAATCCTGAGTTGATGATATCCAGATCTTAAGTCGATCTTGGAGAAAACCTTTACTCCCTGCAATTGGTCCAACAAGTCATCAATCCTAGGCAAAGGATACTTGTTCTTGATCGTCACCTTATTCAACTCTCGGTAGTCGATACAAAGTCGGAACGATCCGTCCTTCTTTTTGACGAATAGTACCGGAGCACCCCACGGCGATGCACTCGGCCTGACATAACCTTTGTCAAGAAGATCTTCAAGTTGATTCTTCAACTCTTGCATCTCAGCTGGAGCCATCCGATACGGGGATTTGGAAATCGGCGCCATACCAGGCTCGAGATCAATAGAAAACTCTACGTCACGGTTCGGGGGTAATCCTGGAATTTCTTCCGGAAAGACATCCGAAAATTCCCTAACTATAGGAATATCAAGAACCTCAGGTCCATCTTTCTCAGGCGAATCCAAGTAGCAAAGGTACCCGACACATCCTTGTCGTAGTAGCTTAAACGCAGCCATCGCATTGATCAGCTTGCCGTTATCAGCGTCATTTCGACCTTTAAACTTGCACACGAATTGGCCCCCAGATGACACCGTCACCGTTCTTGAACTGAAGTCGATCACCGCCTTGTGACGCGTCAGCCAATCCATACCGAGGATAATGTCGTATGGAGCCATGGCTATGCAGATTAAATATGCCTCGAATTTCTTACCCTGAATGGTAATCGGAAAGTCGGACAAATGCTTGGTTCCCACCAAACGTTCTCCATTAGGAAGATTAACGACGAAAGGGTCGCACGAATCGTTGCACACTAAGTCTAACTTGCTAACACAGCTATCCGAAATAAAGGAATGCGTAGCACCAGAATCAAACAGAATGCACACTGAAGTAGAGTGAAGGTATAGAGTACCTTGAGCAATCGGAGCTTTGGGTCCATCTGCCTCACGCATCTCGTACAAGCGTTGGCCCTGACTTCCAGAAACAGTTGGGGCCTTTCCCCTGTTCTGAGCAGTCGTCTGCACTGAAGGGCTAGGAGTCTCGACAGGCTTAAACCTAGGTCGGTTGCTCTGATGAACTGACCCTTGCTGCGACTCTACTCCCTTCTGCTTTCCCTGCTTGCAGAACTTTTGCAGATGACCATCACGTCCACACCCAAAGCATGGTCTCCTCTCCTTCCGACACTCAGTGCTCTTGTGCCCAGCAGTACCGCAATTATAACACTGAACTGTACTCTTGGTTTTCCCTGACTGCTGAGTCGATCCTCCTTGCGTCATCTCCGTCTTAGCTCTGCCGGATTTGACGAAGTTAGACGGTGGCGCAGGGTGCTTAAAACCACCTCCCTGGTTCTGATTCTGCATCGACTTCTGTCGGTTGCGCCTCTTGGTCGACTCCTCGAGAGTTACCTCCAGCTTATAGGCACAATCCACATACTGCTCCAAGGTAGAGCATGTATGGTGCACCATTAATGGCTTGATATCCGGGTTCATCCACTCATGGAAGTACCAGATCTTTTGAGCCTCGCTGGTGATCTCGGTAGTGGCGTACTGTAGAAGATGGTTGAACTTAGATGCCAACTCGGTCACTCTCAGACCATCAGTCTGAGGGTACAAGAACTCTTTATGCTTCTCCTCTCTCATAGCACGAGAGAAAAAGCGATCAACCATCTTGGTCTTGAACATCGACCAAGTCAACACTGGGCTCTCAGCCAAACCAGTGCTCTCCCACCACTCGCTAGCCTCCTCCTTCAGCTGAAGAGAAGCGATATGGACCTTCTCGGCCTCCGTACACTCCACGTTCCTGAACAGCCTCTCCATATGGGAGAACCAATGAGTCACTGCCACTGGCTCCCCTTTCCCGTTATAGCAGTCGGGTCTCATGGAAGTAATGGTCTTAAGAGCGCGACCATAGTTGTCCCTCGCCCTAACGGCAGTCTCCTGAATCACAGGGTTTCTGGGTTCCACAACATCAGGAACCGCTGCGTGAATAGGCACTTCTTGTGCTTGAGGCGCACTTGGTCTCAAGACATCTGCAATTGCCTGCATCACGATCCCATGGATCGCCTCAACAGCTGCAGCGTCAAACAGCGTCGACGCCTGGGTCTGATCCTGACCTTCACGCCTCTGCTGGACGCGAGACTCAGACTCGTGTTCATCCTGAACACCTCTTCCTGCTGGTCTGGGGTTTTGGCTGGTCCCAGCACCATCTGTTTACCGATCCAATTCCAAGCATTCAATACATTCATATTATGCAACATACTTATGCAATATATCAATGTAAATAAATCACTCAGAATAGATCAACTTGGCATTTTATAGATGAACCTTCGAATTCTTACACAAGTTACACATAAGTTTATCATTCGAGCGTTCGGACGACATTGCTCGAAGATATAAGTGTTTCTCAGAGTACTTGCCGCAATACTGAAATATTACACAAAGTACAACTTGGAATACTAAGAAACGAAACTATTACGATAGGCAACGCCACTCCTCCTCAAGGCGTTCCAAAATGTCTCCCATACGATTGGCTACTCGTGCATGGTCTCTTTGGGCTAGGCTCACCATCGAGCTCTGGCGATGGGTTTCGCACCCTTCTTGACCCTGAAGCACATAGTCCTAGCTCAGTCATGGTAAAGTATGGGTCGTCCATGACTGGTCCTCCTATTCCAGCCCTCCTCTGAGTACTGGCGGTCAACTCATCCCTCTGACGCTGCTGTTCTGCGGAGATTACCTCGCTCTGGCGGAGGATCTCTTGCAGCTCGGATTCCGACCTCTATCTCCTTGGAGTAGGGATAGGCTGAGATTCCCTGTTACTTCTCCCAATACCGTACTCGGTATACAGTGCCTCCCAATCAGCTTTTGACATGGGTGCGTACTCTGGCACTGGTGACAATTCTGTACCGGGCTCCTGATTCTGCCCTCCAAGGTCCAACTCTGGATCCTCTTCTGGATCATCCTCTATGGGATCCTCATCCTCGGGATCATCCTCGATGGGATCCTCATCCTCGGGATCATCCTCGATGGGATCCTCATCCTCGGAATCATCCTCGATCATATCCTCGTCCTCGACATGATCTTGCTCAAGCATCTCCTCTTCCTCCTCCTCGTACTCGATCTCCTCGGGAATTGGTCCCAGCAGAAAGTGGTCTTGGTAAACCCCTTGTTCGTACCTTGATAACTCATCTTCCTGCTCCTATTCCCGTACTTCCTCCACCCTTGGTGGCGGCACAGGTGCAGGCTCAGGGACCATAGCATTCCTGGCTACAAGGACAACCGACTCGGGGAGAACGTGCTTGACGTCTTCGGGTGGGCTACTCGGGCCTCCAACCTCGAAACATCGCTGAGGTAACGGAAAATCTAGCCTCGGCTGATCCGACTTGGCGTCTTCCGACCCCCTACTAATAGAAAAGCAGACACCCATCCTATCGAACAATAAGGAAGGAATTAGTCTTTCTAGACATAGAAGCAAGCTTACTATATCAGACTATAAAGAAGACACGACTATGAACGGTGTTTTTAAATTCTTTTCAGAATGAAAATTCAGAGCCCTCTTTAAAGCATTTCGAAAATGAATAAATGGTTTATAAAAATTCCAAACCCGTTTTAAAACCTTTGGCTCTGATACCACAACTGTAACACCCCCAAAACTTAACCCTTTTGGAAAGGTATTACCGCCAGTGACCCCAGTGTTCCTTACCGAGATCACCCAAGGCTTTACCAAATAAATACAATTTATGAAATGAAATTGATACACAAAGATCAAGCATTAAATTCCAAAACATAACATTGTCGAGGAAACAAGAGTTACAGGATTACAACCCAATCCCGAATAGGTCAAAACATAGTTTAAACCAAACACAGCGGAAGACTAAGAAAGTACATTACAAACGGAGTTATTGTCCAAAGGATCATAACCTGATTAAATAAATAATTAAAACATTCAAAAACCACCGCCGACTCCATAGTCCTTCTAATCTTCTAAGCTACTTCTTAACTGATGTGCCGAATCGAACGGATGACACCAGCCAACCATGCAAGGGAAAATATTGGTTGGTTAGTCTAAATGAATAGACTAGCAAGGGTATAAAGCAGACTGGTTCGAAGTAGTCATATTAGATTAGACTCATCGTTTCTCGGATAATAACCGATAACGGTAGTCAACCATCATATTCCTACTGGAATAAACAAGAGGTATGCACAGGAGAAGATTCTGGAAGACTGAATCTTCACAGAAATCGACTCGAAAGAAGACTCTAATGGAAATGAGTCTTTAAGGAAGAATGACAAATCTGGAATATTACAGAATCATACAACAATGATTTAAAATTGACTGAGATGCTTCGGTTCACGACCAACCCCATCGCCTACAGCGAATCCAGATTGGAAAGAGAACGTACTACATTCGAGTCAAGACGAGTTTTCCTAGCTGCACTGAACTTAGCTGCACTACTCGCCCAAGGTGTATTAATTATGTGCGTCAAGGTAGCACTTATCTGATTTATGTTTCAAAAAAAATACGCATCACGTTATAGACTTTTACATGTGTACCCCACCAGTGGGACGACACATCTTAGTATACGTTTCGTCGAGAGTGACGTATACCGACAGGTTTGTGACACCAGTTAAGTGTCATGTCTCTACACACATGTGTAAGAGACCGATCATGATCATAGAATAGTACCAGATGGGGACGAGCCATCCCGATACCAGATTATAAAGAAACGACTGGACAGAGTCCGAGTAACGTTCCTATTTAACAGTGCTAACTAAACAGTTGCAGCACAATAACAGTTACAGGATAAATCCACATAAAGGCCCGAAAGGCGATCACAGATAATAGCGTTGTTCTAACAGATATACAACCTATTATATGGTTTTCAAAACAGTTTATCAAAACCGTTTCCAGACAAACAGAATATTCATTCCAAATTAATTACTCAGATAAACTACTGATAATTAATGTAAATATGGAACGAATGAGCAAGAGCGAACCGCCACTTGCCTTACTCCGCAGAATAGTCTAAAGACGTCACTGGATTCCGGGCTCGACACGGTATAGTTCCGACAGCACAACAACCTTCGAGTCGACCCATAAAAGGAACCCTAAGTTAGATCCGACATAAACAGTATGAATCTAAACATGGCGAAAGAACACGAAAGGAAAGACGCCACGACGACAACCGACCAAGCCAAATCCACGAAGGCATTCTGGGCACTGGCGGCGGTCGCTGTTCTTGGCGGCGGTCGCCGTGACGAACTCAGACGACACAGAACGAGAGAAAACTCACCCCAAAACACGAGCGGTTCGGCCTCCTTCGACTTGCTTTGGCTTCTAACCTCCAAGGCTAACCAAAAGCTTCACAAAGGCACTCAGGAACCACACCAAAGCAACACCGGCGAGACCTTCAAATTCCGGCGAAAACACAACTCCGGCGAGAGGCGAATTTGGCAGCGATTCAGGGTTGTAGATGACCCAAAACCCATGCCCAAGTTCATCTATTTATAGGCAAACCCCAAGGAGTGATCTGCAAACCCTCAGACGCGGCAAACGACACATCAGTGCGCCTCGAACGACACCGGCGACCAACGGGCAATGCCCACTGAACAATCACGGCGGTCGCCGTGATTTTGCCTGCGGCGGGCACGCGGCGGTCGCCGTAAATGCGGCGGTCGCCGTCGTTAGGCCTGTCGCGGCCAGCTAGAAGCTGACACGCTGACTTCTCGGGCCCAACCACGGCGGTCGCCGTTTCTGAACGGCGGTCGCCGTTTCCCCCTTTTCCCGCCCATTCGGCTTTGAACGAGCTTGACGATAAACCGGGATAAAAATTATCGTACGCGAACGACAATTAAACTCCAAGGCATGATGTCTATATTTTATTTCACTGAGAAAAATATTACAGATATAGAGCACATTACAGAATGTCTCAAGCTACCTGAATTAAATCCGACGTACACAACGGTTACTCGGGAAAATTTCATAATTCCCAAAATAACCTTACAAAATTACGGGGTATCACAGGATGCCGGGCTAAGCTTGGGGGAAGTACTCTGCTTGCCCCTTAGCTTGTTGATGGAGGATGTGTTGTGAATGAGATTGGTGCTAGGAGTTTTGGCATGGGTTAAGCGCAACTCTTAGTACATTGTGTTTGGAGAGATGTTTCCTGAGGCCTTGGGTGTTTCATTAGAGGAGTAGGCTCATTATTAGCTTACTCGAGGGCGAGCAAGGTCTAAGCATGGGGGAGTTTGATAGACGTTACTTTGTAGGGCGTAACTAAGAGTTGTTAGAGGGTTATTGGTGCCATTCGGGTAGATTTAGACACATTCTTATGGCATGGTGTTTGGGGGCGAAGATTGGTGTTTTGGTGGTGTTTTGAGCTTATTGGAGTATATTTGGAGATTCGGGATATGGAGCCACCAAGGAGCGGATTAGGAGCTGAAGAAGTGATGAGGAGAGGAGCATCGGGCCCACAGGCCGCGATCGCGGGTCCAGGCGGATCCCAGCCGAGAGCAGGCCAAGCCGAGATCTATCATTTTCTACTTTTTAGTATTTTATTATTATCTATTCTTTTTCTTTAGGATCATTATTTCCTATTTCCTATTTATTTCTTTTTCCTTGTTATTATTTTCCCTAATGGGCTTAGGAACTTGTTAGGCCCATATTAGTTCTCTTTTCTATTTAACCTAGGAAGAGAGCTCATTCTAGGGAGACTCTCATATCAGGTTTTAGTTTTACATCATCGTTGTTTTCTCAAGACTATGGAAGGCTAAGCACTTTTGCTTAGTCTGGCAATGAAAGCTTAAGTTTTGATTATTGGTTGTGAGGTTATGTTCCCTTTCTTAATTCTTATTGATCTATATCTCTTCTCTTAAGCAGAATATCATTGAATAATTATTGATTTGTCTAGACAGGCCATCTAGGTTTATTGATTGTTACTCATATTGCTATGACTAGGAAACTGTTAGGCTAACGTCCTGGTCTGGAGTGGCAAGCATAGGTTTTATTTGCTTTGGTGGATTTTATCTATGTAGAGATTTGATTACATGTTGAATGCTTCTAGTTGAGGTGTTATGTGTATCCTGGTTAATTCTTATGTTCATTGCTGCCTTTGGGTTGAATCACTAGTGGTGTTATTCATTTGTAAGGGTTCTTAGGGATGGTTTCCTTATTAATCTACACAAGATCGGGACAGGAATAGTCATAGGAAGAAATTGGAAGTAATCTAGGATCAACCAACCAACCAAAACTTAAGTGGAAATTGCCTGGCTAAGTGTTTTCTCACATTTGATTGCATACTATTTATTCTGTTTTATTTTCTACTTGATTAAAACCTCAAAAAAAAAACCTTTTGTTACTATTGTTCGATTGGTGTTCAATTTATGACAGGAATATAGACGCTTGTGATTCTCTTGGGATTTTGACCCTTGCTTGTTTACTATACTAGTTTGGAAGTTAAGGTTTACTTTGATTTGGCATAACGATCTTAGGCCACGTCACCTATCTAGCATAGCGTAAGGGAGCTCAGGGCATTGGTTTGAAATCCTAATCTATTGGCATGTCGCTTTGGTTTGGTTAGGCATCTCTTTCTTATTTGCTATTTGTAGAATATCACTAAAGATATGTGGATATAGGAAGTATGTATTTTTGTTTAAACAAAATATGAGGAAGAATAAATGTATTATGTGTTTGATCGTAGTATACAACAATAACAGAATACTTCCTTTACTCAATTGGATTCATAGAAAGGAACTACCATATATGCAAATCTTTCTTGATACTTGCAATCCTTTAAGCGATAAGGATGTGTCGCATGTTGCTAACTGTTATAGAATTGATATTCTCAAAGTCAAACTGATAAGTGTTTTGGAGATAGGTATCCTTATTGAATCTTACATCCGCTGGTGTTTCCATATGAGGTGTAATATCGATGATGTATGCGGCATGTATGCATTTTCCAATGTCGTAGAGTCTTTAGGGTTCATTGATGTGAATGATGACGTCTATGTTGTACACTTATTCTCTCCTTCGTTCAAGCGCTTTAGCATTCATTTGGTTCGTTGATGACGACGATGGTCTCCATGTCATACCAATGTTCATCGGGCTCTTCATGATTTGCGCTCATTTGCTCTATGCCGTATCAACATATATCGGGCTCCTCCTCGACGGTGATGATGGTGGACTTCATGATTTGCGCTTATTCGCTCCATGTCGTATCAACGTCCATCGGGCTTCTCGACAATAATGATGGTGGACTTCATGATTTGCGCCTATTCGCTCTATGTTGTATCAACGTTCATCGGGCTCCTCGGCAATGATGATAGTGGACTTCATGATTTGCACATATTCGCTCCATGTCGTATCAACGCTCATTGGGCTCCTTGACGGTGATGATGGTGAACTTCATGATTTGCACTTATTCGTTCCATGTTGTATCAACGTTCATCGGACTCCTCAGTGGTGATGATGATGGACTTCATGATTTGCTCCGCTTCGCTCCATTCCGCACCAGAAAATCCCAAGGGGGCGGACCCTTGGGAAGACCCTCAACGAAAGCAAAGTCAGTTGGGGCCTTCAACATGATGAAACTTTATGTATATGACGAGTTTGTAGAAATAAAGAGTTTGAAGATGATGAATATGAGGCAATGTTGGATGAAGCTTTTGATGTTCTTGAAGTGGAGGTAACAGGATAAAGAACTCGAAGATCATGCCCGAGAATTGAAGAAGTTGAGGAGCTTGAAGTAGACTTGATGGATGACGGCATTTGAAGAACTTGAAGTTGAGCTCTTGATCAACGCTTGAAGAATCTATGAAGAACTTGATGATTGAAGAATAAATTTCCCCTCCTTGATTTTTGAGATCTCCCACAAAGGATAAGTTGAGAGTTCTTTATTGCTCCCAAAAAATCCTCTCCTTCAACTGACCGCTTCCCCTTCCTTTTATAGTTGAAAGAGTGCCACCCATATGTTATGCAATCATACCCTAAGAAGTAGAGGCATGGCCTAGTAGATCGCTTTCCCGGATTTATGGTACAGAATCCTTGTTGAAGACGCCACCTCTCATACTCAATTAATGTTGAGACCGTACGGACACACCATGCCAGATCCTACTGTACGGACAAGATTCGGCCGAGATTTCCCTTATACGAACACGCTTCCATTGGATTTGATTTATACTTGCTCAAGTGACTTAGGTACTCTTGAATCTTAATCAGATCTTCTCACACGTGGGTCGATCACTTTCTCAAGACCTTTCTCATGTTGTTATGTCCATCTAGTGATCGTATGTGTTTCCAGTGTTGGCGATCACAATCATATGGTACAAAGATGACGTTGGATCCATCATGTTGTTGATTCATACTTGCTTATATGACATTGGTACTTATAAGTCTTGATCATATCTTCTCACGTGCGGATCAGTCGCTTTCTCAAGACTTTTCTCATGTCGTTGCATTCATTTGGTGATCGTACATGTTTGGCGATTACAATCATAAGGTATGATGACGACGACAGATTCATCTTGTCACTTTCTTCTTCATCTATTTTTGTTTGACTATGGATGTCGTCATTTCTAGTTTGGGCGACATGAATTTGATAATGACGTCTTATTCATGTCGTAATGGTAGGTCTGATTTTCTTTAGGATGGATATAGTCATTCTTTGTTGACTTATTTTCCAAGGGGGTTTACACGTGGTTATTACTTTGGAGCTCCATGTGTAAGGTCATTCTTTGTTATATACGGGCACGCCCTTCGCTCCATACTTATTGATGTCATCTTGTCATCGTAGCGATCATACAATATCATCATGTATATCTTGTTATTGTGTTCATCTGGTCAGCTTGTGATCGTAGCAATCTTGCGATATCATCCTTTTCGACGATGAACTTGGTGGTTAAGATGAGTTTTTAAGAGGTCTTTGTTGGAGATCATGCGTCACCATTGTGTTTTAGTGTTCCTCTTGCATTTCCTTGCAATAATTGTGATTGTTTGTTGGTGGTCTTGAAGGACGTTTTATAGTTTCTACTCGTCAATAGACTATCACCATGTAGGGGTTGTATACGTGGAATTCTCGGTAATAGCCACATGTGACACCCCAATTTTGACATCGTCAAGTACAAATTAGAAATGATAAATATCTAGAAGGACAAAATATCTTTGAATATTCCAAAAAAAGGAAATCTGTCGTGACAATGGAATAAACTACTTGATCTACGACCGTCATTTGAGAAAGGGCTTATTTGGAAAATCGGTGATGGCAACACAATTAAAATATGGACTGATAAATGGCTCCATGATACCAGACTATGTGACATTATCACACCACGACCTGAAATTAACCTCAACTCTCTTGTTTTCGACTTCTTTGACGAGCACAAGAGATGGAACACTGAAAAATTATCTCCACTTCTACCTATAAATATTCTTGAGAGGATATTAGATACTCTGATTCCAGTATCCTCTATCATAGATAGCTTGTATTGGGAACCTAAAAAAAGAGGATAGTTTTCTACCAAGTCAGCCATGGACCTGATCACAAAAAATACAAATTACACAGCCTATGATTGCTCTTGGATTTGGAAACTTGAGACTTACCCAAAGGTCAAATTTTTTTTTGGCGATTAATGAAAAATGGACTACCAACAAAAAAACGTCTCGAGGAAAAAAATGTTTTTGTTCCTACAAGATGTCTCTTTTGCCAACGCCCAAACGGAAACATGTACTCATTTATTTCTTGAGTGTCTGCACAACCAACGGATAATTGGTACTATTAAATCGACATGTCTGAATACTATGAACAACATAAGCATCCAAAATGGAAAAATTGAGGATATTTCGGCAGAATTACGATCCAAACTATCACAAAAAGAAATGTCGGAATTAAGCACAATTTGGTGGGGTATTTGGTTTCAACGAAATCAAAAGGCTTTTGAATATGTGAATAATGATAAGACTCCTATACCGGATATCATATATTTATCAAAAACCTAATTCAGAATTGGAATCTAACAAAAAATGGCAATTTGACTGCACCTTTGAACCTACAGCTCACAAGAAACATCAAAAGAAAAGAAAAAGAACATCAGATGGAAAAAACCTTCGGAAAATATAATCAAAATTAACTCTGATGGATCTATAAAATCTAATGGTGAATCCTCCTTTGGATATATTCTCAGAAACTCGAATGCTACACCTATTTGTTTTAAGGGAGGGAAATGTGGACAAACTTCTATCCTAAGAAGTGAAGCTATTGTACTTAGAAATGCCCCACACCATGCAAAAACTTTGAAAATCCGCCAAATTGAAATCGATGGTGACAATCTGACTATCATCAATGTTATACGAGGAATATGGACTTGTCTGACTTGTGATTGTTGTTGTTAGGGAGGCATCGCTTTCTATCATACTCCCTACCTGTAACCTACCTTTGTTGGGAGATCGATATCATATTCTCTAATATCCTTTGTTTGTTAAAAAACATTTTGACAGTCTAGATCAATCACATATTTCATGAGATTAACCAGGTGGCTGACAAAATTGCAAACCTTAGTCACGAATTTCCACTAGATGATCTCTCGACAAATCCAAAGTTTCTAGCTCTCATCTGAAAGAATGTTCTTGGTTGAATATCAAGTCAATCTTGAAATCAGACAGATCTTTACCTTTATCAAAAAAATAACTTTCAAGAACGTGATATGCTATCTCTCTGCCTGAACTCAAGACCTTCCATAACATTCATTATAATGCAACCAAATTGACGAGACAACCACGTTCGATCCAAAGGTTTCTCTCTCCCCAGTACAACTTCGATGATGGTCGATCATAGTAGACGATGACATCTGTGACCAATTATAACTTCCATCGTTGTAACGGAGTAGTTTCTCAACATAATGACTGGTATTAGTAACTCATGAACTGCAGTTTCCTCCTGGACGAGCAATACAAAGTCATATTGTAGATTCTAAGAAACCACACATTCCACATAAGGAAAGAGAAAGAACATTCACTTCAATCTTTACCCTTCATCAGTTCATTCGAGAAAAAGGGGAAGCTTCATATATCTATGTTTTCATGTAAAATCACAACTTGCTATACTATCCAACCTTGAAAGCCACCGTTTAAAAAGCAAACGGGGAGGAGCTAATAACTCCAAACTGCAGGAGAAAGACAACTCGTAAAGATTGAATTGAGACAACACCATCCACGTATTAAACAAGAAAAGAAAAATCGCTTCCATTCCACTGCAAGGAGGAGCAGGTAGAAAATCTTGATAGTTGCCAGATGCCACCTTCAGTTGATCTTCGTACTTATCAATCGGAGTAAGGCAATACCTTGTACCTGTAGATGAGCCTTTTTTTCTTGAAAGCTGGGTTATCAACGGTGAGAACTATCTTACCCAGATCACTGATTTTAAAGCTTCCAGAAATTACAGGATCGTCGTTGGGGCTCATCTTCGTCGCCTTCTGTATAACAATAGTATAAGCATCTTTCGATTTTGGCACGAACTCAGCGTTGTATGTCACTTCCCAACCAACAACTCTGAGCTCCCACAGAATTATGCATTTCTGCCATTTCAATGAGCATTGAGGTTAGTTAATAGAAGAAAGGATCAACCAACATCATGTGAGGTACACTAAAATGCAAAATTGAATATTTAGTGTAAAGAAAAAAAGGAGTCGAATGAGCCTAGAGAAGTGAAGGATGTTAGTTAACTGCTTTAGTACGTTTAAATATACAAACCTCAGAAACCAAGATTTCAACAAATTGCTTTGTCGTGGGTTTGATACTAATTTCTGTAGCGGGGTCATCAACGGTGAACTCGGGATTGCACTCACACATGTCAACACACAAACCACCATATGGAATTGGGACTTGCTCTGGAGAGATATACCTGCAAGGTGATCCATTTAATCAACATGAAAAAATCATCAAACTGAAACTTATGAGTATGTATTTAGAAGTTGTAACTCACTTGAACAGAGTATCAGCTGTTTTGGATGCTCCAACAAACACAAACTTGCTCTTGGTCCTTTGTGTCATGATAGGGCTCATCATTGTGTAGAATGCAACATGCCACCAAGGAACGTTTATAAAGACCTTATGTGTTTACAAAATAGACAAAATCGGAAGTGAACATAAATTCCATTAAGGCAAAATGATATATAAGAGTATATATTACTTGCTCACTCATTGAGAAGAAAGAAATCAATTGTAGATGTTGTGATGAAACCTCAAAATTCATATACTTTTCACCATAAGCATATATTCTTGAGAGATACTATTATCAAGTATTTTAACATTCCTTGTTGGCAATAAAATTCCAATAATGTATTGATCAGAAACCACTTTACTCCCAATGTTTACAGCACATATTCTCTGGCTCTGTTAATGTTCATCCTGATTTATCATATCAACTCTTCTTTATCAAACTAAGTAGCAAATTTAGCGGAAATGTTCAGTTATTGCAAAACCCGCTAATGATTCCCATCTGAATCCAAACAGCACAAATCAAAGAATCTACATATCTTTCCATCTGAATACAGCAAACTCGGAATTATCTGTTTCATCCTAAATTATCAGATGTTAATCAAAATCGAAACCCAAGCAATCAAAGAACAAAAGAGCACAAATCATATCTGTCATCTGAATACAGGCATACAGCACACTGATAAGTGATAATTACCTGTTTTGCAACAAATTCAGGATAGTTATCCTGAAGAAGATGAAGAGCTTGCCTAGTTGCCTGCCGGAGCTCCCTCTTTCCGGGACCGGGAGCGTTACTCAGATCATTCACTTGGAAAATAGTATTGACGCCACCAGGCCTGAAATCAAGAAGCTTCCGGATACTCCTCTCCAGAAACTGTATTCTCCATCTCAGAAACTTCTCCCTCTTCTCCTGGCTTGAGAAGGTCTTCCCGTAGAGCTCCTTGTTCTGGAACTCTCCGTACACATTGTAGCAAACAGGGTGTCCTTCTTTGTCCCTCCCGTGCATGAACACCACCTTCTCCAAATCATCTCCCAAATCCTCTTCCACCAGCTCGTCAATCCCGAACTCCTTCCGCCAAATTAGGGTTTTCTTCATCATCTCGAACGACTCCTTAACCCTAAAATCCCTAGCGCGCAAGAACTTGAGCAGCACCACGTCGGTTCTCTCGTCTTCCAGGAGCGGAACTCCCCAAATTGACACCTCCGGAACGGCGTCGTTCTTCGCCTGCTCTTCCGCCTCTTGCAGCGTGGATTCGATTGTTGGAAGGGACTTATCTTCTCCTTCAACTTCTACTTCCTTGCTAGAGGAAGGCTGTTGTGGCGGTGAGGAGGGGGGAGCTAGATCAGCGATTGATTCTCGTACAAGCTTCTTGAGCTCATCGAGAGCTCGCCTCTCCGATTCGGAAAGATCGGAGACAAAGTAGCTCTCCTCCTTAAACGAAACTGCCGGCTGGATGAAAGTCTTCTTGCCGCTGCCGGATTCAACTACTGATTCTTTCGCTTCTCTGGTAGCAGCTACCGCCGGCGGGTCTGGCAGTACAGCTTCCGGCGCCGTCTCAGGTAGCGGCGGAGTGGCAGAGGCTACTTCGATTGAGGCTGGAGGCGCTTCCTCCGGCGGCGGGACGTCATTGGCCGGGGGCGGCGGCGGCTGAGCTTGGTCGGACATTTTTTGGATGAAAGCGGAAAACTGCTCAGTAATGACAGTAAGCACACTATGAATGAGAAACAAAGGCCGCACGCTGTAGCCTGGAGGATGAGTTGGAAGAAGGGACAATTTTGACTGTGGGCCCCGGAGTGGGAACGGGAAGAATCCTAAGCTTGTGTAGTCACACGTGTACGGCTGATAATTTTTGGGAGAATACTACGAGCGGTCGCACCTGGAAGACTGTTTCCTAGTAGTAGCAATGTCTTTGTCAGCTAGTGTAGATACACCAAAAAAGATCATCTAGTGAAAATTTACATCTGCTGAAACTCTTAACTTATTTATATAGAAAGTATTACTTTTAGTTTAATTCATACTGACTCGTTTCTTAATTATGTTATACTCCAGAGTACACCCGTTACAAATTGACCTGATTCGAAAATCGGGTCGAGATCCGATCGAAAAGTCAATGGGTTAAGAAGGACCAGAATTCAAACCCAAAGATTCGACTCAATCCGAATAGTAAATCTGAGTTTGAGGGATCATGTTATTTCATATATTAAATATTTTAAAATATTTTATTAAATAATATAATAATATAATTTTTTATATATAATTATTTTATTAAATTTAAAAATCATAATATTAATCATAGAAAAATGGGTATCTTCAACCCGCTGAGTCAACTCGAATCTGACCCGTTCGACCCGAAAGTTTTAACGGATCCGATCGACCCAAAATCTGATTTGACTCGAACTCGATTTGACCCGACTGACCCAATTTACAGTCTACTCCAGAGTATACTTCGTATTTAGATGATAAGAAATTTTATTATTTCAAAATAAAAATATTAGAGCTATATAATTTATAAAGACAATTATTTGGAAACAGGAGGGCAGTATTATTTCACTTATAAAATTAATCTAAAGTATTAAGTTTTTGTATAAAGAAAAAAATAAATTAAACGTGAAATGATTAAAATGAACATAATGATAAGAATGCTCTTACAACTTTTTTAAAGAGCTTACCAGTATCAATCAAAATCATTATGGATGGCCAACTTTGGTTTGGTAACGCTGATGGCAGTGATTATTGTCAAAGGTCCAATAGACTTGCCATTTAAATTATATTGCGTGCGTCGTGTTACACACGGATCCGTGATATATTTAATTTAATTATAATTGAATCATTTTTTATTTTTAATATATTAATGTATTTTATAAAAATTAACAATTAAAGTTATCGTAATTACGGATCAGTTTTTAAATATAGAAATGATATATATACCATTATACCTTACAAAATACTATGGGAGGGAGTTTCACATACATTTGGTCCTTATTATACAACATGAGAAATATTATGGATTATTGGATCAAGGAGATGGAGGGCTGATATTAAAAGAGATGAAAAAGAGTAAATAGTGACGCGGTGACATAATCGTAAATACGGTGAACTTCTTTTTTTTTCTTTCGGTCAACAACTTTTTATTTTTATTTCTCGTCTCTGATCGTTTTGGAACAGACGATTATTGACGTTCACATGTAAGTACTACATGTTCATTTTTTTATGCGGTAAGGTTCACATATAACATGTTCATGCTCAAATACATGTCTTTGTGCATTTAGAGCTTATTTGTGAACTTCAGTGTACAAATAAATGAACGTTAAGAGCTTATTTGTGAACCTTCTATATAGGTTATTCCAGAATGATCAGGGGACGTTAAGAGTTTTTTTTTCCATCTCTGATCGTTCTAGAATAGACAATTATTGACGTTCACATATAAGTATTAAATGTTCATTATTGTATGCCGTAAGGTTCACATATAACATGTTCATGTTCAAACACATGTTTTTGCACATTTAGAGCTTATTTGTGAACTTCACTACACAAATAAATGAACGTTAAGAGCTTATTTGTGAACCTTCTATATAGATTATTCTAGAATGATCAGGGGACGAAAACAAAACAAAAAATTGTTGACAAAAAAAAAACGACGACCGAGATCGCTTCACATGTTGTACGATAAGGGCCTGTTGTATAGGATCCTCAATCAATACTATGTTATTAATGTAAAATGAGATGAAACAAAATCACTTTGTGAACTTTATAACAAAATTTGTATAACTATATTTCATATCAAATTATTATATAGAAGTAATTAAACATTCATTATTTAGGTGATATAAATTTCAAGCGAAAACATTTAGCTAATACAAAACCAATGTGCTAGATTATTTTGATATATGTTCTCCTTATTTTACATGTATGTCGAAAGATATCCGTTGGTTTCCAACTCATCTTTTTAAATATATATATATATAATTATATTTAAACATGAGCATGAATAAATAGATTTTTATTTTAAAAGGGTTGAAAAAGAGTTAAAAATGTCATTTATTAATGTAGAAAATTAGAGGAGATTAGTTTTATGTAAAAAGACTTTATTATAATATAGAGAAAAATGTGTAAAAGAGAGGTCATTAATTGTGACAAATATGTCAACTTTTATATATAGATGGCTTTGCATGTATGTCGAAGGATATCCGTTGTTTTCCAACTCATCTTTAAAAAAAATTATATTTAAACATGAGCATGAATAAATAGATATTTTATTTTAAAAGGGTTGAAAAAGAGTTAAAAATGTCATTAAATGCATTTATTAATATAGAAGATTAGAGGGATTAGTTTTATGTAAAAACACGATATTATAATATAGAGAAAATTGTGTAAAAGAGAGGTAATTTTTTTTTTTATTAGGTAAAAATTAGATTGGAAACTACAGAAGAATCGGTTTCTCAATCTATAGCATCCTTGCGGATGAGAATTACAAATTCTAGACTATCTCTAAAATCTTCCAAGGAAACATGTTGGACCTTCTTTGCGATGAAATCGGCCACGACGTTAGTTTCTCGGAAGACGTGAGAAATCTGCACTGAAGAAAACAGTTGTAATATACACATGATATCAGAAATTAACATTTCAATATCCCATGGACAGTGCCAGGTTTGATTAAGGACATTCACAATGGTAAGGTTGTCGCATTCAAGCTGAATGTTGGTAATGCCTAATTCATAGGCCTTTACCAGAGAATTTCTTACTGTCAGTGTTTCTGTTTTAAGCGGGGTTGAGAAACCACATTTATCCCCATAGAGGAAAATTGGTATACTTGTATTGTTCCTTAGAATGTAACCAAAACTAGATTCACCATTGGTTTTGGTGGACTCATCCGTGTTAATTTTAACAATATTGTTCGGTGGTTTTTTCCATTTCTTTATTGGTCGTCTAACAATGTTCGTTCTATGAGTTTTTTTGTTTGTCTTCAGTTAAACAGTCAGGGTTCCAGCTTTTCGTTTTATGTCAGTTCTCAATTTGTTTCTTGATGTAAATTGGTACATCTTTTTATGGGGTCGACATCATCATTTGTTCTTCCAAAGCTTTATTGGTTTCTATAGAACCAAATGCCCCACCAAGAGACCATTAATTCTATGAATTGTGATCTATCAGTTTTTTGTCAAATTTCTTCAATGATGTCATTGATTTTTTTGTTTCCTATGTCTAGGGATGTGATGATTCCAAAGGTATCATAATTCATTTTTTCGATATATAGAGAGGTAATTAATTGTGACAAATATGTCAACTTTTATATATAGAAGATTAAATAGATATGTAATGTGTAAAATAAAAGAGAAATGTTACTCATTTATTGACATAATATGTTAACTTTTCATGAAGGATAGATAGACTGGTTTAAACTTGTGGTGCCATGTAGGCCGACTATTTTAAGATTATGTTTATGAAAGAAAATTTTAGTATTTCACCAAAAAAAATAGAAAAATTTAGTATACAAATAAACGTTGAGTATAAATCAATGATTACGTGATTATAAAAGATATACAAGAAATGAGAATACATTAACTTGTTTTTATATTGAATTTTTTTTTTGAACATATATAGTACATACCAATAGAAAATTCCAATAGAAAGTAAGTGGTTGAATTTATATATATAAACACTACAGGAAAAAATGCACTCTAAATATATAAAAAGAAACTACGATTGTACATGTTACATAACCAATTCTCAAGTACAGTTTATTTTTGCATATTTAGAGTGAAATAGTATACGGGATTGAAGTTATGAAACAAAATATACTACTTTTTCTTCAATTTAATAGGTTAGTACGATGTTGTTTGTCAATCTTCCAACAATATATTATTGATGATATCGTTAGATCAATATTTTTTTGTACTTCTTAAGTTTGTTGATAGAATATTACTTTTGTTCGCTTCTGTTTTTTACTTCTTATAATATTCAATTTAGGTTTTAGACATTGAGATGACATTATTGAAAATAAAATCATATTAGTTTACTCATTGTTTTATTATTATACATATATATGTTGGGCACTTATATTTATTTTTAATTCTTAATATACTAAATTAACCCAATTGGAGAATCAAATAAAACCCAGTTCACTTATATTTCAAATAATATATTGATATTTTCATACATATTTTTTATTCATCATCAAATATTTCAAGTTCATAAAAAATTTGTAATTAAATCTTGAAAATGTGAAATTTATCAATTGAAGATTTATTGCTATCAAATTTACGTGGGTTTATTTAAATTCAAAATGTGAATGCATTGTAAATAAATAAAAAAAAAATCGTTAAATGGATATGCTATCTAAAGTTGTTACGAATTAACTTACGTGGGTTCAGTAATTTTGTTGCTATGTCAATATACTAATTAACTTACACAGATTTATTTAATTTGCTAATAGTTTGTTACTAATTCATGATTTTTATCAAAAAAATCATTAAGATGTATGATATCTTAAGTTGAGTATATAACCTAATCTTATATAATACTTTATATTTAAATTAATTAACTAAATGAGTTTTTGAATGATGTTAAATATCAGTTAATATTATTGATGCATTAACAAAAATATATGTATCACATTTACAATTCCATCAAATAGAAAATTATGGTAGATTTAATTGCAAAAATAAGTTAGTTTTATGAGATTTTGGTAAAGATTTGATAAGATTTTAAAATTTAGAGCTAAAGAATTAACCACATATTGACACCTCATTTATGTGGGTCCAGAATCGTTCTGGTGGCTCGAAACGTGATAGCTTTAATATATATAGAGAGACATTGGTTAGATTGGTTGATCTAGTGGTTTGGCGCTAGACTCCATTAAACATTCTATTCAGAGATCTCGGATTTGATTCCTCCTGGAGGGATATATGGAAATACTGATATTAGGAGAGGTCTACCCCTTCGTTGGCCAATGATATCCCGGTCTCGACGTAGAGCGACTACGACCGACAAGCCAGGATGGAAGACCAAATAGGGTGTATGATCCGGATAAATCTAGTGCGAACTATTCTTATAATGAGAACTAGCGGACAAATCTGGATCGTCCAAACTGAGACAATCCAACCATGGTTATTAAAATCTAGATTCGGATCTTAAAATCCTGAGATTTTACAATCAAGGTAGGGTGTATGATCTGGATCTATTACTAAAATCTATTTATGTCAAAATCTAACACTGGATCTCAAAGGATCAGTAGGATCTTACGATTCTAATATTCGATTAAGATCCTAACGTTGAACTTCTACGAGCTACTAACACCCCGTTTGAGAGCTCAATTTGTCCAAATTTCCACCTCTCTCACACATACTCTCTCCATATATACGTCTCTCTCTCATGTAGTCACGCTCGAAATCCCAAAATTTCACTCACGTGTGATCAAAACCAAAGCAACCCTAATAGCGATTGTTCAAAATCTTCAAGTCTCATTTACGCATGTCCTAAATTCAACTAGTTTTGACAATTTAGTGTACAAATGGCTTGAGTTTCGGTGAGTCATTGGACCATTGAATAAATGTTCCAAAGTTTTATATTTAAAAGTTTAAATATTTATCCATATTTTTGTTATATGACGCTCATATATTATTTCCAAATTATTTTTAAATTTTGCTTACAAGATCTTACGATTATACGGTCTGATCCGGAGAGTCCCCTGTGATCCGATCCTAAAATCCAGATTTTGATAACCTTGAATCCTACGGAGTAGAATGTGCGCTTCCAAGATTAAAAAATAAATTGACACGGGCTTGTGCAACTCAAACATTCATCCTTCTATTCTGAATAAAGCACCAAATCTCCACGTAAATCTCAAATCTTCCAAAAATATCACACAAACTCTCCTTGCAAAGGCTCTGCACAACGATATTGCTTTCGAAAATCAAAAACTAAAGCTTGAGAAAATTGTGCACAAAGAATTGAATCACAAAAACACACAAGTGAGGCTCCTGTGAGAAAACACAATAACAAAAACATTAGTTCAGGTACGTTGTTTGATCAAAAGCAGAAAAATTGTAGTATCCTTGAATGCAAACTGAATAAAAGCATGAATTATGCATGATGAATGAAAAATAACAAAAGTACATTTACCTTAAAAAAAATAAAGTACGTTTGAAAGTTTTCTTATGCATTTCATTGCTCTAAATAGTGCACCAAAAATGATTGTTTTATGCATTAGATATTATCTATGTTTGTGCATTGTGTAAAAACATCATTATACATTATATAAAACATGTTTTTGCATCAGAAGTAATACAATTTGTGTATTGTTGTCTTATTTAATGTTTGTGCATCAAGTACTTAACATTTGCACAACACAATATACTAATTTGTGCACCATTGTATGATGATTATATGCACCTTGAATTTTTAGAGGTGCCCCCCTCTAAAAATATTTGTTCATTAATTTGTAGAAAGCTTGTGCATCACCTAAGTAATAATTGTGCACTACTTATTCAAATAAATGTACATAAAATTTTTTGATTTTGTGCATCAATGTGCATCGTGTAAATACATTATTGTGCATCATATAAAACATGTTTGTGCATCAAATTAAAAGTATTTGTGCATCAGAAGCACTTTAATTTGTGCATTGTTGTCTTACTTAATGTTTGTGCATCAAGTTATGAAGATTTGTGCATCAAAATATACTAATTTATGCGCCATTGTACGTTAATTACATGCACCTTTCGTTTTTAGAGGTGTATTTGTGCAATACTTTGTCGAATGCTTGTGCACTTCTTATGAGAATTTGTGCATCATATAAAACATGTTTGTCCATCAAATTCAAAGAATTTGTGCATAAGAATCACTTTAAGTTGTGCACTATTGTCTCATTTATTATTCGTGCATCAATTAATAAACATTTGTGCATCAAGATACACTAATTTGTGCACCACTATACATTGATTATGTGCACCTTGCATTTTTTTATTATAGGATATGTAGCTACTAGTGAAGTTGACATCTCAACAATTGTTATATCTCATGGAAGTTCAAAATACTACATTCCTATTTGTGACAAAGAATTAAAGCCTTTTAAAGGACAAATCTTCCCGAGTGTTGAAACTACATTTGAGTTCCATAGAAAATATGCAACTAATGTGGATTTGATGTGCGTCAGAGCACAAGCAAAATGCACAGAGTTGGTTCCACAATATGGAAATATGTTGTTTGTAGTATAGAAGGGTTCAAGAAGGTGTCACATAATTTACATGATAATGGGAGTGCGAGTTCACAAGCTACTCCTAGTGCTTAACACAGTAATAGGAAAAGGACAAAAAATGTAGAAGAATATCGAATAGAGGTAGATGCATAGCTAATATAAGCTCTCATCATGTAGGAGCTAGGGGTTATTCTGTCAAAATATTTGAAAAAATGCATACATGTCTTTGGATCAATGATAAAGACAAACAATTTGTAAAAGGAAATAGACAGATTAGCAAATTACATTAAGATTTTTTTATGAATACTGCTAATGTTAATGTGAGTGTATAAAAAATCTACAAGTTATAAAAGGAGTTTGTTGGGGGATATGCAAACATAGGAGCAACATTTGTTGTCTCATTTAATGTTTGGCTAACATATTTAGGTTTTTTTTATACAGTAAAAAATAGACTGGAAAACCACAAAAAGTACGGTTTCTCAGTCTATGGCATCCTTGCGGATGAGAACTAGAAGCTCTAAAGTTGCTTGAATATTTTTCAAGGAACTCCGCTGACTCAGCTTCGCGATACAGTCGGCCGCGGCGTTTGTTTCTCGAAAGACATGACAAATATGCACTGAAGAAAACAATTGTAATAAACAAAGGATATCAGAAATTAAAATTTCAATATCCCATGGATAGTGTCAGATCTTATTAATGATGTTTACTATTGTAAGGTTGTCACACTCCAGTTGAATATTAGTTATACCCATTTCGGATGAGAAGTAGAAGCTTTATATTTAGGTTTGTTTGGTAGTGTTACCTATAAAGATTTTTTTATTGATAAGTAGTTGAAAAATAAGGTTTTGTTAAAAAAATGTGTTTGGAATATAATTTCTTTATAGTTATGTGTTTTTAAACGAAAGAGTGTGTAGTAAAAAAATAAAATTAAGTTTATTACAAGCTTATCGAAATTTATGAAAATATTATTTTTGGAAAAGGGTCTTTAATATAAATAGGCGAAATTATCGAAAATAATCCCAACTATTACCTATTAACCCAAAATAATCCGAACTTTTAAAATAACCAATTTGTATACCAACTTTCATGGTATTTATCAGAAATAATGTGTTAGTAGTTCCGGTAGAGAATCCGGCGAGTTCGATGACATGACGATCGGAAATTGATGACTAGACGTGAGATGTCATTTATTATATTAAAAAATCAAATAAAATATAGATATTTCATATAATTTAACTAAAACATGGTAGGAATGCATATAGAACAAGAAGAAATAAATACAAACCCTAATTTGAAAGGCTATTGATCAAGAACAGCTTCATACCTCATCTTCGTGAAGCAACAAATTGGGAATACCCTTGGCAACCGAGAACCTCCGATCCGTCTTCGGATAAATTAGGGAATTTTTTGATAAGCTTTGTTGAAATCTTCGGACTGAAGCATCAGAGGAGTCGACATCTTCAGGGAGCTCCGAGTAGCCACTAGTACAAAAAGGGAGATTAATCGCACAATATTTTAAACTCGGACCACGGTTGTATAACTAGCGAGGTAAATGTTTTTTTAATTTTTCAATATCTAGGTTTAGGGCTTCCGTTGCCTCTCCTTCTGATCGATCCGAGTTGAATGCTGCCTCCTTCCCTGTCAATCTCTTCCTAGCAATGGAGCAACAAACGATTGAGGAACCACTTCTATCAGGTACCACTCAATTGATGACCTCTTCGGTTATTTTCTTTTCCGCTTCTTTTGGGTATGATGCTTTCTAGGTTGATTAATGGTGGGGCTTTGATGGATGATAGCAAAATCGAAAGGGGAAGATGGCAATGGGGGGAGCGGGAGACTGAGCTCTTATCAGTATATGACAAGGACGGGCTCCGTGATTCCGACCGCGTCGCTCACCGGAACGGAGGTCAGCGTCGACGAGATTCGCTCGGCGGTGGCTAATTCCGACTACTATCCACCTTCACTTCACGCCCCACTGGTCAGCTCACCGGAACCCAAAGCCGAACCCCATCGTAATGTCCAATTCCTAATCTGTCTGTTGTGATTTTGTTATTTTGGATTAACGAATTGTTGTTTCTCAAACGTGTTTGTTCGAAGTCTTCATTTTAATTCTTGTTTGCGCACACAATGATTGAGGAGAGTAAATGGGGAATTATTTCATTGTGGACATTTTCCATCTTAAGAGGATCAATGGCCACTCAGAATCTGTTTTTGCCTTTAGGCTTGGAACTTTTTTTAGTTGAACTGGCTTTTGATGGTTACTTTGGTACTTTATGCCTTCTCTTTTATAGAATCTTTGAGTTTAGCATGTTTGTTTTACTTGGTAACCATATTATATACTAAATGCATTAAGGTCATGCGTTGAGCAGTAAGTGAAATTGTTGATCTTTTTCTGGGCCAAATTATATCATTGGTTGAAGAAGAAAGAGGTAAGCGCAATCTAGTTTGGGGATTCTGATTTAAACTGTCCTATGTGATAGATTTAGAGTATTAGGAATTATATATTCCTCATTTCATTATATATTCCTCCAATCAATCTTGTATAGTTGTACGTGTAATTGGAGATTAATTCTGGTTTCAATTGATCGATGCTAAACATGTTACATTTACCATATGCTTTGGTTGAATCCTATGTGCGCGTAGGTTGAAGATACATCTATAGAGCCACAAGTGGAACGCGAGCTGATGCTGATTAAGCTTTGTGCAGATCCAGCAACTAGAGATGAGGTATACATGCGTGGAATCTTAACTGTAGTAGAATTGAATCGGATAATTAGTCTCTGCATAAATATATAAGCTAATTAGGAGAGTTATTTTCTATTTCCTAACATGTTATCTTGTAATGTTCTCTCATGTTTACTATCACTAGATAATGTGGTTGGTGAACATCTTCAGAGATAAAATTCTGGACACCTCAGAAAGCTACATGACCATTGAGGGAATTTATCTTTCCTTGAGCAATGCTCTTGTTGAATTTAGTTGATTTTATACTTGATATTGTTTTTGAAAATTTGACTTATATGTACTTTATTTTCCTACTATGAATTTATAGGTAACTGGGACCTGCAAAATTGGTTGTCATCCTTAGAAACGTCGGTAAATTCGGGATCAAAGAAATTGCGAGGACTGGAAAGGTTTGTTCTCAGGCCTCCTGGTTACATTCAATTGCCAAAGATGAACTGGAAAACTGGTGTTTGTGCATATCTTTAGATTGCTTTGAGGCGGGAAAGTATGGACGAGTCAGCCCCCTTTTGGAGATTTTCGGCTTCTTCGTATCCAGATCTAAAAGTGCATGTTGATGCTATAATGGGGTCTAAAAAAAGTCCCAATGGCAAGGCTATTTTATCATCAAGAGTAATATATGTAATCATTAGACATACAATATTATCAACTTAGCATACTTTCTTTCTGCATTTTCATTTTCGAGTAAGATGCTATTGCTTTTGCTTTGATCAGAATATAATGTAAAGGAGCAAAGTGAATTTTAGAGGTCTTTTTCATTGCATTAGGTAGATCTTAGAGACTTGGTTGCTTCTGTTTGAGATGACACATAGTATTTACAATTTTCTCTACAGATTTAGTTGATCCAAGTTGCTTCAATCTTTTTTCCCCTTGCAGATGACTAAACTGGTGATAATACCGTGCATTGTACTTCTGGAGACAGTCTTCCTTGCGAAGAAGTTCAGGTAAGCTCTAGGCTTCAGATACTCAAGTCTCTTCTGAGTAGCCATTTTCTTTTAAAGTGAACTTTAGAAGCAGATTATTGTATATGCTATCTTGAAAGCACATATATGTGAAATCAAAAAAATGAGGGAAATCTGTAGTCAATAACCTTCAATTAGTCACTGAAATAAATATTTTGGAATGTCATTGAATTTTTAAGATATAAATAAGAAGCATTGGTAATATATTTAGTTTGTTGTCATCTGCTGTATTTTTTACCATGTCTTAGGCTCTTAGCTGAAATTTGGGAAGCCTACATGATTTTATATCATCAATTATTACAATATAACAAATCTGAGATGAAGCGTAGATTTATTGAGTTGTCTAATTGATATTGATGATAAATAAAGATCAAAGCACTATATGCGTTTTCATTTGCTTCACCATACTAATTAAAATGGACTCCAAAATATGCAAAATCAGGACATGAATTCGGTTATGTCTACTGATGCAAATCCAATGCTTAAATGGACTCCTGAGCTTCACCAGCGATTCGTCGATGCTATCATTCAACTTGGAGGGACACACAGTTATGTCCCCTAACCCACATCTTTGCACTTATTTTTTGTTGCAGAGTTTTTTGTTTTGGCAGTTCAAGTTTAATCTTCTTGTTCTTTGGTTTGTGAGACAGAAGCGACGCCAAAGAGTCTGATGTGAGTGATGGGTATTTCGGGTCTTACTTTATACCATCTCAAGAGCCATTTGCAGGTACTCTTCTTATTCTCTATTTTCTTATGAGCTTTCTCTCATGATTTTAGGATTGGGATATGCTTTCTTGCATCAAGTCCTTAAAACACCTTGTAAGGTCTTCAAATGCAGTGGCAATTGTAAGCTATCCACATTCAGTTCTTTCTCCGTCATTCTTAAAGAGATGGCAACATTTGGATGATATTGTGATTTCTGTACGAGCAATACTAGGTGTGTTTTATATATTTTTCACGATCAGATTGTGTATTTTGTTTCTAGATTCTGATTGTCAACTGTAATCTTAATGTGATGCATATTTCAGATGAGGACAAGGAGTTGTCAAAGCTACTGATTGGATATTAGGACATGGTTGGCCTTCTTAATGTACAAAAAGTGGCAAGAATGAACACTCAAGTATGACACAAACACTAAAATCCTTACTTCATTGGGTTCATGGCTAGTCATTCAACATTAAGTGATTGCATACAAGATTGAACTGATTTG
Source organism: Rheum nobile (assembly GCA_027886185.1). NCBI lineage: Eukaryota > Viridiplantae > Streptophyta > Magnoliopsida > Caryophyllales > Polygonaceae > Rheum > Rheum nobile. The sequence goes on along the minus strand of WOAB01000665.1, from coordinate 109,824 downwards.
CCATCCTATATATATATTTGGAATTCTGTGGTTTGAGATGCAACTAGGTGTGTATATGTTGGAGATTACTGTCCTTTTCTGTGCTAACTTCCTTTGCATGAGCTTTTAATCTAACCTTCTGTTTATCTGAATAACAACAGGTTACGACTTTATTGCTAAAGGCTCAGATTTTTTATTATAAAAAAGGCTGTTGCTATATACACAACGAAAACCGTCTATTTACACGACAATCTGTATGTACAGAAATTACGTACGCAACTTCTGTGCGTACATGATAAATATTGTACAATTATTTCAATTCCCTAACATATATTGTACAAAACTGTACGCTGTATTTTTACGTACGCAAAAATACAACGTACAAAATCTGCCGTTACAAAATAGCCGTTGGAAATTTCAAATTTTAAGGTTTAGGATTGTGCGCTATGGTCTGGCGTACGCAAACTTATTGAGTACCAAATCTGTCGACGACAGATTTCCCCCTTATAAATAGCAACCCAATCCTCTCATTTCTAAATCCAAACCAACCAATCATACAAAAATGACATATAATGAAAACATATATTGGAGTAGTGGAGAAGAGAATGAAGATTACGACGATCAAAATTTCAACGATGAAGATTTCGACGATGACAATTTCGAGGTTAGTAATTATGGAATGATTAAAATTGAAATTAGTTATAATTAATATAGCTTAAGTGTGGATGAATTGAAGTACGTATAGTTAATTATGAAATGATTAAAATTAAAATTAGTTGTACGAGTGTTTTCTATGCAATATCATAAAAAAGATTAGCGTGTAGTGAAAGAGTAGTATTAAGTAATAGTGGAGAAGATGATGACAATTTAGTGGTGAAGGCCTATATTTATTTTGATATATATTAAAAGAGTAGTATTTAGTAGTAGTGGAGAAGATGATATTTGTTGTGAATTTGTTATTCTTTAGTTTATATTATAAGCTATATATGAAAATAATAGTATTTAGTGGTAGTGGAGAAGATGATGACGATTTAGCGATATACATAGAGACATATATTTGTTATCAATTTGTTGTTCTTTAGTTTAGTTATCGTATTACAATTGTAGTTTTGTTGTATAGTTAACATAGTTATGGTTCATGAATCACAATCCATATATTGTAACATTATTGATTATGTAAACATGTATAGGGAAAAAATTATGGAGATGAATTTCGTAATAATCTGAAGTGGGATAGCCGAGAGGAATTGGTTGAGTGAGTTAAGAATAGGGGCAAAGATTTGATGATGGTTTTAGTCATTCGTAACTCAAATGTCAGAAGTGTTTGTTTGACGTGCGATCACTTTGGTGAATATAGACCGGGGAGAAAGAAAGGTAGTGACTCAGAAGAGGATGTTGAGGTAATTCGTGAAACAAGCTCGAAGAAGTCCGGATGTACATTTGAGTTGTGTGGTGTTAGATTGAAGAAGAAGCTAGGGGGAGTGACTCAAGAATGGATCATGAATGTGATAGATGGATGCCACAACCATAAGCTTCCGACTAGCTTTCTTGGGCATGCATACATGGGCAGAATGACCCCGGATGAGCAGTGCCTTGCCAAGAGGTTGGGCGATGCATTCATGATGTTGAGGACTATTGTTGCAGAGTTGAGGACCTTCGTCCCCAGAAATGTAACATCCATGAAACAAGTTTCAAACTTTCTGCAGAAGATGCATTACGAAGATCGTGGGGAAATGACGGTTACGCAATGGACTCTGAACTTTTTGCAACAAAATAGTTACCGGGTATTTCCTTTTAGAAAGTTGTCTACGAAAGAGACCGATATCCTATTTTTTGCTCACCTGGACTCGCTCCACCTATTGAAGATATTCCCTTACGTGGTAGTTATCGACGCCACATACAAGACAAATAGGTACGTAATGGATTTGTGTCTCATTTTCAACACAATTTAATAGTAGTGATTTATATCATCGATTTTAATTATATCTTATATTCTATGGCTTTCTTACATTCATCCGCTTTCTTACTCATCCACAGGTATAACATGCCTTTGGTGGAGATTGTCGGTTTCACTTGCACGCACACGACTTTCAACATTGCCTACGCATTTACGCGGCAAGAAGAAGTTGTGCATTACAAGTTCATAATGGAAAAACTTATGCGGTTGTTTAAAGATGCGGGTGTTATGCCGACCGCCATAATGATTGATCGAGAGAAGTTGGGCTGTTCAAAAATGGACCGGACTGGAAAACCGAACCGGAAATGACCGGACCGGTGAAAATACGGTCCGGTCTCCGGTCCAGATAATTTCCTTAATCCGGTCCAAACCCGGAAAAAAACCGGTCTGGGCCGGTGGATCGGATTTTTTTTTAATTTTTAATTTTTTTAATTTATATGTTTTTTGGGAGATTTATATGTATTTTTTATAGATATTTTTTTTTAATTTAATAAGTTAGGAGTATATATATTTTTAGATATTTTTTTTAGATATTTTTTTATAGATTTTAAATAAGAATTAATTTTTTATTTTTTTTAAAATAAAATCCGGTCTAACCGGTCCTGGACCGGATGAACACCCCTAGAGAGAAGGCCTTAATCAATGCAATTCGGATAGTTTTCAAAGATGAAGTTAAACACCTTTTGTGTTGGGTGCATATTAAGCACAACATAGAAGCATATGCTTCCCTAATCTAGAAGGATATAAAACAAGTCAAAAGGTTTTGCGGCCAATGCAGGGCACTTTGGTGTTCAACCACATAGGAAAACTATGAAGAGAGGCTTGCGAAATTGAGGACATCGTGGAAGAGTGGCCTCGTTCGATACATTGAGAAGACGTGGACTAATCCTCACAAGGAAAGCATAGTCAGAGCGTGGATGGATCATCATCTTCACTTCTTCACGAGGACTACAAACAAGTATCCCTTGTACAATGTCTAGTGGTTTCTAGGTTCAGGGCTTAGTGTCGGACTAACACGATGCTTTTTATGTGTTTTGATAGGGTTGATGGTATGTATCAGAAGAAAATTCCGAATTCTAGTGTTGGTGGTTTTAATAGAAAGGTAGTGAGGATCCACCATGCGATCGAGTGTCAAATTGGTCAGGTGCGTGCGACCATGGAGATGTCACGGATCAAAAGACCAACGATGTTTGATGATGTACCGCTAGAAATAAGAGTGTTGTTTTCAAGGCTATTTTTCAAAGAGTCGGAAAAGGGGCTTGAGAATGTTGTTTGATCTGTATAAGTAGATAGAGGAGGAGGATTTCCCTGAGGATTGTGATGATCACTGGATGAGAGACTGATTCGGCTTGTCGTGTGTCCATAGAATCGCAAATGCCATCATTAATAAGACGCCGATCATGTCGAGTGAGATACACCGCTTAAGGAAGCAATTGCAATGGGATAGGGTTGTTCATTGGTCCAAAACCGAACCGAACCGAATAAAACCGAACTGAAAATCAAAAACTTATGGACCGAAAACCGAACATACTCGGTTCGGGTTCGATTTTATTCGGTTCGGTTTTGTAACACCCCCAAATATTCCCTTGAAAGTATTACCGCCAGTGACCTCAGATTACACATCTGGGGTCACCCAAGGCTTAACCATTTTATAACAACCATATAATAACACAAACTATATTGAATATCATAAAATTTCCAAATATTATTCAAACCAAAGTCACGGTTTTACAATTGTTAATACCAAATATCACCAAATATAAAATTGTTTTAATACAACGGAAGTCTTTGAAATAGATAAACATCACGAAGGGTCTTGATCTGCGCGATCTCACGCCTAGGATCCTTAACCTTGGAAAAGTCTTTAAACGTCATATGCCTTCATCATCGCGTACTAGCCTTCACGGAAATAGAGTTTACCTGATGTGACGTATGAGACGGATGACACCAGCCAACCATGCAAAGGAAAATAACCGGTTGGTTAGTCTAATGAAAGACTATGCAAGGGTAAACTAGAAAAAGGTTCTAAGTAGTCGTGTTAGGTTACACTCATCGCTTCTCGAATAAAAGCCGATGACGATAGTGAACCTCAACACTCCTACAGAAATATACGAAGAGGTATGAACAAGAGAAGACTCCAAAAGATTGAGTCTTATAGGAAACGTATGAAGAGAAGACTCCAAAAGATTGAGTCTTACCGAAAGTATGACAAGTGTTTGGGAACGTTATAGTTTTCACACAAGCGTTTAAAAACGACTTGATCATTTCGGTCCACAACCAACCTCACCGCACAATGCGAATTCAGATTTGGAAGGAGGACTTACTCTAACCAAAGTCCAGGCGAGTTCCAAGTAGGGGTGGAAATGGGTCGGGTGATGGATGGATGGAGCCATTTTATCAACCGACCTGTGAATTAAATCCTCCACCCGACCCACCCGTCACCCGCGAAACCTTTCACCCACATCCGTCCATCCATCATCCAACGGGTGATTCGGGTGGGTCGGGTCATCCGCATAATATTTTATAAACAATTTATAATTATTTAAATGTAATTAAATACATGATTAAGTACAAAAAGTAATTAATTTTCTTCAATATATGAAAATAGTTGTTCTAAATATAGGATTTAATGGATGTTCATATAAAATATTCTTAGAATATTCAACTTTTAAACATTAAAAAACTAAAATTAAAGTCATACATTTTAATAAAATAGAATTAAAACTATAATCGTCAGCGGGTGAACGGATGGGTGGGTGAAGTGCGGGTGATGGATCGGGGATCGGGTGATGGGTGAGATTTACATCACCCATCACCCACCCGTCATCCGTTTCACCCGACCCACCAACCATCCATCACCCGGTTTACCTGGAAATCACCCACGGGTGATTTCCAGCCCTAGTTCCAAGTTGTACTTTTCGCCCGAAGGTTCATTAATTATGTGCAAAACCGCACTTATCTTATTTGATGACAAAACACACATTTACGTTTAAGCTTTTAAAGTATATCATCTCATCACGAGAGATATCTGGGGAATTAATCCCGATTGTCGGCACCAGCTGTGTGCACCTACCCTGAGTAAGGGTACATTCATGACCAGATAGTACTAGGGCAAAACCCTCCTAATACCAGTTATAAAGAAACGACTAGACCACCTGAGGTACATAGCGTTCCTACGAATACTCGTTCTAACTACATAGTTAAGTTCACACAATAATCCACACCAATACCATCACGGTAATAACAGGTATAATAGCATTGTTTCTAGCAATATATACAACCTATTATAATATCATATTTTAACCACATCATTTATAAAACCTGTTCCCAAACGAAAACAACACTGCATTCCAATTTAATTAACAATCAAAAGTAATTGATAACTAACGGAAATATGGAATGATAAGCCAGAGCAAACCGCCACTTGCCTTAATCTAGCTGACTTGACGAAAATGGGTTTCGGGATCTGGAAATTGGAATCTGATTACGGATTCCTACGACAACGACGAACAACGACGAAACCCTGGGTTAGATACAATACGGACGAAACGATACGAACGAAAACGATACGAATCGAAAATGATACGAAAGGAATAAAGCCTGAGTCATGACCGTGGCTGTCCAAGCCACGATCGCGCTTACCAGGGAAAGCCGCGGTCGCGGTTTGGACTTCCGCGGTCGCAGAATTCTGGGCAGCTTCCGCGGTCGCAAAATTCATCCCCGCGATCGCGGATCCCTCCTTCCGACGCGACTCAAGATCGAATCGAGGCTCACCGACGACGGAGACGATGATGCTAGCCTATCCTCCTTGCAATGCCACCACTTCCAGCTTCCAAGGGCACCACGGCGATGTGATACCCCGTATTTTTGTAAGGTTATTTTGGGAATTATGGAATTTTCCCGAGTACCCGTTGTGTACGTCGGATTTAATTCAGGTAGCTTGAGACATTCTGTAATGTGCTCTGTATCTGTAATATTTTTCTCAGTGAAATAATATACAGACATCATGCCTTGGATTTTAAATTGTCGTTCGTGTACGATAATTTTTATCCTGGTTTAACGTCTGGCTCGTTCAAAGCCGAATGGGCGGGAAAAGGGGGAAACGGCGACCGCCGTTCAGAAACGGCGACCGCCGTTCAGAAACGGCGACCGCCGTGGTTGGGCCCGAGAAGTCAACGTGTCAGCTTCTAGCTGGCCGCGACAGGCCTAGCGACAGCGACCGTCGCATTTACGGCGACCGCCGCGTGCCCGCCGCAGGCAAAATTACGGCGACCGCCGTGATTGTCCAGTGGGCATTGCCCGCCGGTCGCCGGTGTCGTTCGAGGCACGCCGTTGCGTCGTTTGCCGCGTCTGAGGGTTTGCAGATCACTCCTTGGGGTTTGCCTATAAATAGACGAGCTTGGGCATGGGTTTTGGGTCATCTACAACCCCAAATCGCTGCCAAATTCGCCTCTCGTCGGAGTTGTGTTTTCGCCGGAATTTGAAGGTCTCGCCGGTGTTGCTTTGGTGTGGTTCCTGAGTGCCTTTGTGAAGCTTTTGGTTAGCCTTGGAGGTTAGAAGCCAAAGCAAGTCGAAGGAGGCCGAACCGCTCGTGTTTTGGGGTGAGATTTCTCTCGTTTCAGTCGGCCGTGTTCTTCACGGCGACCGCCGCCAAGAACAGCGACCGCCGCCAGTGCCCAAAACGCCTTCGTGACTTTGGCTTGGTCGGTTGTCGTCGTGGCGTCTTTCCTTTCGTGTTCTTTCGCCGTGTTTAGATTTGTACTATTTATGTCGGATCTAACTTAGGGTTCCTTTTATGGGTCGACTCGAAGGTTGTTGTGCTGTCGGAACTATACTGTGTCGAGCCCGAAATCCAGTTGACGTCTTTAGACTATTCTGCGGAGTAAGGCAAGTGGCGGTTCGGTCTTGCTCATTCGTTCCATATTTACATTAATTATCAGTAGTTTATCTGAGTAATTAATTTGGAATGAATATTCTGTTTGTCTGGAAACGATTTTGATAAACTGTTTTGAAAACCATATAATAGGTTGTATATCTGTTAGAACAACCCTATTATCTGTGATCGCCTTTCGGGCCTTTATGTGGATTTATCCTGTAAATGTTGTGGTGCTGTAACTGTTTAGTTAGCACTGTTAGATAGGAACGTTACTCGGACTCTGTCCAATCGTTTCTTTATAATCTGGTATCGAGATGGCTCGTCCCCATCTGGTACTATTCTATGATCATGATCGGTCTCTTACACATGTGTGTAGAGACAGGACACTTAGCTGGTGTCACAAACCTTTCGGTATACGTCACTCTCGACGAAACGTATACTAAGATGTGTTGTCCCATTGGTGGGGTACACATGTAAAAGTCTATAATGTGATGTGTGTTTTTGAAACATAAATCAGATAAGTGCTACCTTGACGCACATAATTAATACACCTTGGGCGAGTAGTGCAGCTAAGTTATAGTGCAGCTAGGAAAACTCGTCTTGACTTGAATGTAGTACGTTCTTTTTCCAATCTAGATTCGCTGTAGGCGATGAGGTTGGTCGTGAACCGAAGCATCTCAGTCAGTTTTAAATCATTGTTGTATGATTCTGTAACTTTCCAGATTTGTCATACTTCCTTAAAGACTCATTTCAGTTGGAGTCTTCTTTCGAGTCGATTTCTGTGAAGATTCAGTCTTCCAGAATCTTCTCTTGTGCATACCTCTTGTTTATTCCAGTAGGAGTATGGTGGTTGACTAGCGTACTCGATTATTATTCGAGGGACGAAGAGTCTAACCTAATACAACTACTTCGAACCTTTCTGCTTTGTTCCCTTGCTAGTCTATTCATTTAGACTAACCAACCAATATTTTCCCTTGCATGATTGACTGGTGTCATCCGTTCGATTCGGTACATCAGTTAAGAAGTAGCTCAGAAGATTAGAAGGACTGTGGAGTCGGCGGTGGTTTTTGAATGTTTTAATTATTTCTTTAATCAGGTTATGATCCTTTGGACAATAACTCCGTTTGTAATATACTTTCTTAGTCTTCCGCTGTGTTTGTTTTAAACTCTGTTTTGACCTATTCGGGATTGGGCTGTAATCCCGTAACCCTTGTTTCCTTGACAATGTTACGTTTTGGAATTTAATGCTTGATCATTGTGTATCAATTGCATTTCATAAATCGTATTTATGTGGTAAAGCCTTGGGTGATCTCGGTAAGGAACACTGGAGTCACTGGCGGTAATACCTTTCCAAAAGGGTTAAGTTTTGTGGGTGTTACAGTTGTGGTATCAGAGCCAAAGGTTTTAAAACGGGTTTGGAATTTTTATAAACCATTTAACCGTTTTCGAAATGCTTTAAAGAGGGCTCTGAATTTTCATTCTGAAAAGAATTTCAAAACACCGTTCATAGTCATGTCTTCTTTATAGTCTGATATAGTAAGCTTGCTTCTATGTCTAGAAAGACTAATTCCTTCCTTATTATTCGATAGGATGGGTGTCTGCTTTTCTATTGGTAGGGGGTCGGAAGACGCCAAGTCGGATCAGCCGAGGCTAGATTTTCCGTTACCTCAGCGATGTTTCGAGGTTGGAGGCCCGAGTAGCCCACCCGAAGACATCAAGCACGTTCTCCCCGAGTCAGTTGTCCTTGTAACCAGGAATGCTATGGTCCCTAGACCTGCACCTGTGCCGCCACCAAGGGTGGAGGGAGTACAGGAATGGGAGCAGGAAGACGAGTTGTCAAGGTATGAACAAGGGGTTTACCAAGACGACTTTCTACTGGGACCAATTCCCGAGGAGATCGAGTACGAGGAGGAGGAAGAGGAGATGCTTGAGCAAGATCCTGTCGAGGACGAGGATATGATCGAGGATGATTCCGAGGATGAGGATCCCATCGAGGATGATCCCGAGGATGAGGATCCCATCGAGGATGATCCCGAGGATGAGGATCCCATAGAGGATGATCCAGAAGAGGATCCAGAGTTGGACCTAGGAGGGCAGAATCAGGAGCCCGGTACAGGATTGTCACCAGTGCCAGAGTACGCACCCATGTCAGAAGCTGATTGGGAGGCACTGTATACCGAGTACGGTATTGGGAGAAGTGACAGGGAATCTCAGCCTATCCCTACTCCAAGGAGATGGAGGTCGGAATCCGAGCTGCAGGAGATTCTCCGCCAGAGCGAGGTAATCTCCGCAAAACAGCAGCGTCAGAGGGATGAGCTGATCGCTAGTACTCAGAGGAGGGCTGGAATAGGAGGACCAGTCATGGACGACCCATACTTTTCTATGGCTGAGCTAGGACTATGTGCTTCAGGGTCAAGCAGGGTGCGAAACCCATCGCCAAAGCTCGATGGTGAGCCTAGCCCTAAGAGACCATGCACGAGTAGCCAGTCGTATGGGAGACATTTTGGAACGCCTTGAGGAGGAATGGCGTTGCCTATCGTAGTAATTTCGTTTCTTAGTATTCCAAGTTGTACTTTGTGTAATATTTCAGTATTGCGGCAAGTACTCTGAGAAACACTTATATCTTCGAGCAATGTTGTCCAAACGCTCGAATGATAAACTTATGTGTAACTTGTGTAAGAATTCGAAGGTTCATCTATAAAATACCAAGTTGATCTATTCTGAGTAATTTATTTACGTTGGTATATTGCATAAGTATATTGCATAATATTAATGTATTGAATGCTTGGAATTTGATCGGTAAATAGATGGTGAACCCAAGAAGCACGAGAAACTCGACTCGAGCCGGTGCTGGGACTAGCCAAAACCCCAGACCAGCAGGAAGAGGTGTTCAGGATGAACACGAGTCTGAGTCTTGCGTCCAGCAGAGGCGTGAAGGTCAGGATCAGACCCAAGCGCCGATGCTATTTGACGCTGCAGCTGTTGAGGCGATCCGTGGGATCGTGATACAGGCAATTGCAGATGTGTTGAGACCAAGTGCGCCTCAAGCACAAGAAGTGCCTATTCACGCAGCGGTTCCTGATGTTGTGGAACCCAGAAACCCCGTGATACAGGAGACTTCCGTCAGAGCGAGGGACAGCTATGGTCGCGCTCTTAAGACCATTACTTCCATGAGACCCGACTGCTATAACGGGAAAGGGGAGCCAGTGGCAGTGACTCATTGGTTCTCCCATATGGAGAGGTTGTTCAGGAACGTGGAGTGTACGGAGGCCGAGAAGGTCCATATCGCTTCTCTTCAGCTGAAGGAGGAGGCTAGCGAGTGGTGGGAGAGCACTGGTTTGGCTGAGAGCCCAGTGTTGACTTGGTCGATGTTCAAGACCAAGATGGTTGATTGCTTTTTCTCTCGTGCTATGAGAGAGGAGAAGCATAAAGAGTTCTTGTACCCTCAGACTGATGGTCTGAGAGTGACCGAGTTGGCATCTAAGTTCAACCATCTTCTACAGTACGCCACTGCCGAGATCACCAGCGAGGCTCAAAAGATCTGGTACTTCCACGAGTGGATGAACCCGGATATCAAGCCATTAATGGTGCACCACACATGCTCTACCTTGGAGCAGTATGTGGATTGTGCCTATAAGCTGGAGGTAACTCTCGAGGAGTCGACCAAGAGGCGCAACCGACAGAAGTCGATGCAGAATCAGAACCAGGGAGGTGGTTTTAAGCGCCCTGCGCCACCGTCTAACTTCGCCAAATCCGGCCGAGCTATAACGGAGATGACGCAAGGAGGATCGACTCAGCAGTCAGGGCAGACCAGGAGTACAGTTCAATGTTATAACTGCGGTACTGCTAGGCACAAGAGCACTGAGTGTCGGAAGGAGAAGAGGCCATGCTTTGGGTGTGGACGTGAAGGTCATCTGCAAAAGTTCTGCAAGCAGGGGAAGCAGAAGGGAGTAGAGTCGCAGCAAGGGTCAGTTCATCAGAGCAACCGACCTAGGTTTAAGCCTGCCGAGACTCCTAGCCCTTCAGTGCAGACGACTGCTCAGAACAGGGGAAAGGCCCCAACTGTTTCTGAAAGTCAGGGTCAACGCTTGTACGAGATGCGTGAGGCAGATGGACCCAACGCTCCGATTGCTCAAGGTACTCTATACCTTCACTCTACTTCAGTGTGCATTCTGTTTGATTCTGGTGCTACGCATTCCTTTATTTCGGATAGCTGTGTTAGCAAGTTAGACTTAGTGTGCAACGATTCGTGCGACCCTTTTGTCGTTAATCTTCCTAATGGAGAACATTTGGTGGGAACCAAGCATTTGTCCGACTTTCCGATTACCATTCAGGGTAAGGAATTCAAGGCAGATTTAATCTGCATAGCCATGGCTCCATACGACATTATTCTCGGTATGGATTGGCTGACGCGTCATAAGGCGGTGATCGACTTCAGTTCAAGAACGGTGACGGTGTCATCCGGGGGCCAATTCGTGTGCAAGTTCAAAGGTCGAAATGACGCTGATAACGGCAAGCTGATCAATGCGATAGCTGCGTTTAAGCTACTACGACAAGGATGTGTCGGGTACCTTTGCTACTTGGATTCGCCTGAGAAGGATGGACCTGAGGTTCTTGATATTCCTGTAGTTAGGGAGTTTTCGGATGTCTTTCCGAAAGAAATTCCAGGATTACCCCCGAACCGTGACGTAGAGTTTTCAATTGATCTCGAGCCTAGTACGGCGCCGATTTCCAAATCCCCGTATCGGATGGCTCCAGCTGAGATGCAAAAGTTGAAGAATCAACTTGAAGATCTTCTTGATAAAGGTTATGTCAGGCCGAGTGCATCGCCGTGGGGTGCTCCGGTATTATTCGTCAAAAAGAAGGATGGATCGTTCCGACTTTGTATCGACTATCGAGAGTTGAACAAGGTAACGATCAAAAACAAGTATCCTTTGCCTAGGATTGATGACTTGTTGGACCAGTTGCAGGGAGCAAAGGTTTTCTCCAAGATCGACTTGAGATCTGGATATCACCAGCTCAGGATTCGTGAGCAGGACATTCCTAGAACTGCGTTTAGGACCAGATATGGTCATTACGAGTTCATAGTGATGCCTTTTGGGCTTACAAATGCTCCAGCTGTCTTTATGGATTTGATGAACCGATGTTTTCACCAGTACTTGGATAAGTTCGTGGTGGTTTTCATCGACGACATCTTGATCTACTCTCCGAATGAAGAAGTCCACGAGGAACATCTACAGATTTCCTTGTCGATCCTTAGACAACATCAGCTTTATGCTAAACTGTCTAAGTGTGAATTCTGGATAAAGGAAGTGGCTTTCTTAGGCCACGTGATCAATAAAAATGGGGTTATGGTTGATCCCCAAAAGATTGAAGCGGTGGCCAAATGGACACAGCCCCAGAATGTGAAGGAGGTGCGTAGTTTTCTTGGACTTGCCGGGTATTATAGAAGGTTCGTAGAAGGATTTTCAAAGATCGCTCTACCGATGATCAATCTACTCCGCAAAGTCCACAAGAAGTTTGTCTGGAATGACAAGTGCGAGGTCAGTTTCCAGGAGTTGAAGCGACGGTTGACCTCGGCACCCGTGTTAGCACTCCCAGAGGGGAATGACGATTATGTGGTCTATAGTGATGCTTCCAAGTGTGGTCTCGGTTGTGTTTTGATGCAAAGGGGCAGAGTCATTGCTTACGCATCTAGACAACTCAAGACTTACGAAGAAAACTATCCGACCCATGATCTTGAGTTAGCAGAGGTTGTCTTTACACTGAAGATTTGGAGGCATTACCTCTACGGTATAAGATGCCAAGTCTTCACTGACCACAAAAGTCTCAAGTATATATTTACTCAGAAGGAGTTAAATATGAGACAACGCCGCTGGCTAGAGTTGCTCAAGGACTACGACATTGAGTTGTTGTATCATTCGGGCAAGGCTAATGTAGTAGCTGATGCACTAAGCTGGAAGACAACGCATGAGACTGTAGTTGCTCTACTTACTGCTCAAACCAAGCTAAACCAAGAGTCATGCGACATTGAAGTCTTATATGACCAGCGTAGAGGGTACCTGAGTATGATGGAGATTCAGGCTACACTGCTGGATCAGATCAAAGAAAAGCAAGTCGATGACATCATCTTGGTGAAGTTAAGCAGTGAAGTGATGGATGGGAAGGCTCCCAGCTTTGTGGTTCAGGACGATGGATCACTTTGGTTTCAGGATCGGATCTGTGTGCCTGACACATAGGGTCTTCGTCAGTTGGTGATGAGAGAAGCTCATTCATCTGCTTATTCTGTGCATCCTGGCTCTAGCAAGATGTACAAAGATCTCAGGAAGAAGTTTTGGTGGCCAAACATGAAGTGGGACGTAGCAGACTTTGTGGCAAGGTGCCTAACTTGCCAAAAAGTCAAGATCGAACACCACAGACCAGGTGGTGAGATGCTACCTCTCCCCGTGCCAGAATGGAAATGGGAGGACATTTCCATGGACTTCGTCACTGGGCTACCCAAGACTCGAAGTTAGAGAGATGCTATCTGGGTAATTGTGGATAGGCTTACGAAGAGTACTAATTTCATAGCCATCAAGACCACATGGGAAACCCAGAAGCTAGCCGAAGTTTACCAGAAAGAGATTGTCCGCTTACATGGCATTCCTAAGACCATTGTATCGGACCGAGATGGCCGTTTCATGTCAAGATTCTGGAAGGAACTTCATAAGGCTATGGGAACCGAGTTGAGGTTCAGTATAGCGTTTCATCCTCAGACAGATGACCAGTCTGAAAGGACCATCCAGACTCTGGAGGATATGCTTAGAGCTTGCGTGCTCGATCGTCCGACTAGCTGGGAGGACAGCTTGAGTCTGATTGAGTTCACGTACAATAATAGCTGGCATGCTACAATCAAGATGGCTCCGTTTGAAGCTTTGTATGGTCGCAGATGCAGATCTCCGATTTGTTGGGACGATAATGCCGACAAAATTCTGCTTGGACCAGAGTTGGTCGAAAGGACGGCTTCAGACATTGCTTTGATCAGACAAAGAATGTTGACCGCTCAGAGTCGACAGAAGTCCTACGCAGATAGGAAGCGCAGGACTGTCGAGTTCGAGGTCGGTGACAAGGTTTTTGTCAAGGTATCGCCATCCAAATGAGTTTTCAGATTTGGTAAGCGTGGGAAGCTTAACCCTCTCTACGTGGGACCATTCAAGATTTTGGATAGAGTGGGATCTCTAGCGTACCGCTTGGCGTTGCCGCCATCGGCTCACCCGGTGCATAACGTGTTCCACGTGTCTTTACTCAGAAAGTATGTACCAGATGAATCTCATGTGCTTAGTTATGAAGACATCGAGATTCAAGCTAATGGTACTTATGAAGAGTTGCCCGTGCGCATTTTGGAGCGTCGGGAGAAGCATTTGCTCAACAAGATCGTACCTTTGGTACGAGTGCTGTGGTCCAAGTCAGGGACCGAAGAAGTTACTTGGGAGACGTGGGAAACCGAGTCAGATATACTCAGGCGTTTTCTCGAGTTATTCTCGACCTAAGTTTCGGGGTCGAAACTTCTTGTAAGGGGGAGGAGATGTGATACCCCGTATTTTTGTAAGGTTATTTTGGGAATTATGGAATTTTCCCGAGTACCCGTTGTGTACGTCGGATTTAATTCAGGTAGCTTGAGACATTCTGTAATGTGCTCTGTATCTGTAATATTTTTCTCAGTGAATTAATATACAGACATCATGCCTTGGATTTTAAATTGTCGTTCGCGTACGATAATTTTTATCCCGGTTTAACGTCTGGCTCGTTCAAAGCCGAATGGGCGGGAAAAGGGGGAAACGGCGACCGCCGTGGTTGGGCCCGAGAAGTCAACGTGTCAGCTTCTAGCTGGCCGCGACAGGCCTAGCGACGGCGACCGCCGCATTTACGGCGACCGCCGCAGGCAAAATTACGGCGACCGCCGTGATTGTCCAGTAGGCATTGCCCGCCGGTCGCCGGTGTCGTTCGAGGCGCGCCGTTGCGTCGTTTTCCGCGTCTGAGGGTTTGCAGATCACTCCTTGGGGTTTGCCTATAAATAGACGAGCTTGGGCATGGGTTTTGGGTCATCTACAACCCCGAATCGCTGCCAAATTCGCCTCTCGCCGGAGTTGTGTTTTCGCCGGAATTTGAAGGTCTCGCCGGTGTTGCTTTGGTGTGGTTCCTGAGTGCCTTTGTGAAGCTTTTGGTTAGCCTTGGACGTTAGAAGCCAAAGCAAGTCGAAGGAGACCGAACCGCTCGTGTTTTGGGGTGAGATTTCTCTCGTTTCAGTCGGCCGTGTTCTTCACGACGACCGCCGTGTTCTTCACGGCGACCGCCGTGATGAATACGGCGACCGCCGCCAAGAACAGCGACCGCCGCCAGTGCCCAGAATGCCTTCGTGGCTTTGGCTTGGTCGGTTGTCGTCGTGGCATCTTTCCTTTCGTGTTCTTTCGCCGTGTTTAGATTCGTACTGTTTATGTCGGATCTAACTTAGGGTTTCTTTTATGGGTCGACTCGAAGGTTGTTGTGCTGTCGGAACTATACTGTGTCGAGCCCGAAATCCAGTTGACGTCTTTAGACTATTCTGCGGAGTAAGGCAAGTGGCGGTTCGGTCTTGCTCATTCGTTCCATATTTACATTAATTATCAGTAGTTTATCTGAGTAATTAATTTGGAATGAATATTCTGTTTGTCTGGAAACGGTTTTGATAAACTGTTTTGAAAACCATATAATAGGTTGTATATCTGTTAGAACAACGCTATTATCTGTGATCGCCTTTCGGGCCTTTATGTGGATTTATCCTGTAAATGTTGTGGTGCTGTAACTGTTTAGTTAGCACTGTTAGATAGGAACGTTACTCGGACTCTGTCCAGTCGTTTCTTTATAATCTGGTATCGAGATGGCTCGTCCCCATCTGGTACTATTCTATGATCATGATCGGTCTCTTACACATGTGTGTAGAGACAGGACACTTAGCTGGTGTCACAAACCTTTCGGTATACGTCACTCTCGACGAAACGTATACTAAGATGTGTCGTCCCATTGGTGGGGTACACATGTAAAAGTCTATAATGTGATGTGTGTTTTTGAAACATAAATCAGATAAGTGCTACCTTGACGCACATAATTAATACACCTTGGGCGAGTAGTGCAGCTAAGTTATAGTGCAGCTAGGAAAACTCGTCTTGACTTGAATATAGTACGTTCTTTTTCCAATCTAGATTCGCTGTAGGCGATGAGGTTGGTCGTGAACCGAAGCATCTCAGTCAGTTTTAAATCATTGTTGTATGATTCTGTAACTTTCCAGATTTGTCATACTTCCTTAAAGACTCATTTCAGTTGGAGTCTTCTTTCGAGTCGATTTCTGTGAAGATTCAGTCTTCCAGAATCTTCTCTTGTGCATACCTCTTGTTTATTCCAGTAGGAGTATGGTGGTTGACTAGCGTACTCGATTATTATTCGAGGGACGAAGAGTCTAACCTAATACAACTACTTCGAACCTTTCTGCTTTGTTCCCTTGCTAGTCTATTCATTTAGACTAACCAACCAATATTTTCCCTTGTATGGTTGGCTGGTGTCATCCGTTCGATTCGGCACATCAGTTAAGAAGTAGCTCAGAAGATTAGAAGGACTATGGAGTCGGCGGTGGTTTTTGAATGTTTTAATTATTTCTTTAATCAGGTTATGATCCTTTGGACAATAACTCCGTTTGTAATATACTTTCTTAGTCTTCCGCTGTGTTTGTTTTAAACTCTGTTTTGACCTATTCGGGATTGGGCTGTAATCCCGTAACCCTTGTTTCCTTGACAATGTTACGTTTTGGAATTTAATGCTTGATCATTGTGTATCAATTGCATTTCATAAATCGTATTTATGTGGTAAAGCCTTGGGTGATCTCGGTAAGGAACACTGGGGTCACTGGCGGTAATACCTTTCCAAAAGGGTTAAGTTTTGGGGGTTTCGACCCCGAAACTAGGCCGAAAACAGATCAAAATTGAGGAATATTACATCACTGCCCCCCTAAAGAAGGTTTCGACCCCGAAACTAGGCCGAAAACAGATCGGGAAAATGACTAAGCATATCAGCTTCAGTCTCCCAGGTTTCCCAAGTAACCTCTTCAGATCCAGAATTGGACCAGAGAATCCGTACTAATGGTACCACCTTGTTTCGCAAGTGTTTCTCACGGCGTTCGAGAATACGCACATGTGTCTCTTCGTAGATACCATTTGCCTGAATCTCGATGTCTTCATAACTCAGCACATGAGACACATCTGGCACGTACTTTCTCAGCAAAGACACGTGGAACACGTTATGCACTGGATGCGCCGACGGCGGCAATGCTAAACGATACGCTAGACCCCACTCTGTCAAGGATATCAAACGGTCCCACGTAGCGAGGGTTAAGCTTCCCACGCTTGCCAAACCTGAACACACCCTTGGATGGCGACACCCTGACAAACACCTTGTCACCAACCTCAAACTCGACATTCCTGCGCTTCAGATCTGCGTAAGACTTCTGTCGACTCTGAGTTGTCAACATCCTCTGTCTGATCAAAGCAATGTCCGAGGCAGTCCTTTCGACTAACTCTGGTCCGAGCAGAACCTTGTCGGCATTCTCATCCCAACAAATTGGAGATCTGCACTTCCGACCGTATAAAGCCTCGAATAGAGTCATCTTAATGGTAGAATGCCAACTATTGTTGTATATGAATTCAATCAGACATAAGCTGTTCTCCCAGCTGGTCGGACGATCTAGTACGCAAGCTCTCAGCATATCTTCCAGTGTCTGGATGGTCCTCTCAGACTGTCCATCCATCTAAGGATGAAACGCATTACTGAACCTCAACTCAGTTCCCATGGCCTTGTGGAGTTCTTTCCAGAATCTTGACATGAATCGGCAGTCACAATCCGATACAATGGTTTTTGGCGTACCATGCAAATGGACAATCTCGTGTAGGAACACCTCTGATAGCTTCTGGGTTCCCCATGTTGACTTGATAGCCACGAAGTGAGCACTCTTCGTGAGCATGTCAATGATCACCCATATGGCATCCTTCTGCCTCTGAGTTTTTGGCAACCCTGTGACAAAGTCCATAACAATATCCTCCCACTTCCATTCTGGCACTGGGAGAGGTAGCAATTCACCACCTGGTCTACGGTGTTCTATCTTGACCTTTTGATAAGTCAAGCATTTTGCCACAAATTCTGCTACGTCTCACTTCATATTGGGCCACCAGAATTTCTTCCTGAGGTCTTTGTACATCTTACTGGATCCTGGATGTACAGAATAAGCTGACAAATAGGCCTCCTTCATCACACACTGGCGAAGGCCGAAAATGCCAGACAGACAAATCCGGTCCTGAAACCAGAGTGATCCATCATCCTGAATCACGAATCTGGGAGCTTTCCCGTCCATCACTTCACTACTTAGCTTCACCAAAATCACAACATCAACCTACTTCTCCCTGATCTGATCAAGCAGCGTAGCCTGAATCTCCAACATACTCAGACATCCTCGACGCTGATCGTACAAGACGTCAATCTCGTACAATCCTTGGTTCAGTTTGGTCTGAGCAGTGAGTAGAGCTACTACGGTCTCGTGTGGCGTCTTCCGGCTCAATGCATCGGCTACTACGTTTGCCTTGCCCGGATGATACAACAGCTCGATATCGTAGTCCTTGAGTAGCTTCAACTAGCGACGTTGTCTCATATTCAACTCCTTCTGAGTGAACACATACTTGAGACTCTTATGATCGGTAAAGACTTGGCACCTAACACCATAGAGGTAGTGCCTCCAAATCTTCAACGCGAATACCATATCTGCTAACTCCAGATCATGCGTCGGATAGTTTGCTTCATAGGTCTTCAACTGCCGAGATGCGTACGCAATAACCTTTCCCTTCTGCATCAGTACACATCCTAACCCATGCTTCGAAGCGTCACTATAGACCACATAACCATCAGTTCGATCCCTCTAGTAGCGCCAAAACTGGTGCGGACGTCAAGCACTTCTTCAACTTCTGAAATCTTGTCTCGCACTTGTCGTCCCATATTAACTTCTTATGGACCTTGCGGAGCAACCCGGTCATAGGTAGAGCGATCTTAGAAAATCCCTCCACGAACCGTTTGTAATATCCTGCAAGTCCCAAGAAACTGCATACCTCCTTCACACTCTGAGGTCGCTTACAGTTGGCTACCGCTTCAATCTTCTGAGGGTCGACCATAACCCCATCCTCATTGATCACATGGCCTAAGAAAGCCACTTCCTTGATCCAGAAGTCACATTTAGACAACTTCGCATACAACTGATTTTGTCTAAGGACTGACAAGGTGATTCGAAGATGCTCCTCGTGAGCCTCCTCGCTCGGGGAATAGATCATAATATCGTCGATGAATACCACTACAAACTTATCCAGGTACTGGTGGAAACATCGATGCATCAGATCCATGAAGACTGCTGGAGCATTAGTAAGCCCAAATGGCATGACTACGAACTCGTAGTGTCCATACCTCGTCCGGAACACAGTCCTCAGAATATCTTCCTCACGAATCCTGAGCTGATGGTAACCAGATCTCAGATCGATCTTGGAAAAAACTTTTGCTCCCTGCAGTTGATCCAACAGATCATCAATCCTAGGCAACGGATACTTATTCTTGATCGTGACCTTGTTCAACTCTCGATAGTCGATACAAAGTCGAAACGAACCATCCTTCTTCTTGACAAATAAGACCGGAGTGCCGCAAGGCGATGCACTCGGCCTTATATACCCTTTCTCAAGAAGGTCCTCGAGTTGCTTCTTCAACTCTTGCATCTCCGCGGGAGCCATCCGGTACGGTTCTTTAGAAATTGGCGCGGTACCAGGCTCTAGATCAATAGTGAACTCCACGTCACGATTTGGGGGTAAACCGAGAATCTCCTCCGGAAAAACATCTGGATATTCGCAAATTACAGGAATATCATGAACTGAAGTCTCATCTTTCTTGGGCTTATCCAGATAGCATAGGTACCCGACACAACCTTGTCGAAGTAGCTTACACGCAGCCATCGCATTGATGAGCTTTCTGTTATCAGCGTCATTACGACCCTTGAACTTGCATACAAACTGGCCCCCAGATGAAACTGTCACAATCCTTGAGCTGAAATCGATTACCGCCCCATGACGCGTCAGTCACTCCATCCCGAGAATAATGTCGTATGGAGCCATGGCTATACAGATCAAATCTGCCTCGAACTTCCGACCTTGAATGGTAATCGGAAATTCTGACAGACGCTTGGTTCCTATCAACTGTTCACTATTTGGAAGATTTACCACAAATGGCTCACAAGCCTCATTGCACACTAAGCCTAGCTTACTCACACAGTTCTCCGAAATGAAAGAATGTGTGGCACCCAAATCAAACAATATACACATAGAAGTAGAATGGAGGTATAGAGTACCTTGAGCAATCGAATCATTCGGTCCGTCAGCCTCACGCATCTCGTAAAGCCGCTGACCTTGACCTCCAGAAACAGCTGGGGCTTTCCCCTTATTCTGGGCAGTCGTCTGCGTTGAGGGACTAGGAGTCTCTACCGGCCTGAATCTTGGTTGGTTGTTATGACTAACAGCCCCTTGATGTGAGTCAGCTCCCTTCTGTCTCCTTTGCGGACAAAATGTCTGCAAGTGCCCCTCCTTTCCGCAGGCAAAACACGTTCTCTTGTCCTTCGGACATTCGTTGCTCTTATGCCCCGGTGTGCCACAATTATAACACTGGATCGGGTTCTTGCCCTAGTCCGAGCGTTGAGTGGAACCTGCCTGTGTTGCCTCCGTTCTAGCCCGGCCAGACTTGGCAAAATTCGATGGTGGCGCGGGTCGCTTGAACCCACTTGCCTGAGGCTGGCTCTGCGCCGGTCTCTGGCGATTGCGCTTCTTCGCCGACTCCTCCAGAGTCACCTCCAACTTATTGGCGGCATCCACGTACTGCTCCAGGGTAGAGCATCTGTGGCGCACCATCAAAGGCTTGATGTCTGGGTTCATCCACTCATGGAAATGCCAGATCTTCTGCTCCTCACTGGACACTTCTAGCCCAGCATACTGCAACAGGTGATTAAACTTGGCCGCAAGCTGAGTCACCTTCAACCCATCCATCTTCGGATAAAAGAACTCCTTATGTTTCTCCTCTCCCATAGCACGGGAAAAGAAACGGTCGGTCATCTTTGTCTTAAACATTCCCTAGTTCAAACCAGGATGATCAGCTAGACCAGTGCTTTCCCACCATTCGCTAGCCACCTCCTTCAGTTGAAGGGAAGCAATATGCACTTTTTCAGCCTCAGTGCACTCGACATTTCTAAACAACCTCTCCATGTGCGAGAACCAATACGCCACTTTGACTGCTTCCCCCTTGCCATCATAGCTGCCAGGCCTCATAGAGCTAATGGCCTTCAACGCTCGACCATAATTCCTTTTGTTCCTGACGACATCATCCTGAGGCACATGAACAACTGGCTCCTCGAATTCAGGCATAACCTGAGGAACCGGCACACCTTGTGCATGTGATGCAATTGGCCGCATTATATCGGTGACCGCTTGCATGACGATCCCTCGAATAGCTTCTATAGCCGCATCGTCAAATACCACTTGAGGATTAGCCCGCACTTGACCATTGCCTACGGGGTTGTTGTGAGAGACAGACTCGCTCTCCTCCCCTTGAATTGCGGCATTCCTCAAATTCAGCCTGGCTCGGCCCAGCACCAGCACGAATAGTGTTTCTTGTGTTCACCATCTGTTTACCGATCAATTTCCCAAGTATTTCACAACATTAATATTATATTTGGAATGTACAACGCATAGAATAGACTCGGAATAGATCAAACTGGTAAACTTTTATTGATGCAGTGAACTGAAACTGAGTTCGATAAGTTATACAAAAGCCCTCCTAAGCGAAAAGACAAAATTACTAGGAGGCTACAACTCTAACAAAAACGAAACGAAACAACTAAAAGAAAACACTACGGCCCAACACTGCCTCCTTCACGGTGCCATGAAGAGTTTCCTATACCCAGTGGACCTCTGACATCTTCTCTTCGGAAGTGGACCATCCTCGGGTTCCGGTGTCGGGCTCCTAGACCTACTAGGGCCCGGAGCACACGGCTCTTCCCTAGGTCTCGGTACACTTGGTCTCGACACAAGAACATTCGGCCCCTCCTCAGGTACCGGTGGGTAGAAAAACTCCTCAAGGAATCTCGGATGGAAATCTGCCCTGTTCACCTCGTACCGAGGGTTGAGTAGCAGCTTGGCCTGCCAGACATTCTCCTGGAGTTCGCGGACGTCCTCTAGCATACGGGAGAGACCAAGTTTAGTCTTGTAAGTCCTCTCCTCCATATCATACAAGGCGTTCGTCCACTCCTCCATACGCTCAACAAGCACTCGGGGCCTAGGCCTGGCCTGTTGGGTCGGAACCACCCTCGGGGTACCCATCGCTTCCTAAGGCCTTGCCCGCATACGAGCACGCTTACACATCATCTCCACATGGCGACGAGCCTCGGAGGAAACCATCTCGCCCTGATGAAGCACATGCCGAGAAGCAGGGCTCACCATCGGCCTTCTCGGTGTGGGGATAAATTGCGGGTCTACTGGTGCATCCAGCGGCCCATACCTCCTCCTGCTAATACCCGAGATCCCAAGCGCCTCCCAAGCGGCAGGGGACAACGGCGTATACTCCTCATCACGCGACAACTCTAGACTCGGGAAAATGAACTGCATTCCCGGGTCCTCACTGTCCTCAAGCAAGTGCTCTAGGCCATCTGATTCATAGCCTAACTCCTCGAGGTCCTCCTCAGGGTCCTCTTCCTCCGGATCTTCTTCTTTCGGGTCTTCCTTTGGATCCTTCTTGGGATCCTCCTCCACCTCGAAGTCGTCGTCGTAGTACCCTCCATGATACTCCACCGACTCCTCCTCCGTGTCCTCCCTCGGGTCTGCCTCGGGAACCCTTGCCCCGTTGGACACCAACACCACCGATTCCTCGAGTACGGTCTTCACCTCATCGGGTGGACAACTTGGATCCCCGACCTCAATGCATTGAGGGGGAACCGGAACCTCAAGCCTAACTGGAGATGGCGGAACCACCTTGGCTTCCTTCTTATTCCTGAGTTGCGATACGAATGCGCCCATATCCTGCGAGGCGACGAGAAAAGATTAGTCTTTCTAAATAAAGAGCGAACTTACTATATCAGACTGGAAAGAAGGCACGACTTGAATGACAGAGATTTGAAAATATACTTTTTACTCAAGTATGATTTTATTCAAAATTTTCAACCTTTGGATTTAACCAACAACTTTTCACAACACGAACGGGTAAACGGTTTATAAAAATTTTGTTTTAGGTAACACGCTTTGAAAACCCAACCCGTTTTATAACTTTTGGCTCTGATACCAAATCTGTAACACCCCCAAATATTCCCTTGAAAGTATTACCGCCAGTGATCTCAGATTACACATCTGGGGTCACCCAAGGCTTAACCATTTTATAACAATCATATAATAACACAAACTATATTGAATATCATAAAATTTCCAAATATTATTCAAACCAAAGTCACGGTTTTACAACTGTTAATACCAAATATCACCAAATACAGAATTGTTTTAATACAGCGGAAGTCTTTGAAATAGATAAACATCACGAAGGGTCTTGATCTGCGCGATCTCACGCCTAGGATCCTTAACCTTGGAAAACTCTTTAAACGTCATCTGCCTTCATCATTACGTACTAGCCTTCACGGAAATGGAGTTTACATGATGTGCCGTATGAGACGGATGACACCAGCCAACCATGCAAAGGAAAATAACTGGTTGGTTAGTCTAATGAAAGACTATGCAAGGGTAAACTAGAAAAGGTTCTAAGTAGTCGTGTTAGGTTACACTCACCGCTTCTCGAATAAAAGCCGATGACGATAGTGAACCTCAACACTCCTACAGAAATATACGAAGACGTATGAACAAGAGAAGACTCCAAAAGATTGAGTCTTATGGGAAACGTATGAAGAGAAGACTCCAAAAGATTGAGTCTTACCGAAAGTATGACAAGTGTTTGGGAATGTTATAGTTTTCACACAAGCGTTTAAAAACGATTTGATCATTTGGGTCCACAACCAACCTCACCGCACAATGCGAATTCAGATTTGGAAGGAGGACTTACTCTAACCAAAGTCCGGGCGGGTTCCAAGTTGTACTTCTCGCCCGAAGGTTCATTAATTATGTGCAAAACCGCACTTATCTTATTTGATGACAAAACACACATTTACGTTTAAGCTTTTAAAGTATATCATCTCATCACGAGAGATATCTGGGGAATTAATCTCGATTGTCGGCACTAGCTGTGTGCACCTACCCTGAGTAAGGGTACAGTCATGACCAGATAGTTCTAGGGCAAAACCCTCCTAATACCAGTTATAAAGAAATGACTAGACCTCGCGAGGTACATAGCGTTCCTACGAATACTCGTTCTAACTACACAGTTAAGTTCACACAATAATCCACACCAATACCATCACGGTAATAACAAGTATAATAGCGTTGTTTCTAGCAATATATACAACCTATTATAATATCATATTTTAACCACATCATTTATAAAACTTGTTCCCAAACGAAAACAACACTGCATTCCAATTTAATTAGCAATCAGAAATAATTGATAACTAACGAAAATATGGAATGATAAGCCAGAGCGAACCGCCACTTGCCTTAATCTAGCTGACTTGACGAAAATGGGTTTCGGGATCTGGAAACTGGAATCTGATTACGGATTCCTACGACAACGACGAAACCCTGGGTTAGACACAATACGGACGAAACGATACGAACGAAAACGATACAAAAGGAATAAAGCCTGAGTCGTGACCGTGGCTGTCCAAGCCACGATCGCGCTTGCCAGGGCAAGCCGCGGTCGCGGTTTGGACTTCCGCGGTCGCGGAATTCTGGGCAGTTTCCGCGGTCGCGGAATTCATCCCCGCGACCGCGGATCCCTCCTTCCGACACGACTCAAGACCGAATCGAGGCTCACCGACGACGGAGACGACGATGCTAGCCTCTCCTCCTTGCAATGCCACCACTTCCAGCTTCTAAGGGCACCACGACGACCACCAAAAACTCCGGCGAACACTCCGACGAGGCACTAACTCTGACGAACTTGAAAATGAGAGAAAGATAGCGAGATCGAGAGTTGTGGATGAAGAATTCCAGAGCTGGAGGCCCTCTATTTATAGGGTGGGAAGGACCCTAACGCCGGCCACACGAATCGATCCATCCTCCCTCAACGGCGGCGTTACGCAATCGTGGGAAATTTGAATCGGCGAAACGCGAGAGTTCTGGAGGAAGACGACGAACAGGTTTTCGCGGTCGCGGAAATGCCGCGATCGCGTCTGTGGCCTCTGGTCGCGGTTTCACTCGCGGACTTAAGCTAGAATTAAATTTTAGTATCCATAAAAATATTCTAAGACCCCAAAATACCTCAAACGTATATTATAACGTTCAAAAGATTATTACAGAGATTCTGAATACGCCAACGCGTCTTGCTTATAGAACGAGGGTTGGGAAAATTATCGAAATACCCTTACTGAAATTGAGGAGTATTACAGGTTTTGGACCGAAATAACCGAATATTTTGAAATTAGGTTAATTTAGGTTATTGAAGCGGATTTATTGCACACAACCGAATTAGACCGAATCGAACTTGGACCGAACTGGACCGAACTTGGACCGAACTAGACCGAATAAGGTTGTACTAGTTTATCTAGAAATTTAGGATTTTATTTTTATTTTAAAAATATTCGGTTTTGACCGAACCGAATATTATTTTTATGCGAACCAAAAACCGAACCGAATATAGATCGGTTTGGTTCAAAACCGAATAAAAGCCGATCGATGAACAACCCTAATAGGGTTTACACGGAAGAGCCAATTGAGGACACACCACAAATGTCTATTCAGAGTTGAGATGGAAGCAAATGGATGACATGTGGCACGCTAAACATTAAGCAAAGACCAAATAGACCAAATCACTGAGTTGTTCTTTGACACGCAGAATCCTCATGAAACTTCGTTGCAGGAGCCCACGAGAATCATTGCAAAAGGAAGGCCAAAAGGTTCGACAAAGTACTCCACCAAAAGGGAGCTGAGCTTGTTTGAGCACATGAGGGCTGAGTTAGAGGAGATTGAGAAGAAGAAGGCGAATAGAAGCCAATGTAGAGGTCGGGGTTGTGCCAAGAAGGGACCAAGTGGAGCTTAGTCGGGCATTGAGACCCAAGGTAGCCAATCCGAAGAGACTGGATCGCAGTAGCTCCCTGAGCAACCCATGATTTATATGGGGCTGAACTTTGGGGTTAAGAATGTGGATTACTTTTGGTTTCCCTACATTAACGGGGCCAAAGATGTATGTCCAAACGAGCACTGTGGATATCGGACATTGACTGTATTGTTGGGATCGGAAGAGACTGCATACCCTATGGTTCGAATGCAGGTGGCGAGAGAGTTGTTTGACGACAGAGATGTATACATGCCCATCTTGCCCGCACTACGCCCGTGGATCACTTACGAGGACCTTATATTCCGGGTCAACTATGTCATCAGTCCTTGCAACGAGGAGTACTGGCTCGACATGCCGATGATTGGTTTAGTGTTTGCCACGCTATACCAGGTTGCTCTTGTCCTATTATCCTGGGATGGACCATGCTTGTGCTTACCATTGAGGGCCTCTGACGGAAACCTCAGCCCTCCAACGCAGATATTGACGATGGCCCTTGTAGGGAACCGAAACCACTTCGAACCGGTAAAGCTTATTGTTTCTAAATAAGTAGTAATTTTTGTGCTTATCCTAAAACACAAAGCTCGATCATATTTTGTGTTTTCTATGTAGGTGTCGCTCAAGGATGGTTGTCCACTACCTCCCCCTCTGTATGCTTGGCGTCGATTTAAACACCCAAGTGTCGATGGTTGGGACTCTCAGTTTCAATCGAGGATTCAACTATTTCAGGATTATCGCACTAGATATATTCGTCCTCCAGTGTAGTTTTAGATGTAATTTACTTTAAGAATTTCTGAATTGCGTGCATTGTAATATTATATTACCATGTTTGGGCCATATGCATATATATCTAACTTATATAACTATGAAATCATATCGAAGTATATAATGTTAACGAATTTATCCAAACCCAAAAAATCCAAACCCTAACCAAACAAATCCAAACCCTAACCAAACATATCCTAACCAAACAAACCCTAACCAAACATATCTTAACCAAACAAACCCAAATCCTAACCAAACAAATCCAAACTCTAACCAAACATACCCTAAACCCTAACCACACAAACCCTAAACCCTAAACCATAAGTCGAAACCCTAAATCCAAACCATACGCTTAAACAACACATACAGTAGGGAATAAAGCACAAATCATTGGGCCGACCCAAATTAACGGCCCAACATCTTGTGCACTGCCATTATGCGTACGCATTCCTGCAACGCACATCTTGTTGGGCCGTTAATTTGGGTCGACCCAATGATTTGTGCTCTATTCCCTAGCGTACGCATTGTTTAAGTGTAGGGTTTGGATTTAGGGTTTCAGCTTATGGCTTAGGATTTAGGATTTGGATTTAGGGTTGTTTGTTTGATTTAGTTTTACATTATTTATTACATACTTATATCTTGTATACTTTACTATAGTATTACATTTATATACTATAGTATTACTTATAGTTACACTTATATAGTTATACTTATATACTATAGTATTACATTTTATCTTGTATAATTATACTTATATACTATAATATTTCATTATATCGTATATAGTTATACTTATATACTATATTATTACATTATATCTTGTATATACTATCATATTTCATTATATATTATATAGTTACACTTATATACTATAGTATTACATTATATCTTGTATAATTATACTTATATACTAGAATATTTCATTAGATCTTATATAGTTACACTTATATACTATAGTATTTCATTATATCTTGTATACTTATACTTATATACTATAGTATTACATTATATCTTGTATACCTATACTTATATACTATAGTATTACATTATATATTGTATACTTAGACTTATATACTATAGTATTACATCCTTTCAAAAAAAATATATACTATAGTATTACATTATATCTTGTATAATTATACTTATATACTATAGTATTACATTATATGTTGTATACTTATATACTATAGTATTACATTATATCTTGTATACTTAGACTGATATAATATAGTATTACATTACATTTTGTATAATTATACTTATATAGTATAGTATTACATTATATCTTATATAATTACACTTATATACTATAGTATTTCATTATATCTTGTATACTTAGACTTATATACTATAGATATCTTGTATACATATACTTATATACTATAGTATTATATTATATCTTGTATACTTAGACTTATATACTGTAGTATTACATTATATCTTGTATAATTATATTTATATAGTATAGTATTACATTATATCTTATATAGTTACACTTATACACTATAGTATTTCATTATATCTTGTATACTTATATATTATAGTATTACATTATATCTTGTATACTTAGACTTATATACTATAGACTTATATAGTTTTACATTATATCTCATATAGTTATATTATATAATTATATCTCATATAGTTATATTATATTATTATACAAGCCTGCTATATACACGACATATATTGCCTATAAACACGACAATATGTACGCACAGAAACTGCGTACGCAATTTCTGTGCGTACAGATAAAATACGTAGACAAAACGTACAATTTTTGTGCGCTGAAATTCTGCACACATAAATCGGACATGTCCATGGAGCTGGACGAGGAGGCAGTTGACGTGTCCCTCCACCGAGACTATTACGAGGGTTTTGAGGTGTCTCTTGGACCCACATCAGAACTGGGGATGTACGACGCTCCCCAACCGGATCTTTCGGCTGCCCAGCAGACGAATCCCGTTGTCGACCCCGAGGATCCCGCTCCCGAACCGGCAGGTCCTGTAGAGCCCTGGATGCCAGGAGGGCCGCTCGTTCATGACCTCCTCCCGTCGTACACAACCCATGTGGCCAAGGTCCTGTGGGACATGACATCGGCGTTGGCACGTCCGGTTCCCTCGCCACCGGTTGCGCTCGTGCCAAAGACATACCGTATCATCCACGAGCGCAACAGGTGGCGGGGGAACTGGACGTGCCAACGCCGATGTCATGTCCCACAAGACCTTGGCGACATGGGTCGTGTACGTCGGGAGGAGGTTAGAAACGAGCGGCCCTCCTGGCATCCATGGCTCCACGGGACCCGCCGGGTCGGGAGCGGGATCCTCGGGGTCGACAACGGGATCCGCCTGTTGGGCAGCCGGATCTTCCGGCTGGGGAGCGTCGTCCATCCTCAAGTCTGTTGCGGGTCCGGGAGACGCCTCAAAACCCTCGTAATAGCTTCGGTGGAGGGACGTGTCAACTGCCTCCTCGTCCAACTCCATGGACGTGTCCGATGAGGAAGACGACGACACCGACGAGTCCAACATGACCGCGTCCTCCTGCACTCCCGCCCTGACGTCTAGTGTTGCTTGTAGGGCGGGAAGCAAAGCCATCGAAGCGGCCTGACGAGTCGATGCTGTGACCGGATTCCTCCGCGCCAACTGACGAGACCCATGTCGGGGCCGTCTCATAAACAACATCGAGGTTTGTAAAGCCTTTATATTAATCAAAATTTCAATTCAGAAACAACTACAATATTATAATATAAATAAATATTTATATAAATTTCATAATTCAATACCTAAATTTTATGCCAATTCACTAAACATTAGACAAATACATAAAAAATTCAAATATAAAATCCAATGTCAATCTAATATAAATCTACATTACTTAATTTCCTAATTTCTCAACTTAATTTGCTAAATTCAATTTCTTAATTTCAATTTTAATTTTTTTAATATTTTCAATTCAGTTTCAAACCCTAAATTCAATGCCAATTCACTAAATATTAGACAAATACATAAAAAATCAATAATAAAATCCAATGTCAATCTAATATAAACCTACATTACTTAATTTCCTAATTTCTCATCTTAATTTGCTAAATTCAGTTTCTTAATTTCAATTTTATTTTCTTAGTTTTTTCAAACCAGTTTCAAACCCTAAATTCAATGCCAATTCACTAAATATTAGACAAATACATAAAAAAAAATCAAATATAAAATCCAAATTTATATAAATTCAAATCCTATATCTAAATAAAAGATTCAATACATATTTATAAAATTTATATAAATTCAGTCTAAGTATTCATTTTCTTATTTTCAAACAAAATTTCCTAAACACAAAAAATTCAACATAAACCAGAAAAAATCAATATAAGCCTAAAATATCGATATGATTTCAAATTAAATTTCCTAAATTCAATACCTAAATCATAAATCTAATTTTAAACACATAAATTAAATTCGATACTAATTAAATTTAAAAACCTATAATTAGAAAATTATATACATGTCGACCACCCCAGCTAGAAGACGGACCGGGAGTCGCGGGAACGTCTCCACGCCCGCCTGCTCGTCTGCCACATGCTCGACTAAATCGGGTCCGGATACCACCTCGTCCACCCTCAATCCCGCCCCCGATGGACGAAGAACTGGCTGCCTCTTCCCCGCCATCGCCACCACCGTCGGCAACCACCGCGGCCACCACGTCTGCGCCGCCCACTTCCACGACCCCCACTGGAGCACCGCCGCCTTCCACGGCCACCAGTGGAGCTCTGCCGCCAGCCTCCGCGCGTCTGTTGCCGCCACCATCGCCAGCCACCTCTACAGTGCCGCCACCGGCCGCCACCTCGTCACCGGCCATGGAGAAGAAGAGGAGAGGAGAGCCGTCGCAATCGGAAGGAGGAGGAGGAGGAGCGATCGAATCGGAAATGGCAACGGCGTGAGGAGGTGGAAGAAAAAGAGCCATGCGCGCGGCTCTTAACCTAGAATTTGTACACAGGAATACTACGTACGCAGTATCCCTGCGTACACGTAAATGGGCCGGCCCATGAAGGCTGGCCCAACAATCTCTATGCTAGAATACTGCGTACTCAATATTCCAGTGTAGAAATGGTATATATATTTTTTAAAATATTTATAATAAAAATACTTTTTTTTTCTACGTATTTTGTACAATTTTTGCGCGCAAAATTTCAATGCACGGAAATTGTACGTTTTTTCTACGTATTTTATCTTTACGCACAGAAATTGCGTACGCGATTTCTGTGCGTACAGATTGTCGTGTATATAGGCAATAAATGTCGTGTATATAGCAGGCTCGTAAAAAAATTGAAACCGGACAGCGGTTATTTTCAATAACCGCTGTCCGGTTTAATTTTATTTTTTTAATAAAACTAAAAGTGCACCACAATTTTATATTAGTCGATGTCCGACTTTACCGCGTAATTACAAAGAACCGCGGTCCAAATTTACCACGTAATATACAAAGAACCGCGGTCCGACTTTTTACCGCGGTTATCCTTATACGCGGTCCGACCCCTTTACCACGCCCGAGAACAACCACGCTTCATAAACCGCGAGTCTGCTTCATAAAATAACCGCGGTCCGACCCCCTTTTTTGTACTAGTGAGCTCATGAAATTGGCGGTGTCCACCAGTCCGGCGTCCACCTGCAGCAGCCAAACAAAATGATGAATATTGTTTGCTAAAGATTCTGAAACATTTTTAGCCAATCAACAGCCAAATGCAATTAGAATCAGGTAATAAGAGCATTGTGTGGAAAGTTTGACCAATGTTGAAATTGAGGATGAGTACGAGTTTAAATACTGATGAATGAACCACAATGCTCAACCAACACCTTCAGCGCAAGTTCTGGAAAAATTCAAGCAATTGGGATGAGGACGAAGCATAAAACAAAGCTTAATTTTACATCATGTTATTTATTTTTTATTTGATTTTTAAGACTAAATGCCACATCACATCGATTTATATAACCCAATCATCAATTTCTGATCGCCATATCTTCAAAATTGCCGGATTCTCTACAGGAAAGACTAATGTATTATTTCTATTAAAGGTCTATTCGGTTTACTGAGACTGAATTAAACTTAAGCGATTAGGTAAAGTTTAAGCGGGCAACTAGATTGGACTGAACAGAGACTGAAATAGATAACTGAATTCAATAAAACATGTTCGGTTCGTCCTAACTTATCCAAATGCCATTACCCTCAAAATTAAATTGTGGAGGGGCATCACATGACTTGCCTCATATCTTTACATGGTTGCAACTCGAGATTTCAAGGTTCTTTGTGCCCCCGTCTGACTGGAGTAAGCGATCTCGGCATCCTCCCCCGGCGGTGAGCAAGTTCAAACAACCCCAACCCCGCGACTGTAGAAGACGAACTCGGCGGCGACCTCGGCGGACTTCCTCGACGGCGAGCAAGACGAAGAAGACGAAGCTGGTTGGTGTCTCTATCTCCCCAACAATCTCTCTAAAATTCTGAATTCCCAAATTCAACCAATACAGATCACCATTCACTTCTCATCTTGCCAAACAGCTTGCAAAATCCACCTGAGATAACCAAGAGAAGAAGGACGAAAACTATTCCTCAACTACAAATCTCAGATTTCTCGTTTCCTGTTTTACTCGATCGGATTTCATTTGCAATCCTCCACGATTTCCCTGCGAGGTGGTAAGATTAGAAACCCTAGGTCACAGTGCGGGATCGGTCGAGAGAGAGTTCGTTTTCAAAACCGAGTTTGAACCTGGCGGAATCGTTTAGGTTTCTGTTTTAGTCAATTTGAGAGAAATTGATCGAGATGACGAGGAATCAAATAAGCATCCGGTAGAAGGGGCCGACGAAGACGAAGAAGAGGAGAGATGGAGAAGACGAACCTGTTCTAGGCTTCCAGTCGGGAACACCAGAGGAAAAGGAGAGATGGTATCGCTGGAGCGCCGGAGAAGAAGCCAAAGACAGTCGGGAACGACCAGAGAAGATAACCGGAGGCACCGGAGAAGAAGACCACCGCGGCTGTGGGATTCCCAAATGATGAGCACGAGAGATGAGAGATATGTGAAAAGAGAGATAAGAAGATGAATGAGGGGTATCGGGATGTAATATTGTGGGTGGATTGATTATTTTGTTTAAGTTCAGTCACTTAAAATAAAAAAAAGTCAGGATTTCTAACTTAAATTTTTTGAGTAAGTTTAGTCATTTTAAGTTACTTTAAGTCTATTTAAATTTTTGACGAATCGAATGAGGTTACATGCATTAAGTAAGTCATCCTGACTTATTTTATGGGGAAAGTTCAATTAAGGGTATGTTCGGGTGGTTCGGCATGTGACTTATCGTGACTTATAAGTCTTCGAAGCTTAAGTCTACCCAAAAAACATGTTCAGTATAATCCTGACTTATCGTGACTTATTTTTGGACAAAAAAATAAGTTACATTCTCCAACTTACCTGACTGATGGTTAGACTTATCTCAATTTTTTTTCCATATTCCCCCTACCCCGATACCTCTCACTGTTCTTCATCCTTCTTCCCCAGTTTATCGTTCTCCCTTCCCTCTCAATCTCCGACATCTCCGACCTCGGTCCCTCTCGATCTCCAGCGACATCTGACCTCAGTCCCTCTCCGACCTCGGTCCCTCTCGATCTTTGACATCATCGTTGTCTCATCTCGTTCCTATTTTCCCATCTCGCTCACCTTCAGATTCTAGGGTTCACGGCATTTTTCCGGCTCTCGTGTCCCCGTCGTCGGCATCGGATCTCGCGTCGCCGTCTCCTTCCTTTGGCGTCCCTGGCTCGCCGTCTCCTTCAAGGTTCTCTCCATCAATTTATAGATTTAGGGCTTTTTCATTAGTTTTTGCCTGTTGTTTGATACTCATCTCTCCATCAATTTACAGATTTTTTTTTTACAGATTTAGGGCTTTTTCATTGGTTTGCCTGTTGTTTGATGCTGCAGAGCAAGTTCGATTGTTTGAAAATGTCGAAGCTCGTCATTCTGGTTGTTGCTGGCCTGTACATTCTACTTATGTTGGTATTATCTTGATGTGGAAGAGAGTAAAATTTGGCCTTTTAAAGCTTAAAAAAATGCTTTCTTATAGCATGTTATCATTGCATATTTGAACTCTTATGAGTTGTTTGTACTTTGTCAACTGTTATGTGATGCTTTCTTATAGCATTTTTTGTGCTCAGTGTAGCACCTTCTGCTAAAAGTTATCCTTGTATATTTGAACTCTTATGAGTTGTTTGAATTTGGTCAACTCTTATGTGATGCTTTCTGGAATTGTTGTATTATCCAGCTTGCAAACAACTCTTTGTGTTCGGTTCAGAAGTGAAGTGGTTGCTTGCGGTGTGGTCTATGCCGCTGCCAAGTCGTTTCAAGTGCCCCTTCTTGAGAATCCTCCTTGGTGGAAGGCATTTGATGCAGACAAATTTGGTATAGATGAAGTGTGTAGAGTACCCTATGTTGTTGTAGATGTTTTATGTAAGTAGTTCAATATTACAGATTAATGGATTCATGTATTACCATCTACTATGTTGTTGTAGATGTTTTTTCATGAATTAACATTCAAACCTATTACCTCAATGGTAGAGCAACGTGTTTTATGTACGTGGATGTGGGTTCAAGTCCCACATAGGCTAATCTATATTTATTTCAATGCTCTTATGATCATGATTAAATTGGATTAGTGAAGCTTTATATGGCCTTGTACCAGCTTTGAGGAAAAAACAATCAAAATTTGGGGAAAAAATATCAATGCATATGATACCCCTCACAAAATTAAATTAAGGGTAATTTTGTAATTTTCATATAAAATTAAGTCGAGATAAGTCATTGATACCGAACGCGTTCTAAGGTTTCAAATATCAGATTCAGCTTCAGTCCCATCTCAATTCAGCCCCCAGCTTAAATTCTTCCAATCAGCTTTAGCCCAATTCAGTTCCTACTTCAACTTCAATAAGCCTCAGTCATACCGAACAGACCCTAAATCACTTTAAGTCGACTTAACTTGCGAACCGAACGGACCCAAATACGATGAAAGTTGGTATAAAAATTTATTATTTAAAAAGTTAGTATTATTTTGGGTTAAAGGTAATAGTTGAGATTATTTTCGGTAAGTTCGCGTTATAAATAATAAAGACTCGCTCCACCCAACAAAGTCTTATCTGAGACCAGCTCAATTAAAAAGGGCCACAACAAGAACCAATGCAGGCCCATTGAAAAGTGCAGGTTGGGAGCCCAAAGACAGAGATTAGACATACGGTTGAACTTTCTATGCGAAGAAGGCGAGAAGCAAAAGACGGAGTAGTACAAGAAGAAGACGAAAAGAGAGGATTTGGTGCAGCGAAGATTCAACCGGAGCAACGAAACCCCAGAAATCAGATGGCTGAGAACAAGCAAATCTCGTCTAATGGTGATCTCAACGCCAAATGGGATGCCTGTCTGGATCTCTCTCTCCGTCGAGTTGTCTACACCTCAGTCGCAGGCGCCTTCGGCGGCCTCCTCCTTTTCCGTCAGGACTCTCTCTCTACTTCTCTATGATCATGCATTTAATTTGTTCTGTTTGAGCTACGATAGCTGCGCCTGCGTTGATTTGGCTTAAATACTTCTGAAGTTTAGCAAATGTTTGAGTGCGATTGCGTGTTTAGGTTTGTGCTTAAGGGGCTTCAATCTGTGAATTGATCAGGAAGACATGATAGTGGAAAAGGAGATCGCTCTTTATTGAGCGGTCAAAAGCTAATAATAGGCTGGTTTGTAGTTGTAGTTTCATTAATTTCGGCTTTGAGGGTTTGAGTTCTTAGGGCGTGCTCCGCGTGGATGATTGTTTGTCAATCATTGATTTGATCAATTTTTCCTTTGTTTTTTCTCATCAATTATAATGGGTAGTATGTTGTCGGTTTCGGCTATGAAAAAAGCGTTAGGCGCGCCCAGCCTGGGCGCGCGCCTAACCACACAAACCTTTAAAAATGCCTTTTTTATCCCAAACATGTTATAAAAGCATATAAAACATGTTTAAAATGAAATAAAACCACTTTTAAAACATCATAATGCTATAAAATCAAGTTTTTTAACTAGTAAGCAAGTAGGAAGTGATTGATGACAACGGATGAAGAGGATGTGAAGTAACTTCAAGCTCAGCAGGACAGGAGACAGGAAGAAGAGAATAGAGAAGGAGGAAAAGAATAGAGACTAGAGAGAAATTGTTTTGATTTATGGTGGACCTAGTACTAGGTATTATAGAAGATCTAATATTATTTACTTAGGAAAAGAAGATAATAAAGATATACTATTTCCTAGGATAATTAAGGAATCTGCTATTTTCTAGGATAGTTAAGAAAAAGAAGATATAAAATCTGTTATTTAAAGATAAAATCTATTAAAAATCAATTTAAAAATTCAAAAAACTAAAAATCTGTTAAACTCCTACAGATTTGCCAAGGCGCGCGCCTTAGGCGCGTCTTGGTGCCTAGGCCCCGCCTAGGGCGCCCAGCCACTCAAGCTGCGCCTCTCCCGAGGCGGGCGCTGGCCTAGGGTGAGGCGCCTAGGGTGAGGCGCACTTTTTTCATCACTGGTCGGTTTCTTTGTGCTTGATGGTTAGCGTGCAGACTTACGGTGGTGGATGAGCCTCTATGAAATGTCATCTTCTGTAGTTCAATGTATAGTTTCTTCTTCTTTTAAATATCAAATTTGATTGCTGTTTAAACGAGCTGTTGCTGTGAAGTGTTTGGAGTCAATTCTTGAATGTTAATTGTTAAACATGGAATCTTTTGTAATGTTGAATGTGAAATTTGATTGCTGTTCAGATGGACTGTTGTTGTGAAGTATTAGGTTTCAAATCATGAATCTTAAACATGTCAATAGGGGAGTTTAAGGCTCTTGCATCTTGTGAGGGGGAAAAGTTGCAGAATGTAGGCAGGCTGGATAGCAGAGTTGATGAAGTTCCAGGTTGCCCTTATTAAATTAGTCGAGGTAGTACAATTGATTTATGCTTGTCAAGAAGGGATACAAAAATCATATTTATTACACATCAATTAAATTTTTAACTGATTTGAAAACTGTACTTATACGGAGCAGCCAAGAATATGGTCCTAGTTGCCTTGTAGAATTACATTGATCCAGCTACGTTAGTGTAGAATTAGCTTAGTTATGGCTGGCAGCTTCTATTCTCAGTATCTAAGTATTTGATAAGAGAAGATACGTTCTATTTGGTTTATCTTCGTATTCACTGAAACATAATAAGGGTGGGTGAGAGGAATCACCAGTGGGCTAGGAGCCTCAAGGTACCAGTGATTAAAAAGGCTCGAGGCGCACTAAGGCGCTGGGGTCCTGGAGCCTAGGTGCGCCTCAGAGGCGCTAGGCGCGTGCCTAGCCGCAAAAATGCAGAAACATGAATGAATTTATAAAATCATATAAAACCTGTTTATAATGAAATAAAACCAAGTTTAAAGCATCATAATATTATAAAATCAAGTCTAAACTAATAAGCAAGTAGGAAAATAAGTTTAAAGCATAAAAAAACCAATTTTTAAGCATAAAAAGTAGTGAAACTAAAGTCTTGAAGAGGAACATCAGCACAAGAGGAACACAGCACAAGAGGAACACAGCACTAGAGGAACCAAAAGAAGAGATCGAACAAAGGAGGAAGAGGAACACAACACAAGAGGAAAGAGGAAGAGGAGAAGAGAGGAGACAAAAGAAGAGGTCGAACAGAGGAGGAAGAGGAGGTCTCTTTTTGTTTTAAGAAAAGGATTGAGTTTATTTGGAAGTGGATAACAAGTATATACTCGAAAAGATTGCTTAAGGAAATAAGGAAATCAGTTTACATCTAAAAGATCACGATAGGTTTTTAGAAAATAAAAAAAAGATTTGGAAATGATTCAGATTTCCTTGTAAACAAGGAAAGGCTTTTAGAAAATAAAAGAAAATCACAAAAAGATTTGGAAACTATTGCAGATTCCTGGTAAATAAGGAAAGGTGCGCGCCTCAGAGCCAGGCGCGCCTCAGAGCCTAGGCGCGCCTCAGAGCCTAGGCGCGCCTAGGGCGCCCAGGACACGCCCAGCCACTTGAGGCACGCCTGATGCTAGGCGGGCGCTGGCCCTGGCCAAGCGCGCCTGAGCCGCGCCTTTTTATTCACTGCAAGGTACAATTTTAGTATTTTCTTCTAGTCTCAACCTTTGGAATGTAAAATTGTGGAAGTGACATTGGAGTATTTGACTGGCTGATTGCTACCAAATACTTTTCGTTTCTTTTGTGGTTTGTTAATGGATACTTCTTTATTAAGATTAATCAAATGGCTCTCATTCATGTTAGAACATTAGCTCGTGTCTGCGGCATGGGCACTAAAGACGAAGTTTCGAATGGTATACATGCCATCATTTTTTTTATCGAGAAGTATGTGTATATGTGTGTGTCTTAACACTCCTCTGATAAAAACATAATATTCGATTAGAGTGTGGTTGACTCTTTTTGTCTCTCTCTAAATTAGGAAGTCCTGTGACGCGCTGGGCATCTGTAGCATTTGGTGCTGGAGTGGGTTTCGGATCTGCATATTCAGATTGCTCTCAACTATTCAATGGACGAGCTCCAAGAGCTGCTTGCAGACATTCAAAGTTTGTGAAACCTTCAGTGGTTTCACACCCTCCTGAAGTTTCTAACTCTTCCGTTTCTGAGGTAAGAGCATGGCCTACAACATTGTCTATGTGAGCTAACCCAAAAGACTTTAAAATTTTTGGATTAATGCCAATAAAGTTTGGCCAAATGTGCTAAAAATAAGCTTTTGGGCGGATTGCTATTGTTTTAGAAAGGGAATATATGTTATTGATTGAACTTCTTGGTTCTTGTGAGGTCTTTGCTCATGGTTAAATTAAACTGAAGGAATATCACTAAAAACTAGCTTTTGGAATCTGAAGCCATCGAAGCAAATGTAGGAAATACAGTAAATACTAGATTAAATCAGATAAGAGGTTTATGAATCAATACGATAGAACCTGTATAGGCTGGATTAAGGCATATGAAAGAAATACTAGATTTTGATTAAGAAGAGAACAATTCAGGAATTGTTCCCTTACAAGAGGAGAATCCCTTGCCCCACCTAGAAGCCAAAAACAAAATCCTAGTCTTCACCATAATTGCTCACAAAATGATGTCCCATGTGTATAGACATCTAATTCTAGTGGAACTAATCTACTAGAATTCATTAATGCTAGTACAGTTTAATTAGTTGGCTGGCAGTTTATCTTCCTGTGGATAAATTTCAAAGAGTAATTTACCCCTCTTTTCTTGCTTTTTAGTAATTCAATGATCTTCATTGATTTTATAACTTTGCCTCTTTGGTGGTTTTTTCTCTGTAAATGAATTCCCTGGACTTGTTGGAACGTTCATCCTTCCAAAATACACTATCAAATAATAGTTTGTTGAGTTTCCTGATGTCTATCACAATATGCTCTGGCCTTTTAAATCTCTGATGCTTATTTTTAAAATCTTGGCTGTGGAAATTAAATTTGTTGATGATACCTATACCCTTTGTTTTTTGCTTTATAATAATTCCCAGATCTTGTATAACTTGGCTATGAAATTTTTGTTGCTTCCAGGATACTACACAAGCATGAATGAGAGCTGGTTGACGAATTGACTTGAGGGTTGCTAGATGATTTTTACTTGCTATGTGATTTTTGCAGATGTAATCCCAAATTTGTTTTGAAATACATGAAACCACTGTGCTGCTAATATCCATGGCTGCTTTCTCTTGTACTGTTATAAAAAAGGGTGAAGTTTCACCCTGAGGAAGGGGGAAGAATGGGTAGTTTCTTGAAACCCAGAAAAAGGTATTCACTACTCTAACTGCCCTTTACATATTTGGCTTTGCAGCAGGCACATTCAACTAAACTTGTATGAAAATAAGGCATTCGGGGTCTGTTCGGCGCTATCCTCCTTATTCATTATAATATATTATATGGTCAATTACCGGAAATCACCCGTACAATAGGCCATATTGTCAGAAATCATCTAGATAACGACTATTTATCGTAAATCATCCGTTAAACCATGTCCGTTACACTGTTATTATCTAACTCGTTATTCCGTTTAAAATTTCGTTAAGTAATTACAGATTTAAGCTGAATTTTTTATTTTTATTCAATTTCTCCATAACTTCAAAATTTGGGTAAAAATTGTAATTAATCTAAAATTCGAAAATACCCAATTCGGATCGGCGCGGAGGAGCTGTCTCGGTTTTCTGGCTAATGCGGCGACCGGAGGTGGGTAATCGGCGGTGAGAGCTTGGGGCTTTGGAAGCTAACTTTCATACGCAACTTTTGGTGGTAGCGGCGACTCCAACGGTGGACGGTGGTCGACGAATTTCTTCGATGAACAGACACGGCCGCGGAGCTAGGGTTTTTGAGTTTTTGGGATTAAATTGGATATCGAAAACTCATTGAAAGGTGCCCTATTTATAGGGGTTGGAAAAGTTTCAGGGAGAGCTTCGAAATCGTATAAAGTTTGACCTAAAACGATATCGAATTGGTCCCGATATCGTCTAATTTCCATAAAGCTAAAAGCCGAAATTCTCTTTCCATAAATACTCAAATTCGATATCGTCTTTGATTATTCCATCCGAAATCACTTGGGTTGGACGAGTTTAATCCCCTACTAAAAAGCCCATGGGATAATTAAACCAAACGAGCCCAAATGGAGGTTCGATTCGGCGAAATCCGTCATTGGAAGCCATGAATGGAGCTCGGCTGGCATGAGGTTGATGCTGATGAACAGTAACTGGTCGGCCCCCCCCCCCCAGATTTTGGATTAATTGCATTTTGGCCCCAACTTTCCAAGTTGGGGCAAAAATGCCCTTGCATAATTCTTAAAAAATTACAAAAAAGTATCCAAACTTTCCCAAACTTAATTATTTTAATAATTATATTTTAATAATTTTTAGCTTAATTACAATTTTTACCCAAGTTTTAAAGTTGTGGAGAAATTGAATGAAAATAAAAAGTTCGGCTTAAATCTGTAATTACGTTAACGATCTAATGGACGGAGAGTGGGGTAGGGTGGTACGTGTTGGACGGAGATGGATATACGGGTGATTTACGATAAATAGTCGTTATCCGGGTGGTTTCTGGCAATATAACCTATTGTACGGGTAGTTTCCGATAATTGATCCTATATTATAATGATTAATATGTGTTCTGCTTTTACATGTATATTATCATTATTTTATTTTCTAATTCAAAATCTCATTATCCCCACATATCTCCTTTCTCCACAAGTGACAGAAATCCACCTTACTTTACCTTTATAGTAAAATCCCTAACAGTAGAATTGCTTATCCTCGACGGCCTGCGGAGGGACGACAACAGGCCGGCGACGACGATTGACGACCAGTGGATGTGCGTCGTACCTGTTGTCCATCTCACCTTCGCCTTCAATCTAACTGAAAACCCTAGGTAAGAGAAGTGGGTAAAATTGTATGTGTCTATGTTGAATTTGTTCATCTTCCTCCCATTTCTTCTGCATATCTTGGATGTTTTAATTGGTTATGTATTATTTTGGTACTTGTATTCTCTCAAGTTTGTTTCTGGAAAAGGTTGAGGTCTTTGACAAACCAAAGACATTGAAGCTAAAATTAGGGATTTTATATTTTTTTACCCATGTGTTGTTGAAGTATTTGGCGTTGCGTGAACTCTGCTTGAGAATCTCGATTGACATTAGACGGAGGGTCAAACCATACTTATTCCGGCGTAGATGAATCACAAGGTCGTTACCAATGCGATTTCCGATTGCAACGCCATGGAACATCTCGTCGCCATTCGAGCCACAACGAGAGTGTTGATCGGACGACCAAGGAAAGTACCTGAAACTTGACTGACGAGAGCAGTGGAGAAGGAAGAATCGACCTTTCCGTCCTTTCCGTAGGCTTCTGAACATTAATTTTGAAAAATAATGCATTTTGTTATTTCAGCCCATTTGTACTGATAATCCACTTTAAAAAAGGCATTATAATATATTATATGTGTTAGCCGAACAGCCTCTGCTTCGGCAAAAGCTTTTGCACAATTGGCCTTTTGAGGAGCCACATTCAACCAAATGCGGCAAGTATGGATATGATGTTTGATATATTCACATGTCGATGTCGATATAAAACTGATACATGTTTCGGAAATGGAGATATCGATGTAAGAGTCCTACAAATGTGTTATTTCGATCTCTCACAAAATAGGTATATTTAAGATATTATCCATACCTTCATCGAAAAAAGATATTATTCATATCTGATTTGTACTTGATATCTTAATATTACTCATACTTGTATCTTAGACATATATCGATATTTATATCAGATATCTCATATAATTGTTATCGATATTAAACGAGTCGTTAGAGTTGTCAAAAAGTTACATGGAAAGTTATTTTATATAATACGCGCACTTGGCATGCAGTTTGATAGGTAAATTATATAAAACCACGCTAAAATAGCTTACTCTTCACTAAATAATGTGCTCGGTTTATTCCTCTTTCATCTGTTTTCTTTTATAAGTGAATAGTTGTATACTTGTATCCTTATTCCTTGTTGTTGTAATGAAAAAGAGAGGGGTTTTGCATAGAACTACTCGTTATATGGGTCATTTTACACGAAACCACCAATTATCGCTTCTCCGATTAACGCAAAGCCACCTAGGAGTTGGTTCCATCAGTTTATCTGTTGAATTGCGTAAAAAGTCCTTTTTATCCCTGATTTTTTAACAAATTACGAATAAAATCAGGTTGTTATGACCCTTTTATCCTTGTCTCTTTATCTACTATGGTGGATGCAAACTCACCACTATTGTTGAACCACATCGGATCTCTCCTTGAAGCATACATCTCCGACGCCAAATCCGCCACTCTCTCCATCTTCATCGGCTGAAAAGAGTCGATCGTTGCCAAATTAACCCCTCTCTTCAACCTTCTAGGCACCGTTTACTACATGGGAGACCCCGGAAGGGGCCAATTCGCGAAATTGGTGAACCGGATCACCATAGCTTTGACCATGGTGGGGATAGTGGAAGGGATGGTGTACCGTGTACGCACACAAAGCATGCTGGATCTAGGGTTGTTTGTGTCCCAAAAAAGCCCCTCTCTTCAGCCTCCCCCGATTCGAGTTCGTATCCCAAAATCCGAGGACACAATCTTGCTTCCCAACCTCAAGCCATCTCAATCCAGCCCGAAACTGCCTCGAGACACCCCGTTGGGCCGCATCTATGCTATTGTTTTTTTTATACAGGCAAACAGAAGATATCCTTACAAACCAGAAGGCATACCTAAATCATCGCAACAGATGATTTTTACAAAGGATTTACAAGCTAATGGAACGCTAAATCTCGAATCTATGTAATTTATTCGAGAGCGAAGCTGTTGAGTGGAGTCTTGATGCTTCGAAAGGAACTCAGAGACTGCATTACAGAGAACATAGGAAGGGATGGAAGTAGAAGCCAGAAAGTCAGCTGCTTTATTTGACTCTCGATAGCAATGTTGAACCTGAAAATAATCAAAACCATATAACAAAGATCTAATTTCCATAATAATGGGAGAAATTTCCCATGAAATTTTCCAAGTTCCACGGATTGAATTGATGACAGAAAGATTATCTCATTCAAGAACTATTTGCGAAAAGCGATGCGAAATAGCCCTACGAAGGCTTTCAAGAGCGGCCAACGCCTCTGCCTTAATTGGCGAGGAGCAGAGGATCTGCCTATGGTCTAAGAAGACCACCTCGCCAAAATGGTTACGGAATACATATCCAATATGTGTTGAACCATTTTGTTTGACTGAAGCATCAAAATTTAATTTAATACAATTTGAACGTGGTTTTCGCCATCTCGAAAATTGCCTTTCTCCTTTATTAATACAAGGGATGGATTCATCTTCCAAAAAGGACCACATCCAGTCCTTATAAAAAATGAAAGCACTCTTGACTGTGGTATGCATATTGATCTGTGTATTTCTAAATATTAAATCATTTCGATATTTCCAAATTGTCCACCACAAGAAAAGAACCGGAATGATATTTTTGTTTCTTGAATGAAAGCATTCCAAATTAGTATAGAAATCGTTGTCAAAGTCGATGCTAAGAGTGATCCCCAAAAGTTTTTGAAGAAGTTGTACAGATCGTAAGCTAAATGGGCATTTGAAAAACAAGTGGTTGGAGTCTTCGATGGGAGAATTACAGAGGGTACAACCGGAAGG
The DNA here is from genome assembly GCA_027886185.1 of Rheum nobile. Lineage (NCBI taxonomy): Eukaryota > Viridiplantae > Streptophyta > Magnoliopsida > Caryophyllales > Polygonaceae > Rheum > Rheum nobile. Next base: position 65,747 of record WOAB01000665.1, on the reverse strand, counting down.
AACCCTGTTAAAGAACCTGTTTAGCCTATCCGTAGTTGGTAAGGAGTCACTGAAGCACTTCCATAGGAAATTTTTTATTTTTGGCAGAATCTTCAATTTTCAGAACCAAGTTGGAAAACCTGGAGAGGTTGCAGGATAAGTTGTTAACGATCGAGCACTTTTGACGGAAAAGGTTCCGTCCGTTGATGGGTACCAAATTAGTTGATCAGGTATGGGAGTTGTAGGTATGAAGATGTTCAGAATATTTGAGATTAAATGAGAAGGAAGAACACGCTGAAGTGCACCCAGATCCCATTTTCTATCGGTGGTAATGTATTGTGAAACAGTGCTAGTTCTATCATTACTTCATGTGAATTGCGAAAGAGTACATTGAGGGATCCAATGTCTATTGTTTCTTTTGTTGTTTGTGTTGTAAGTACCCTAACCCAGTCAATTTAGGGTCTGTTAGGATTTCCGCCTAGAATGCATTTTAATGCATGAAGTTACATTATTTTACATTAAATATTATCATTTAATGCATTAAAATGCATTCTTGTGGCTATTCAAACGAACCCTTAATTTAGAACGAAAACCAACATTGATAGTATATAAACAATATTATAATTAGTGTTTGTTGTAACTATTGTAAATGCATATATGAAAAAATGAAATTATGAAGCACATGAATTCATAAATGAGTAGGTTCGAATAAATATACACTCAAAATGAATTGCTCAAATTTGATTTGTTGATTCAAAGAAAAATTGGCATTTTGATGCTTAGAAGAACACGAGAGAAATAGATTGAATCAGGTTAGAAATCAGTGGTAAATTTAGTAATTTGTTAAAAAAATCAAGGGTAAAAAGAATCTTTATTAGGAACGAGCAAACAAATATATACGAATTTCACAAAACTTTGATTCATATCCGGTCTGTTTCCGACCGGATATACGATAAATAATATTTGGATCGGATATTCGAATAAAAAATCTGAATTATCCGGTTATTATAAAACCTATTAAAAATTAAGTCAAAATGTTAGTTTTTCTAATTCAATAAAAACTAACAATCCGCAAAGTGTAAACTAGATGTCAAACATCAACACCATTTGCAAGTCCGTATTAATTTTTCAAACAATTAAACTTGTCAACCTTATTAAATTGAGAACCATAAACTTATGTATTATATAACAAGAAGAACTGACAAGTACATATAAAGTTGTAACTTTAACATAAATAATGAAAATTCAATTCAATGATGAATACTTAGTCTTAACAAAAAAAACATATTTGCTCTATTTAGTGAGGCGACAATCAATACGTGAATTAGTGATTTAGGGTTTTAATTTTTTAAGAATAATAATCAAGGTTGTTTTGTTTAATTGAAAGGAATAAAATAAGGAATGTTGTGTTGGATAATTGAAGTGGGTTCGATTGCTTAAAAATATACTAGCACTATTTTGAGATCATCTAAACTAATTAAACATTGTATATTAGCTCTTAAAACATATATATTATATATTAATAGTACTAGATTCTCGGATATCGCTAAGCAAAATAAACAGATATTTTCGGATACAGGTTTTTAGGATTCGGATCGGCAGATTGTAGGATTGGGTCAACCGAATCAGATATTTTTGTCACCCTAACTTTTTTATGCAATTTAAAGGATAAACTAACGAAGCTAGTGGGTGGCTTTGCGTTAAGCGATAATGAACGGTTTAAAATCAACCATGATATAACGGGTGATTTCGTGCAAAATAATTCATATAATGGGTCGTTCCATGCAAAAATCCAAATAGAAAATAAGTATCACTTACGGAGTACTACATAAAAATCTATGATACATAAAAAGTTAGTTTTTTATAGCAATAAATGTCACTCTTTAATTGAACATATTAAGAATGTAAAAATTATTATATATTAACATATATATTATATATAATCTTCTATAATAAAGTTAGCTTGTTATAGCAATAAATGTCACTCTTTAGTTGAACATATAGAAGATTTCTAAGAATGTAGAAATTATTCTATATTAACATATTTATTATATATAACCTATGTTAATGATAGAATGAATTTAGTTTAATTTACATGTAAATTATATTTTTTGATTAATATATGCCCATAATATTCAACAAAATGTGAAAGTATATTTTTATTGGATTAAGAAAATCTATTATCATATCTATTATATATACGTTTTTTGGCATAGAATAAATATAATAAAATTTATAAATTTTAGTATTCTAAAAAAATTTAGGCAAATTTATAAGTAAATAGTATTTCTTATTATTATGCAACAATAAAGAAAATAAAATACATATATAGTAAAAATATAAAGTAAAATTATAATTTTAAATTAGAAAAATAATTTTATATCAAAGTATGTTAGTATTTTTTATAAGGAATTCTTAACTATAAATTAAAATCATAGAGCAAAAAGTATACAATTTTAACTCACATCTAGAACTTATGTATATCATAATAACAATTACATATAATAAATAATTAAATATAATAAATAATTAAATATTTTTCACTGATAATATTTAAAAATAAATTGATAAGCCAATTTAATACATTATGCTAGCTTTTAGAGACAATTTGTACAAGAAACTGAGCAACACATAAACTTTAAATATATATCTCATAAAAGAGAAAAAAGCCTAAAAATTATGTAATCGACAAATTAGATTAGTTGTAGAACATGAAACGTTATAAAACTAACCCCATACATAGCACAAGAATAAATAACCATTTAATTCTAAAAAATAAGTGTCACTAACGGAGTACTACATAAAAATTAATTCTATGTGTATATGTATAGGAGATTAGGAGCGGACATTTTATTGTTTTACACGTTTTAAGTGCGCAACTAATAATAAAATATAAGGGAAAAGATAAGGTGATGAGGTTTAGGAGAGTAGTAAGGATGTTCTAAGACCGCGGGATCAAGAAAAAGGACGCTCAGATCAGCCAAGGAAAAAATCCGAATACATTCAACACAGCCGAATTTATCGCGAAAAAAACGCGTCATGCGTGTTGACAGAGCTAAAGTCGTGATGCCTATCAAATAAATCCCAAAATACCTACTAAGTAGTATAGTAAGCAAGACAGGGTCGATCCCACAGAGAGTCAGGTTATCAATTTGTGCAATTCGTTATCACCAACTAGGAACTAGGGGGGGTTTGTTTGTGTTTATCGTAACCAAAGTAAACAAAACAAGTAAATAAGTTTGCAGGAAACGGTTGTAAATATAATGGGGAAAAGCGCCACACTCAACAGAGATCCACACAACAATAGATAGGTCGATCACGGAATTCTATCAATATCAAGTTCTTAATATTCCTATAGTTGTTCTTATCCCGATCTTAGATAACTATTAGTTCTACCAGCCCTAATAGTACTTATTACTAAATCAAATCCGAAAACCTTCAAGACTCAATGAAGCAATAGCATTAAACCAAGGATTCAACAAGATACATGCAGTAGAAACAACCTGTTACTATAAGCATGCAATTAACTCTCTCTCACGATGAAGCGCTCGGATCCCCTATACGCAACAATCGTGCTCGCTACTAGATATGCAACCCGAACCCGAAATCACAAGTCCTAGCAAATAGGAAGATATCAATAAATCTAGGTGATCAATCTAGATAAATCAAAATAAACCAATAATCAATCAAGCACAAGAGAATTAATCCAACTAGATAGGAAAACGAACAAGAGTAGAAAACTTACAACCAATCAATTGCTGGCTTCAAACTGTCAAGTGCAACAATGAAGGTTTAGTTCTCCATTAGGGTCTGTGAGAGAAAAATACGTAAAACGGTGGCCACTAGGGTTTTCCACAAAGTGTTCTAAAATAGTCTTAAATACTAGGAAACCAATATGGAATAAAAAAGGAAATAATAACATTCCGAAATATAAAGTCTCGGATAAAAGAAAAACAGAAATAAAACTCGAAAATAAATCTCGTCAGCGTCTTACCACCGCGGGGTGCGGTGGCCTTCCTGCCGCGGGGGGCGGTAAGCTGCCGTGGCCAGGTGTCAGCTCTTCTTGCCGCTGGGGGCGGCCATCTTCACACCGCCGGGGGCGGTGGTCTTCAGACTCGTCTTCTTCTTCTTCTTCTCCTAGCTTGCCTCGCACCACTTCTTAGCACATCTCTTCACTCCATTGGCGTCTTCTATTGGTGGCTTCCTCCTCAGTGTCTCCAGTGATCTCCAATATAGCTCAAACACTCCTAATAACACCAAACTTCGCCCCCAGTGATCTCCAATATAGCTCAAACACTTCTATTGGTGGCTTCCTCCTCAGTGCCTAAATCTACCCGGATGGCACCAATAAACCCTCTAATGACTCTTACTTAAGCTCTACAAAGTAGCGCTTATCAAATTCCCCCATGCTTAGACCTTTGCTCGTCCTCGAGTAAACTAATAAAGAGTCTACTCCTCCAATGCAGCACCCAAGGTCTCAGGAAGCATATCCTCCAACTAAGAGTCACCTAACCCATGCCAAGCTCCTGGCACCAAACTCATCCACAACTCAACAAGCTTAAGGGGCAAGAAGAGTACTTCCCCCAAGCTTAACCCGGACATCCAATAATGTGAGTAGCCTCTAATCCTAGCCTCCATCAATGACTCCTTATGTCTCCCAAAGTGACCTACCCGACAATCCTTCTTTGACTCCTCTTCTCATGACGCCTCGTCAAGAATAATGAGAAATCCTAAAATCACTCTTATTTTTTTTCGCTCATTTTGCCAAGGCGCTCTTTCGGGTTTTCACCAAGCCACTCATATTTTTTCATAGATGTGCTCACATAAGCTCACGTCACTCTTGACCAATTATTACCCCAGCCTAATGCTGGTCCAAGCCACCTGCTTATTACCTAGGCCGCCCTTTCGGGTTTTCGACCTATCCCAGGATTTCTATGATAGCCTTTTTTCAAATTTTTGGCTCTTTTCAATTTTTTCTTCTCAACGAAATAGCAAGTATAAAACTCTCCCCCATGCTTAAACATTGCATTGTCCTCAATGTAATGAAAGACAAAAAGATGAAGCATAGGAAAGAGAAAAAATAACTCACAGACGCCGCTGAGTTGGCTTGGACACTTCGTTGTTGCTGGCGGTAAACACTATATGCACAGGTCTCTGGTGTTGTGCAGGTGTCTTCATCAACTCCAAAATCTTCTCCTACCATGCAACCAAAAGGAAACCACTTGGTGAGTAGTGGTATAGCAAATACGTCGGGGTTGCACGGCCTTCAAAACCCACAAAAATGGGCCCAGATATGATCGTGGTGTGGGCCTCTAGTGGTCCTCCTCCTCGGCTGTCGACTGTAGGGCCATCATCGTTGCCAAATAATGTGTAGGGTTAATGTCTCCTCCTTTGACAACATGATGCGCACCGTCTCTCCATGGGGAACTCTGGACAGCTGGCCTATGGTAGAACTCTTTTTTTTTTTTGATTTTTTTTTTGCCCCCCGTTTAAGGTTTTTTTGGGGGGTGACTTAGTGCAGGGAAGGAAGACTTACATTGGTGTGGAAACACCTTCTTCAATAGGCATGGGTCTCTTCCCTGCAGGTTAGTCGGAAACAAAAACCAAGACAAAAACAAAGCAAAAACAAGCAAAACTAATGCAAGAAATAAAGAAAGAAAAACAAAGAAAGTAAAACATACCTCGGGTTGCCTCCCGGATAGCGCCTTAGTTATTGTCGTGGCTTGACATCCTACTCCAACCTCAACTTGGGTTGCTCATAGCAACTAAACTCCTGGGGCCTGGATCAGGGGGATGCCTCTTTGTATACTCCCGATTGAGCGTGACCCCCAATCTCTTGCACTTCTTTGTGGGTGGACCGTTATGTATACCCATGAACGCATTGGCCATCTTCAGAAATGGCCTACCCAGCATCTTAGGGTCTGTATGCCTATCTTGTCCCGTATCCAGTATGTAAGAAATCACCACCTGAATCAAGTTCTCCTTCTTGTGTTTCCCCTTCGGTTTCTTCTTGATCATGCCCAACACCTTTAACATTTCCTTGCAGCGAGGGGTGCTGTCAGCCAGTATGACCAAGGGAATTGTTTTTATGCAGTCACTGAAGGCCTCGTAGATATCCTCGTTGTTCTTTAGCCTTTGAGTAACTCGGGAAGCCTCAAGGAAGGGTGCGATGGGTTGCAACGCGACGAGTGGGAAGGAGTTGAGACGCACAAACTCATCATAGGCAGCCTCTAGAGGATCGGGGACTGCCGGGGCATCTTCGAGAGGGGCGGGCGTCGTAGGATCGTTTCCGCAATCGCGACTCTCCTCCTCTTGGTCGCTGAATTCCTCCAGTCCCAAAAAATATTCTTCCTCAGAAAGCACCTTGCGGTCCCAAATATCGTCTGGAAGGCCCAACTCCTTGAGCGCCTCTGGGAATGGGGCGGGTGGCTTCTCGGAACCGAGAGAAGGAAAGTACGGACGAACATAGGTGTCGACATAAGGCTCGTCAACAGCTCTAGAAGACTGCCGCGGGGTGCGGCCAGACTCTACCGCGGGGTGCGGTAAACTACTAGAAAAATCCCGAGAAATAGCGTCACCGCGGGGTGCGGTGGATTCCATCGCGGGGTGCGGCGGTCTTGACAGATCACTCCATTCCTCTGGTTCCTTCTTACCGCGGGGTGCGGCTAGGATCTACCGCGGGGTGCGGTCCTCTTCCAGAGTCTCCTCTTTTTTTGAATCGCCCTCCTCAGTGCTAGGAGCGATTGGCAACTGCTTACCACTTTGGAGCGTTAAAGCACTAACATTTGCCCGTGGGTTAACTACCGTTTGAGATGGTAGATTTCCCGACATCTTTGCATCGATCCTTGTGATGGCTTCAACCATTTGGCCCATCTGCGTCTCAAGGTTCTTGATACTCGACGTCGTAGCTTGAACGTGAGTGCTGAAGTGTTTATCCAGAGCTTGGAGCATATCTTCAGTTGACATGGAGGAACTAGGATTGGACACTAGCGGGCTATGCTCATAGGCCGGATTGTACTCCTGTGGAGCACCCTGCTGGTAGAACGATTGTGGCTCCGAGTAGAACTCCAGGTAGTCATGACCATATGGAGGGTATTGTTGGTACCCATAACTCGAATTGGGGTGATCTCTCCACCCTGGAGTGTATGCGTAGGAGTATGGGTCATATCGCGGCTCTACCCAGAAATCCATATCTGTATCAAAATCAAACAAGAAAAAACAAAAATCAATAGTACGGGTGTGGACCGTAAGAGAGGTCCACACCAAAGTTGGTAACAAACAAAAACACAAAAATAGAAATTTTGACTCCCCGGCAACAGCGCCAAATTTGACAGAGCTAAAGTCGTGATGTCTATCAAATAAATCCCAAAATACCTACTAAGTAGTATAGTAAGCAAGACAGGGTCGATCCCACAGAGAGTCAGGTTATCAATTTGTGCAATTCGTTATCACCAACTAGGAACTAGGGAGGGTTTGTTTGTGTTTATCGTAACCAAAGTAAACAAAGCAAGTAAATAAGTTTGCAGGAAACGGTTGTAAATATAATGGGGAAAACCGCCACACTCAACAGAGATCCACACAACAATAGATAGGTCGATCACGGAATTCTATCAATCTCAAGTTCTTAATATTCCTATAGTTGTTCTTATCCCGATCTTAGATAACTATTAGTTCTACCAGCCCTAATAGTACTTATTACTAAATCAAATCTGAAAACCTTCAAGACTCAATGAAGCAATAGCATTCAACCAAGGATTCAACAAGATACATGCAGTAGAAACAACCTGTTACTATAAGCATGCAATTAACTCTCTCTCACGATGAAGCGCTCAGATCCCCTATACGCAACAATCGTGCTCGCTACTAGATATGCAACCCGAACCCGGAATCACAAGTCCTAGCAAATAGGAAGATATCAATAAACCTAGGTGATCAATCTAGATAAATCAACATAAACCAATAATCAATCAAGCACAAGAGAATTAATCCAACTAGATAGGAAAACGAACAAGAGTAGAAAACTCACAACCAATCAATTGCTGGCTTCAAACTGTCAAGTGCAACAATGGAGGTTCAGTTCTCCATTAGGGTTTGTGAGAGAAAAATACGTAAAACGGTGGCCACTAGGGTTTTCCACAAAGTGTTCTAAAATAGTCTTAAATACTAGGAAACCAATATGGAATAAAAAAGGAAATAATAACATTCCGAAATATAAAGTCTCGGATAAAAGAAAAACAGAAATAAAACTCGAAAATAAATCTCGTCAGCGTCTTACCACCGCGGGGTGCAGTGGCCTTCCTGCCGCGGGGGGCGGTAAGCTGCCGTGGCCAGGCGTCAGCTCTTCTTGCCGCTGGGGGCGGCCATCTTCACACCGCCGGGGGCGGTGGTCTTCAGACTCGTCTTCTTCTTCTTCTTCTCCTAGCTTGCCTCGTACCACTTCTTAGCACATCTCTTAACTCCATTGGCGTCTTCTATTGGTGGCTTCCTCCTCAGTGTCTCCAGTGATCTCCAATATAGCTCAAACACTCCTAATAACACCAAACTTCGCCCCCAAACGCCATGCACATGAATGTGCCTAAATCTACCCGAATGGCACCAATAAACCCTCTAATGACTCTTACTTAAGCTCTACAAAGTAGCGCTTATCAAATTCCCCATGCTTAGACCTTTGCTCGTCCTCGAGTAAACTAATAAGGAGTCTACTCCTCCAATGCAGCACCCAAGGTCTCAGGAAGCATATCCTCCAACTAAGAGTCACCTAACCCATGCCAAGCTCCTGGCACCAAACTCATCCACAACTCAACAAGCTTAAGGGGCAAGAAGAGTACTTCCCCCAAGCTTAACCCGGACATCCAATAGTGTGAGTAACCTCTAATCCTAGCCTCCATCTATGACTCCTTATGTCTCCCAGAGTGACCTACCCGACAATCCTTCTTTGACTCCTCTTCTTATGACGCCTCGTCAAGAATAATGAGAAATCCTAAAATCACTCTTATTCCTTTTCGCTCATTTTCCCAAGGCGCCCTTTCGGGTTTTCACCAAGCCACTCATATTTTTTCATAGATGTGCTCACATAAGCTCACGTCACTCTTGACCAATTATTACCCCAGCCTAATGCTGGTCCAAGCCACCTGCTTATTACCTAGGCCGCCCTTTCGGGTTTTCGACCTATCCCAGGATTTCTATGATAGCCTTTTTTCAAATTTTTGGCTCTTTTCAATTTTTTCTTCTCAACGACATAGCAAGTATAAAACTCTCCCCCATGCTTAAACATTGCATTGTCCTCAATGTAATGAAAGACAAAAAGATGAAGCATAGGAAAGAGCAAAAAATAACTCATAGACGCCGCTGAGTTGGCTTGGACACTTCGTTGTTGCTGGCGGTAAACACTATATGCACAAGTCTCTGATGTTGGGCGGGTGTCTTCATCAACTCCAAAATCTTCTCCTACCGTGCAACCAAAAGGAAACCACTTGGTGAGTAGTGGTATAGCAAATACGTCGGGGTTGCACGGCCTTCAAAACCCACAAAAATGGGCCCAGATATGATCGTGGTGTGGGCCTCTAGTGGTCCTCCTCCTCGGCTGTCGACTGTAGGGCCATCATCGTTGCCAAATAATGTGTAGGGTTAATGTCTCCTCCTTTGATAACATGATGCGCACCGTCTCTCCATGGGGAACTCTGGACAGCTGGCCTATGGTAGAACTCTTTTTTTTTTGATTTTTTTTTTGCCCCCCGTTTAAGGTTTTTTCGGGGGGTGACTTAGTGCAGGGAAGGAAGACTTACATTGGTGTGGAAACACCTTCTTCAATAGGCATGGGTCTCTTCCCTGCAGGTTAGTCGGAAACAAAAACCAAGACAAAAACAAAGCAAAAACAAGCAAAACTAATGCAAGAAATAAAGAAAGAAAAACAAAGAAAGTAAAACATACCTCGGGTTGCCTCCCAGATAGCGCCTTAGTTATTGTCGTGGCTTGACATCCTACTCCAACCTCAACTTGGGTTGCTCATAGCAACTAAACTCCTGGGGCCTGGATCAGGGGGATGCCTCTTTGTATACTCCCGATTGAGCGTGACCCCCAATCTCTTGCACTTCTTTGTGGGTGGACCGTTGTGTATACCCATGAACGCATTGGCCATCTTCAGAAATGGCCTACCCAGCATCTTAGGGTCTGCATGCCTATCTTGTCCCGTATCCAGTATGTAAGAAATCACCACCTGAATCAAGTTCTCCTTTTTGTGTTTACCCTTCGGTTTCTTCTTGATCATGCCCAACACCTTTAACATTTCCTTGCAGCGAGGGGTGCTGTCAGCCAGTATGACCAAGGGAATGGTTTTTATGCAGTCACTGAAGGCCTCATAGATATCCTCGTTGTTCTTTAGCCTTTGAGTAACTCGGGAAGCCTCAAGGAAGGGTGCGACGGGTTGCAACGCGACGAGTGGGAAGGAGTTGAGACGCACAAACTCATCATAGGCAGCCTCCAGAGGATCGGGGACTGCCGGGGCATCTTCGAGAGGGGCGGGCGTCGCAGGATCGTTTCCGCAATCGCGACTCTCCTCCTCTTGGTCGCTGAATTCCTCCAGTCCCAAAAAATATTCTTCCTCAGAAAGCACCTTGCGGTCCCAAATATCGTCTGGAAGGCCCAACTCCTTGAGCGCCTCTAGGAATGGGGCGGGTGGCTTCTCGGAACTGAGAGAAGGAAAGTACGGACGAACATAGGTGTCGACATAAGGCTCGTCAACAGCTCCAGAAGACTGCCGCGGGGTGCGGCCAGACTCTACCGTGGGGTGCGGTAAACTACCAGAAAAATCCCGAGAAATAGCGTCACCGCGGGGTGCGGCGGTCTTGACAGATCACTCCGTTCCTCTGGTTCCTTCTTACCGTGGGGTGCGGCTAGGATCTGCCGCGGGGTGCGGCTAGGATCTGCCGCGGGGTGCGGTCCTCTTCCAGAGTCTCCTCTTTTTCTGAATCGCCCTCCTCAGTGCTAGGAGCGATTGGCAACTACTTACCACTTCGGAGCGTTAAAGCACTAACATTTGCCCGTGGGTTAACTACCGTTTGAGATGGTATATTTCCCGACATCTTTGCATCGATCCTTGTGATGGCTTCAACCATTTGGCCCATCTGCGTCTCAAGGTTCTTGATACTCGACGTCGTAGCTTGAATGTGAGTGCTGAAGTGTTTATCCAGAGCTTGGAGCATATCTTCAGTTGACATGGAGGAACTAGGATTGGACACTGGCGGGCTATGCTCATAGGCCGGATTGTACTGCTGTGGAGCACCCTGCTGGTAGAACGATTGTGGCTCCGGGTAGAACTCCAGGTAGTCATGACCATATGGAGGGTATTGTTGGTACCCATAACTCGAATTGGGGTGATCTCTCCATCCTGGAGTGTATGCGTAGGAGTATGGGTCATATCGCAGCTCTATCCAGAAATCCATATCTGTATCAAAATCAAACAAGAAAAAACAAAAATCAGTAGCACGGGTGTGGACCGTAAGAGAGGTCCACACCAAAGTTGGTAACAAACAAAAACACAAAAACAGAAATTTTGACTCCCCGGCAACGGCGCCAAATTTGACAGAGTTAAAGTCGTGATGCCTATCAAATAAATCCCAAAATACCTACTAAGTAGTATAGTAAGCAAGACAGGGTCGATCCCACAGATAGTCAGGTTATCAATTTGTGCAATTCGTTATCACCAACTAGGAACTAGGGGGGGTTTGTTTGTGTTTATCGTAACCAAAGTAAACAAAGCAAGTAAATAAGTTTGCAGGAAACGGTTGTAAATATAATGGGGAAAAGCGCCACACTCAACAGAGATCCACACAACAATAGACAGGTCGATCACAGAATTCTATCAATTTCAAGTTCTTAATATTCCTATAGTTGTTCTTATCCCGATCTTAGATAACTATTAGTTCTACCAGCCCTAATAGTACTTATTACTAAATCAAATCCGAAAACCTTCAAGACTCAATGAAGCAATAGCATTCAACCAAGGATTCAACAAGATACATGCAGTAGAAACAACCCGTTACTATAAGCATGCAATTAACTCTCTCTCACGATGAAGCGCTCGGATCCCCTATACGCAACAATCGTGCTCACTACTAGATATGCAACCCGAACCCGGAATCACAAGTCCTAGCAATTAGGAAGATATCAATAAACCTAGGTGATCAATCTAGATAAATCAACATAAACCAATAATCAATCAAGCACAAGAGAATTAATCCAACTAGATAGGAAAACGAACAAGAGTAGAAAACTCACAACCAATCAATTGCTGGCTTCAAACTGTCAAGTGCAACAATGGAGGTTTAGTTCTCCATTAGGGTTTGTGAGAGAAAAATACGTAAAACGGTGGCCACTAGGGTTTTCCACAAAGTGTTCTAAAATAGTCTTAAATACTAGGAAACCAATATGGAATAAAAAAGGAAATAATAACATTCCGAAATATAAAGTCTCGGATAAAAGAAAAACAGAAATAAAACTCGGAAATAAATCTCGTCAACATCTTACCACCGCGGGGTGCGGTGGCCTTCCTGCCGCGGGGGGCGGTAAGCTGCCGTGGCCAGGCGTCAGCTCTTCTTGCCGCTGGGGGCGGCCATCTTCACACCGCCGGGGGCGGTGGTCTTCAGACTCGTCTTCTTCTTCTCCTAGCTTGCCTCACACCACTTCTTAGCACATCTCTTCACTCCATTGGCGTCTTCTATTGGTGGCTTCCTCCTCAGTGTCTCCAGTGATCTCCAATATAGCTCAAACACTCCTAATAACACCAAACTTCACCCCCAAACGCCATGCACATGAATGTGCCTAAATCTACCCGAATGGCACCAATAAACCCTCTAATGACTCTTACTTAAGCTCTATAAAGTAGCGCTTATCACGTGTACACGCAATTTAGTCCGTATGCACACATATGTTGTTTTGCATGCACACAAACGTTGTTTTCATGTGCATACACAAGTCATTTCCGTATGCACACGTAGGTTATTTTCGTTGGTTTTCATACGTATGCACACATGTTATTTTGTATGCGCTTTGAGGTCATTTTCTCATGCACGCATATGTTATTTTCATGTGCACACATGCACACATACGTTGTTTCACATGCACACATAGCACGTAGTGCATTTCGTTTGAACAAACATGTCATTTTCACATGCACACAGTAGTATACTTCGCATGCAAACAATATACTTCGCATGCACGCAGTCGTGTTTTCATGTGCACACGTTTTGTTCATTCCATATGAACGCACGTGTTTTATGCATGCACACAAAATTAATTTCACGTGCACACCATAGTGTATTTGGCATGCACACAAATCTGCACTTCGCGTGCACGTGAATCCGTCTTTTTTGCGAATAATTCGATCGTGCCGGTTTTTTGAAAAGCGATTTGGACACTCTGTTTGCTTCCCATCCGACGGCTCTCATGCGTTCTCATTTCTCTCCTCCCTTCTCATCCTCACCGGATCTCAACCCAAAATATAATATATTAATATTCTTACTAGTGATAGGTTAAACAAACATAATAATAGAGAATCTGCTGAGTGTCTTTTGTGTAAGAAATCAAACGAAAACCTTAACCACCTCTTCTTCGACTTTAAATACACGAGAGTAGTCTTACTTGAAACTGGTAATGCCATGAATGATAACTTAATAACAACGATGCTAATAGACAATTTGATAGATAATTTGGCTAATAGATGAAGCTCCATGAGTAACTTTGAATTGGTTTCCTATACTTGGTGGCATATTTGGTACCAGAGAAATGGTGATATACCATAAATAAAGTCTCGATAATACGACAATTACAGAGATTTGTGTAGGTTTTAGAACCCTCAGGATGGCCTAATCAAAACAAACGAAGCTTAAAGCTCGTCAGAAAAATGTACAAGTAGCCTGGAAGAAGCCTCCAAATGGTCACCCGAAACTAAATTTTGATGCGTACAGGAGTTAAAATAGGGAGTGTTACACAAGGTATATTATTAGAGATAGTAATGGTAAAAGTATAATTTTGGTTAAGCGATTCATCCTCAGTTTTGCAGGCAGAAGCCACTGCCATGTGGGTTGGTGTAGCGCATGCGTGTAGGCTGGGGTCAAAGAAGATAATATTGAAGGTGAAAACTTAACAGTCATCAACTCCTTACAGGAATACAAATGATTATTGAAGACACACAGAGATTTTTGGCATACTTCAAAAATATCAAGGTCCAACATTGTTTTCGAGAAGCAAACCAAGCGACGAACTTCCTATTCATAGCCTCCAAACAATTTGATTTAGACATGTTCAAGTTTTATATTCAGATGACTCGGGATCTGTAACAGGGAATCTTCACCCTATGTTGAAGGATTTTTTAAAGATCGTCCGGATGGATGATTTAGGTTTGACCTTCCTTGGGAAGACAACCTAGTTCTTAACTATCTACAAAAAATAAATAATAAAATATACTATAAATATATATATTAAAGTTGAATCTCAATTAGCCACATGACAACAATCAATTAATCCACGTCATCATATGTCAAATGTTACTCTCTCATTTTTTTAGTTTTTATTTTTATTTTTTATTTTTTATATTAGAAATTAAAGATTTCCAAATTTGTGTAATTCTAGATAACCCTACTTGCATTTTTAATGTATATATATTATTTTGATTTCCTATAAAATCTTTATGTCAAAATTTTAGTGTGATTACGATTTTCATAAATTACTTTTAGATTTAATAAAAGGTGTAAATGCATAAAATCACCCCTTATTTGTACTTGTTTGCAGCAAACCATCTTTTATAAAAAAAAATTGCATAAAATCACCCCTTATTCATATTTTATTGCAAACAACCACCAAAATCATTAATTCTTTAATTATCATATTACATATACTAAAAGAACAAAATAAACTTAACATTTTTTTAATGTTTTTGTATACTCTCACCCGAACAAGATAAACACCACAAATCAAGAGATGTCATCAGTGCAAACCTTAATAGACGCAACTTTTTTCCAAAACCTAGACCAAAGACCATACCAAAGTAATCCACTTCGTTCGAATTCCGATTTGGTCTAAGCCACTTTGGTCTCGATTATGGACCGTGTGATTATTTTTTTCTTCAGAATTTTTGCATGGTACCCTTGATTTTTTGCAATTTTCGCGAGATACCTGAAGGTTTGAACTATTTCGCGTGGTACCCCTGAGGTTATAAAAAAAATTGCCAAATACCCTTGACGTTAGAAATTGTTAAATTTTTCCAAATTTTCATTTCATCCGTTAACTTACAAAAAATTAAAAAAAAGGTTCCCCGATAATGTTTGGTCCCCTCCCCCATTTCAGTCCTCTGCCCCGATACTCCATCTTCCACCTCCTTCTCACCCTCTACTCCATCTTGTCTTCTTCCGGTGGCTTGTCGACGGTGGGCGACGACTGGTGAAGAGTGCGACCACGGCGGCTGGAGCTTGGCGAGCGCGACCACGGCGGCTGGAGCTTGGCGAGCGCGACCACGACGACTGGAGCTTGACGAGCGGTGATGAGGTAAGATCCGAACAAGTTTGATTTGGGTTGAATTTTGAGTTGGATTGATATCTGCTGGTGAAATTGAATTTAGGGTTTTCAAGTTTGATTTTGGGTGGAGCGCTTTAACCCTTTGCCGTGTTATACGGCTTCGCTCCTGTTGTTTGATATGACTGATACATCTCATGTTGTTGCAATAAAGTCTCTTAAAGTTGGAGATTTCCAGGGTATGTATATTTGAACATTTTCTTTGCAAATTTTCATCTGTACATTATTTATCATGAGTGTTTATCTTCCATATATGTTGATGCAGGTGTGTCGCTGTCAGTTTTATCCAAAAGCATACTACAGATAAACTCAGTTATACCTGAATCCCAGAAACTGAGATCATGGTAAGCTTCTAGTCTCGAGCAATTGACTTTGCATTACACTTCTCAGTATCATGAAACTTGTCTGATTCTCATGTAGGTATGATTCTGAGGGTAAGGAGGCGTCAATGGATTCTATTGGTGCTGGTATGAGCCCATCCATGTCTAGTGGAGGGGGTTCTATGTACAGTGACCGAGTCTCATTGTCTCACATTACAAGTAATGCATTGCTGGGAGAAGATAAGGTAGTGTATCATTAATGAGCAGACCATGAATTTCTTTTATGAAATATTTTGCTGGTTTTGATTCATTGCATCTGATTTGTTCTACAGCCTGCTTTCTTTAGCCTAAAGGCATACATAAGCTTCATTAAGACATATCAATCTATGTGGTATCGGGCCTGCAAGACATGCAGCAAGAAAGTCACATAATCTATTGGATCTGGGTACTGGTGTAAAGGTTGTTAGAAGAATGACGCAGAATGCAGTTTAAGGTTAGAACATAGAAACTGTGGAAGTTCTATCACAATGTGAATATGTACCAAGTACTATTTATTGTTTTATTCAATTTCTAATGCTTGTTTTTATAGGTGCATTTTGGTGCTAAAAATGTCTGATGCAAGTGGTGAAGGATGGGTTTCTGCATTCAATGAACAAGCTGAAAGAATAATCGGATGCTCTACTGAAGAGCTTGATAAGCTGAGATCACAAGTAACTAATGCACATTGCATTTGATCAGTTATTGCAAGACTAGTTTCTTGTGTTTCCTGTTAGATCTTCAACAATTGATTTATGAAATCCTTGAGAATAATTTACATCTCTTTGAATTAATCTGTTACAGGATGGAGAAGAAAACTCTTACCAGCTGAAACTGAAGGAGACTACATGTATTCCTTATCATCTCCGAGTGAGTGTTTTAGTGCAACAGTACATGGGTGATAAGAAACAGAGGATAACAATAAGAGTTGTGGCTCCAGTTGATTTTACCGCTGAATCCAAGTTTCTGCTTGATGAAATATCCAAGATGAAAAGCTCTCAGTATAATTTTTTGAACAATCAAGGAGTGATGCTTATCGAAGGAAAACTTGCAAGAGTTTTTTATCATAGTAGATTAGTATGAAAGTTGTCTTGTGCCTTTTTGTAATTATAGCCAGTTTTTTGCTCATCAACGTAGGTTTCTATATTGACTTGACTTGGAAATGGAATACACTTGCAGCTTGTATGAAAAACTGATTTCTTCTATGCTTATTTTATTGTAACTGAGCAGTTGCTTCAGTTTATATATGAATGCTCAGCTGTGCAATTTTCGTGCTAAAAATCAATTTTAGCTTTCTCCATTTATGTTCAGAATTAGCCCACAAGTTTTGTGAGTTCACTGGTTTACAACAAGCCTACAAGTTTTGTCAATTTTAGCTTTGAAGCATTATACATTATTCAAGATTTGTTAAACGATACAACAAGCAAATACTTAGATAGCCTATGTGGGACTCGAACCCACATACTAGTGCGTAAGCACATTGCTCTACCGATTGAGCTAATAGGCTAAAAGCTTATTGTTTTTTATAAAACATCATTATGTCAATAAAAATGATAGGCACACAACCTGTAAGTCCTCCATGAGCATTGTGTGGCCTTGGATTCTTAAGTTTATATATGTTGATATATATATATTCCCACATTGGATATCCTAAACTTGCAAGTCCTCCCTCCATACCAAAAACTATCATAGGATCAATTGTGAAGCAATATTGCATCAACCGATCTTTAACCTTTTGCAAAGTAACAAGGAAAATCTAAAGTTATTGATCAATTTAATATAAAGATACAAAGTAGTTTGTTATAGTAGATACTTGAATTGACTATAAAAGCGTGTCCAATTCCATCCAGCCCCATTGATGAGCAGACTTCCATCCAGCCACATTGATGAGCAGGCCACCCGGGGATGAAACATCATGGCCTTTGTTTAACCTCATCCTCAACCCCTAAAACAAAGGTAGTTTGAAATCAACATAAGTAATCAGTTAACACCCACATTGCATATTGACATGTAACATTACATATTTACAATGTGGTAACTTTTGCATTAGTGAAGATGAAGTTGTATGTGGTGGTTAATTACTTGAACATGTCCATGGCCAGGATGGTGAAGTCGCTAGCAGGGGAGGAGACCTTCAAGCAAAGACATATGGTGTGATGATATCTTGTGTCTGTTATTTGTGAACCTATATTTAGATAACTTAGGATTATCACAAAGCTCATCAAAGAGATAACATCCAACAATCTAATGCCCCCGAAATTCACAAAATAACCCTAAATCAATTCAAATTTAAGTTCAAATTTCAATCAAAATCTACAAATATATCTAGACAAGTTCAATTTCAATAAAAATCCACAAAATCCCTCAATCAAATTCGAAAATCCCAAATTCAAATTAGAACCCTAATTTTTTAAAAGCCCAATCGAAATTTAAAATTATGCAAATACGTACCTAAATGCAGTCAACAGAGCACCACCGCCGGGTCGTCGTCACTAGCACTGTTGCCGAGTCGTCGCCACTAGCACCGTCATTGTCGCCTATCATCAAGTCGACCTCTTCCAGGTTCGTCGTCGTCTCCTTGCCGCTTCTCCTTGGTTGTGTCTCCTCCTCCAGGCAGCAGTAGCAGCCGTCGAACCCCGCCACCACCAGTCGTTGAACCCCGTAGTCGCGTCTCCTCCTCTAGACAACAACTTGTCAACGTCGGGTTTGGACTCCAAAACACAGAGGAAGCTTTCTCTACTGAGCAATTTCTTTTGTTTTATTTTATTGGAACTTAACGGATCAATTAACGGAGGGATGAACTATGGGCATTTGGCAAAATGTTGTCAAAATATAAGGGTACCGTGCAAAATATATCATACCTCTGGGCATTTCGCGAAATTTGCTTAACCTTGAGGTACCACACGAAATTTCCGTTTTTTCTTTTTCATTCGTTCTCTTAATTATTTTGATGATATAAAAATAATAATATTAACAAATTCTAATTAAGTCATATTGACCTTTTGAGTAGAAAATATTAATATAATTAAAATTGTGGAACGAATCATATGCTAACGGTCACTCTCGTGCGAAATGCGAATGATTCACATACGGCGTAAAATATATGCAAATTCAAACAAAAATTTATAAACTAGAGGAATTTATGCATATTTATGCAAAAATATATGTGCTTATAAGTGTATAATTGTTTTCCTAAATGTGTATATATTTTACATTATATATGCATTATTTCTTAAGTGTATAAACTATGAGCTAAAATTATAACTAAATTGAATTGTTTGATAAAATAAGGGTTGAGACTTGAGATGGTTGTTTGCAACAAATTATGAATACGGGGTGATTTTATGCAAACTTTTTTTTTATAAAAGATAATTTGTTGCAAACAAGTGTAAATAATGGGTGATTTTATACATTTACCCCATATTTTCACGAGTCACATTAACTAAAATTAGCTTGTTTCTCTAAAGGTAAGTAACAGTATACAAGTTTCATTTCGACCACAAAAAAAAGTATACAAGTTTCATTTCTAGTTAAATGAATACCTATTTTTCTATTAGTTAATTTTTCATTTTTGAAAAATGAGTATTGATTCAATATTTAATATTTATAGTTTAAGCTTTAGAATTTTATATAATTTTTTTAATCAACATAAAGAACAATTTATTTGTTTTAAAGAAAACATTGAGATGAGACTCAAGAAACAACATTGCAAAGACAATTTATGTCCTTTCTCTTTGACATTTTAAGAATAAATTAATTAAAACATCATCTTTGATATGAGACTCAAGATTTAAAAGATAATTTTTTTAAAAATTTATAGTTGTTTCCTCTTTGACATTTGAAGAATAAATGATTTAAATTTTATATAAATGTTTTTAATTAAAACAAAGAACTATATACCCTGCATACAAAAACAATCATTTATCCAAAACGTTAAAAATCCTTAAAGTCAAACCTAATTGAAAAATCTATCATCATATAAAAAGGCAAAGGTTCTGTACACTACAATTTTTTTCTGGGTACACTACAGTTTGAAACGCAGAAATCTTGCTTAAGCAAGATTTATGCGTTTCAAGACAAATTGTACCCAGAAAAGTCGTTTCTGTATAAATTTGAAACGCAGGTATTTTGCTTAAGCAAAATACCTGCGTTTCAACCATTTTTTTTTAAAAGCTGAAACGCAGGAATCATGCTTAAGCAGGATTCCTGCGTTTCAACCATTTTTTTTTTAAAAAGCTGAAACGCAGCCCTCCCCCTTTAAGTGAAATGAAACACAAGATCTCGCGTTTCACTCGTCTTCCATCTCTCGCGTCTTCCATCTCCCTCTAGGTCAGCCGCCGCCATCAACTTCCCCGGCGCCTTCATCCCTCTTCTTCCATCGTCTTCTTCTTCCTATTTTGATTTTGATTTTGATTCTTCCTATTTGGATTTGGATCTGTACAAATCAATGGATTTGGGGCGAAAAAATGGTGGAGCCGGAGACGAAGACGATAGCGGACGAAGACAACCGGCGGCGCTCTCATCGTCTTCTCCGGCGGCAACAGTGAAATTGGCTGGCGACGAGAGCTTGGCTGGCGGTGGGGGAGGTGACGGAGCGACAACGCCAACAGTCGGAGCAGAGGGCGACGGTGTTGATGCTCAGTCGGAGTAGAGGGCGACGGAGCAGAGGGCGACGGCGGTGGGGGACGAGGCAGTGGCTCAGGTGGTTGGGCTGGCATTGGATGCTTTTTCCGGCGTGTGTATTGGAGGTGTCGCCGGGAAAGATGGAGTCGCTGGGAAAGATGGAGTCCCCGGGAAAGATGGAGTCGCCGGGAAAGCCGCCGGGAGTACTGTAGCGCCGGTGACCCGAAAACGCAGGAAAGGCCGCGACGCGGGAAAGTCTCGGAAGCAGCGCAAGGTAGCCTCTTCGTCTACCGTACCAGATGCACCGATAGAGTCTTCTTCTACCGATATTCGACAAGTATATTTTAAATTTTAAATAAATTTTAAATTGTGTTTAATATGATATAAATATCCGCATACATGAATTAATAGCATGAATATCGAAATGTGTTTAATAGCATGGTTTATGGTTGCGTAAATAAAAAAGTGATTAAAATTTAAAATATATTTAAAATGTGTTTAATAGCATGATTTATGGTTGCATAAATTAAATGCATGATTTTAATAGCACGAGCTATATGATTTAGAATACAAATTAAATAACAACTACCAAAATAACAATTAGTTTAGCAAGTAATTTAGAATAGAAATTAAATCAATTTCATAATAAAGAATATGAATATTAATGTCCAATAGAAATTATTGTTTATATAAAAACAATTAGAATTTGAAATTATAACATTATTAATAACTATTAAGAAATAAACAATAATTTAAATATAATAATTTATTTAAAAACAATATGAAATAATAACGAGTGATCTAATCGAAATAAAACAATAAAAAAATTAGAAATTAAAACATTATTAACAAGTAATTTAGAAATCAAGTAGAATTAGAATTTAAAACATTATTAATAATTATTAAGAAATAAAAAATAATTAAAATATAAAATAATAACGAGTGATCTAATTGAAATAAAACATTAAAAAAATTAGAAATTAAAACCTTGTCGTCCGAAGATAACGATATGATTTAGGAAATTTGACAATTAATTTTAGAAATAAATAATTTATTTAGAATAGAAATAAATTAAATGTCAAAATAAAGAATATTAAGATTATTGTCTATATAAAAATAAATAGAAATAGAATTTAAACATTAATAGGAATTATTAAGAATTAACAAATAATTAAAATAAAGGGCATATTGGAGGCGTGCGGCAGATCTGTTAGAGCGAAGCGTCGTGGTCCTCGTAAGCCCAAAGAACGAGGGATCACAGCTTCTGCACGACGTGGTTCTACATCTCAGCTGAGCAGACAGGTAGACGTTGCATAAATAGAGATGTTGGGCAACCTGAGGATCATCCGACCGAGTCTGCTGAGCCCGAGGATCATCCGACTGAGTCTGAGTCGTCATCTTCAGACGATGAGGTTGATATTGGCCAGGATGAGTACACACGTTCTCCAGTTTTTGAGGCGACGGAGCAAGGCTGGCATGAGACATTTGAGCCCTCCACAGATGCTGATAGAGTTGACGACATGCCCCCTCCTCGTGCGACGCAGACTTCTGAGGCACCTTCTCCCCCACCTGAGGCAGAGGGGCCACCCATTATGGAGCACATTGCCCCCCCTTCTGCCCCCCCATCCTGCCCCACTACTGGCCCTATACCTCTAGGGCAGGAGGGGAACTGGATGCCAGGAGGTCCTCGTCGGAGAGACCTGATCCCATCCTATCCTACCCACATCGCACCCCTTTTATGGATGGCGACGCAGCAGGAGGCAGGGGTAGCCATAGACATTTTGGCTCCCCCAGTACACTTTCCCCCGCATCAGAATCCGGTATGTATAAAAATTTTCTTTTAAATTTTCAAATGTTTGGAAAACCAAAAAAAAAAAAATGTACATTAATATTAAATACACAAAATTTATTGTTTCAGATGAGGAGGATCCTTAGGACCTTCGTTCGTCATCCACACTTTGATGATATACACCGGTATAGGACGGACGAGGATGGGTCATGGTGGACTTTGGCGTAGCGCAGCGGGTTGACTGCATTGGGGACGTTGGAGTTTCGACGGATGGACTCGGTTCTCATATCAGCATTCGTCGAGAGGTGGCATCCGGAGACCAACTCCTTCCATTTCCCCTGAGGCGAGATTACCATCACACTTCACGATGTTGTGCAGATTCTACAGATTCCGATTGACGGTGCTGTGGTGGTTTCTTCTATGCCTGATGCAGCGATGTGGGAGGCCTTGGCTCCGATTTTGGGGGTAGATCCGCGTATTACTGAGATTACTGGGATAGGTAAATAAATCAAAATTATAACAAATAGTTTATTAATATTATTGAAAACTGATAAAATTTTGTTGTATTCTAAACAGCTGGCGGTTATGGAGCTAACAAGATGTTGAAGGATCGGGCTAAGGAGTTATGCATAGCCGAGGAGAGGTGACATTCTGTTGTATTTTGAATAATATTAAAATTAGAAAATTACTGTAGTTATTTTTAAAATACAATGTTAAATAATAATCGTTCTTTATAGGAACGAGCATCACATAGCTACGTTGTATCTTGCGATACTAGTGAGCTGTACTCTCTTCGTTGACAAGTCGGGGATGAAATGCAAGCCTGAGTATCTAGCAGTCCTCCTTGATCACGACGAGACTGGAGGGTACGCATGGGGAGTCGCTACCCTGACGTACCTATATCGCCAGTTAGGTAAGGCGTCGCGAGGTCAAGCAGCTTCTATTGCCGGTTGTACGCTTCTGCTGAAGGTAATCTATCGCATTCAACTCTATTTGTCTTACGTTTACACCGAGAACCTATACTTACATTGATTTATTTCAGTCTTGGATCTGGGCCTACTTTCACACGTTTCGAGGTCACGCGTTCTCCAATCTCGAGGCTCTACGTGACAGTCGCGCTGCTGCACGTGATGGTGCAGAGGCACCGCAGGGCGCGGATCGGCAACGTCTGATCAACCTACGACGGGTCCTTGATCAGTACAGATATGCAGATGTATGTTACATTATTCGTAAGTAAGTATTTCCTTCGACATGATACATTTGTTTGACATTCTCAATATATTACAGGTTTGCTGGATGCCCTGGGGGCAGTTGGACTTTGACTTCCCGAGTATCGCTCCATCGAGGTTTCGGGGATTGATTGAGTGCTTTGAGATCCGCGAGCCATACCTGCCTGATAGAGTTATGCGTCAGTTTGGTCGTACGCATGGCATACCAAAAGTGCCCCTTACTCCTACCGCAGCTGTACGTTCTGTGAGTCTGCGTGCGACTTACACAGTTAGTTTCCCGGACGATGCATGTCAGTGGGGAGCCGATCCGAGGCCGATGATAGAGCTCGGTGTCATGCCTGATGCTAGTTTCCCTTGGGATTGTCGGCCAGAGTATCTGGATTGGTGGGAGCAGATGTCTCATCCATACGTAGATTATCGATCATCGAGGCAGGATCCTTCAGCACCACCACCAGTAGATGATGACGTGCCTCTTCCGCCACTGCTTCCCAGCGACCTGATCACGGTATGTTATTTTGCATTCATTACATATGTGTATCTAATAACATTTTTTATTTGAAAATAGTGTAACCAGGTGGTATCAGTCGAGCTGAAGGCGTATGCTTTAGAGAGAGCTGGTATTCCCGATGACATACGAGAGGAGCTGATTGATTTTGCATTGCGTATGGTGGGTGCAAGGCCGCTTCGTCCTCCTCCCATTCCACGTGGTGCGCCTCCTCCTCCTCCTCAGCCTGTTTTTCACGATTCTCATTACGAGGAAGGATCTGGTAGTACGGCACAGGA
Source organism: Rheum nobile (assembly GCA_027886185.1). Lineage (NCBI taxonomy): Eukaryota > Viridiplantae > Streptophyta > Magnoliopsida > Caryophyllales > Polygonaceae > Rheum > Rheum nobile. The sequence goes on along the minus strand of WOAB01000665.1, from coordinate 41,421 downwards.
GCAGTCTAGAGATAGCGGCCCTTAGGCAGATTAGTATTTACGTATGACACGTAGATTGTATGTCTTTTTTGTAATGAAATTAATTAGTATTTTTTATATAAGTATATAAGGTTATATCATACGAAATATAAAGTAAAACTATAGGATATAAGGTTATTCACATGAAATATAAAGTAAAACTATAGTATATAAGGTAATATCACATGAAATATAAAGTAAAACTATAGGATATAAGGTTGCATCACATGAAATATAAAGTAAAACTATAGTATATGAAATACCCCAAATAAGTTGATAATGACATTTTGGTAAATTAATTATGGGGTTTACTAAAAAGGGGGAAAAATGGGAATTTGGGGATTTAAATCCCTAACTTTCTTGGTTGTCTCTCTCTCTCTCCCGATCGATTCACCGGTGCCCAGTCAAGCTCCTTCTCTTCCCCGGCGAATTCGTTCCTTCTCCCGTGCCAGCCGAGTTGCTTCTCCTCCGGCGAGCCCGAGCCCAAGCCGTGTTCGCTGCTGTTGTGGAGCTCCCCTGTTCGTGCTGTCTTGGTTGCGTGCTGTCGCTGCTGCTGGTTCGTGCTGTTCGTGGTTACTGTTGTGGAGCCGTGGTGGTGCTGTTGTCCTCGTAGCTATTGTTGTTGAGCCGAGTTGTGCTGCTGCTTCCCGGTGGCGATGGGTGGTGTTTCCGGGGCTGAGTTGTGGCCACCAACGAGCGAAAATTGTGGTGTTTGTGTTCGTGGACTGGTGGAGCTGTGCAGCTACGGTTCGTTGTCGTCATTGTGGTTCCGGCGACGAGGAGCCCTCCTAGGTGACTACCGTTTGATTGTCGACAAGGTAAGCTTAGGGTTAGGTTCGAATTGATGTTGTATATGATCGAAATGATGTTGTGAAGTTGTGTTGTGCAACACCAATTGCTGATTTTTTTGTGTGTGTTCAATTTGCTGAAGTTGTGCAGGAGTGGTGCAGCTTTGTTGAATTTGAGCTTTGAATTTGTGTGTGTGTAGTGCTGAATTTTTGAAGGTATTGATTTAGGGTTTGCAATTGGGGTTTTATTTGGTTGTGGATTGGATGAGTAATTAATGCCAGAGATTTGCTCGGATTGATTTCGCAGGTTCGTTCGGGTTGACTGGAGATCTCTGAGGTCGTTGTGGTTCGACTTGAGGCAAGAGGATCATTGCTAACTTATATATTTTTATAAACTGATTATGTTTAATTTTACCGTTGCTTGAACTATTATTTTAATTGGTTTGTTTGACTATATAATGGCTTGGATGAGATGTGTGATAATGTGTGATGAGGTGTGATAATGTGTTGGATTGAATGTGTGTGTGTGTGTGTGTTGGATCGTGTGTGTGTGTTGGATTGAATGTGTGTGTGTGCGTGTGTTGGATCGTGTGTGTGCGTGTGTTGGATTGAATGTGTGTGTGTGTGTGTTGGATTGAGTTTGTGTGTGTGTGTATGTGATTATGTGATATTTGATTGGTTGTCGTATGAAGTGTTTGAATTGGTGTCGGTGTAGTGGTGGAATGTTGTTGGTTGGTGAAAGTCCTTATATTTAGGGCCTTGGTGGGTATGAACCCCCGAAGGTCGAAGGGTCAGGTGATGATAGTCTCACCAAACCGCGTAGGGTGCATGCCTACGTCGTTAAGGGCCAAGGGTTGGATGGTGAAAGTCCCATCCGGAAAGTGTGTGTTGATTGTCTCACCCGGTGATGTGGTGGTGGAGACGGAGGTTGGATTGGAGGTGTTGGTGGTTGTGTGTGTTGATTGTCTCACCCGGTGATGTGGTGGTGGAAACGGAGGTTGGATTGGAGGTGTTGGTGGTTGTGTGTGTTGGTTATGTGTTAAATATTGGTTGTGTACTTGAATACGTGGATTTGTGATGAATGTTGATTATGTACTTGACTAAGTGGTTGTGTTGGTAATTTGGTTGTATGTTTGATAATTGGTTTATGTTGGACGTTGATTGTTATTAGTTGTGGTTGTGGGTCATTGTTGGCCATTGGTTGTGGTTGTGAATTTCGTGTGTTATATTGTTAATTGTAACTAGTCAAAGTTGTGAATCTCTGTTGATGTGGATGCTGGTATTAGCTAGTTTCGGATAAAAGGGTATGTTGATTGATTATGAAGGTCGATTGTGTGGATGTTGTGAAGGTTGGTTTCCCATCTTGAGGGTGTGGGCCACATGGTTTGAATTTGAGTGTATGAGTTACAGTCTATGTTAACGAATAGGCGGCACCAGAAGGGTGGCTGGCCTGGATCGTTATTTTGTTATGTTTATATGTGATGATTATCTCGTTGATGCTTATGTGTTTGTTGATGTGAAGGTTAATTGATTTTGTTGTGTTAGTGCAGTAGTGAGTTCAGTATAATTGGTTAGCTTTGGTTGTAAGTCAGTAGTAAGAGATGTGTATGTGCATAGAGTTGTTGATTGAGGTATTAGTAATACAGAGAAGGATGGATTGGACGTGTCAGTGAAGTTGGATTGGATCGTTTTATTCGTTTATGCTTGTGATGAGTTTGAGGATGGATTGATTGAGGTTAGTATAGTGAAGAGTTGGATAAGGATGTGTAATGAATGGTATGTGATAGTGTGTGTATATGTTTTGACGTGTGATTGGCATTGGTTGGTTGATATGATTAAGTATAGTTATGATATTATATATTGTGGGGCGTGTTGTCGTTGTTGTGAGTTGATTGGTGATATATGTATGTGTTTTGAACTGTTTTGGCTCGGCTAGTCTTGCCATAGTCTTTCGTGAGACTGACCAACTTCGGTTTACGTACCGTGGTTGGCTGGGGTTTCGGGTCCCTCAGTCAATCAGGCTTTTCAGGTTCAGCGCCAGCAAGGAGGTTCCTGATCACCGTCGGTTTGGAGTCGAAGGCTCTACTCTCTTAGTTTGGACTTTGACTTGGTTGTGTGTGTCGTTTTGGTTTTGGACCTTGTATGGGTCGAACTTGTTGTATTGATTTTTGGTTTGTAAAGTGTTGTATTTTCTGTAGGTTAAGTTTGATTGTGGTTTCAAACTCTGGACAGGTTTTACAGGTTGTACAAGTTTTCCGCTGTGCTGCTTTTGATATATTATGTATATATGGGTTATGTTTTGCATTTTTTCTTTCACCCGCCTTATAATCCTTCTGGATTATGGCACTGTAGCACCACTGGCCTGGGGGTGTTACAGTATATAAGGTTATTCACATGAAATATAAAGTAAAACTATAGTATATAAGGTAATATCACATGAAATATAAAGTAAAACTATAGGATATAAGGTTATTCACATGAAATATAAAGTAAAACTATAGTATATAAGGTTATTCACATGAAATATAAAGTAAAACTATAGGATATAAGGTTATATCACATGAAATATAAAGTAAAACTATAGTATATAAGGTTATTTACATGAAATATAAAGTAAAACTATAGTATATAAGGTAATATCACATGAAATATAAAGTAAAACTATAGGATATAAGGTTATATCACATGAAATATAAAGTAAAACTATAGTATATAAGGTTATTCACATGAAATATAAAGTAAAACTATAGGATATAAGGTTATTCACATGAAATATAAAGTAAAACTATATTATATAAGGTTATATCACATGAAATATAAAGTAAAACTATAAGATATAAGTATATAAGGTAATATCACATGAAATATAAAGTAAAACTATAGTATATAAGTATATAAGGTAATATCACATGAAATATTGAGTAGAACTATAAGATATAAGTAATATCACAAGAAATATAAAGAACTATAGTATATAAGGTTATTCACATGAAATATAAAGTAAAACTATAGTATATAAGGTTATTCACATGAAATATAAAGTAAAACTATATTATATAAGGTTATATCATATGAAATATAAAGTAAAACTATAAGATATAAGTATATAAGGTAATATCACATGAAATATAAAGTAAAACTATAGTATATAAGTATATAAGGTAATATCACATGAAATATTGAGTAGAACTATAGGATATAAGTAATATCACATGAAATATAAAATAGAACTGTAGTATATAAAGTTATTCACATGAAATATAAAGTAAAACTATAGTATATAAGGTTATTCACATGAAATATAAAGTAAAACTATATTATATAAGGTTATATCACATGAAATATAAAGTAAAACTATAAGATATAAGTATATAAGGTAATATCACATGAAATATAAAGTAAAACTATAGTATACAAGTATATAAGGTAATATCACATGAAATATTGAGTAGAACTATATGATATAAGTAATATCACATGAAATATAAAGTAGAACTATAGTATATAAGGTTATTCACATGAAATATAAAGTAAAACTATAGTATATAAGGTTATTCACATGAAATATAAAGTAAAACTATATTATATAAGGTTATATCACATGAAATATAAAGTAAAACTATAAGATATAAGTATATAAGGTAATATCACATGAAATATAAAGTAAAACTATAGTATATAAGTATATAAGGTAATATCACATGAAATATAAAGTAGAACTATAGTATATAAGTTATATCACATGAAATATAAAGTAGAACTATAGTATATAAGTTATATAAGGTTATATCACATGTGAATAACCTTATATACTATAGTATATAAGTTATATCACATGAAATATAAAGTAGAACTATAGTATATAAGTTATATAAGGTTATATCACATGAAATATAAAGTAGAACTATAGTATTTCACCCGTTTCTTCTATAATCCATCCGATTGGGCCTATTTGGGCCCAATTTCAGTAATTTTAGTTTTTCACCCGTTTCTTCTATAATCCTTTCGATTGGGCCTATTTGGGCCCAATTTCAGTAATTTTAGTTTTCCACCCGTTTCTTCTATAATCCTTCCGATTGGGCCTATTTGGGCCCAATTTCAGTAATTTTAGTTTGCCACCCGTTTCTTCTATAATCCTTCCGATTGGGCCTATTTGGGCCCAATTTCAGTAATTTCAGTTTTCCACCCGTTTCTTCTATAATCCTTCCGATTGGGCCTATTTGGGCCCAATTTCAGTAATTTTAGTTTTCCACCCGTTTCTTCTATAATCTTTCCGATTGGGCCTATTTGGGCCCAATTTCAGTAATTTCAGTTTGCCACCCGTTTCTTCTATAATCCTTCCGATTGGGCCTATTTGGGCCCAATTTCAGTAATTTTAGTTTTCCACCCGTTTCTTCTATAATCTTTCCGATTGGGCCTATTTGGGCCCAATTTCAGTAATTTCAGTTTGCCACCCGTTTCTTCTATAATCCTTCCGATTGGGCCTATTTGGGCCCAATTTCAGTAATTTTAGTTTTCCACCCGTTTCTTCTATAATCCTTCCGATTGGGCCTATTTGGGCCCAATTTCAGTAATTTTAGTTTTCCACCGTTTCTTCTATAATCCTTCCGATTGGGCCTATTTGGGCCCAATTTCAGTAATTTTAGCTTTTCACCCATTTCTCCTATAATCCTTCCGATTGGGCCCTATTTGGGCCCAAATTTTTAGATTTTTTCAATTAGAGTACTTGCATTAATTAGAGTACTGAAATATTACAATCACAACTTGCATTAATTTGAGTACTGAAATATTACAATCACAACTCATATCCCATCACATCTCCCTAAACCATAGTACGGGGTGAACGACCATATGCTATGCGAAAGTCCCAAAACATTGCAATCCTTGAGGCAAATGGTGCATCCCAACCTTCGACACTTATATGTTTGAATTCGCGCCAAGCATACGGAGTTGGAGGCAGAGGACTTCCATCCTTTAGCCATAACTTCATTTATCAAAAAAATGCAAAGATTAGTAAATTGTGCGTATTTATATAAGTATGTAAAGAAGCTTAAAACAATAAGACATACCGGTATGAAGTGGTCTCGATTTCCAACTTGAGCCATGGTCAATATCCGTATCCCATTACCGTTGAGACTTGATTGCGATGTCATCATTGGCAAGCATAAGCACGGACCATTCCAAGACAAGAATGCCAAAGCAACCCGATACACCGTGGCAAATAGTAGACCGACCATGGGCATGTCGCACCAGAACCTCGGTCCGCAAGGACTAAAGAAGTAGTTCACCTCAACTGCATATTGCTCAAATGACTTCCCAGGGTTTAGTCTTGCCAACACGGGCTCGTACAAGGCTCTGTTGTCGACCAAGTGAGATGCCAAATTGAATCGAATCCTCCTGTAGTTCCCCTCATCTTCGACCAACGATACACATAGTGAGCGGTAGCCACAATGTCCGTCTCCAACTACATTCCTCACCTCCCTAATGAACGGATACCAAAAGTAGTCAATGTTGTTGACTCCAAAGTCCATTCCCATGTGATTGATGGGTTCCCCGGGAAACTGTGGTCCACACGATTCTTGATCAACATGAACATGTTCTTCTACATCAACAAAAACAGGTTCTTCTTGGCCCTTTCTAGGCCGACTTCTTCCTTGGCTTCCCTTCTGCTTGCCCTTCTCCTGCTCTTTCTCCTTCTCTAGCTTATCAAGATCCGCCCTTGCATACTCAACCCTAATCGGATCTCTCTCGGTGGAATACTTGCACGACCCCACCGGTCTTCCTTTTGCCTTGATCATTGTGGGTTGCCGCAGGGTTGACTCATGCAGATACTCCAAGTCATAGTAAACCTCCGACATATGATCTACTGTTGATTTCGGTAACTCACGCCTCTTCACCCTCTCTCCAAATTCGATGCACCTCATCTCTGCAACTGTAATATTGACGTTGTCACAAACAACATCGTCTGTGTCAGAACAAACTATCCTATCCCATTCGATCTGCCTCCAAAAGCGGTGTATCTCAGAAGGCATGATTGGCTTCTTATCAATGATAGCAAACGCAACTGTGTGGATGCACGGTAGGCCAAGGCACTCTCTCATCCAGAAATCATCGCACTCATCTTTGAAATCACCGTCCAGTAGTTGCTGATACATGGCATACAACTTCCTCAAGGCCCGATCCGACACTCTGTAGAATAGCCTAGAAAACACAACCCGAACTGTTGGAACCATGCGGTTGTAACATGTGGGCATCTTGATCCATGACATCTCCATGCTTGCCCTAACCTTGCAAACTTGGCTCTCAATCGCTGAGTGGATCCTCACCGACATTCGATTAAATCCGCCTATACTTGAATCCACAATTTTTTTCAACACCTTGTGCATACCCTCAACCCTTTCAAACCATATAACAACGAGGTTAATATATTATAGATCACTTATGCAAATATCTATAAGATTTGAAGTTGGGATACCTGTTAGATGTCCTTGTGAAAAAGTGGAGATGGTGGTCCGTCCACGCTCTAACTATGTTTTTCTTGTAAGGTGTAAGCCACTGCTTCTCAACATATCTAATCAACCCACTCTTCCATGACTTCTTCAATGCTGCAAGCCTCTCTTCGTAGCTTTCTTCCGTGGTTGAGCAAAACAATCCCCAACATTGCCCGCAAAAAGCTTTTACCTTTACTTTACTCTTCAAAATAGGGGAACTATAAGCCTCGATGTTGTGCTTTATATGCACCCAACACAAAAGGTGTTTAACCTCTGGGAAGATCAAATGGATTGCATTGATGAGGGACTTCTCTCGATTGATCATTATCGCCGTTGGCATGACTTTGGCCTCCTCACACAAATAACGCAGCTTCTTCATGATGAAATTGTAATGCACAATCTCTTCTTTCTTCGTAAATGCATAGGCAATGTTGAAGGTCTTGTGAGTACTCGTAAAACCGACAATCTCCACCAAAGGCATGTTATACCTAACGACAAAGGCAACAAAATATTAGTGCATATCCAAATTTCCTACCATATTCATAATTACAATTATTGCTTCAATAAGTTACATACTTGTTTGTCTTGTATGTGGCGTCGATGATGATAACATATGGGAACCTCTTAAGAAGCCTCAGTGAGTCAGGGTGGGCAAAAAATAAGACATCCACCTCATTAGTTAGCTTCTCCCTCAATGGAAACACTTCATATTTGTGTTGTTTCATAAAATTGAGTGTCCATTGGGTGACCGTCAAATCCCCACGATCCTCGAATTGCAAATTTTGTAGGTAGTTGGAAACTTGTTTTGCCGATGTCACATTTCCCGTGAAGGATTTTTTCAACGCTTTACAAATAGCAGAGGGGGGGGGGGGGGGACAAATGACTCACCTAAATTCCGCACCAAAATCTTCTCTTCATCGGCTAATCGACCAATGATTGCATGGCCTTCGAATCTAAGCGGCAACTTATGGTTGTGTACACCACTCAATACGCGCAATATCCATTTACGACTCTCTGTCTCATACTTCTTCTTCTTCTCTGGGACACCTATAAGCTCAAATGTGCATCCTGACTTCTTCGAATTTGTTCCTGGACGCCTATCAACATCAATCTCCCGAGCCTCCTCATCTTCTAAATCACATTTATCCTTTCTAATTCTTTGCTTCCCAAAATGTTCACAAGTCAAACTAACATGCCTCACGTTACTTCGCCTAATAACTAAACACATCATCAATTCTTTTCCCAAATTCTTAGCCCAGTCAATCAACTCCTCTCGACTGTTCCACTTCTGATTAGTGGCAAATTCCTTTCCATAAAATTCCCCCTGTTATTTTATCCATTTCCAACAATTAATTGTTGCATACACAAACAAATTTACCTATTATATCAAAATATATAAAAACTTTACTATTTATATCTAAATCTACAAATACGTACAAGATCATATCTACTACAAATACGAATTCATATCTACAAAAGTAAACATTTATTTAAACTTATTTCCAATTATAATATTCATATCGAAATCTATATGCTCCAACTATAAACACATTCTATAATATAACGCATTACTAATCGGAAAGTTTGAAATATCGAAATTTGGATCGTCTTCGTCATCGGGCAAATTTTCATCTTCGTGGTCGCTCTCAAATTCAAACTCTTCTTCGGTGCTATAATCCGCTTCTTCTTCACTACTAGACATTTACGAAATAATTTTATGCTCGGATTTGGTGGTGTATTCCCACAACAAGTGATGTGGACTTCTTATAAAAGGCTAAATTCGACCGTTGAAATATGACCGTTTTGAAACGCAAGAATTCTGCTTAAGCAGAATGCTTGCGTTTCAAAACGGTCATATGTTTAAAAAACTGAAACGCAGTAATCATGCTTAAGCAGGATTCATGCGTTTTAGCTTTTTTTTCTTAAAAAAAAATTGGTTGAAACGTAGGTATTTTGCTTAAGCAAAATACCTGTGTTTCAAATTTATACCTGAAATACCCCAAAGGTTATAAAAATGGCAAAATGGTATAAACAATTTTTACCGAGACTATTAAGTCTGGAAAATGGGTAAATTAAAGGGTGAATTATTACTTTGACTATATAAGTCAACAAAGTTGAAATTGGGGAGGAAGGAAATCAGGAAAGGGGCGAACGCAGGACCCCAAACTTCGTCTCCTTCATGAAGCTCCCACTGAGCAGCTCTGCTCCTTCCGACTCCCTGCCCAACCGCTTCTCCTCCGGCGAGCTTGACCCGGACCACCGCCGTTCGTCTCCTCTTCCTCCTCTGTTTGCTGGACAGCTCCCTGGTGTTCATTGCAGTTCGTGGCTGTTGTTGCTGCATTTTGCTACTGGGGTTGTGCTCGCTGCTGTTGGGTTGTGCCGCCTTCGTCACTGCTGGTGGTCGCTGCTGTACTCCGATGACGAGAGGGGGGCGATTCCGGTGACTGTGGCTGCTGGTGTGCGAATTCCCCACTGAAGACAAAGTTGTTGTCGTCGCGTCCTGTTGCTCGGTGGTGCGGTGTTGTTCGCTGTTGTCTCCGTTGTTGTTCTTGCTGAGCCACTGCCGTGAGTCGCTGTTGAGCCATGGCTGTGTTGGTTCGTTGCTGGTTCGCAGCTGTGGGCTGATGCGTGATGGAGCCGCTGCTGAGCTGCTGCTGTCCGAGTGCCTCTGCTGAGCTCCGACATGGTTCCGGCGTCGGGAGCCATCTTCCCGGCGAGGACGGAGTGAGTAACGAAGAGGTAAGGTGGTGGGTTGATTTGGGTTTGCTTGGGGTTGATTTGGTTGAATAAGCTTTGCTGATTTTTTTTAAGGTTTGAATTGATTTGGTATATGTTCGAATTGATGTTGTATAGTGGTCCGAATTGATGTTGATTTATCCTTCATGGGCTGTGGAAGAGCAATTTCGTGAGCTATTGAGTTGATTTGTGTGTGTGTGGTTGGCTGAATTTTAGAAGGTATGATTTAGGGTTTGATTTGGGGGTTTAATTTGCTGGGTTCATTTGAATTGCGCAGGCATAAATTGACTGAGATTGGGTGTGATTGACCTAATTAATTAAGGGTTTGATTTTAGGGTATTGAATTGGGGTTTTATTTGGTTGTGGATTGGATGAGTAATTAATGCCAGGGATTTGCTCGGATTGATTTCGCAGGTTCGTTCGGATTGACTGGAGATCTCTGAGATCGTTGTGTCGAGCTTGAGGCAAGATAAATCTTGCTAACCCTTTCGTATTTTCGTATAATTATTTCGTGTTCTAATTATTTTCAGAAGTTGATTTTATCCTTATCTAGTATGTTTATCTGGATTAATAGTGGTAGAAATATATGGTTGAATGAGTGTATATTGGGTTGTTACTTGATAGGGTTAAATGTGTGGATATTAGTTTTGTTAATTGAAAAGGTTGATTGTGTGCATAATTATTGGCCGTGCGTCGGATATCAGTTAAGTGTTTTGTTATTGGTCTTGTGCTGGGCATTGATTGTTTGCTTGATTGTTGATAGATATTGGTATGTGTTTGGTTACTGTTTTGTGTGGAATATCGGTTGTTTGCTTGATTGTTGGCAGATATTGGTTATGTGCTGGACTATTGGTTTCGTGTTGATATGGTTGAATGTGTTGGTTGGTTGCCTTGTGTTGTGTTTGATTGGATGTTGGTGTGATAGTTGATAGTAACTAATTGTGAGCGTTGGTTTCCCACTTTAAGGGTGCGGGCCAACACGGGATAGGTTGGAACTGGGCGGCACCTGGAGGGGTGGCTGGTCCAGGTCCTCCATGATTGTCTTCCCACTTTAAGGGTGCGGGCCAACACGAGATAGGTTGGGACTGGGCGGCACCGGAAAGGGTGGCTGGTCCAGGTCCTCCGTGGTTGTCTTCCCACTTTAGTAGTGCGGGCCAACATGGGATAGATCGGGGTGATGTCTCACCCGTTAGTTTGGTAATTGTGTGTGATTGACTGTTATGTGTGCGTTGACAGTTGTGTGTTGGAAATTGTATGTGATTGACTGTTATGTGTGCGTTGACAGTTGTGTGTTGGCAATTGTGTGTGATTGACTGTTATGTGTGCGTTGACAGTTGTGTGTTGGAAATTGTGTGTGATTGACTGTTATGTGTGCGTTGACAGTTGTGTGTTGGCAATTGTGTGTGATTGACTGTCATGTGTGCGTTGACAGTTGTGTGTTGGCAATTGTGTGTGATTGACTGTTGTTTGTGTATTCGAAATATTAAGTCATGCTATTGGGTTGATTGTTGTGTGTTGAGTTATGCTATTCATTATAATTGGTTGATTATCTGTTAAATATTGGTTGCGTACCTGATTAAGTGGTTCTGTGACGATATTGGTTGTGTGCTTGACTAAGCGGTTGTGTTGGTGAATTTTGACTGTGTGCTTGGTTTTGGTTTGATTTGGATGTTGAATGGTATTAGTTGCGGTTGTGGGCCATTGTTGACCTTTGGTTGTGGTTGTGAAATTTCGCATGTTATAGTTGTCGATTGTAACTAGTCAAGGTTGGTTGTGTTGATTGAGGTATTAGAAATAGAGAGAAGTTGGATTGGATTGTTTGATTCGTTTATACTTGTGATGAGGTTGAGGTTGGATTGAATAAGGATGAGAAATGAATGGTGATGTGATAGTGTGTATATGTTTGACGTGTGATTAAATATTGATTGGTTGATATGATATTATATAATTATGGTATTATATATATATGTATATATATTGTGTGAGTGTTGTCATTTGAGATGAGTTGTTTGGATATATATATATATATATATACTTGTATTTTAAACTATTTTGGCTTGAGGAGTTTTGCCAGTCTTTCGCGAGACTGACCAACTTCGGTTTACGTGCCGCAGTTAGCTGGGGTATCGGGTCCCCCAGTCAATCAAGCTTTGCAGTTTTGTAGCAACAAGCGGGTTCTGGATCACAGATGTGTCTTCACAGTGAAAGATTTAGTTTTGCATCAGAGTTGACAAATGTTGTTTTCGCTTCCGTTGTTTTGGATATAAATTGATGCATTTAAACTGGATGACAAGTTTAAGCATTGTTTAAACCTTGAGCAGGGATTTTTATCTTGATGATTTTTATGTATTGTAAGAGTTTTGGATTGTTTTTCTTTTAAAGCCCGCCTTATAGTCCTTCGGGGCTATGGCACTGTAGCACCTCTGGCCCGGGGTGTTACAGAAAGTGGTATCAGAGCATTTACGTTCGAAAATGTTTTTCAAAAGTTTGATGTGGAAGAGACCACTCGCTAAAACTGTGAAGCAAGCATGTGATCAGGAGACCCTTGTTGCTACGTATAGATAAGTTTGTGTTTGATAAATTTCATATGTGATGTTTAGTGTTGTTGAATAATTTTAAATGGTGCGTTCCCTGGTAAGTGGGACGTGCGAGAGATTTAAAAGGTATGAGTATGGTAGAGGATGAGGCCGTTGGGCTTATCGTCAAGAGGTTGAGTCTGGTAACTGATGATTTAGTATGAAGTTGTTGTATGCTGCTGCTATTGTTAGGGTTGAGAAAGACAGATTAAGTGCATTCAGAGATGATTGTATTCAGATATGAACCATTGATGATGATGCATAGTTGTACGATCTTTGAGCAATATGTTGATGAGTGTTTGATTATGGAAACTGCTATAGATGATTCTGATCAGACTGTTGATGTTGGAAGCAGTAAGAAACAGAGAACTCAGTCTGCACGGGAAAAAGTGGAATTTTGCGACTATGGGTTCGGTTGAGTTGAGGAACATAATGTTCATGTGACTACAGGAAAAGAGACAGTTACCATAACAGCAGATAAGGGTTTAGTGCATATGCTGAGAGTCATGATCCTAGAGACTCTGGCAGAATTGTTGTACGATGACAGTTGTAAAATTGTTAAGAAAAGGTTATGCTGATTATGTGTGTATGCTGAGAATGAAGGAACAGATAGATGAACTTGTGAAGTCAGGCTTTATTGGGCCAAGTACTTCTCCTTGGGGTACGCCTGTATGGTTGGTTAAAAGGAAGGATTGTTCCTTTTGACTTGCATGGATTATAATGAGATGGATTAGGCGATAGTCAAGAATAAGTATCCGTTTCCCCGTACGGATGACTTGTTGGATCAATTGCAAAGAGTGACAGTATTTTCAAAGATTGATTTGAGATCAGGGTATCTTCAGTTTAGGATTCGAGAGGAATATATTCATGGTACTACCTTCAGAACTGAGAATGATTGTTATGAATTGGTTGTGTTGCCTTTTGGGTTGACTAATGCTTCCGCGGATTTGAAGGGTTTAAGGAATTAATGTTTTTAGAAGGTACTCGGATCGTTTGTAGTGAGTTTCATTGATGATATTTTAGTATACTTTCGGCGTAAGAGGGACTACGAGAACAACCTTAGAATGTTAAGGAATTGAGAGTATTGTCGGACTGGCAGATTACTGCAGGCGATTGTTAAAGAATTTTCTAAGGTTGTGTATGATTAAGAATTTTGAATGGATCAGGAGATGTCAGAAGAGAGTTTCGAAGAACCCAAGAAGTGATTAGTTAGTGCGTCACCGTTGGTGTACTGCAGGGAACATAAGGGTTTGTTATCTACAGTTGTGTCTAAGCAAGGTTTGAGTTGCTTTTTGATGCAAAAAGGGAAAGTCATTACATATGCTTTTCGTCAGCTCAAACTGTATGAGAGAGAGTTGAACACGAGACAAAGACAATTGCTATAATTGATTAAGGATTATGATAGATATCGTTTATCTTTCAGAAGATGCTAACGTGGTAGTTGATGCTTTGAATAGAAAGTCGACTCTCGAGCATGTGGTTGCTTGTCTGACAGTTCGGTCGGGATTGTAAAAGGAGTTGGCGAAGGGAGAAAAGTGAAATTGGTTTAGGAAAGAGTAGATATAGCTGAATGAGATGAAATGTTGAGTAAGAGATGCAGTGAGATTGCTCAGGGAAGAGTGCCCGGATTTTTGCTCAGAAGGATGGAGTATTATGATTTCAGATCGGTTATATGTACCAGCTGATAAAGAGATTAGATAGTTGATTCTCAAGGAAGGTCATTCGTTGACAGTTCCTGTACATTCTGGAGTCAGTAATGCGAGACAGATGTCCGAACCTGTTGTGATCTTAGTTTTGAGGACGAAACTCTTATAAGGAGGGGAGAATGAAATACCCCAAAGGTTATAAAAATGGCAAAATGGTAAAAACAATTTTTACCGAGACTATTAAGTCTGGAAAATGGGTAAATTAAAGGGTGAATTATTACTTTGACTATATAAGTAAACAAAGCTAAAATTGGGGAGGAAGGAAATCAGGAAAGGGGCGAACGCAGGACCCCGAACTTCGTCTCCTTCGTGAAGCTCCCACCGAGCAGCTGTGCTCCTTCCGACTCCCTGACCAACCGCTTCTCCTCCGGCGAGCTTGACCCGGACCACCGCCGTTCGTCTCCTCTTCCTCCTCTGTTTGCTGGACAGCTCGCTGGTGTTCATTGTAGTTCGTGGCTGTTGTTGCTGCATTTTGCTGTTGGGGTTGTGCTCGCTGCTGTTGGGTTGTGCCGCCGTCGCCACTGCTGGTGGTCGCTGCTGTACTCCGATGACGAGAGGGGGGCGATTCCGGTGACTGTGGCTGCTGGTGTGCGAATTCCCCACTGAAGACGGAGTTGTTGTCGTCGCGTCCTGTTGCTCGGTGGTGCGGTGTTGTTCGCTGCTGTCGCCGTTGTTGTTCTTGCTGAGCCGCTGCCGTGAGTCGCTGTTGAGCCATGGCTGTGTTGGTTCGTTGCTGGTTCGCAGCTGTGGGCTGATGCGTGATGGAGCCGCTGCTGAGCTGATGCTGTCCGAGTGCCTCTGCTGAGCTCCGACATGGTTCCGGCGTCGGGAGCCATCTTCCCGGCGAGGACAGAGTGAGTAACGAAGAGGTAAGGTGGTGGGTTGATTTGGTTGAATAAGCTTTGCTGATTTTTTTTAAGGTTTGAATTGATTTGGTATATGTTCGAATTGATGTTGTATAGTGGTCCGAATTGATGTTGATTTATCCTTCATGGGCTGTGGAAGAGCAATTTCGTGAGCTATTGAGTTGATTTGTGTGTGTGTGGTTGGCTGAATTTTAGAAGGTATGATTTAGGGTTTGATTTGGGGGTTTAATTTGCTGGGTTCATTTGAATTGCGCAGGCATAAATTGACTGAGATTGGGTGTGATTGACCTAATTAATTAAGGGTTTGATTTTAGGGTATTGAATTGGGGTTTTATTTGGTTGTGGATTGGATGAGTAATTAATGCCAGGGATTTGCTCGGATTGATTTCGCAGGTTCGTTCGGATTGACTGGAGATCTCTGAGATCGTTGTGTCGAGCTTGAGGCAAGATAAATCTTGCTAACCCTTTCGTATTTTCGTATAATTATTTCGTGTTCTAATTATTTTCAGAAGTTTATTTTATCCTTATCTAGTATGTTTATCTGGATTAATAGTGGTAGAAATATGAGGTTGAATGAGTGTATATTGGGTTGTTACTTGATAGGGTTAAATGTGTGGATATTAGTTTTGTTAATTGAAAAGGTTGATTGTGTGCATAATTATTGGCCGTGCATCGGATATCAGTTAAGTGTTTTGTTATTGGTCTTGTGCTGGGCATTGATTGTTTGCTTGATTGTTGATAGATATTGGTATGTGTTTGGTTACTGTTTTGTGTGGAATATCGGTTGTTTGCTTGATTGTTGGCAGATATTGGTTATGTGCTAGACTATTGGTTTCGTGTTGATATGGTTGAATGTGTTGGTTGGTTGCCTTGTGTTGTGTTTGATTGGATGTTGGTGTGATAGTTGATAGTAACTAATTGTGAGCGTTGGTTTCCCACTTTAAGGGTGCGGGCCAACACGGGATAGGTTGGAACTGGGCGGCACCTGGAGGGGTGGCTGGTCCAGGTCCTCCATGATTGTCTTCCCACTTTAAGGGTGCGGGCCAACACGAGATAGGTTGGGACTGGGCGGCACCGGAAATGGTGGCTGGTCCAGGTCCTCCGTGGTTGTCTTCCCACTTTAGTAGTGCGGGCCAACATGGGATAGATCGGGGTGATGTCTCACCCGTTAGTTTGGTAATTGTGTGTGATTGACTGTTATGTGTGCGTTGACAGTTGTGTGTTGGAAATTGTGTGTGATTGACTGTTATGTGTGCGTTGACAGTTGTGTGTTGGCAATTGTGTGTGATTGACTGTTATGTGTACGTTGACAGTTGTGTGTTGGAAATTGTGTGTGATTGACTGTTATGTGTGCGTTGACAGTTGTGTGTTGGCAATTGTGTGTGATTGACTGTTATGTGTGCGTTGACAGTTGTGTGTTGGCAATTGTGTGTGATTGACTGTTGTTTGTGTATTCGAAATATTAAGTCATGCTATTGGGTTGATTGTTGTGTGTTGAGTTATGCTATTCATTATAATTGGTTGATTATCTGTTAAATATTGGTTGCGTACCTGATTAAGTGGTTCTGTGACGATATTGGTTGTGCGCTTGACTAAGCGGTTGTGTTGGTGAATTTTGACTGTGTGCTTGGTTTTGGTTTGATTTGGATGTTGAATGGTATTAGTTGCGGTTGTGGGCTATTGTTGACCTTTGGTTGTGGTTGTGAAATTTCGTATGTTATAGTTGTCGATTGTAACTAGTCAAGGTTGGTTGTGTTGATTGAGGTATTAGAAATAGAGAGAAGTTGGATTGGATTGTTTGATTCGTTTATACTTGTGATGAGGTTGAGGTTGGATTGAATAAGGATGAGAAATGAATGGTGATGTGATAGTGTGTATATGTTTGACGTGTGATTAAATATTGATTGGTTGATATGATATGATATAATTATGATATTATATATATATATGTATATATATATTGTGTGAGTGTTGTCATTTGAGATGAGTTGTTTGGATATATATATACTTGTATTTTAAACTGTTTTGGCTTGAGGAGTTTTGCCAGTCTTTCGCGAGACTGACCAACTTCGGTTTACGTGCCGCGGTTGGCTGGGATATCGGGTCCCCCAGTCAATCAAGCTTTGCACGTTTGCAGCAACAAGCGGGTTCTGGATCACAGATGTGTCTTCACAGTGAAAGATTTAGTTTTGCATCAGAGTTGACAAATGTTGTTTTCGCTTCCGTTGTTTTGGATATAAATTGATGCATTTAAACTGGATGACAGGTTTAAGCATTGTTTAAACCTTGAGCATGGATTTTTATCTTGATGATTTTTATGTATTGTAGGAGTTTTGGATTGTTTTTTCTTTTAAAGCCCGCCTTATAGTCCTTCGGGGCTATGGCACTGTAGCACCTCTGGCCCGGGGTGTTACAATACCGAAATGCCTTTTTTGGGTACAATTTGCCTTGAAACGCATAAATCTTGCTTAAGCAAGATTTCTGCGTTTCAAACTGTAGTGTACCCAGAAAAAAAATGTAGTGTACATAATTCTTCCGTATAAAAATTGGAGTTTGCTTAACTACAATACCTATTTTGTCTTATTTGGATCTAAATTTTGAATTCTCAATTCTTGTGCTATTTGGCCTCTATTATTTCTTTCATTCATTGTAGTTGTTTACGGTAATGAAAACATATGGTTATTTCTTCCAATTGGGTTTTATTTTTATAGAAAAATTATACGCGTTAGTCACGAGGTATTGCGGATTTTGCGTGGTGCCAAAAGTTTTTAAAAAAGCCGCGTTATAACCTCGATGTTTCACAAAACTAAAAAAAATGGAGTTTGCTTAACTACATTACCTATTTTGTCTTATTTGGATCTAAATTATGAATTCTCAATTCTTGTGCTATTTGGCCTCTATTTTTTCTTTCATTCATTGTAGTTGTTTACGGTAATGAAAATACATGGTTATTTCTTCCAATTGGGTTTTATTTTTATAGAAAAACTATGCGTGTTAGTCACGAGGTATTGCGGATTTTGCGTGGTGCCAAAAGTTTTTAAAAAAACCGCGTGATAACCTCGATGTTTCACAAATTCCGCATTATATCCTCAAGTATTATAAAAAACAAAAAATCATTACAAATTATCTATATATTAAATATAATTAAATAAAATTATAATATTCTTTTTTTTAAAAAAAACTCATCTTTATTCTTTTTATAAGACCACCAAATTTTATTTTTTTGTAAAAAAATCTTTAAAACTACTCTTATTTACATATTCTTCATTACACCATAAGTGTGCTATTTTTAAAGAATTAATATAATTTATTTATTTATATAAAAACAAAAAATACAACCTTATTCAAATATCTTTTTCAATAATACTTTTTTTTTTCAACAATCAAAAGTACATGGTATTTTGATTAAATCTTTTTTCTTTCAAAACAATATTTGAAATCTGGGATTTTTGTAAAAGTTACCCGATAACATTTTATGCGAGAACAAAAAAATCATAAAAGTAGTTTTTCTATTTAAAATATTTATACAATATTGAGTATTCGATAATAATAATTATGATGTCATAAAATGTGTAAATAAGAAAAGGTTTCTTAAATTTTCATTAATTTTGTGATTTTATAAAGGATAAAGATTAGGTCTTTACTTAAATACCACAAAGATATGATGTTTTTATTAAATTAAGTTTAAAATATGGGTAAATTATAATTTCTTGTTGCTTTTTATAATGTTTGAGGGCACTAGGCGGAATTTGTGAAACCTCAAGGTTACCACGCGGAATTCACGATACCTCGTGGCTACCATGCGAAAATTCCCTTTTAAAAAAAATTTTGGGCTTTCCTGATAGACTAGACTCATATGTAAATAATGGTATATTTTGTCCATGTATAGAAAACCTTTCCACGTGTTTTTGTTTTCTTCTCTGAGTATGTCCTTTACCCATCCTTAAATTGCACCATGTTACTTCCTTGCAGGTGATGCGTTGTTTCTTCAGTTTTGCTACCTCTAGTGTTGGATTGCAGTTCAAACCAACTCGCAATATCTTCAATATATATATATGTCTTATTTCTCTTCTTCACTTAATTACATTCTTGTTGATCGCAATGAATACATTAATCATCAATTGGTGATTCCTCTTCCTTTTGTCTTCTCGCTTAGTCAAGTATTGGTTTTGTTCGTTGTCAATTCCTAGAATTATGAGGCCGTGTTTTAGAAGATGATTTTTATGTGCAAAGTGAACGCTAACTAATTGTGAGATATTGATGGAACTTGATGGAAGAAGTGATAGGCGCCCTATTGCTACTTTAGGCAAACTGTTTGGAACTCACTACTGATGCTAATTTTGATGTAGTTTAGATCCAAAGGACGAGTTTGGCTCAAAAAAAAAGCGCACTTCTTGTTTCAACTGCTTATATGCCTACCTCTATAGTTGATACAACTTATATAAGCCATTTGGGTATTGTATATTAATTTTAAGTTTCTTTTTTTCTTGTTCCTTGTAATCAATTTACAACACCACATATTCATTAATTTTACATGTGACTTTGAGTTTAAGTATAATAGTGTTATAGACCCAGTGGAGCGTGTCTTTTTTCGATTTGGAATTGCAATCTTAAAACGAGCTTCGGATTACTACCTTTGATTTAGTTAATCAATAATGATACACCATCTTCTGTTGCCGAGGAGGATACTTTTGGTAAAAGAATACCAAAAAGTTTCACAAGTCGAAGATTAGTCATATAAGCAAGAGCAAGGAGGTAAAATCCTTCAAATGTATGTAAAAGGTCCTTTTTGTGCGAGGAGTACCACCTCTCTTTCAACCAAAAAGAGGCATGGAGAAGGTTAATCAACGACAATCAAACAGAAACTTCAGTAATGTCTAAGATAAAAAAATACCAGTATTTCCTCTCAACAATTCCCCAGTTTTATTGAGTCATTTACAAAAAAAAATCATTCATGACATGATTTTGTTTGTTGTGTAGTTGGCCAATTCTTGAGACATCAACTTGTACAAATCAACTTGCTACAAGCAAAAATCAAAAGTGACCTTTGGTGTCTATTGCAATCATGGCTATTAACTACTAATTAAATGTAATAATTTGTTACTGGATGTTTCTTGAGCTTGTCAAGGCTATTTTCCTTCTATTGGATGTCATAGTTATAAGATTTATTCACCTTAATCAATCAAACTTATTTAAAACGTACAATATTATTAATGTACTTTAGTATACAAATATTTATGTGAAGGTCTTCAACTCAAAAGATTTAAATATTTGCATGTACTGAGAATGAGAGAAGACACATGCCAAAGAGAGACTAGCTTGTGACAATACTTTCGAACTCTGACACTTGATAAAGCATTGAAAGATGCATAATTTGACAATATTGCAACAAAATATTACTATGAAAGCTCATATTTGGATTAGTTCCACACATTAATACATTTGACGCCAAAATCGATTTAACGAAATTAGGAAGGAATGAGCGAATGTTTTAGATTCTAAAACTGTTGGAGGCTAATATAAAAATTTGTGTCAAACAAATCCAAAGTCAATTCTTAATTAAAAGGAAAATATAAAAGAAAAATCAGTTGTTGCTAATTACAAAGGAAAGTCAGCGCATGTTACAAGCGAAAAATGGACCCCAAAACGCTCACTTTCCAGAAAACCCCTCTCACCCCCAAACCCTAGAGGAGCAGCGGCCGCCGTCGCTCACCACCTCCCCGAATTTGACTACTCTCTGCAAAACCACTACCCAGCTTTCCTAGAATTGTGATGATGATGGGATGCTACTCAACACCTTTCCCTGCTTTGGCGTGCCCAACTTGGTTGAGGAGGAGGGCTTCTGGGAGCAGATATGGAAGATCTTTGCTCCTTGGATCTCACCTTTCTCTTTCGGCTTCTACCTACTCCTGACTACTCACTCCAATATGTATCGTGTGAAACCCGCTTCGTCTCTTACAAGTAATCTCTGCCTTGGTGATGTGGGCTGGATCTTGTAGAAAAGCAAGAAGCGAGATGGGACTGGGGCTAGCTTGGTGTCCTTTGGTGGTACCACTGTGGCGTGCTTAGTGCTCCCTGAAATCAAGCGTTAGCTCTCCTTTCTATAGTACAGAGACATGGCTCTGGGGGATGGCCTTCACTACGCTTCTACTGAAGAAAGGGTGGCTTGGAACAGTACTTTGTCGGAGTGGAAGGGCATGGATGACTTACCTTCCCTGATTACAAGGTGCTATCTTTCCTTTCCTACCAACTCTCCTCTTCGTTTCTTCTGTTATGTGGTTGTTATAAATGGTTACTGTGAATGGTTGAATCTCAAATCTCATCCCCCTAACTCTTATATCCCTATCTGTGATTGCTTCCTTGGGTGCTCTGTTTATTGTTTGTTTTTTGAAAGTGTGTTTTCACTGATTCTTCTTGTATCCAATTTGATGGGTAAGGGGAAGAAAACTATGAAGGATGTTTTATGTTCTTTACTTGGAAATTCTAACCAATCTGTTGAGGCCGAAAACCCTACCCTTGAACCAATTGTGGCTCAAACCACTGAGGTGACCCCTCACCATGTCTCTGTTACAGAAACTCAAACTACTTCTGAGACTCACATTCTCCACTCCTCTGAAAAAACTGAGATTGACATGGCTCTTTACCTGTCTAAACTTTCTGGTGTTCGTAAAAATTTTATGAAACTTAAGGAAACTTCACTACTGGGTTACATTATTGGTGACCCAGTGGATTTCTCCAAAATGCATTCTAAACTTAAAAATGATTGGCGTTTTGTAAAGGGCTCCTTTGAGATTCTGGAAAAACCCAACCTTTGGTTTGAAATCCTTTTTGCTAATCCTATTGACCATGTAATAACCCATAAAAGTCCTGAACTGTCATTTTGTAAGAAGGACATAATGGGCAATTTCTGTAACCTCTATGATCTCTGTAATAATCTTTTTGAACGTTATAATATACGTTGAATGCATTCTGTAACCTCTATGATCTATGTAATAATCTTTTTGAACGTTATAATATATGTTGAATGCATTATTGAGTCTTAGAATATTTTTAAGGGTGCTAAAAATCCTATCTAGCATAAGACCGCGAGTGAAAACCGCAACCAAAGGCCAACAGACGCGATCGCGGTATTTCCGCGACTGCGGAAACGCTGTTCATCGTCGCCTTCAATTCTTTCGCGTTTCACCGATTCGGATGTCGCGCGTTTCGCCGGTGTGGAAGCTTGAGCGGTTGGGTTGCTCGGCATTGGCCTCAGAGAATCTCATCCACAACTCGCAATCCCTCTCTTCCTCTCGTTTTGTGTTTCGTCGGAATTCTTGCCTTCGTCGGAGTTTCGCCGGAGATATTGGTGTCGCCAGAAGTGTCTTGGAGGCTGGGAAGTAGTAGTGGTCGTAGTGAGCCCTCGTCCGAGCCAGGAAGTGGTCGTTCCGTCGTCGGTAAGCCTCGAAGCCGAATGTGAGTCACGTCGGAAGGGAGATCCGCGACCGCGGGGATGAACTCCGCGACCGCGGAGTTCATCCTGGCTCGGACGACCGCGAAAATTCCGCGACCGTAGAAGTCCAAACCACGACCGCGGCTTGCCTTAGCAAGCGCGATCGTGGCTTGGACAACCACGATCACGACTTTGGCCCTTCTTTCTTTTCGTTCGTATCGTTATTTACCCTTGTTCGTTTATATCGAATCTAACCTAGGGTTTCGTCGTTGGTTCCGTCGTCGTAGGAATCCGTTTACAGATTTCAGTTTCCAGATCCCGGAATCCAACATCTTCGTTCGTCTAATTAACGCAAGTGGCGGTTTGCTCTTGCTTATCATTCCATATTTCCTTGAATTATTAATTGCTTGATTGTTAATTAAAATGGAGTGAAGTGTTGTTTTCGTTTGGGAACATATTTTATAAAATGATGTGATAAAACATGATATTATAATAGGTTGTATATATTGCTAGAAATAACGCTATTATACCTGTTATTACCGTGATGGTATTGGTGTGGATTATTGTGTGAATTTAATGTGTAGTTAGAACGAGTATTCGTAGGAACGCTATGTACCTTACGAGGTCTAGTCGTTTCTTTATAACTGGTATTAGGAGGATTTTGCCCTAGTACTATCTGGTCATGAATGTACCCTTATTCATGGTAGGTGCACACAGCTGGTGCCAACAATCGGGATTAATTCCCAAGATATCTCTCGTGTCGAGATGATATATATTAAAAGCATTAACGTGAATGTACGTTTTGTAACTAAATAAGATAAGTGCGGTTATGCACATAATTAACGAACCTTCGGGCGAGAAGTACAACTTGGAACCCGCACGGACTTCGGTTAGAGTAAGTCCTCTTTCCAATCTGGATTCACATTGCGCGGTGAGGTTGGTCGTGGACCCAAATGATCAAGTCGTTTTTAAACGCTTGTGTGAAAACTATAACGTTCCCAAACACTTGTCATACTTTCCCTTAAGACTCAATCTTTTGGAGTCTTCTCTTCATACGTTTCCCTTAAGACTCACTTTCTTGGGAGTCTTCTCTTGTTCATACCTCTTCTTACGTTCCAGTAGAAGTGTTGAGGTTCACTGTCGTCATCAGCTATTATTCGAGAAGCGACGGGTATAACCTAATACGACTACTTAGAACCTTTTCTATTTTACCCTTGCATAGTCTTTCGTTAGACTAACCAACCGGGTATTCTCCTTTGCATGGTTGGTTGGTGTCATCCGTCTCATACGACACATCAGGTAAACGTCCCTTTCCATGAAGGCCAGAATGCGATGATGAGGGCAGATGATGTTTTAAAGAGTTTTCCAAGGTTGAAGATCCTAGGCGTGCGATCGCTCAAATCAAGACCCTTCGTGGCGTTTATTTATTTCAAAGACTTCCGTTGTGTTAAACAATTTTCTGTATTTTGGTCTATATTTGGTTTCGAACAGTTGTAAACCATGACATTGTTTTGAATAATATTTGGTAATCTTTATGATATATAATATAGTTTGTGTTATTATATGGTTTTTATAAATTGATTTAGCCTTGGGTGACCCCAGACGTGTATTCTGAGGTCACTGGCGGTAATACTTTCAATGGATTAATTGGGGGTGTTACAGATTTGGTATCAGAGCTAAAAGTTTTAAAACGGGTTTGGGTTATCAAATCGTTTTTTCCTAAAACAGAAGTTTTATAAACCGTGTTCTGCTCGTGTTGAGAAATTTGTTGGTTAAATCCAAAAGTTGAAAATTTTGAACGAAATCATACTTGAGTAAAATGTGTTATTTTGAAATCTTTGCCATTCAAGTCGTGCCTTCTTTCCAGTCTGATATAGTAAGTTCATTTCTGTATTTAGAAAGACTAATCCTTTCTCGTCGCCTCGCAGGATATGGGCGCTTTTATGTCGCAATTCAGGAGTAGGAAGGAAGCCGAGGTGGTTCCACCACCTCCAGTTGGGCTTGAATTTCCGGTTCCCCCTAAATGCGCTGAGGTTGGGAAGCCAAGTTGTCCACCCGAGGTGGTGAAGACCGTACTCGAGGAGTCAGTAGTGCTGGTGTCCGATGGGGCAAGGGGTCCTGAGGTGGAGCCCGAAGCAGACCCGAGGGAGGACACGGAGGAGGAGTCGGAGGAGTACCATGGAGGGTACTTCGACGACGACTTCGAGGAGGAGGATCCCGAGGAGGACCCGGAATAAGAAGAAGATCCGGAGGAAGAGGACCCTGGTGAGGACCTCGAGGAGTTTGACTATGAGTCAGATGGTCTAGAGAACCTGCTTGAGGACAATGAGGACCCGGGAATGCAGTTCATTTTCCCGAGTCCAGATTTGCCGCCTGATGCGGAGTACACGCTCTTGTCCCCTGCTGCTTGGGAGACGCTTGGGATTTCGGGTATCAACAGGAGGAGGTATGGGCCGCTGGATGCACCAGTGGACCCACAACTTATCCCCACACCGAGAGGGCTGATGGTGAACCCTGCTTCTCGGCACGTGCCCCATCAGAGCGAGATGGCTTCCTCCGAGGCTCATCGCCAGGTGGAGGAGATGACTAAGCGTGCTCGTATGAGGGCAAGGCCTTGAGATTCGATGGGTGCCCCGAGGGTGGTTCCGACCTAACAGGTCAGGCCTAGACCTCGTGTGCTTGTTGAGCGCATGGAGGAGTGGACGAATGCCTTGTACGATATGAAGGAGATGACTTACGAGACTGAACTTGGTCTCTCCCGTATGCTAGAGGACGTCCGCGAGCTCCAGGAGTATATTCGTCAGGCCAAGCTGCTACTCAACCCTCAGTTTGAGGTGAACCGGGCGGATGTCCACCCGGGATTTCTTGAAGAGTTCTGCTACCCACCAGTACCTGGGGAGGGGCCGAGTGTTCCTGTTCCCAGGGAAGGGCCGGATGTTCTTGTGCCCGAAGAGGGGCCAAGTGTTCCGAGACCTAGGGAGGAGCCATGCGCTCTGGGTCCTAGTAGGTCGAGGAGTCCGACACCAGAACCCGAGGATGGTCCACCTCTGAAGAGAAGATGTCAGAGGTCCGATGGGTATATGAAACTCTTCTTGGCACCGTGAGGGAGGACAGTGGCATATCTTAGTGATTTCCGTTTTTAGTTGTTC
The DNA here is from genome assembly GCA_027886185.1 of Rheum nobile. NCBI lineage: Eukaryota > Viridiplantae > Streptophyta > Magnoliopsida > Caryophyllales > Polygonaceae > Rheum > Rheum nobile. The sequence continues at coordinate 15,659 of WOAB01000665.1, read as the reverse complement.
TGTTTTGCCTTGTTAGAACTGTAGCCTCCTAGCAATTTTGTCTTTCGTTTAGGAGGGATTTTGTAAACTTATCGAACTTGGTTTCAGTTCATTGCATCAATAAAAGTTTACCAGTTTGATCTATTCCGAATCAATTTCATGTGTTGTGTGTTTTAAAGCGTGTGATATTAATGTTGTAAAATACTTGGAAAATTGATCGGTAAACAGATGGTGAACACAAGAAATACTATTCATGCTGGTGTTGGGCCAAGCAACAACCCCAGGCTGAATATGAGGAATGCCGCAAATCAAGGGGATGAGAGCGAGTCGGTCTCTCACAACAACCCCGTGGGCAGTGGCCAAGTTCCGACCAATCCTCAAGTGGTGTTTGACGCTGCGGCTATAGAAGCTATTTGGGGGGATCCTTATGCAAGCGGTCACCGACATAATGCGGCCAGTTGCACCACAAGAACAGGGTGTTCCGGTTCCTCAGGTTATCCCTGAATTTGAGGAGCCAGCGGTACTTGTACCTCAGGAAGACGCCGTCAGGAACAGAGGGAACTATGGTCGAGCTTTGAAGGCCATTAGCTCAATGAGGCCTGACATCTATGACGGTACTGGAGAACCAGTCAAAGTGGCGTATTGGTTCTCGCACATGGAGAGGTTGTTTAGAAACGTCGACTGCACTGATGTAACACCCCTAAATTACCTTAGGAATATTACCGCCAGTGACCTCGGATCACATATCCAAAATCACCCAAGGCTTTACAGTATTGATCGCAAAATAACAAATTATAACGAACAATAACAAATATAATATCGAAATCAAGTTATATTATAATTCGACGTTGTAAAACGGCAACCCAATAATGTATATCAAAATATCAGCGGAAGACTTAAATATTCAAAACATAACAAGATCTAAACCTTGTTCGAAAATGATCAAATAACAAAGGAAACTGCAGCTGCCTTCAACATCTTCGTTCCAGGGCTTCGATCTGGGAAGCTGTACCTGATGTGCCGTATAGGACGGATGACACCAGCCAACCATGCAAGGAAAAGGAAAGGTTGGTTAGTCTAATGAAAGACTAAACAAGGGCTCAAACAGAATGGTTCTGGTGGTTGCATTTGGTTACTATCATTGTCTATCGAATAAAAGCCGGTAGACGATACATAACCAGATACTCTCACTGAAATGAAAGAATAGGAATGCAAGAAGAGAAGACTCCAAAGGAATGAGTCTTATAGGAATACTTATGATTGTTTGGGAACATTACAATTCACACAAGGTTTGAAAACTGACTTCTTTGAATAATCGGGTCCTTAACCAACCTCACCGCATGCGTGTTGTGCGAATTCAGATTGATAAGAGAACCTTCATAGACAGAAGTCCGGACGGGTTCCACGTTGTACTTCTCACCCGATGGTATATTAATTATGTGCAACGAGGCACTTATCTTATTTAATTTTAAAACGTGCATTTTACGTTGAAGCTTTTAATTTCCACAACAGATCTCGCAATGAGATATAGGATGGGAATAAATCCTGAAGATTGGGAATAAATCCCGAAGATTGGCACTAGCTAAGTGCACCACCACCTATATTCGGATAGGGGTAGGTCATGACCAAAAGCATTAGGGCAATAATCCTCCTAACACCAAGTTATAAAGAAACGACTAAACCTCGCAAGGAAATAGCGTTCCTACAAATACTCGTGCTAAACTAGCATTTATATTTCCACACCAATGCACAACAAGTCCACACCAATTATAACTAGCACCCTATAATAATAATAATAATATATATAAGGGTCATAGCTAGCATATTATACAACCTAATAATAAGGTTCAATTAAACACACCATTTATTCACACAAGTTCCCAAACAAGAAAATAATTATTTATCCCAACTTAATAGCACAACCGATTCATTGGCAATTAAGGTAAAAATGGAATAAATATGTAAGAGCGAACCGCCACTTGCCTTGATTCACAGAAGAGGAGCGGTATCGCGGGGATGGTTGTTTCCAGGTGGCAACTTGAATCCCTGCTCTATTTCCGTTCCAGAAGCGAATCCGAGACATACCCATATCACACACAAAATAAATTATAATTAGATAATTTATTTAAAACTGATTTTTGAAGGGTATATGTCTCAATATTGAATTAATACATCTCAAATTAATTCAATCTCAAGGCTTAATCGGTAGGATGATTATCTATATGATTAAAAGTCAATTAATCATATATTCTAAATAATCTTTTCATACATAAATAAATATCACAATTTATTTATAAATCCAGAAATCTTACTCCAAAATATTATCTCCATGAAAAGTCAATATTATAACCATTCATAGTCTAAGATAATAAACAAGTAATTTTAATTACTTTAATTCAGATTTTATAAAGAATCAGAATAATTTCATCTTATTATACAGTAATTAAGATTAATTTATTTAACCTTAATTAAACTATATAATGATGAAGTAAAATCAGAAACCGAATTAATAATTCGAAAATAACCAATTCGGATCGACGTCGCAAGGGAGGTTGCGGTTTTCCGGCTACTGCGGTGGTCGGCAGTGGTTAATCGGAGACGAGACCTTAGGGCTTGGGAAGCTAACTCCCAGGCGCAACTTCTGGCGGTGGTGGCGACTCTAACGGTGGACGGTGATCGATGAATTTCGGTGAAGAACAGGCGCGGTCGAGAGCTAGGGTTCTTGAGCTTTGGAGAATTAATTGGATGCCAAAATCTCAATGAATGCTGCCCTATTTATAGGGGTTGGAAAGGTCTCTGGGAGATCTTCGTTTCCATATAAAATTTGGACGAAATAGATCCCGGAATGACCCCGATTCCCCTAGTTTCCATAAAACCAAAATCGAAAATTTATTTCCATATATACTCAAATTCGGTCTTATCGGTGATCGTTTCCTTCCGAAATCACTTGGGTTGGACGAGTATAATCCCCTAATAAAAAGCCCATGGGGTAATCAATCCAAACGAGCCCAATTGGAGGTTCGATTCGGCGAAAAACCGCCATTGTTGACATGGAGGAGCTCACGGCTGGGCTGGAGGAAGAAGGAGGTGAACAGTACCCGATCGGGCCCCCCTCACTTTTGGCTTAATTGCATTTTTGGCCCCACATTTTCAAGTTGGGGTAAAAATGCCCTTGAATAATTCTTGAAAATTACAAAATTTACCCAAACTTTCACAAACTTAATTATTTTAATAATTCTAAGTTTCTAATATTATTTTAGCCCAAAATTAATATTAGAAAATTAACCAAGGCTAAAATAAGCTTAACTTAAGCTAAGACAAGCTTAAGTTACAATTCCTATGGCTTTAACCATATTTAGATCTCTTAACAAACTTGTTAACCTTGATCTCAATATTCTAGGTTAAATTTCATAGTTTTATTTAAATTTAATAATAACATAATGTTACCCAAAAATTTAAATAACACACGACCTTAAGGTTGTAATGGCTTATATTAAAATTCTCCATTTCATTTCTATTTTTGGAATGTGGAAATAAATACCAATATTCCTTTATTATAAATAGACTTGGAAAATTACATAAATACCCTTACTGAATATGAGGGTTATTACAACTGAGGCTGAGAAAGTGCACATTGCTTCCCTTCAACTGAAGGATGTGGCTAGCGAATGGTAGGAGAGCACCGGCTTAGATGATCATCCTGGTTTGAACCAGGGAATGTTTAAGACAAAGATGACCGACCGTTTCTTTTCCCGTGCTATGAGGGAGGAGAAGCATAAGGAGTTCCTATACCCGAAGACGGATGGGTTGAAGGTGACTGAGCTTGTAGCCAAGTTTAATCACCTGCTGCAGTATGCTGGTCCGAAAGTGTCCAGTGAAGAGCAAAAGATCTGGCATTTCCACGAGTGGATGAACCCAGACATCAAGCCATTGATGCTGTGCCACGGGTGCTCTACTCTGGAGCAGTATGTGGATGCCGCCTATAAATTGGAGGTGACTCTGGAGGAGTCGGCGAAGAAGCGCAATCGCCAGAGACCGGCGCAGAGCCAGCCTCAGGGTAGTGGGTTTAAGCGACCCGCGCCACCGTCGCATTTTGCCAAGTCTGGCCGGGCTAGAACGGAGGCAACTCAAGCAGGTTCTACTCAACGCTCGGGTCAGGGCAAGAACCCGATCCAGTGTTATAACTGTGGAACGCCAAGGCACAAGAGCAATGAGTGTCCGAAGGATAAGAGGACGTGTTTTGCCTGCGGAAAGGAGGGGCACTTGCAAACGTTTTGTCCGTAAAGGAGGCAAAAGGGAGCTGAGTCACAACAAGGGTCTATTAGTCATAACAACCGACCCCGATTCAAGCCGGTGGAGACTCCTAGCCCTTCGACGCAGACAACTGCTCAGAACAGGGGGAAAACCTCAACTGCTTCTGGAGGTCAAGGTCAGCGGCTTTATGAGATGCGTGAGGCTGACGAACCAAATGCTCCGATTGCTTAAGGTACTCTATACCTCCATTCTACTTCTGTGTGTATATTGTTTGATTCGGGTGCTACTCATTCTTTCATTTCGGAGAACTGTGTGAGTAAGCTAGGCTTAGTGTGCAATGAGACTTGCGAGCCTTTTGTGGTAAACCTTCCAAATAGTGAACAGTTGGTAGGAACCAAGCGTCTGTCGGAATTTCCGATTACCATTCAAGGTCGGAAGTTCGAAGCGGATTTGATATGTATAGCCATGGCTCCATACGACATTATTCTCGGGATGGATTGGCTGACGCGTCATGGGGCGATAATCGATTTCAGCTCAAGGACAGTGGCAGTTTCATCGGGGGGCCAGTTTGTATGCAAGTTCAAGGGTCGTAATGACGCTGATAACGGAAAACTCATCAATGCGATGGCTGCGTGTAAGCTACTTCGATAAGGTTGTGTCGGGTACCTGTGCTATCTGGATAAGCCCAAAAAGGATGAGACTTCCTGTCATATGCGAGTATCCGGATGTCTTTCTTGATGAGATTCCCGGTTTACCCCTTAATCGTGACGTGGAGTTCACTATTGATCTCGAGCATGGTACCGTGCCAATTTCTAAAGCACCGTACCGGATGGCTCCAGCAGAGATGCAAGAGTTGAAGAAGCAACTCGATGACCTTCTTGAGAAAGGGTATATAAGGCTAAGTGCATCGCCTTGGGGCGCTCCGGTTTTGTTTGTCAAGAAGAAGGACGGATCATTCAGACTGTGTATCAACTATCGAGAGTTGAACAAAGTCACGATCAAGAATAAGTATCCGTTGCCTAGGATTGATGATCTGTTGGATCAACTGCAGGGAGCAAAAGTCTTTTCCAAGATCGATCTGAGATCTGGTTACCATCAGCTCAGGATTCGTGAGGAAGATATTCCGAGGACTGCATTCCAGACGAGGTATGGGCACTACGAGTTCGTAGTCATGCCATTTGGGCTTACTAATGCTCCGACAGTCTTCATGGATCTGATGCATAGATGTTTCCACCAGTATTTGGACAAGTTCGTGGTGGTCTTCATCGACGATATTTGTAAGGCCTCGTTTTTTTTGGTTTATTCGGCCAAGTTTCGGGGTCAAAACTTCTTTTAAGGGGGAGGTGATGTAATACCCCTCATTTTAGTAAAGGGCATTTTGGTAATTTTTACAACTCCCGTACTACTAGTCGGATTATTTTCAGAGGAGTTCGGATTTTCTGTAAAATCCTTGATCTCCGTAATAATTCCTTGAGTGGTATAAAATACATTCGATGTATTTTCGGGACTTAGAATATTTGTTTGGATACAAACATATAATTTCCGGGGTTAAAAACCATGCCCATACATTTTCCCGGACAAAAGAGGACAAAAGGCACATAAATTGGCCTTGACCGCACCCGCGGTGAAAGGCCAATTTCTGAGGCGGTCAGGTGGGGGTTCACCGCACCCGCGGTGAGGCCACCGCACCCTGCGGTGGCATCATTGTTTTTCTGCTCCGCCGGCTTCGATCGTCGCGCCACCTGAGCTGCTTGTCCCATCCGGTCGGGGGCGAGGCTGTTTGGGGTGCTGCTTGCTTGGCATGCTTGCTTGGCCTATAAAAGGAGAAGACTTGGAGGTTGGGAAAGGCACCCAATCCGAACTCTCTCTCTCTCTCTCTTTCTTCCTCTTGTTCCATTGACACCGAAAAGCTCAAGCTCTTGCCGGAAAAGCTTTGTTCTTCGCCGGAGCTCTTGTTAGAAGTGGTGGTGCTCTCAAGGTGGTCCTTTGGAAGTCCAAGGAATCCATAAGTCGGAGCCACCACGAGTCGAGCCCCCGTCGTCTTCCCCGGTGAGGTTTTCTTCCTCGTCGTGTTGTCGGAGTTCTTCGTCCCCGACGACCGCACCCGCGGCCGCACCCGCGGCAGAGCCACCGCACCCGCGGCAAAGCCACCGCACTCGCGGCAGAGCCACCGTACCCGCGGTGTGCCTGGGCGCTTGTGGTTGTGGCTTGGGCTTTGTGATCTCGCTTGGGATTTCCGTTCTTTCGATTTCGTTCGTCTTTCCTTAGATTCGTATATTTTATTATCGAATCTAACTTAGGGTTTCGTTATGGGTCGTTCCGTAGGGATCTGAAATCCGAGTTCTGTCCTCGTTTCGGACCCGGAAACCCGTTGTCTTTGAGCTTCGTCTAATATAAGGTAAGTGGCGGTTCGCTCTTGCTTATCATTCCATATTTATATTAATTATCAATTGTTTAATTGTTAATTAATTTGGGATGAATATTGTTTTCGTCTGGGAACAGTTTTGATAACTGTATGTGATTTAAAAAGGAATATTATAAGAGGTTGTATATACTGCTAGAAACAACGCTATTATATATATATATATAGGGAGAGCTTCATGTGAGGAGCACCCTTAGGGTGAAACGTGAGGAGCATTCTAGACCATTCATTTTAATATTACCATACACCCTACCATACTCAATCCCGGTCAATGGTCAGCGTTGACCGGTCAACGGCCAGCTTTTTTTTTATTTAATTTTTTTCTTAAAAAAAAATTATTATTTTTAGAAGTATTAGCAAAAACTACCAGATTCCGAAACGCCGTTTGCAGAAATATCATGTTTTAGAAAGTATTGCAAATATGCCATAAAGCTGCAACACTTTTGAAAACCAAAAATGTAAAATCAAAATAAGTAAAACGGCCTAAGATGCACTTAAGTGTTAAACGGGTATATGAGTAAGCCTAATTATATACCTGTTCAACCGGTAGCACATCTCATCTTCCCCAATTAATGTTCTCCGCTGAACAACTTTTTTCCTTTCATCCCTGAACTCTTGAAGCGTATTCCTCACAGCAAATCCGAAATCCCCAAAGGCGAGAAGCCCTTTCTCCCTTTGTTCAGCCCTTTCTGAAGCCCTTTCTGAAGCCCTAGATCGACAATGGTGAGGACCAGAGGTTTGCAGTCTGCGAACGACAGAGTGAAGAAGCAGAAGCCGAATGGTTCTACAGAGTCGAAGAGAAGGGTTGAGGAGAGCGCGAATGCGAAGGCGGCTCCAGTGGCGAGGGGCCGAAAGAAGAGAGCCTACAGTTCGTCAGAGGAAGAAGAATCACCAAGTCCAATCATTTCGATGCAGAAGAAGAAACCGAGAATGGCTGAAGAACCAAAAGCCAAGAGGTCGAGGAAGGAGCCATCGAAGTCGGTTGGCGGGGTTAGTGATCTTCTCTAACTCTTAATTTTCTTGAAAAAAAAAACAAATTTTGTCTGAATGTGATGCATGCTAAAATTAGGCTTATGTGAAAATGGGAACATGATTTGCTCTGTGATAAACAGAGCATGGAGAGATATGCAAAATTTATAGTAGCCTAAACTGTTACATCCATATGGCCTGACAAGCGAAATTATTGTCTGACGAAACGAATTATCTTACCTGACAAAGTAAGTTTTAGGGTTTATGTGAATATGAATGTCATGTATTTGTTCTGTGGTTAGAATGTTAGAATGTCATAGTATCCTGATTCATGTTGATACAAAGGTGTAAGTTATACTATAGGGTAAAGACTTATCCTCAACAACTTCCATTTGTCCTGGCAAACCGCAATGTAGTGTGACAAGTTATTTTGTATCCTGAAAACATATATCTTTACCTGACAAAGTAAGACGGTGCCTCTCTTTTATGTGAATATGAAAGTCATTCTTACCTGTCATGTATATGTGAATGTAATTCATTACAGATAAGTTACAAGTGACATTCTGAGGAGTTGTTTTTCGGTCGGATAAATCAGAACTCACGGCTTCAGTATCTTTCTCTTATCGAGAACACACTAACTCGAACAGACTGGCAGACAGTTATGCAGGGGCCCTTTGGCACAATAATCAAAATAATGAAAAACATGAAACTGTCTGTACAACTGATTCACCATGTCTTGTTTAGGCATCTAGACACAAAAAAGCAGTTTGAGACATGGTATGATCTTGGTGGACAACCATGTAGGTTTTCAATAGAGGAGTTTAGGCTAATAACAAGACTGAATTGTGGGATGCCCGATGAGGAGGACAGTATGCAGGATAAGAATGCAGTGTTTGAATTTTTTGGGGTGAGGAGTATTACTATTGCTAACCTTTTAAACAAGTTCTTATCCTATCGGGAGGACAATGTATATAAGATGAAGATGGCCTTGTTGTTAATTCTTGAGGGTGTTGTACTTGGGGGTGATAAGAAGAGGAAGGTCAGACCCTTTCATGTCAAACTGACGGAAGCTTACTAAAGTTGTGCAGCCCCGAGGTGTGAGGTGGCTTAAATCGAGTAGGCCAAGCTTGGATGCGATTTTTGATGCCCTAGAGGGGAATTTCCTTGCTAAACAGATCCTTGTTGAGGAGGGCGGAGAGGACTTGGGAGAAAGCTGTTATTTCCCGGAGGAGGAAGGACACAAATCCTTGGATGAGATTGTTAAGCACTTGAAGCCCAGAAGGAAACATGCTGGTAAAAAGGCCAAGGGAGTTGGTAAGGGAGGGCAAGCTGGAAACATTGAGGGTTTTGACCCAAGGCAAATTATGTGTTGTTTGAATGAATTGCATGAAATGATGCATGCTCTAAGGGATGAATTTATTGAGTTAAACAAGTTCATAAGAGCCAAAGCTCCTAGAACAGGGGCATCTTCATCCAGTGATCAAGACATCAGTACACACCAAGAGCTCTCTGGGAAGGTTAACAGTGATAATGAACCCAACATCCCCCAACACCAGCAGAGCATGAGGGAGGCAAAGACGGAGTCTGAGGCAAATGATGAAGAGGAAAAGATGGAGTCTGAAGATGACGAAGACTGATGAGGTATGTATGCCCAAAACTTTTAGTTATTATATGTACAGTTCAGTCCAGATGTACATATTTCAGTCCATTTGTGCACATTTCAGACCATATATCATCGTTTCAGTAAAAAGTTCTGTCCATATATGTATTCAGTCCATATATGCACATTTCAGTCAATTTGAGCACAATTCGAAAAATATTTGCTTATTTCAGACCTTATATCATCGTTTCAGGAGACAATGGATGGAGAGCCAAATGCTGGTGAAATAGTTGTGTATGATGCAGGTAATAACTAAAAGTTTCAGACCTTATAATGTTAGAATGTCATAGTATCCTGATTCATGTTGATACAAAGGTGTAAGTTATACTATAGGGTAAAGACTTATCCTCAACAACTTCCATTTGTCCTGGCAAACCGCAATGTAGTGTGACAAGTTATTTTGTATCCTGAAAACATATATCTTTACCTGACAAAGTAAGACGGTGCCTCTCTTTTATGTGAATATGAAAGTCATTCTTACCTGTCATGTATATGTGAATGTAATTCATTACAGATAAGTTACAAGTGGCATTCTGAGGAGTTGTTTTTCGGTCGGATAAATCAGAACTCACGGCTTCAGTATCTTTCTCTTATCGAGAACACACTAACTCGAACAGACTAGCAGACAGTTATGCAGGGGCCCTTTGGCCCAATAATCAAAATAATGAAAAACATGAAACTGTCTGTACAACTGATTCACCATGTCTTGTTTAGGCATCTAGACACAAAAAAGCAGTTTGAGACATGGTATGATCTTGGTGGACAACCATGTAGGTTTTCAATAGAGGAGTTTAGGCTAATAACAAGACTGAATTGTGGGATGCCCGATGAGGAGGACAGTATACAGGATAAGAATGCAGTGTTTGAATTTTTTGGGGTGAGGAGTATTACTATTGCTAACCTTTTAAACAAGTTCTTATCCTATCGGGAGGACAATGTATATAAGATGAAGATGGCCTTGTTGTTAATTCTTGAGGGTGTTGTACTTGGGGGTGATAAGAAGAGGAAGGTCAGACCCTTTCATGTCAAACTGACGGAAGACTTAGATCGTTTCAATAATTTCCCATGGGGTAGGAGTCCATATCTTGACCTCCATCAAAGTCTGGCTTCTGCTTTGGACACAAGAATGGAGACAGTTCAGGCTGCACTTGCAGTTTCAGACAATGCCAGAGCAGGATACACCATACGGGGTTTCCCGATGGTGTTTCAGGTAATGTGTTAGTAGTTGAGTATGTAAAACTGAGAAAGGTTAATGCCTCTGTTCATAATTGTGGATTAATTCCAATTCTGTTTGTTTCAGATATGGTTGTATGAGGCAGTGCCCCATATTGGCAGAACATTTGCCCAAAAGCTTACTAAAGTTGTGCAGCCCCGAGGTGTGAGGTGGCTTAAATCGAGTAGGCCAAGCTTGGATGCGATTTCTGATGCCCTAGAGGGGAATTTCCTTGCTAAACAGATCCTTGTTGAGGAGGGCGGAGAGGACTTGGGAGAAAGCTGTTATTTCCCGGAGGAGGAAGGACACAAATCCTTGGATGAGATTGTTAAGCACTTGAAGCCCAGAAGGAAAAATGCTGGTAAAAAGGCCAAGGGAGTTGGTAAGGGAGGGCAAGCTGGAAACATTGAGGGTTTTGACCCAAGGCAAATTATGTGTTGTTTGAATGAATTGCATGAAATGATGCATGCTCTAAGGGATGAATTTATTGAGTTAAACAAGTTCATAAGAGCCAAAGCTCCTAGAACAGGGGCATCTTCATCCAGTGATCAAGACATCAGTACACACCAAGAGCTCTCTGGGGAGGTTAACAGTGATAATGAACCCAACATCCCCCAACACCAGCAGAGCATGAGGGAGGCAAAGACGGAGTCTGAGGCAAATGATGAAGAGGAAAAGATGGAGTCTGAAGATGACGAAGACAATGACTCCAAAGAGGGAGAGTCCGAAGAGACTGAGACTGATGAGGTATGTATGCCCAAAACTTTTAGTTATTATATGTACAGTTCAGTCCAGATGTACATATTTCAGTCCATATGTGCACATTTCAGACCATATATCATCGTTTCAGTAAAAAGTTCAGTCCATATATGTATTCAGTCCATATATGCACATTTCAGTCAATTTGAGCACAATTCGAAAAATATTTGCTTATTTCAGACCTTATATCATCGTTTCAGGAGACAATGGATGGAGAGCCAAATGCTGGTGAAATAGTTGTGTATGATGCAGGTAATGTAGGTGGTCAGAAAGAGGCGGGTGAAGATGTCGCAATAGTAGATGAGGAAGAAGAGCAAGGGGATGCAACAGATCCACTGTCAGTTCTTGTCCAAACTTGTACAATACTACATGCAGATGAGAAGCTGGTTAATGAGGCAACACTGCAAGATGTGGAGGGACTCAACAATGAGTTGGTTAATGACGAGTTGGTTAATGATGAGACTATGGTGGCAACACAAGTTGAGGTGGCAACAAAAGCAGTGTCTGATGAGGGTGTGCATGACGGAGTTGTGGAGGAAGTAAAGGAAGCTGTTGTGAAGGGAGGAAGCAAGGTTGATGACGGAGGTGTTGATGTTGAGGAGGTAGCAAAGGGAGCTGATGTGGAGGGAAGGACCAAGGTTGATGACCAAGTTATGGAGGAACCGAAGGGAGATGTCGAGGGACAAAACACTGTTAATGAAGGAGTTATGGAGGAATCAACGGGAGATGTTGTGGAGGGAGGGACAAAGCTTGATGAGCTAGGTGTTGAGGCGCGGACTGAAATACAAGGTGAGAAGGTATCACAGGCTGATTTTGATGACGTGGGGGGTGATGAAGGGGAGACCAAGGAGTCCAAAGTGCCGAGGAAGGGCAGACCAAGGAAGGGTAGCCAAGTTCCGAACAAGACATATCCAACTCGCACTCGCGAAGTTTCTGCCAAGGCAAAATCACCCTACCGCAATGTGGATGAGCAAATATTGGCAAAAAAGATTACCAAAAATAGCAAGGTGGAAGGGATGACAGAGCTGGTAAAGTGGATGCAGAGTGAGAGGTTAGTGACTTATCCACTCTACTCAATAAGGAATTGATGAAATGAATGTCAAAAACTTTTCTGGCCTGACTTCTAGAATTCTGACCGGAAATTGATTCTTTGTGGACTGACTAACTTATATATAGCCTGTATATGTACTAATATATATATCCTTGTTTAATATTCAAATGAATATGTATCATCATGCAGTATTGAACCCCGAACTGGACCGGCCGGGCAATCATTGGACAAGGAGTTCTTTGAGATATTGTTTGCCCCAAAGAACTGGTTAGGCAGTTTGGTAATATTCCAATGCATTATTTGAAAATAGTATGCATGTGTAAAATAGTTTCGAGTTGATAGATTAACATTGTTGCACCATTACAGCATATGGAGCAAATGATGTTCCTTTATTGTCAAAGGATTCAGAGGATCCACAGCGGTTTTCGAAGGTGGTTGTGCTTGACCCATATTGGCAGAACTATGTGCAACAGGAATTCGAGTGCTTCCAGATAAATTCTCCACGTAAGGGTAAGGATGAAATGTTGTCATACATGATGGGTTCATGTCCGGGAGAGTATGGGAAGAGATGGGATGATGCGGAACGCATATACGCGTGCTTCAATATCGAAAGGAAGCACTGGTTTGCCTTAGAAATTGATCTATGCGACTGGTGTGTGACGGTTTATGACTGCAATGTGGATCTGTACAAAGACAAGGAAATTTTCGATATGATCCGCCCCATCGTTGAGACTGTTCCAAGATATGTCAAGATGTACGAGCCACTGGCAAAGAGATATGAACCGTTATTGGACAATCCAATGTCGGTGTCCCGTCGTCATAACCTTAAGCAGAACAAGTGCGGGTAAGTACATGTATTTATGCCCAAATAAATCCTTATCAAACTGCAATTGATATACATTCTAACGTGTTTTGTACATCGTGCAGAGGAGATTGTAGGGTCTACACCTTGAAGTACATTGAGTTATTGATTCTCGGCATGTCAAACTTGGATCTGTCGTCGGACAAATTCATAGATGCACATAGAAGTCAAATGGCTCATAGTATTTTTAGATGTTGTTGGGATGGTCTTTAAGGACTTTTGATGTAATGTGGTGATTGCATTGTGTTGTTGGGAAACATTGGCTAGGAACACGACTTATAATTGTATTTGAATTTCAGAGATACTGTTTTCAGCATGTTTACATGCTTGTGATGGTGTTTATGTCAGCCAAGATATTGGTTTTACATCAAAAGGCACCCAGGTGGGGTTAGATTTCGAATGTTTTCAGCCATGTTTTCATTAAAATGGTGGGTTAGATTTCGAATAAAACCAAAGAGGGGGGAAAATTGTGACTTAAGTCAGGCCAGATTATGGATTACAGTACATATTCACATTTGTCAGGTTGTTTTGATATATCTATTTCAAATTCATCCTTTCCAGTTATTGCAAATCATCGTACAAAAACTCCCACATTGAAACTTAATATTTCCTACATTTAAAGGGTTTGGAAATCGAAAAATAGCCTGTAAAAAAAAAAGGGGGGGGGGGGGGGGTAAAGTACACATTATAAATTTACAGTACATATTTAGCTTTGTCAGGTCATTTTTTAGAAATCTTATTCTAGGTCATCCCATGACTTATGGCGGAACTGAAGAAACATCACAATGGTAAATAACCGTAGGAAAAGACAACGTTTTAAATGGTTTTGAAACCGAAGCTTTGTTCTACATATAAATGGTTATGAAACCGAATAAAAACATGGTACAAAAATAGTTAAAAAGTTACAGGGTTTATTATTTGAAAATAGCCTTGAAAAAGAGGGGGGTTAAAGTACACACTAACCTAAATTTGTGCTACATGTCAACGGTTATGAAACCGGGAAAAAAAGGTACGAAACCGGATAAAAACGGTAAAAAAAACAGTTAAAACCGGTTTTCACCGCGGGGTTAGTTCTTGCGACCATATTAATTTTGGTTTTTTTTACTTACGTCAGTCAACAATATTGACTTACAGTACGTATTTAGCTTTGTCAGGTCATTTTGTAGACATCTTATTCGAAGTCATTTAATGGTAATTAACCGTAGGAAATCTTATTCAAAGTCACCCTTTCCAATGCATATTCTTATTTGTCAGGCGAGACTACGGATTTACGTCAGTCCACAAAAGCGAATTACAGTGCTTATTGATGTTAGTCAGGTCATCTGTAGAAATCTTATTCAAAGTCATCCAATGGTAATTAACCGTAGGAAAATCTTATTCAAAGTCATCCAATGACATTACGTCTTCCCACTTGACATGAAATATTAATTCCTGCGACATTAACATACCATACCAAATATACTATCTCATAACCTACTGACTATATATAGTCACTATATGCCATTATCATCTTCCTACTTGACATACGTATCATAAAACAACAGAACCTCCTAAATACTACACTGTATTACATTGTCACTAAACTAGATTCCTTCATCAGATACTAATTATGTGCGGAGGAGACAAATGATTCCGGGCCGTCATGCTGTGGAAGTTCATCAACAACATCTTGGGTGATAAATATGTTGATGAGAGCAACGGTTCTACCTTGGGCGGCAAGGGCGACATCGTCTCCGCGGCGCTGTAAGGCCCTCAAGGTACGAGGCCCGCCATGGGGGGGAACTACTTCGAAGAAGTAAGAGGCGCCTAGATCGGAATCGTTAAAATAAAATAGTTGGTTCAGTAACCCATGGATTTCCCGTACCCTTTCAGCATGGGCCCTCCAGTTTTGCCTCCGTCCACCTTGGTAGACATGGGTGGAAATCATGGCATCTTGTCCCCTTGAATGGATGAGTCTCCCTCCGGTATGGACAGTTATGTAAACGAAGTGATCATTAAGGTCCCATTCATGGTTGTCAGGCTCATAAGCCATGGAAACAAAAGAAGCACGAGAACGGAAATTAGAGTTGTTAGGGTGATTCGAAGATGTTTTTGGATGAGGAAATTCGAAAAGTTTTTGTAGCGGATTGTGGATGAGGAAGAATGTGGATGAGGGGGTATATAAATAGTTGTTTGGGTTGGTGGCGGTTAGGGTTACATTCATGAGGGTGATTAAAAAATTCGAAAATAAACAAACAGAACCTGTACAAAAACAGTAAAAAACGGTTAAAAACAGTTAAAACAGGTTATAACCGCGGGGTTAGTTCTTCAGACCAAAGCTTTATTCTAATTGTTAAATAAGTCAGTTCACAATAGATATTTACAGTACATATTGATATTGTCAGGTCAATTTGTATAAATCTTATTCCAAGTCATCCCACGACTTATGGCGGAACTCGAAGAACATCACAATGGTAAATAACCATAGGAAAAGACAACATTTTAAATGGT